>OU862907.1:60776943-61403958 GCA_917880885.1 Limnephilus marmoratus
AGAATGTTGACAGATGTACAAATTTTAGGTGTTTGGGTGGGAGGTAAGCAAAGGGGTGGAGGTAATTGCGGGATTTCCGGAAAGGACAGAGCGGTTAATTGGAAAAATATTTATTTTAATTACGTTCGCAGATGATACCGTCATACTATTTGAGGAAGAGGTCTGGAAAGAAACACACAACCTTGCAAATATCGGAATTAACATAGTTAAACAGTGGCTGGAATTAACATATCAAAAACCAAATACCTAACATTCAGCGCTACTATTGCAGGACAGCCCAAAACACTTCACCACCTGATAATACGAAAAAAATAATTGTATCTTTAGAAATAGTAACTTCCCATGCAATTGTGAAACTCTTGAGTGTGTTAAATTTATTAAATATCTAGGTGTTATAGTTGACAATAACCTAAAATGGAAATACCAAATAGAAAATGTAGCAAAAAGAGTGCATACACTTATTCATATATTTATTTCACTGCGGGAAATTTTCAATATACTTAAGAGCGTTTAACCAGCCAGCGGACGAAAATCCACATTTCGTCGAAAGTTGTTCTTCCGATCGTGCAGGGCGGTTACAATGAGAAAGATTAATTATTCTCCGTACCAGCTTTTTTAAATTATAACACAATATCGAATTTATTTCAATCCAAATTAGCTTTAATTTATACCTTCATCCAAAAATGCTGAAAGGCGTGATGATAAAACTATTAAAATGGTGTACTTTTTGTAGTTATTTTTTGATTATAAGTATTTATCATTTTTCAATAATGTCTAAATTTAATAAGAATGTTAAAAAAATCTGAAATATATTAGTTTGTAAGTGCGCAAATAAATACACAAATGGACCAATTTTCGTCAAGAAACACATGTACGTACATATTTTTTAATGATTTTATTGAAACTAAATTTAAAATTCTAATACATAACTTTGCTAGATAATGTATTGATTTATTTTACTGCATGATTACATTATTTGAAATGGGTGTGGTATAATACAAAAACTTTTTTGAAAATTTAACAAATCTGCCAACGACCTATGGAATAACCTTATTATACTAAAAATTAAAAAAAATCTAAAAATTTATTACATACGAATGCTAGATAAAAAAACAATCTTTCGAAATCCATTTATAATTTTTTGTGGAAAAGAGTCAATACGTCTAAAAACTTTTTTGAAAATGACGTATTTCCGTCTTTCTCTGGTAATGCCCTCTTAAATATATATTACGGGCTCTGTAACTCTATCATAACCTACGGATGCATTGGGTGGGTGGGTATAGGAAAAAACAATATTAAACCCGTTATTGAAGGCACAGAAATCTATTTTACGTGTTACAATGAAGAAACCTTTCAGATATTCGAGTGACACTCTCTTCAGAGAATTTAATCTACTAGATGTTCGACAGTATTACATTAAAAAGATAATAATTTATACTCATAAAAATAAACATAAAATGAAAAAAGTCGAACACTAACATCATACCAGAAGTAAGGGCAGAAATGACCTTTCAATTCTAATAAGTAACACAGCGGCTTATCAAATAAATTCTCATACCTGGGACCGAAATTGTATAACAAAATCCCTTCACAACTAAAATTGTGGGAAGTGTCATCCTTCAGCCAAAAAATAACAAAATGGTTACTAGATTTGAGCAGGACGGAGTCAGAAATATTAATAAAAAATATTATCTGATAATTATATATTACAGCGCCCTATACATATATCTCTTTTTTCCAAATTAATATCTTTTGTATTTAATTAAATGAAGACAATATTAGCGAAACTCAATCGAAATCTGGAGACAGGAAAATCAGAAAAGATATTGGCTCCGCTGGGACTCGAACCCAGGACCCTTGCTTACATGGCAACAGCTCTACCGATTGAGCTACGGAACCATACTCAATCGGTAGAGCTGTTGCCATGTAAGCAAAGGGTCCTGGGTTCGAGTCCCAGTGGAGCCAATATCTTTTCTGATTTTTCTGTCTCCAGATTTCGATTGAGTTTCGCTATGTCTTCATTTAATTAAATATTATAATTTGAGATTTTACTCATAAAGTTTAAAAAATTAATAATTAATATCTTTTGTTTTTTTTGCTGTCTTTCTTGTATTAAAAAAATATTCTTCTTGTATTAAAAAATTACAAAACAGTCACTAAATTTAAGCAGTCCAAATAAATATATAATTTTAACAAAAAACCAAAAAATTACTCATGCAACTCTGTCACATTGTAGCTTATCTGATGGTTCTGCCACTTTTCTTGCTGGAACAAATTAATTGAGAGTCTTTTGTAAAATTAATTGAGAGTCTGCTTTTACAGTGTAAAATATTTTGCTTACGAAGCTTCTTTCGGATTTAGTTTTATTGTAATGGCTGATTAAGTTCTTTAAAGTACGATTGGAAAACGCTTTAAACATTTTTGAAAACCTTTTATGCTTATGATTCTGATATTTTTGTATGCCTCTACTGGAGGGTCTAGAGTGGTTCAAATAAATGTAGCTTCGTTAAAAAAAAAGTAGAGTCTTGACGTGTGCGGTGAAGGAGGAAACCATATATTTCCTTATAACGCCGCTGGGAAAGTGGTGGGTGCCCTCCAATGCCTTTACTGAAATAGTATAAAGCTGTACCTACTAATTAAACAATTTAGCTGTACATATTTTAACAAGGTCACTGTATACAGGTATTTTCTGTTTGTTTCTTCTTCACTGCTTTCATTAACTTTGTATTAATATGTATTATTTATAATTAATATGTGTTATTTTTCTTATATATTATTTCTCTTTTGGTTTATTTACAAGTAATCTTAATTACAATTCTATCTTCTTTCTATATTGAAAAAAAAACATGTTCGTAAAGGACACTTGTGTATAATTATAAATAATTAATAATAATTAAATCAGTAAATAATTAAATTGTGCATAAATTATAAATAATTAAATATGTTTGCCTGAGCTTCAGTAAATAAGATAAAGTTTTTTGGCGATGATTTGTTGATTTGTGTCCCAAATCGGTAATTTGTAAATTAAATCTACGTCTATCAATTTTTTTTTTAGTTTAATGCCGGCAACCCGGGCGTTTATTGTTTAAAATTATCTTATATAAACAAGTAAGTAACCCGCCTCACTAGACTATATCTGTTCTGAGACGGGTACCTATACATATATTTACAGATGCATACACTTACACACAACTATATATATACACACTCATATGCATGTATACACACATACACGCATGCATATATATACTAATATGTATATATATATACTAGGGCGTCCCTTATATGGTTGAAATTTTTTTTTTCTAGATATCAAAATGCATACCCACTGATTTTTTTTGAACTACCCAGACTTACTTAAATACAAAATTTTATCTTCCTACGTCAACATTAACCCGTGCCGACAGAGCTCTGAAGATTTTGAAAATTGCTGTTTTTAACCCCGTTCCGTTATCTAGCTAAATCAATTGAAATAATGATAATAATAATAAATTTTACACAGGGAGTACACAGAAGGAATAAATCATAAACGGTACAAAATAAGCGGCCTAAATATTTATAATTTAAAAAAATTAAGAGAAGATAAAATTACAGATCAGGCAGGATATTTTCCTTTGAGGGTCTCTTTTTTACAGTCTGGATACAGAATTCTATGCTCTTGCACACAGCGTAGCAAAAATTGCCTTTGTTCATCCTTTGCAGTGATCAAACCATGAAAATCTTGCATAAGTTTTACAGCTCTTTCAGCTGTATCATTAACTGCCCTTAAAGAAAGAACTTTTCTTTTTGCCTCTATATAGGCAACATCTTCGTCCCACGTAGAAACGGGTCTTCGGAGGAAGTTCTCATCAATTTTCAATCGAGAAAATAAATGTGTGCTTTTGACGGACACAAAATCACTTAATAATTTTCCTGCAATAATAGATAAGTATTAATATCAGTTTAGTGAAAACAGTATAAAAAATAAAACTATGTATTCCTACTTACCATACAAAAAATCAGACATATCTTCCTTTGATGGAATGTATCTCTTCCCAGAATCATACAAACTCTCTCTTTGTAAGTTCACTACAATGTTTCCCTTGGTTTGTGCATTAACTTCATCATCAAAGAGTGATAAAACGGCAATTTCTTCTGACAAGTACCAAAGATGTTGACTAAACTTGTTCATGGCTGCTTTGGAGATCAATTTGTCAACAGTTTCATATTCCTTAAGCCTCTTTAAAAAGCACAAATCTTGATTTGGTGCCCTCACTGCCAGACTACATCCAAGCCATGGTTTCACATATATAACCGCAATGAATAAACAGGGGCTACTAGTGAATTGTTGGATTTTTGTTTCAAACACGCATTTTAAAACCAGTTCGTAAACGTGATGGCGGCAAGCAAAGAGTAGTAATTCCCTGTCTAGTCTTTGTTCCAAAAGTACACAAGCTCCTTTCAATCGCCCTGTATTAGACGCAGTTGTGTCACAGCACATTATTTGTACTTTGTCATCGAGGTTCCAGTCATAAAGTGCGTTTAACACAGCTTTAGCTTGATCCTGGCCGGAAGAGCTCTCCAGTTTGGGTACAGCCAGCAGTTGTTCCTTTTTTCCAAATGAAATTAGAATTGCCAGGCGTTCTTCTTTAGAACTTCTCACGTCCAGTCCAGGTAATAATTTCCCATCCCAGTGAACGGTCACCATTTCAGGCATATTATCCTGAAAATCTGATTTTATAGATTCCGCTCTATCTTTTCTACTCTGTGTGCGAATGCGTTGAATGGACGATTTGTTTATCGGGAAATCATCACAGCTAAGGTCTAGCGCTTCTACTGCAGCATGAAGTATATAGACAGAATCCCTTATGCTTAATTGACATCTATCTAAAGCTGCAACTAACTTAGGCGTGATAAAGTTTTTCCTTCCTCTTTTTGTAGTAGTTTCAGAAACCGTTTGAGAGGTGGTTGGCAAAGGTTCCTAAAGGCTTTCATCAGAGCTATAAATGATGACCAAAAATTCATTAAAGATACACATAGTAATGGAAGCATCTAAAACTAAAAATATTAAAATTTCCACAAAATTCTCGTAATTCAAATAAACATAGGCAGTAATAATGATATAAGCAGGCGTAAAACATAAACAGTAGTAATAAGTAAGAATTAATCTCTACACATGTAAATAACACATATTTATATTTTATTTATACATATTTTTATTAAGAATGGGGAATAGAGATGTTTTCTGTCATTTGACTGTCCTAGAACGGGAGAGCTTCGTAGTTGGACATTCAAAGCTTCTTTGTACTAATGTATTCTTTATAACAAAAACAAACAAATAAAAAATTAAAAAATAAAATATTTTAAATAATTCGTTTTTTTTTAACAGGTCCGGCGCGAACGCCATTATATACGCCATCACCTACTCTACCACGTACTCCACCTCCTACTCCACCACGTACTCCACCACCTACTCCACCACATACTCCATCACCTACTCCACTACCGTCAACAACGGCAACAGAGTCAACAACATCGAAGAAGACAACAAAGACGACAAAGAAAGCAAAGCCAACGCATTGCCCTCCCCCGCCACCGAGACGCCGAACTAAAAAATATTTTAAACACCATTTTGTGTAAAATTCAACTTGTATCCACCCTGAAGAAAAAAAATTATTTAAAGTGTCAATTAAATGAAATAATAAATTAATTATTTCTTTGAAATTTATATTATTACTTATTTATTTATATTTCCGTGAGTTGTAGATACTATTCGTATCGTTCTGGAGAAAGACCACTGTGTAGAATATAACAGTGACTTTATATGGTTTTAGCCGTGTTTGGTGACGATCTGATTAGCCAGACACTTCCCAGCCTTCCTCTTCCCCATCTCCACCCCTTCCTCACTCCCTTCTAACTACATACCCCTCATAGGGGTGCCATAGTCCAATTGCCCCCAGACAGTGGAACTCTTGAACGGTATACATATTTTTAATACAATGTAGGTAACGAAGTCCAATATTGCGCTCAGTTGAAGAATTTTTTGCGACAAGGTTAAACAATGTTCAATATAGGAGGCGGCCATGGATACCGCCGAACAGTGGACGAAATGAAAAAAAACCCGAATTAAGTGGTTTTTGCAAACGTTATTGTTTTTAATATATAAGCAAACGTTTCGGACATCGTTGCATTGTCCATCTTCAGGGCAGATCCGGCAGATCCGGTAGATGTATAATTTTATGTTTGTTTACGGCAAAAGTGGCTATTTTTTGTTCATATTTTGTAGTAATTGATCTGTAGATATGTTTTTTTTTTTACATGAGCTCTACACAGAAGGCCCTGAGGAAAATAATTTCCCTCAGAACTTATTTCATCTTTGGGGATGCTGGGTGGAGGATTTTTTTAAGGAAGGAAGGAGAGGAGAATTCTGGGAAGGAAAAGGGTTTAAGGGGTGGGTAGGAATCTGGGATTCCTACCCACCCCAATGTGTGTGGGGTGGGTAGGAATGTCCTAGTCATGTCATCCGCCTCCAAGACCCAGACAAACTTCACCCCATGAACCCGGGCACCCCTGCTAAATCACCAAACGTTTCGAACATCTTGGGGTGACCTATGGCAGAGGTGGTCGTTAAGCGGTAAATGGTTCCCGGGGCGGCGGTGTCCATACCCGCCCCCTAGTATATATAGTTTTTATTTTATTTCAAATCTCCCTTAGGTACTCCCTTAGTTAAAAAGGTACCGCACCTACCTTAGTTTTTTTTTTAATTATTTTATTTTATTTTATTTTTTTTATTATTTCATAAATGATTAAATGTTACATTTTTGGCCATTTTTGACTACCATACTAGGCTATTGCCCGTGTTGTGGTAGTCATACATTTAATATAATTTTATATAAACAGATAATAAAATAGAAGAAGAGAAAAAAAAAACATATTTAGGGATAAATAAAACTAAAAACAGATAAAAATATAAGAATTGCAAGTTATCTAAGAAATAAAGAAAATTTAAAGAAGATTGAAATAAACATTGGTGAGCATTATTCTTCTTGAAATAAAAATAGAAATAAAATTTGGTAAGTAATTTTCTGCACGAGAGTACATGTTTGTAGTCATTCTTGATATTCGTTCTATGAAAGAAATTGGAAAGAGTGTTAGAGAAAGTAATTTTTTGTTTGATTTTTTTTAAATGCAATATTAAGTTAAAGTAATTGATTAATTAAATTTGTTATATTTTTTTATTAATATTAATATTATTTGTTTTTTACTGTAATATTAAGCTCTCATGTGTTGTTTGAAGAAATCTCTTCCCTTTTCAAATATCCAATGATTGATACGGGATTTAAAGAGAGATTTAGAATTATGTGACTTTATATAGACACTCAAAGCATTATACATTTTAGGAGCGATATACCAGAATTGTCGTTGAGCGAAAGAAGTAAGAAAGGGACCACGCAACCCAGGTTTGCTAAGAAGCGTGTGTGTGCTTGATGTTGTGGGGCCACCAGTAGATTATTTTGGCATATATAACATATGCTTATCTTAGTAAATACCTGTCGAATATCTAAGACTCTGATTTTTGCAAAGAGTTCATTTGACGGGTGGGTAGGTTGACATTTAAATATAATTCTCAGAATTAGTTTTTGAACTAAAATAATTGGTCTAATAATGGATTCAGCACAACCACCCCATCCCACTATACCGTATGTTGCTATGGATTGGAAAAGGGCAAAGTATACGCTTCTTAGAGTTTGTAAATCTAAGATAGACCTAAGGGAGCAGAAAATATGGCAGAGTTTACGAAGTTTTTGTACTGTGTTATCGATGTGAGCTTCCCAACGTCGTTGGTTGTCTATGATTATTCCCAAATATTTAACTACTTTTGATGATTTGAGGGTCGAACAGGTACAATTAATATTAGATGTGGTTTCTGGATTTTCTAAATTGAGTTGAATAAAAAATTAAAATTAAAAATTAAAAAATTAAAAAGGAATATTCCGTATTATCCGTGCATTAAACTTCGACAACACAAACGTTCAGTATTATCCGTGAGGTGGACTCTATACATATTTACCAAAAGTTTAACAAGTTAAGAGTAAGAAATGCTGTTAGGAACCAAAAATTGAAGATAATATTGGGATTGAAATTGATGAAAAACTACAGTGGAACTGACACATTGATCTTACCTCAAAAAAGCTAACAAAACTCATCTACTTCTTCAAAAAATTAAGAAACATCTTGTCGATGATGGATATAAAGAGATTATATTATGCTTTATGCCACTCTCGATTGGAATATGGAGTAATAGGATGGGGCTCAGCAGCATCTAATCACTTAAAAAAACTTAAGATAACTCAGAATTACATCATAAATACCATTCTAAAGGTCCCCATAAGGACGTCAACAACAGAAATTTTTAAACAGTTTGATGTTCCAAGCATATAGAAAATCTATGCCAAAAGCATTCTAGTACATCACCACAAAAATGATTCAGAGGCAGACACCTCACCTCATAGCCAAACAAACAGACATACTTAATATACCAAAGTGTAACTCTTCTTTTGGTCAAAGAAGTTCTGAATTTTTAGCAGTAAAGTTATACAACAAACTCCCACTTAGTATCAAACTACTACCTTCAGCCTCACAACATACTCCAATTGGGGATTCCATAGTCTCACTGGCTCCAGACGGGAGCAGTTGAGATTCTTGTGCGGTATTCACTGTAAAAAAAAAAAAAAAACAAATTAAAACAAAAAATAGCTACATTAAGGACATAAAATGTTGGCTGAAGGAACTATCGGAAAATGAACTTGCTAGTATACTTAAAACATCATCATAGAAGTTTCTGGAAAACCTTATCCAAACAATGAAGTTAAACTATAGAAGTCGCTGAAAAACTTATCCAAAGCATAATCCCCCTCAGCACAGGATCTCCTAGTGAGGAGGACTATGAATATATTTTCTATTTTATATATATATATAAGACAATTTGTCTATTGGTTGTAGTTCTTTATTTGTAATGACAAAATAAATTATGTGTTTCTCTGCTAACAAAGAAACTACATTTAAAGTTTATTTGTCGATTATAAAAACATTATAACTCTTATTTTTCTGATATCTTGATTATTTGAATGTCTGCTATATCGCTAGTCAAAAACAATAATAATCTGTTTGTATGTCACCATGACAACACATCATACTTTTCAAATGTAATTCATTATTGGAACACGAAGGAATCCCTATGCCTAGGTAGGTATTCCTTTACATCTTCCCCCTAGGGTTAGAAAATTTCCCTGGAGATTTTCGCTTCTTTCAATACCTTTTTCTTTTTTTATAAACTTCATTTTCATCTGGTACGGGGGCAGGAATAAGTTTTGTAATATGGAAAAAATTTCACTCCATCTTTCTATGCCCTGTATTAATCTTGTATATTGATTGTGATAATTTATCTTCGATTTTAAATGGACCAATCCTTAACTCATCTAATTTTCTTCTATTTAGTTAGTGACCATTTTCAACATATACCATATCGCCTATTTTAAAATTATGCATTGTTCTTTTTTTATCAATTAACATTTTATTATATTCATGTGACTTAATTGTTCTTTCTAATGCAAATTTTCTGTCTCTAATCCAGTCATCTGTTTCTTTTTTAAATTTAAGTTCATTTGGTACGAATGAAACATCAGTACCATCCAATAGGTATCTCGGTGCAAAGCCTGTTATTGAGTGTTCTGTGTTATTATATCTATCAACACAATTATGAGCAATAGTCGGCCATGCTTTAGTTTTTAGATTTTCATTTATCTTGCACCTTATTTTATTAACGAGTGTTTGGTTTAGCCTTTCGTTCAGTCCATTAGAAAACGGTGAATTTACCGCAGTGAAGATTAGTGTGATTGATCTTTCATTTAAAAAAGTTTTAAACTCTTTTGAGTTAATTCCAGGATATTGGTCGGTTAGAACCATGCCAATTTCATTACAATTTGGTACAATATTTATAAGTTTTATAAAGTCCCTTGCACTCTGTGTCTTTTAGGTTAATATATAAGCATATCGAGTAAAATGGTCGACTAAAAGGTGCAAATATTTTTTTGTTGATCGAGAGCCACCAAATCCCCCAATTGTGTCTATTGAGACAATTTCAAGTGGTTTTGTGGCAGGGCCTAATTGCGACATTAAACCATATTTAGCCTGTCCTCTTGTCTTATTTTTTATACATATTTCACACTGTTTGCATAAATCGGTGATATTTCTTGTTAAGTTCTTTGCTGCATAAAGTTTTCCTATTTTCATTTGCATTTAATTTTAATGAAATTTTAAATTATAATATTATTTTTATATTATAATTATTAGATGCTTCCTTTACTATAAAATTTTAATATTTATAGTTTTAGATGCTTCCTTTACTATGTGTATCATTAATTAATTTTTGATTAAATGAAGACAATATTAGCGAAACTCAATCGAAATCTGGATACAGAAAAATCAGAAAAGATATTGGCTCCGCTGGGACTCGAACCCAGAACCCTTTTCTTACATGGAAACAGCTCTACCGATTAAGCTACGGAGCCCATATTAATTCGGTCACTTTTAACTGTATCATACTTCGACTAAGAACTACCAACATTATCTTCACTTACTTAACGCACATATTATTGGCTGCTATCTTTATATATGATTACAAGATTCAACTCGAACTAAATGCAATCTAGATAGTGTCTGGATAAATGTTTATCCATTTTATTTGTAATACGCGACATCTATTGACTTTTTCTGCAAGTCTAGGATGAATATTTATAATTAATTTTTTAAACTTTATGAGTAAAATCTCAAATTATAATATTTAATTAAATGAAGACAATATTAGCGAAACTCAATCGAAATCTGGATACAGAAAAATCAGAAAAGATATTGGCTCCGCTGGGACTCGAACCCAGAACCCTTTTCTTACATGGAAACAGCTCTACCGATTAAGCTACGGAGCCCATATTAATTCGGTCACTTTTAACTGTATCATACTTCGACTAAGAACTACCAACATTATCTTCACTTACTTAACGCACATATTATTGGCTGCTATCTTTATATATGATTACAAGATTCAACTCGAACTAAATGCAATCTAGATAGTGTCTGGATAAATGTTTATCCATTTTATTTGTAATACGCGACATCTATTGACTTTTTCTGCAAGTCTAGGATGAATATTTATAATTAATTTTTTAACCTTTATGAGTAAAATCTCAAATTATAATATTTAATTAAATGAAGACAATATTAGCGAAACTCAATCGAAATCTGGATACAGAAAAATCAGAAAAGATATTGGCTCCGCTGGGACTCGAACCCAGAACCCTTTTCTTACATGGAAACAGCTCTACCGATTAAGCTACGGAGCCCATATTAATTCGGTCACTTTTAACTGTATCATACTTCGACTAAGAACTACCAACATTATCTTCACTTACTTAACGCACATATTATTGGCTGCTATCTTTATATATGATTACAAGATTCAACTCGAACTAAATGCAATCTAGATAGTGTCTGGATAAATGTTTATCCATTTTATTTGTAATACGCGACATCTATTGACTTTTTCTGCAAGTCTAGGATGAATATTTATAATTAATTTTTTAAACTTTATGAGTAAAATCTCAAATTATAATATTTAATTAAATGAAGACAATATTAGCGAAACTCAATCGAAATCTGGATACAGAAAAATCAGAAAAGATATTGGCTCCGCTGGGACTCGAACCCAGAACCCTTTTCTTACATGGAAACAGCTCTACCGATTAAGCTACGGAGCCCATATTAATTCGGTCACTTTTAACTGTATCATACTTCGACTAAGAACTACCAACATTATCTTCACTTACTTAACGCACATATTATTGGCTGCTATCTTTATATATGATTACAAGATTCAACTCGAACTAAATGCAATCTAGATAGTGTCTGGATAAATGTTTATCCATTTTATTTGTAATACGCGACATCTATTGACTTTTTCTGCAAGTCTAGGATGAATATTTATAATTAATTTTTTAAACTTTATGAGTAAAATCTCAAATTATAATATTTAATTAAATGAAGACAATATTAGCGAAACTCAATCGAAATCTGGATACAGAAAAATCAGAAAAGATATTGGCTCCGCTGGGACTCGAACCCAGAACCCTTTTCTTACATGGAAACAGCTCTACCGATTAAGCTACGGAGCCCATATTAATTCGGTCACTTTTAACTGTATCATACTTCGACTAAGAACTACCAACATTATCTTCACTTACTTAACGCACATATTATTGGCTGCTATCTTTATATATGATTACAAGATTCAACTCGAACTAAATGCAATCTAGATAGTGTCTGGATAAATGTTTATCCATTTTATTTGTAATACGCGACATCTATTGACTTTTTCTGCAAGTCTAGGATGAATATTTATAATTAATTTTTTAAACTTTATGAGTAAAATCTCAAATTATAATATTTAATTAAATGAAGACAATATTAGCGAAACTCAATCGAAATCTGGATACAGAAAAATCAGAAAAGATATTGGCTCCGCTGGGACTCGAACCCAGAACCCTTTTTTAAAAGTGACCGAATTAATATGGGCTCCGTAGCTTAATCGGTAGAGCTGTTTCCATGTAAGAAAAGGGTTCTGGGTTCGAGTCCCAGCGGAGCCAATATCTTTTCTGATTTTTCTGTATCCAGATTTCGATTGAGTTTCGCTAATATTGTCTTCATTTAATTAAATATTATAATTTGAGATTTTACTCATAAAGTTTAAAAAATTAATTATAAATATTCATCCTAGACTTGCAGAAAAAGTCAATAGATGTCGCGTATTACAAATAAAATGGATAAACATTTATCCAGACACTATCTAGATTGCATTTAGTTCGAGTTGAATCTTGTAATCATATATAAAGATAGCAGCCAATAATATGTGCGTTAAGTAAGTGAAGATAATGTTGGTAGTTCTTAGTCGAAGTATGATACAGTTAAAAGTGACCGAATTAATATGGGCTCCGTAGCTTAATCGGTAGAGCTGTTTCCATGTAAGAAAAGGGTTCTGGGTTCGAGTCCCAGCGGAGCCAATATCTTTTCTGATTTTTCTGTATCCAGATTTCGATTGAGTTTCGCTAATATTGTCTTCATTTAATTAAATATTATAATTTGAGATTTTACTCATAAAGTTTAAAAAATTAATTATAAATATTCATCCTAGACTTGCAGAAAAAGTCAATAGATGTCGCGTATTACAAATAAAATGGATAAACATTTATCCAGACACTATCTAGATTGCATTTAGTTCGAGTTGAATCTTGTAATCATATATAAAGATAGCAGCCAATAATATGTGCGTTAAGTAAGTGAAGATAATGTTGGTAGTTCTTAGTCGAAGTATGATACAGTTAAAAGTGACCGAATTAATATGGGCTCCGTAGCTTAATCGGTAGAGCTGTTTCCATGTAAGAAAAGGGTTCTGGGTTCGAGTCCCAGCGGAGCCAATATCTTTTCTGATTTTTCTGTATCCAGATTTCGATTGAGTTTCGCTAATATTGTCTTCATTTAATTAAATATTATAATTTGAGATTTTACTCATAAAGTTTAAAAAATTAATTATAAATTAATTTTTGGTCACATGATACTATGTAAATTCCAACAAGTGTTCTTTGATTATCATTTCGTTGAAATTTGAATAGTTTTAGTTCTAGATGCTTGCTTAACTATGTGCATCTAATGAATTTTGGTTATATGAAACTATGTATATGCCATTTATTCTTTTTGATTATATATACTGCTGTTTTTATTGTATCTGTATGATTATATGCATTATACGAATACGTATGTGTATGTATCTGTGTCCGTATGTGTATATATATGAATTTATGAGTATATATACATATTAGTGTATATATGCATGCATGTATGTGTGTATCCATACATATGAGTGTGTATATATATATAGTTGTGTATAAGTGTATGCATCTGTAAATATATGTATAGGTACCCGTCGCAGAACAGACATAGTCTAGTGAGGCTGGTTACTTACTTGTTTATATAAGATAATTCAAAACAATAAACGCCCGGGTTGCCGGCATTAAACTATAAAATTTGTTTTATACCTATATGACACATATTTTCATGTATTAGTTTTATAAATTTTATTTGTTCCTCTGACAGTAGTATTTTTTCTTGCTTTCTTACCCTCTTATAATATATATTGTGTTTATATATTAACTTGTTCTTGTGTTTTTTTATATCCTCATTTTTTTCTTGATCTGTTAATATATCATTCAATGTTACTAAGTTTATTATTTTTAATTTTTCATGTACATCTTTATTAGCTTCTAATACTGGGTTTCTGCTCAAGCAGTCTGCCTCTAAATTATTCTTTCCTGGTGTATATTTTATTTTGAAATCATATTGTGATAGATAACAGGATAAATCTCCTAACTCTTCGTCCGTTCTAGATTTAATGTTTAAATTTTCCAATGGTTTGTGGTCGGAATATACTGTAAAAGGTTTGCCTATTAGCCAGTACTACCAGTATCTTATGGCCTCTTTAATAGCTAAGCATTCTAAATATATAGCCTTTTTTTCTTTTGGGCTTCATTTAATTTTTTAGAGAAATACGCTACAGGTTTTTCCTTTCCGTCTGGTTGAGTTTGCTTTAGCACTGCTCCGATACCTTTCAATGATGCATCTGTATATATGTTTATTGATAAGTCTTTATCAAAAATTTCCAAGATTGGTTGTGAACAGAATAATTGTTTAATCTTCTCGAAAGCTTCTTCGCAGTCATATTGACCATATGAATTTTTGGTGCTTTCTTAGTAAATTATGTAGTGGTTCTAAAATTATTGAACTGTTAGGAATGTACTCGTGGTAGAAATTGATTTTTCCTAGAAGTTGTCTAATATTTTTCTGATTCTTTGGTGTAGGGAAATCTCTGTTAAAAATTGATATTCAGCAGAAGGACGTCAAGGAAAAACATCTGGTTTCAATGGAGGAATTCCTGGTTTTATTCACAAAGCACATTCGTTACAATAATTTGTCCCGACCCGACAAAACACTAAATTTGGTCACTTTGACCACTTGCTAGACCATGCTAGCTGTTTATAGGAGATCCACGAATTAAGAGAGAGTTAAACTAGAAAAGCAGACTATTTATAATAATGTTTTCTAACACAATCAAAATAAACAACACTTTCGTGTCACCATAACACATTATACGATATAAAAAACCAGAGATCTACTTTACCGTCTAACATTTCGTTTTAGTTTAGTCTTACGTCGCTAATCTGTAAAATGCAATATCAACTAAAAATATGCTACAAAAATATGCCGCTAGATGGCAGTAGTCTTCACTCTTTTTAACATACTGCCCGGCGGGGAATGAGAAAAAACAATAAGTTTTTTTGAAATTAAAATCAAACTACAAATTCCTAAATCCACACACAATATACTAAAAATTTACAAGATGTGTAACTATCTAAGTTTGAAGGGTCCGGGAACCTAACCAACAATTTAAATAACCTAAAAAATTTATAAATTTCTAAAAAATCGTGCAAAAAAAATAAATAATAAAATAATAAAATCACAACATTAATAATAAATTTGTAAAATTGACAAATCAGTAATGTCTCATTGTCTCTATGAAGAATTTTCACTTCAATTATATATATATATATATATTTTTTTTTTTTAACTAACACCAATTCACAAATAGCAACACATTGTTAGTTCGCTGTTGACTGATTATCAGTTCATTAACTTTCACTGGCATGGCACTGCCAAAAAACCGAATAAACACTTCACCGGGTAGACTGCTCGGCCATCTTGTCCAGGGTGGTCATCGTTTTAGAAAAGCACATCAGCATGTACTTCTGTACGTCATCATTTGGGTAGATCATCATAAATTAAGGGGCGGCCGTGCCCTGGTAAGCAGATAGTACCATTAGATCTGCAGCGAGGATGATCATCTCGCGGTTGTTGACTTGAAGCCCCAGTGGCTTCAGGCTGGATACAGTGGTGTCCACAACACCAATACCGATGCTCCATAATTATTGATGTGGTTTGGTTGCATCGGTTTAGCCCTAATTGCAGTTAGGCTGTGACCTTGGGAAGGTCAGTGGTTTGCCGGGTCGGGAAATTTGGATCCAAGTTTGATTCTATTGGCATCAAACATATTTTTGTGATGGGTCTCAAAAAAGTGCCTTGTGCTGTTTTGAGGGTAACTACCCTCACTACTCCATCCGGGCCTGGATGAGTAGATAATATGCGCGCCATCTTCCATAATGCAGGAGGCATATTGTCTTCCATCAGGATTACCAGATCGTCCTTCTTTATGGCCTTTTGGTTGTTGGCCTGCCATTTGGTCCGTTTTTGCAGCTCAGCAAGGTAATCTCGTTTCCATCTGAACCAGAAATTTTGAATTAGAGCATTTAATTTTTGATATTTGCTTAGTCTGTTCTCCGGGAGCTCGCGGACATCCAACTCGGGAATAACCGAAGCATCCCTGCCCATGAGGAAATGGTTGGGGGTTAGAGGGAGAAGGTCGTCTACGTCATCAGACAGGGAAGTTAAGGGACGGGAGTTCAAACAAGCCTCTATCTGACAAAGCAAAGTATACAATAATTCAAACTGCAATGGGTTATTTTTAGTAATTCGATATAAATGAAACTTGGTGGACTTGACGGCGGCCTCCCACAGCCCCCCGTGGTTCGGCGCCCTAGGCGGTATGAAACTCCAAGATATTCCCTTATCAGCTAAAAACCTATGGATTTTGTCATTGTTCAATCTTAGACTGGTATATAGTTCTTTGAGCTTATTGGAAGCTCCTCTGAAAGTGGTTGCATTGTCAGAAAATATTTTTTCCGGTTGACCCCTACGGGCAATGAACCTCTTTAAACAATTTAAAAAAGCATCGCTTGATAAATCTGTTACGAGTTCCAAATGAACCGCTTTGGTAGAAAAACAAACAAATATGCAAAGATACGATTTAATGAGCGGAGATTTTCTCAGCGCTCCAGCCTTCGTGTCTATCCGTCCGGCATAGTCGACGTCCATGACAGAGAACGGTCGACTGGGAGTGATTCTCTCAACTGGAATGTTTCCCAGGATCTGCCGGCAAACCTGAAGTCGGTATCTAAAACATACAACACACTTATGTAGGATACGCTTAACATTGTTTCTCCCAAATATCTGCCAATATAAATAAGTAGCTAATTTTAATCTTCCACTTGCACAAATTAAAACTTCCATTAAACAGAGATTGAGATTTTTCAATCTACTGCCATACGTTTTATGCTTAGGGTTACAACAATTATTTATAAATCTTAACGCTTGAGCGATTACTCCTTTCAATTTGGTTAGCGATAAGAATTTTTCGAAAATATCCCATTCTTGAGTATCAGTTACCAGTAGTACATTTTTACTTTTTATTTCCGGGGGATCCAAACATGACATCTTGGATACTGGCCAAGTGCTGACATCTTCCGTCAACCAGCTTGGCCCCTTCCACCATATTGAAGTGCTGACTAACCTTTCAGCTGTGGTACCTCGGGACAGTATATCCTCTGCATTTTTTGACGATGATACGTGCCGCCACTGCGTTGGATCAAAGGTGGAAGCTATGCACAATAATAATTGACGCTTACTCTTAGTTTTACCTGACGGCTTTGTAATTTCATACGACGGGTAATCTAATTCATTATTCCAAATTAATCCAAGTATTTTTTCATTCTTGGAATTTTCTGAAACGTAATAAATGGCTGTATAAGTCCTTTTGAATGACAGCTCCCACCATCAGAGCATCGTTCAGGGATATTCCGGTCGACGTCTTTGCCGAACCATCAAAAACTACACGCACCTTCGTCGTGGTGCTAGCTTCTTTAATAACCGCGTGATGCGGCAAAAAATAGGATTGCTCATCCCCTCTCCATTTATCACATAACTCCATATGACCTAGTTGCTCATATTCTTGCATAAATTGTACATATTGCAATTTCAATTCAGGATTTATTAAAAATTTCTTTTCTAAATGCTTAAATCTTTTTTCCGCTGTCTTTAACGAGTCACCAAGTTGACTCACACACGGGCGGCGCGGCAGACTTACAACGTATCTACCATCGCTCTCTCTAGAGTGCGTGGCGACGAAATCCGCTTCACACGCCTTCTCCTCGTGATTTTGAAATCTCGCAGGATTCACCTCCTCCATTTTCCAAAATTTTTTTATCTGATTAGATAATGTGTTTATTGATAAACTACAAAATTGCGGTACTGGCCTTTTTTTCTGATGAATGTTGATCGGGCCCGATATAACCCAGCCTAATTCAGTCCTCTGCAGAGTAGGTCCGGTATCCAATCTCAGCCGATCATCTTGTAGTATATCCCAAAAGCTCTCAGCGCCTAACAGGATATCAATAGGCGCCGCTACGTTGAAATTTGGGTCCGCCATTTGTAATCCCGGCGGCAGCTTAAAGTCTTTTCTGGCCACTGTTGCTTGAGGTAGGTTTGTGGTTATTTCCTGCAATATTAGACAAGTGATATTTTGATTATAATTTGTCCTCAGAGATTTCATTTTTATCGCAACACGTTTCTTTATATGGGTAACATTGTTGTGTATACCTAACACAGGCTTGTTTATATTTTCGCATCTCAAATTTAACTTCATTGCGAACTTTTCGCACATAAAATTGGCTTGAGCTCCAGAGTCAATTAGGACTCTTACCTCATGCACTTTATTATTGTGACCTACTACCCCAATGATAGCAGTCGACAATAAAATTGTTTTTTCAGCCTTCGCTAAAGCTGAATGGTTTGATACTGAAACTCGTTCAGCATCCATTTGGCAGTCACCTCCTGGGTGATCTTCATCTTTATTCATGGAGTCATCGCTCGGATGCATCTCCCTGTGCAATAACGTATTGTGGCTCTCGCTATCACAATGCTTGCATTTTAAATTAATTTTGCAATATGGGGCCGTATGTCCTAACCTCAAACATTTGAAGCAGGCACGGTACCTCCTTATTGCGTTGGCTCTTTCTCCTGAATTTAATTTTAAATTTTTTTTACAAAAATATATTTTATGCCTTTTGTCATTACAACAAATACAATTATTGTGGGTAGCAGCTAAAAATACCGATTCCTTTTTGGGATTATTGTTGCTACCACTTGCTTTCGGGTAGGTAGGAATTTTTTTCGAATCTGAATTTAACATTAATTCCAAAACTTGCGCACGCGAGGTCAAACATTTAAGAAATTCCTGTAATGTAGGTAGCTCATCCTGCAATGGGTTTTGTTCCCAATGCTTTCTAGAACTTGCATCCAATTTATTAGAAATTACGTATATAATTAAAGCATCCCATTGTTCGATTTTCAAGCCTAAATTTTGCAACGCTTTCAAATTTACATTAGTTTCATCAATCAGATAACGCATGGCTACTGGATCCTCATGTTTCATCTCTTTAAGTTGAAACAGAGCTTGGATGTGTCTTTGTACGGTAGTTCGCAAATTTGCAAACCTCTGCTGCAACAATTCAAAAGCCGATATATAATTCAGGTCTGATACCTCGAAATTGGCGATGATCTTTGCTGCATTCCCCTTTAAACAGGATTGCAGATAATAAAACTTCTGTACATTGCTTATGGCAGTATTGTTATGAACTAATGTCTTAAATGTTTCTAGAAAATTAATCCAATTTTTGGGATCTCCGTTAAATTCTCGTAACTGAATGTTGGGTAACTTGATTTCTAATTTGGGAGTCTCTACAGACTGAATTGCTCCTTTAGCAGTCGCCAAGGTTGAATAATATTGATTTTTAAAATTTTCCCTTTGCAGATTATTATCAATTTCGTTGGAATCCGGAAGACTTTCGATTTGTTCCTGGACCTCTTCGAAATCATCAATTATTTTTTCAATTCTCGCATAGCGAATTTTAATTTCGTTAACTGATAATGCGTTTAATGAATCCGCAAATCTCGTGAGTTTACCTTTCAACACTCCGCGTTTGTTAATCAACGATTTTAAATTATCCATTTTTTATACGTTTGACAATAATTCAACACAACAAATTCTAAAAATGTTCCTTAAAAAATAATTTCTGTGCAATAATCGCGTAGAAAACCGTAGTAACCAATTCAAGCTATGAACAATGACAGAATCTTACAATAATCATCTTCTAAAACAATTAACCTAAAATAATTCGCATGACTTGCATTTACACTGCGGGTAGTTAGTTTTTTTGTTTTTAATAAAGTACATTGACACACAAAAAAAATAGCACTTGTTTGAACGGAATAGAAGGAATAATGGCAGGGATACTTAAATTGATGTCGATCCTTGTTCTTCATGTTTTCATCTTTTCATCTCTCTGGATTTTTGGATAGCTCGCTGGTTCATTTTATTGTTTCCTTTTAATGCCTTAATCCGATCGTAAGGTAGATGCGGCTGGAGGACCATGTTAAAAATTGATATTCAGCAGAAGGACGTCAAGGAAAAACATCTGGTTTCAATGGAGGAATTCCTGGTTTTATTCACAAAGCACATTCGTTACAATAATTTGTCCCGACCCGACAAAACACTAAATTTGGTCACTTTGACCACTTGCTAGACCATGCTAGCTGTTTATAGGAGATCCACGAATTAAGAGAGAGTTAAACTAGAAAAGCAGACTATTTATAATAATGTTTTCTAACACAATCAAAATAAACAACACTTTCGTGTCACCATAACACATTATACGATATAAAAAACCAGAGATCTACTTTACCGTCTAACATTTCGTTTTAATTTAGTCTTACGTCGCTAATCTGTAAAATGCAATATCAACTAAAAATATGCTAC
This sequence comes from Limnephilus marmoratus, assembly GCA_917880885.1. Taxonomy (NCBI): domain Eukaryota; kingdom Metazoa; phylum Arthropoda; class Insecta; order Trichoptera; family Limnephilidae; genus Limnephilus; species Limnephilus marmoratus. The sequence goes on from OU862907.1 coordinate 60,797,792, forward strand.
AAAAATATGCCGCTAGATGGCAGTAGTCTTCACTCTTTTTAACAATCTCTTATTGAAATTAAGTTATCTCTCACTGGTCTTACTGTATTATCTTGTATTATATGTCCGAGGTATTTTACCGAATTTGTTGCAAATCGACATTTTGTGAGTTTAAGTCGAAAACATTCTTTTTTTATCGCCTTTAAAAGCTGTGATAAATGATTTATGTGCTCGGTATAGGTTTCTGAAAATATTAAAATGTCGTCAATGAAATTTACAGCAAAATCTGTTAACTTGTACTTTCTCAGTATGTTGCTTAGTATTCTTTGAAATATGGCTGGAGAAGTTTTTAAACCGAAGGGTAAACATCTCCATTGGTAGTGGCCTTCCTGGGTTACAAAAGCAGTTTTTTTTCTATCTTCAATTCGCAGGGGAATAGACCAGAACGCAGAATTTATATCCAGTGTAGAAAAGTACTTACAGTTTCTGGTTTTTGTTACTAAGTCCTCAATCAAAGGAAATGGTTGAACCTGAGGTACCACCATTTTATTTATTTCTCTAAAATCGATACACAATCTTGTTTTCCTATTGTCTTCTTTTTTGAAAGCTAAGGTTACTTGTGCTGCAAAAGGGCTGTATGATTCCTCTATAAGATTTCTTTCAAGCAATTTTCTTATTTGTTCTTCTATCTCTAACTTATCCTCTATTGAACATCTGTAGGGTCTTTTACTGCAGTATTTGTCCACAAGTAGATCAATGCGTGCTTCATAATCCTTTACTGTTCCAATATCATATTTATCCTTTGCAAAGCTTGATTTATATTTATCAATAAGTTTATTTATTTCAGATTATTGTTGACTATTTAAATGACTCAGATCCATTGTAAATTCTTTTTCTTTTGTATGTTCCTTAAAGTTTATAAAGTTTAAGTTCTTTTTATCTTCATTTTCATTAGGATTGTTTTTAAACTGTATTTCCTCTTTCTTCAAGCTTTCTTCAGATTTCTGATCAATTTCCAAATTTTCATTCTGAATCAAATTAAACTCTTTTATAGTATCAAGTCCAATTAGAAAATTGTATTTGAAATCTCTTCCATCTACAATACAAACATCAATTTTCTTCTCTTTATTAAAGATCTTAATTTTTATTGTTGTTAAGTTTTTGTATTTTTACACCATTAATTATTAGTAAGTTTGTATTGTTGTGTATATTTTTTTCTTCTTCTTTTAATCTTAATAATTTAGAATTTATTAAGGAAACATTAGAGCCGGAATCATATATTCCAAATATGTCTAATTTTCCTTCTAATGTTAGTTTTACCTTAATTAATGGTGTAATTATTCGTTTTTTGGCTCATTATTACTCAATTCAACATCCAATACAGTACTGTGTACATTTTTTTTCTTTTCTTTATTCATCATATAACTTTATATGTAGTTTTTACAGGTGGTTTGACTACCAAGCTAGGCACATGCCAGTATTATGGTAGTCGAATTATGAGTATATAATTATAAAAATGTAAGAATTGTTATTGGTTAATTTATAGTTTAGTTAGGTACCATGTTTTTATATAACAATGAATTCTTTAAGTGGTTTTTCAATTAAGTAGATATTTTTTTATTTACTTATTTTTTTTTATTTAAAAAAATATATACATAATATGCAGATTTAAAGTAAAACGTATGGTTCTTAAAATTAATTACTATATATAATTTTTTTTTTTAACGAAACTACCCAATTAAAAAGAGAAAACATTTCTCGTGTGTGAACTTTGGAGTAGTGCCATTGTAAAATGCGAGTAGGTTCAGAGAGTATGTTGTTACAAGTACTTACATTATAAAATATATACATAAAGACAAATCGACTTACAGAAGTTGAATTAAATAAGAGTTATATTGTAATATACGATTTAAGGTAATACAGGCATATAAATATCAGAAATAAAAATAATATTATTGTATTTACTAGAGGCGGCCCGTGACAAAATTTGCCAGCAGTGCATTTCACAAAAAATGGTAACATTAATACGGGAAAATATAATTGATTGATTCAAATATTCGCGAAAACCAACATCAAGTTCTAATCATGTACCTATCAACACGATCTAACAATCTAAATTGTAATATGTTATATATGTGTATTGGGAGTATGAATGTTTATTAACTTTTCAATAAAATTAAGGCTATCGTTTACACAACTTTCACTCCACAGTGTATAATCAACCACGAAAATTGTTCACAGAAAACAAAAAAAAGTGTTCAAACGATCACATTCACAAAGCCAAGATGCTTTCGAATGTTTAATACTTTGTTTTAAAAACTCATATATTCCGATAATCTTAAAATACGTACATATAAAAAGATATTTTATTCAATTTATTGGGGGGCTAGAATTCCAATAATCCGTGCGCTTGATAGCTGCAAGACGAGTTGTTATCTAGCCCCCTACATAGTTAAGTAAATTCTAAAGTAAAATCCATGCTAATTTTTACAGTGCTCTGGAGGCGATTTTTCGCAAAAACAGCGCTATATAAGTTGTCCAAAATTATTATTTACTATTATTATTAATCGTTTTTCCATTAACCTTACTTGTATTATATTTAGCCAGTATTATATTTAGGTTTTGGAGGGCCATTATTTTTCAAAAACGATTTTAATCTCAAATTAAATTCGGTTGCTTTTGAAAAAAATCGACATTAATCGCAAAGTTTTCATTACCACTCATTTAAAAAAAGTTTTTTACAGAGCAAAACTAGCAAAAACCATTAAAAATGTGTCAATAGTAATCAGTGATTTACCAAACGCTTGATTTCACCGCCCCGGTGCGATGGTAGAGCTACATAACATTGTCAATTAGTTGTAAATACGTTATTCCTAACTAAGTCATTCCAAACGTTCGGTAACATATAACGCAAGTTAAAAGTTTTGTCATAAATCGGAATGCTTCTGCGCATGTGCGCCGATAGTGCACGAGCATGTCATATATCTTCACTCATGTCTTGCCCATTTCACGGTTCCAGCCTCTGTAGACTGTCCCAGTAGAAATATCACTTCATGTGACGTCACGTCTCGGCACAACGGAAGATGCACGCATTGCTTTTTCGTATGCGCCGATGCGAGTATGAGTATGGAGTCTAGCACGAAAGTTAATTGGTAAGGATATTACAACGAATTGGCGGGAATTCTTCGTGAACGAATGTTACGAATTTACACTTTAGACGTTTGTCGATGTTTGTACGAATTTACACTTTTGACGTTTGGTAGTGCATTGCACAAGTGCACTAAGGCAGGGGCCGCCACTGGTATTTACTCAATAGGTAGATAGTAAGTAAGTGGTAGGTACATAGCGTTGGTTTAAAAACATTGATATTTGAAATGAATGGGCTAACAGTATTGTAAAAGTAGGTATATATAATAAAGTTGTAACAATTTGCTGCCTACAAATAACGCGTATGTACTTTGCTTTCAATTTGAAATGCTGATGAAAATTTTTAGAGGATATGATATATATTTTTTTTGTTATTATTGTGATGATGAAATTAAAACTTATAATTAGCGTCGGGTTGGTCTAGTAGTTGTTTTATTTGGGATTTATGAACTTTATAATTTTTTTTAGACTTGATTTTATACGGGAGAGCATTGAAAAACTTTATACTGTTACGATACACAAATACGCCACTGCGCAAACTACAGTTTCACTCCCCCGCCGCTAGCTTACCGGCGCGCTACGGGCGGCGGAACCCAGCAAAGCCACCGTCGACAGCGAGCCGCCAACCGCCATTCTTCTCCAGCGCCTGGCTTGAGCGCCCGTGTTGTCGTAAACCGTTCCGCACAGTTCCGGAACATTCTGCAAGCCACGATGCAGCGTGTTTTGCATAGTGACTTGCGGGAACTCCAAGAATGGCTATATTCTTTCCCGTCACTGAATCTACAAGAGTTCAGCCCCCAGCTGTGAGTACCTGAACCAATTTAACTCCCCTTATTTGCGTGTGTTCGCAGTAAATTCACCGCGGAGATAAATAGCCCTACCAGAGAGAGATTATAGAGATAGATTCCTCCATTTTAGATATAACTGTTGTTGCTACCCTGAATTACTATGTATGCATTATTGTGATATTGTGTTTACGCAGGTGTTTTACCCAATATAACCGTTGTTTACCCTGATTACTGGTTTCACTGCCTTCCCCCAGCCCGTAGAAATTTGAGCTTTATTTCAGAGAAGCCACACACACGCCTCACAGATTCTACCACCCTGGTGGTGAGGGCCTCTCCCGCTCTGCTGACTATAACCTGAGCTAGTCTGTCGGCAGAATGTAGGGACCCCCTTGCAGGTCCGCTAACAATACCTTGATAAGAATAATGGTGTTGAGAAGCACTCCTTTAAAAATGTATATAATAATAAACATATAAATAAACCATTCCTATTGTAGGCTGCTGTTTCGTTTAAATACAATATGATAGGTAGAAAAATAAATTAATGACTCTTCTTATGGAGATGTTGAAAATAGGTCATCTAAATAAAGCAAATCAATTTAATTTGTTGACTTCAGGCATTCTTTAAAATAGTTCTTCCCCTTTGTAAATAACCAATCCTGTACACTTATGATATAAAGCGTATCAGTTTTCGATTTACTAGTGTCAAAACTCAGTGTGTTGAATAATTTGGGGGCAATATAGGAGAACTGTCGCTGTGCGAAAGTTGTTTTCGCACAGCGAAACAATATATTCGGCAAGGTTCTCGGCCGAAGCGCCGAATGTTCGGCAGCCGAATATTCGGCGACACTTAGTATATTTCACAGGTTCCAACCTGAATCATTGAAGTGCGTGTGGTAACTACGTATTTGTTTCATTTGCGAGTAGGTCGTGTCACAGCATTATTTTTTCATTGTTACATCAAATTGTGTTACTTACATATGGTGTGTAACACGTCTGTTTGCTCGCGAAAAGCTTTACGAAACGGCACCATTAATTTATAAAAAGTCACCTATCTGGGAATATTATGACATTTGTAGTGAAGACAATAAATATTAAATATTAAATTTATATGCATTTTTTCTCGATTTGGTATTTGGTATTCGGCCGAATGGTTCGCAATATTCGGCCGAATACCGAATAGTGGCCGAATATTCGTGGCATCTCTAATCGTAATGTTACAAACATTACGTGTAAACAAAGAAACGATATTTAAAGTTTATTTGTCGATGTTATTATATTAGACAAATTAAATTATTTTTCTAATTTTTCAATCACTGAAATGTCAGTCACATAGCTAGTAAATAATAATGCTGAATACTGTGCTCCAGTATGGGCTAGAAGCGCCCACTCTTCCATGGTCGACGTTCAGCTTAATGCCACAATGCGAACCATCAGCGGAACCTTAAAATCGACTCCTCTTCCTTGGCTCCTCGTACTTGCAAATATAGCCCCACCAAATATCAGGCGAGAGATTGCAACCCAGGGAATTCAAGAAGGCGCTCCAAAAAAGCGAAATACCTTTGCACGATGATGTCGTTTCTCACCCGGCATGCCGCTTAATGTCTCGAAAACCCTTCTAGACCGAAGGAGAAAGACTCCTTCGAACACCTCTCACCCCAGAAGATAGGTGGAAGCTTGAGTGGCAATCAGCCAACGTCAAAAACGCCCATCTCGTTCAAGACCCCACTGAGAGACAGCCTGGGTTCTCATTGCCTCGCAAACTCTGGACTGCCATCAATAGGATTAGGTGCTCCCATAGCCGTTGTGCTCAGATGATGCATAGATGGGGCCTTAAAGAGTCGGCGATGTGTGAATGCGGTGCGGTGTAGACCACCGAATATGTGGTCAACGACCGCTGCATTCATGCCCCGGCGGGATTGATGAGGTCCACAGGGCAACGCCTGAGGCCCTACGTAGACTGACTCGCAGACCTAGATGTCCCCCTTTGACCCCCCCACCATACGAAAGAAGAAGAATATTGCTGTTTAAAGTGTAACCAAGACAACACATCAATGACATTTGAAAAACGATTCATAATTCAGAAACAAAGGGATCCTGGGTATTTCTAGGTAGGTATTCCTTTACATATTTTTAAGTGTTTCTATTTAATTGTCTTGGGCGATTAAAAAAATAATAGTTAGTTCGTTATGTTGTAATTAAAAACAACTCGTGATGCAAAGTTCGTGATAATTACGAAATATAGTTCAATTTAAGAGAACAGTCTTTTTAATGTAAGTGCCGCACAAGAGTCCAAATTACGTAGGGCCAGCAGGAGTATAATATCCCCAAATAGAATAGAATATTAGAATATGTTGTGAGAAAGTTGCGTAGTGCATGATTCAATTACTCATTGGATAACTAACATCTCTGCTATAGGTCACCATAGTTTATGATTTATGATCAGACTGAATGCCATTCACATTTTTTTGGTACTTGCCAATTGATTCGAGATTTGTTATATTTTTTTATGTTCTCTATTTTATACATGTGCTTACAGGTTTTTAAACGATGTAATGGAGAACTCCAGTCCATTTTTTAAATAATTTATTTTTAATTACCCATTTTAAACAACTGCATTTTTATTTTTATTTTAAGAGTTAGTTTTAATAGTTAAAATAATTGTCAGTCTTAATTTTTCAAGACCCCCGAAAACCACCGTATGTATGGTGTATCGTTTGACGTCATCACTCCTGAAAAATTACTATAGATCGGGCAATCAGCTGATCAACCTACCGCCATTTTGAATTCCGTTGTTCAAAGTATTCTCCCTAGAAGAAGCATTACTATTTTTTGTGCAGTAGTTTTTGAATATTTTCAATAATAGATTATAAACTAATAAGAGATACCTTTATTTTTTAAACATTATTTAGGCCTAAAAAATGTTTAAATAAACACAACAACTAAATCTCTATAAACAATATGTAAATAAACGAATAAATTAATACGATGGCTTGTGTCATATCATACATTCCCAAACAATGAATTACGGTGATGTCACGACACGTCGAACGGTGACGTCACCACTAAAATTTCAATAATGCCAACTTGACGGTGTATTTTTACGACCCGATTAAAAAGGTATTTTTTAAATATTTTTTTTAAAACTCTGCGTTTAATATTATTAAATAAAACTTATATATTCAGAATCAGCGTTTATTGGTCTATATGAACATATTTTTTAAAGCCATAATATTTTTCACTGGAGTTCCTTATGCCGCCTCATGAATGAGTTTTTCTTTTGTCCTGTTTAATTCAAATATGTCTTAGTACTTACTTTTGTTTTTCCTGATAAGTACTTGCATACTGCTTACTAACAACGTATGCAGGGACACTAGAGGTGTAGTTTCTTTCAAAATAAATAAAGGTAGTATCGTTTAACAAAAAAAAAAAAAATATTGCAAGAGCCTTGAAGGGGTAACCATCTCTTGCTTATACCAGGGAGAGTAAGTGTTGGATAGCCTCCACTGCCATAGGTCCCCCCAAGTGGTTCGCTGTAGAGTTGTTAAGGAGTTAGAGTTACTGGTTCAGTGACTTAGTAGAGTTGCCAGGGATCATGGATGAGGTTTTTCCAAGTCTTGGTGGGGTACTTGGGCCTAATCGGGAGAGGTCAGTAGAGGAACTCTCCACCCATAGCCTTGCACCGCAGTGGGAGCGATTATTCACTTACGTTATTTACTTCCGCCACTCCTGGACATACTGACCACCAGATTCCTACCTACCTCTTAAACATTACTTCCTAGAATTTCATTTCCTTAAAAATACCATTATTATATATGCCCCGAGGGAACATATTTTCAAAGAAGCCTCCTGTAAGAAGATAATATTTTAAAATAGCATATAGATCTGGTCACCTAACACTGAAAGTTAAAGTATCTACCATTCCACCTTTCTTCAAATTCACTCGATTGTCAGCAGAGATCTAAGCAAATTACTAATCAACAACGAACAACCCTCTTAATATGTCGGCAAACAATGTTATAAGTAGATCCAGCAAATGTTTTTCGTTTCAGTCAAATTGAAAAAACTCCTTCAAGATGAGGCGTCTTCCTTATATTGACCTTGTAGTCCTAATCCTTGTTGTTTGTAGTGGTAAGTTTTAATTTTTTATACGAGAACAGCAACAATATTCAGTTAAACAAATTTATATACCTGCACGGGCGGCTAAAGCGAAACTAAATAATATAAAGAAAATAATAAGAAAATACAGTCATAATTTGCCAAACATCTCCGCGATAAAAAATCACTAACTTGGTGCTAATAATAAGCCAACTCCGTTACACGTACACCGTAAACTCGATCTTTTAGAGCAGGGGTGGGGAACCTGCGGCCCGCGGGCACTTTTGGTGCGGCCCATATGAATTTTTATGACGTTATTACAAAAATTTTACCAGCAAGTTATTTAGATATCAATGAAAAGTGATAAAACCTCCCATTTTAGTTTTATTTTAATTTGTTATTGTGAAACGATAGTGAAATTTCATCGGAACTTTTAATTTTCTTGAACGGGACAGTCCCGATATTATATCAGGATTGATAGCAACTCTATTCGAAGGGAATCTTAGGCAGTCTGTCAAAAAAAATATTTTCTAGTCGACGCGACGATGCGGAAGAAAAGTGGATAATAAATCAATATAATCCTATTAATGACAACTACAAAGAAAAGAAAATTTAAAGCTGAGTGAAACGTTAAATCATTTGAAACTAAATTAAGGTTGTGGAAAGTAACTCGAAATGAATAACACAACGCATTTTTCAACACTGCAAGGACAAAAGCCTTCTACATCTTTGTTTTGAAGAGTTTTAATTTTCAATGTACATTTGTTACTTTAATTTTAAATTAATATTAATAACAAAAATGTCTAGAAATTGTTACATAGTCAGTGTCCAAACCTTCTACATCGTTTAATGATCGATTTAAGGACGTGAAAAGAGAGCAAACGGATTTGAACAGATTTGCTACACCGTTCAACGTCGAACCATCGAATGTGCCTGATAATCTGCAGCACGAAATTATTCAATTACAAAACGATGATGAACTAAAAGCTAGATATAACAATCTTCCCAAATAAAGTCAGGAATCACTGGTTAAATTAAGTCAAGCACGTCCCTTAACATTTTGTATATAATACAAACATTAATGCCATAATAATTGCCACACTTCTGGCACAAAAAATCACTACACGTAATTTAATGTAATTAGTTAAATAAATATAAAATTATATAAATGTGCTACAAAATGTAGAAAACCCATTCACGTAATCAGAGTACAACTTAATTTAAGCTGGTTGACTAGTGGACTCCTATGCAGAATCATTCTTAAGGTAAAACCAATCTTGTGTTCAAAATGCAAATTCCTGTTGCGGATTCATCTGCTAATCATAACGCATTTCGAAGGTAAAACCATTTTGTTGTTCTAGGTGCAGTATAATTTAAAACTGGGGACTCACAATCCAATTCGCTCTGAGGGAAAAACAGTTTTATGTGCAAATGCAAAGAAAAAATTCCGTGAAAAAATTCAATGAAAAAATTCCATGTGTGGTTTCGTCTGCTTACGCATTTCGTAGAAACCCGTTCTCGTTTTTGTAGTGCACTTTAAAAATTCTAGTTGCTTTTTTGCTTCCAGTATTAGAGGAAAGACATTTTTATAATCTCAGTAAAATGGCTAAACTCAGTAATTTTAAGTTTCCGCGTATAGATTCACTCTAAAACTGAAACCAGTTCTGTGTTTAGAATGCAACAAAAAACATTCCAGGTGGGGTTTCATTTTTTGACATATTCCTCGTGTTAGAAGTGAATTCATAAAATTCTAGTTGCGTTCTTTGTGCTGTCAGAATTGGAGGAAAGCCATTTTCATGTTCTGAGTGGAGTTTTAATTCCCCGCGTACAAACTCACTTTATAATTAAAACCAGTTCTGTGTTTAGAATGCAACGAAAAAATTTCAGGTGGGGTTTTATCTCGCTAACGCGTTTCGTAAGAAACCATTCTCGTTTGTGAAGTGCATAAATATAAATGTGTGAAGTGCATAAATATTCAGTTATAAATTTGTAGTTGCATATATACTGTCAGTATTGGAGGAAAGCAATTTCACGTTCTGGTTATAGTTTTATTACCCGCGTACCGATATCAATCTGTAATTAAAACCAGTTCTGCGTTAAGAATGCAACGAAAACGCATCAGGTTTTATTTCATTTGCTGACGCATTTCTTATATTCGAAGTGCATTTATAAAATTCTGTTTTCTTACTTTATGCTGCCAGAATTAGAGGAAAGCCATTTTCATGTTCTGAGTGTGGTTTTAATTCCCCGCATGCAAATTTAATCTAAATTGAAACTAGTTCCGTGTTCAGAATGCAACGAAAATTTCAGTTGTGATTTCATCTGCTGATGCATTTTGACGGAAACCATTCTCGTGTTCAAAGTGCAGTTTAAAAATTCTGGTTGCAGACTATATGTAGCCAGAATTTCAGGAAAACCTTTTGCATGTTCTGAGTGTAGCTATAATTAAAGAGTATTGGCAGTTTCGTAAATATTTTTTAATCAGTTACAGTAAAACCAGTTGTTTGATTCTAATGTGGCTCAACCCCCCCCCCCGAGGCTGAAAAATCGGAGTGCGGCCCGCGGGTTAAAGTATGAACATCCAAATGGCCCGCGACGCTAAAAAGGTTCCCCACCCCTGTTTTAGAGCAAGGGCGAGGAACCTTTTACCGTCGGGGGTCATGGTCATGGAGTGAGGTTTGTCCAGATCTTGGCGGTGGATGTGTCCGTCCACCGTCTGCGTGGCAGGCCTGATCGTGAGAGATTGTGAAGGGAGACCTTTTGACCTCTCCAGCAGGACTCTCTCGGAACAACGCCTTGCACTGCAATGGGAGGGATAGATTCGTCTGTCACTCTTGGACGTACTGACCCCCAGATTCCTACCCCCCCTCATATTTTTTCCTTCCCAGGACTTCCTCTCCTTCCTTTCCTAAAAATACCCTCCACACAGCATCCCCAAAGATGACTTAGGCCCTGAGGGGAATTATAAACCTCAGGGCCTTCTGTGTGGAGCTAATGTAAAAAAAAATCTTGGGGTTACCTACCATACCTCAATATATCTTTATGCCCTCATTTTACTTTTTTTTTTACATAAACCAATTTTTATATATCGCATCCGCCATTAATTCTTCGAATAAAAATATGGTAAATGCGTGTCCACACGTCATGTTCATAAATTCTATAACTAAAAATGTATAATTGCACTCAGAGAGCGAGAATAGTTAACGTTAAATTTTGTCAGAGGAGTTTGCACCTCGATTTTTTACGTTACATTCAGAACACAAGACTGGTTTAAACTAGCTGAATTTGAAACTGCTTGTAGCCTGACAAGTTAAATATCTGGGACATATCCTAATCGACGACATGAATGATATAATATGTAGAAGCTAAGGAAAGACAAAGAAGAGCAATTAATATACGAGCCGGAATGCTCTCAAGACGATTCTACCAATGCAGCGACGATGTTAAAAAATTACTCTTCAAGACATACTGCACAGCCCTGTACACATCTGAATTAAGGACGCAACCCCCATCAGCACAATGGGACAAACTGAGGGTGCGCTACAATAATGCATATAGGCAACTTTTGCAACTACCGAGGTTCTGCAGTGCCTACACTATGTTCACCAAAGATATTGAAATTTAAGAGATGTGCTATCCGCAGTTTTTACTGGGTGGGACTGCGCTTCCGGGTGTTGCCAATATTATTTACCAATTATCGAATAAACTAAATGAACGAATAAACTAAACAAATGTTAAACTAAATGAACGAATTCTTTCCGCATTGAAACTATATTGTTAACTTATACTAATGCACACCTTAAAAAATCAACGAAATGAAATTCTTTTTGTATGCAAACTACTCCGATTAGGTAGCAGTCCGCCGATAGACGCGCGGACATTATAGCATATTTCTTTTGTATTTAAATATCTTTGATGTTCACCGAAGAGAGGGTGTACTCATTCCTAGCCTTACTTCGCCACCGGCTAGCCAGCTTCTGGAGCAGAACACGGAAATCAACCAACATCATTGTCGTGGCTGCATCCGAGTGGCTCAGTTCTCCACTAAATGAGCGATGGATGCACACGATGAGATGACCTCCCTGATGGAAGTTCCTAAAATATACATATATATATTTTTTAATCATTCTTTAAATTTTTAATTTACTCTGTGTTAAATTATTGTATTCTAGTGGTTTATGTAATATGGTAGACTGGGATTGTATTATCCTCCCAAACCTGCTGGTATAAAAAACTTAAATAAATAACTGCAATTGGAACATGAGAGTGGTTTACTTCAAAATACGTCAGCACATGAATCCGCAACCGGATTTTTTTTTGATTTCTGTACACAAGACTGGATTTAGCAACAAACTTTATTAATACCGTAGCATCTGCGTGGTTGAATTTAAGAATCCGGCTTCGAACGCATGTCTGCCGCCGCGCCTTACCCGCCGCACTAAATAAACTTCCGTGTATTATTATATTATTTGTATCATCCGATTTTTAGACAAAGCTAGTTGTTTGTCATGTTTGTTTTGGATCGCAGACCGATCGATCTGGAGCCTTTGTATTGTACATTGAGCTGGAGCTGGTGCTGGTGCCAGTGCCGGTGCTTGTGCTGGTGTTAGTGCTGGCTGACGGTTTGACAGGTTTGGTCACGAGGACGGCCGTGACATCCAACTGCTTTTAGGTTCTGATGGCGCGCTTGGTGCCGTCCGGGAGGAGAACCACAACAGCGGGCAAAGTTGAGCGAGCGGAGGAGAAGAGTTTTTGACGCGTGTTTGTAAGGGATTCGATAAGGAGAAGAGAGGAGTTTTTTAACACTTTCTTCCTCTCCCATACCGATCTACGATCGTTTAGGTACTGGAACTCGATAAGGATGGGTCGGTTCTTTTTTGGTATCGCGTGACCTAGCCTCCTGGTGGAGACGATTCCCCTGATGGTGTCTTCAGGGCACCCTAGTCTGGTCAGCGCCGTGGTCACGAGGGATCACGTATCCTCAAATTCATTCTCCTTCATGCCATGTAGAAGAAGCAGGTTTTTTCGTGATGCTGCAACAATCGCATCCACACGAAGCTCAAGTTGGGCAATGTTCTCTTGGAGAGCGCTGATCTCCGATGTCATCTTCTTCGTGAAGGCATTGAAGTCTCCGCGGAGACTTGAAAGATCGCCTTGAGAAATGCCGGGTTTATTGTTTGCTTTATCGAGCCGTTTTATCAAGCGGCTGTTCATGGTGAAAATATTTTCAAAATGCAAAGTACGACTATTTGCCGATGATACACTAATATACTTAATTGGAGATAACTATGAAGAACTAATACACATTTTAAATAATGAACTAAATGATGTATCAAGATGGCTAAAAATAAATAAGTTTAAATTAAATACAACAAAAACAAAATGTATGATGATTGGATACAAGAAGACATCCAGTGAAAGCAAAATTAAAATTGATGGTGAAATTATTGAAAATGTTACTGAAATGAAATACTTAGGAGTTATATTAGATTCCAAACTAAACTTCAATATACATGCTGAATACACCCTAAAGAAAATTGGCAAAAAGATATCTTTTTTTGGAAGAATTCGGCCAAAAATTTCTAGAAAAACTGCAATCATAATATACAATTAAATTATTGGTCCACACTTCAACTACTGCTCAAGTATACTTTTCCTATGTAACGAAAGAGAACAAAATAAGTTACAAATTCTCCAAAACAGGGCAATGAGAATAATTCTTCGACGAAACAGATTTTCAAAAATAATTAAAATTTAAAGGAACTAAATTGATTGACCGTGAAACAGATGCTGACCTTGAACACGATGGTATTTATCCATGAAATATTGAATAACACATTACCAAAATACTTCTCAAATAAAATTGTATACAATAAAGACATTCACAGATATAATACAAGGACGTGCAAGGAAATTAGGCTACAAAAAAGGACAAAGCGAATACGCAGAACAGTCTACTGTACAAGGGAATGAAGTTGTATAACACACTACCAGAAACTTTATAGTCCACACCAATTGGAAAGTTCAAGATGTATTGTAGGAACTACATAAAACTTGAAAAAATATAGTGAATATGAAATATTATAATCAATTAGAAATTTGTAAACTTAAATGTACAAATTACAAAAATAAAAATTATTATTATTATTATATGGCATCATAGCCTGTCCCTTTTACTTTGTTGCCACGTTAACAGTGGATACGAGGAACGGGCTAATTTTGAAACCAGTTCCAATAGGATTTACAAAATGATCACCAACACTAACTGGGCAAAGTCACCCGCAGGGCCTAGCAGTAGCTTAAAATAAAATTATACTTCTTTTTTGAAATTGGTCAAGAAACACAAAGACGATTGATGAATGTTTTATATGACATTAGCATGTTTACAGCCATCGACAAATGTTTTCGTTTGCGTTTACACAGATAACTGATCAATTTGTATAATTTATTTATCTTATTTTACGACGACATCTTTTTTTATGTACCATGAAAGAAAACTATTCTCGAGCTATAAATTAATTTTTTTGCAGTTACGATGCACTAAAAGAGCTCGTGGGCCACACCAAAAAGCCTAGTGGGCCGCAAGTTCCCCATCCCTGTTTTAGAGCAATTGGAAATTGACAAAAAATCCAATAATCCGAAAGCTAGTTTGATAAATGAACAAACATATATATTATTATGTACTTTTTAATTTGCTTATTGTTATAGTATCTAATTTGCTTATTGTTATGTTATCTTTAATTTGCTTATTGTTACATTTTTTTGTAGGTTTATAATTATATTTTTATTTAGTTCATATGTATGTTTTTTGTTTAAATTACAATGTAAAACTGCATATCTCGATACAGGAATGCCCTAGTGAGATATGCAGCTTATGTTTCTCATGTACTTCTTATTTTTTTCAATAAATAAATAAATAAATAAATATATAATTCCCTCGCCACTCTTAGATAAGTTAAAATATTAGATATCATAAAAATATATTATTATGCTGAAAAAGAAACCCAGGAGTCATCATTTGTGATATCTCACTCAAGCAGCGGCATTCTAAATTTCTACCTTTTTGAACACTTTAAGTTTTAAAGAGTCTATAAAACTGCTTACAAAAAACTTGAAATATACTTGTGACCACTACAATAGTGACGATAGTTTTAAAAGCTTGGAATGTAGTTGCAAGGACAACATTGAAGTGTGCGTGAATTCAAAAAATTCAAAAACGTCAAATGTCAATACGCTGATGGTTTTTTGTCTTTTGTTAAACATATATTACTGCAGTTCTTTCTTACACGCTAAATAACAACTGTCGAATTGAGACAAACGGTGAACGTATGTTTGCACCCCCCCAAAGGAAACATACAATCATTATCTCCCACACACGTGTAAGGAAAATTAAACGCAAGGAAAAATGAGTAATTTAGAGAAAATATTAGTACGAACTTTCTGTGTCTCATGTTTTGTCTCACCCTTATTTAATGAACGTATGTGGTGACAAGGAATGTATGTTATTCCCTTTCAATCACTCAATTCCCCACACGGTGATGTAAGGCAATGTTCCGAGAGAGTTCTGCAACGTGACGATTACGTTTACAATACGAGGGTTGTCTAAGAACTACCCTACCCTTCACCCTTCTAATTTAAAAAAAGTGTATTTACTAAAAATCGTGTGACATTTTAGGTAAATAAATAAATAAATTAATAACGTTTATTCATCAATATATATGTTTTTTAATACTAGCTGGTCCCGGCATGCGAAATTATTTCTCCCTGAGTGTCCTTCCGCCTCCCCTTCTTCTCCTGCGTCCTCTTCCCCTCTCGCGTTCCCACTCCGTCACCTCCACCTTCCCTCTCCCCACTCCACTCCACCCCCCCCCTTTCCCCGTCCCGCGAACCTCCCTCCCGGGTTCCCCCCCCCTCCCTCCCGCTTTCCATACATTCAGTTTTTAAACCTCGTGTGCCACCAATAGCAATTTTTTATACAAATTTCATAATGCCAGAGCTCACCTGAAGTTTTATAAAAACTTTGTCCTGACAATAAAGAACACAAAAAAAAAGAATTATCCAATTAGGTGCAGTCGTTCGAAAGTTATGCGCTTAGCAACACATTCAGCGATTCATTTTTATGTTATAGATTTCACGTTTTGTTCTCTTATCAACGATATGGTCACTGCTCAACTACAATTCAGGGTTTCTCCTGGAATGCAGCTGGTTTTCAGCAGTTCTTCTAATATGAAACAAAAAATAAAATAAAATAAATACAAAAATTAAATTACATAAAAAAGATATCACCACAATTTTTCAACATAGTCCACGTTACGGTCGATGCACTTGGTGAGCCGTGGCACAAGATCCTTGATTTCCTTGTCGTACAAGTCCGCCGCCAAAAATGCTCTCACCTCTTCCTCCGCGTCCTAGTCGTTCTCAAAGTTTTTCCGGCCAAATGTTTTTTTTTACATGAATACCGCACAAGAGTCCCAACTGCTCCCGTATGGAGTCAGTGAGACTATGGCATCCCAATTGGGGTATGTTGTGAGGCTGAAGGTAGTGGGGAGTGAAGGAGATAGGGAAGAGGAAGGTGGGAAAGTACCTGGCTATTCAGATCTGGTTACCAAACACGGCAAAAGCCACTTCAGCCAACGTGTCAATTCTGAATGGTGGTCTTACACCAGGGCGATACTGAGAGTATCTTCCACTCTGGAAAGTGCCGCAAATATACTATATATTTTTTTAAATGAATAAATTGTCAAATACACAAATTAATCAAATAAAATTTATTTGCCACGCCGGGATTCGATCCCGCGACCTTCGGAATGCTAGTCAAGCGCCTTACCGCTGCACTACGCTGGCCGTCAATGTGAAATGTTGCTTCAGGTGGAGAAAAACATGCAAATCATGCCACTGATTGCCTTTTTGATTCTGGGGTTAGGTGGTGAGCCCATATTTCAACCCAAAAAAGCTTGGTGGAAAAATGGTTCCGAGGCCTGAGAGGTTAACTATAAACTCGGTCTACCTATAGAAACCATAAATTACAATCACTTTATGAAACAATTAGACTTATCAAAACTTATTGTAGACTATTATTTTTTATTTGATAAACTAACGTTTAAGACAAGATTTTTTATGCATATCACAAAGGGTAACAATTATTATAAGCATTAACTATGAGCCTGAAACACTCATCTATATTGAAAAAAATCTTCCGAGAAAAGATACTTGCCGCCAACGGGACTTGAACCCGTGTCCTTCTGATTGCCGGTCACGTGCTCTGACCACTGAGCTATGGCGGCTTATCTAATACCCGCCAAATAATTCAATCTCTATAAATAAAAATGAATCCCCGAAATGTATGTACGCGCATAACTTCCGAACGACTGCACCAAATTGTATAATTCTTTTATTGTTGTGTTCGTTATTGCCAGGAAAAGGGTTGTATGAAACTATTGGTGAGCTCTGGCATTATGAAATTTGTATAAAAAAATTGCAATAGGTGGCAAGCGAACTGTTTTAAAACTGAATGTTGTATCGGAACGGAATGTATGGAACGCGGGAGCGGGGAGGGGGAGGGGAGAGGGGGAACTCGGGAGGGGGGTCGCGGGACCGGTGAAAGGGGGAGTGGAGTGGGGAGAGGGAAGGTTGAGGAAGCGGAGTGGGAACGTGAGAGGGAAAGGGGACGCGGGAGAGGAAGGGGAGGCGGAAGGGGAACGGGATAAATGGGAAAGGACACGCAGGGAGAAACAATTTCTTTATTAAATGGCATAGCAACGCATGCCGGGAACCAGCTAGTATATACTAGTGTTTCATTCAACAATTACTGTTTATTATATTATCCCACCTGAAAACAACCAACTTTATTTTTGCGAGAGAGACATTGTTAGTGTTAAATCTCTTGCTAGGTGGCATCGAGACAAATAATGTCTAAATTTTTTGGGGAAATACTTTAACTTGTCAATTAATATTTTTATTTGATAAACTAACATTTAAAACAAGATTTTTTATGCATATCACAAAGGGTGACAATTATTATAAGCAATAACTATCAGCCTGAAACACTCATCTACATTGAAAAAAATCTTCCGAGAAAAGATACTTGCCTTGATTTCCTCGGAAGATTTTTTTCAATGTAGATGAGTGTTTACTTATTGTAGACAGCCCTGTTTTACATGAACCTAGTAGCAAATAGTTTGCAATACTTTCTCAGCAATAGTAAATGTGTTCAACTGCACGGAATTCCAAACTTCAATGAATCATGCATGAGTGACATCTATGGTCTGTTTATCATACTTAAATACTTTAATTATCCGTAAGAAATCCCAGTTTCCAACTCAGCAGTCAGATGTCTCCAGTAACACTATTTACTTATTATTTATTTATTTAACGCCCAGAGGGCTTTTGCATGGTTGGTGGTACAATAAATTTATGACAGATGATTTTTCAACAGATAAAGAAATAATAAAAATAAAATTAGATAAGAAATGCACATACGTCACAAAATAAAAATAAAATATATAGGTACTGCGATACAAATAATATATATAGGTACTGCGATTTGATAAGTTTACAAAAATACAGATATGTTTAGGAATAGAATTGGAATTAGTTTTTTTACTAGTTCCACAAAATTCGCCAAGTTGATGTTAAATATGTCGACATCACCTAAATACTGATTCCCCATAGTGTGAAATCGTTGTATAGGAGAGTGGGCAATGTAGTTCCGCTTGTGAATGCTGCAGAAGAATAGTGTATTTTGTGGCGTGGTTACTGTCGGTATTCGTAAGTTTATGAGTTGTAGGAATTAGCAACAGTCAAATTTAGAGTGAAGTCGTTTATTTTACGTCGGTCTTCTAGTGTATGTATTTTTGGAATATTTAGTAATAGATCATATTTTAAGTCTTCTAGTGGGATACTTAATTTATAATTTATAAAACGCAGAAACTTTTTTTGTATTTGCTCAATATTATTAACGTGAATTTTGTAAGATGGAGACCAAACTACCGAGTTATATTCAATTTGGATTCTAACTAGAGATTCAAATAATAGTTTAATGGCTTCTATGGAACTATAGTTTTTAGTTGTTCTTAATAAGAAGCCTAGTGTTTTCATACCTTTATTCATAATTTGGTGGATATGATTGGCGAAACTTAGTTTTTCATCCAAAATAATTCCAATATCTCTCATTTCCGTGACTCTGCTCTAAAGCTGTGTTATTGATGGAATCTTAATATATAAAACAAAGTCGGGTTAGTTACAGTATTTATAACTCGAGAACGGCGAACGGAGAACGGATCTTTGATTTGTTGGATTTGTCTCCGCCCCGGACAACAGAATAACCATTAAAACATCGCAAAAATTCACGAAAAAGAAAGTTATCAAGAAAATTCATTTCCTCATACATTTTGTATGGAACGAATTTTCATATTTAAAAAGAGCTGCAGCAATATTGTGTTAGTTAGGTGTATTGAAGTTTGCGTGAATGCCAATAATTCAAAAACGTCAAATGTCAATGCGATGATTGTTTTGCTTTTGTTTTTAAACATATAATGCTGTTTCTCTTTCTTACACACTAAATGTCAATAGTTGAAAATGAGACGAACGGTGAACGTATGTCTGCACAACTCCAGGAAAAAGGCCACTTCTTTCGAAAACATTAAAGGCACATTCCACGTCATAGGCATTACAACGTAGAGTATTGCAATTTGGTGAAGTCAATCAAATACATCTGAAAATTTGTCACAAAAGTCACTGATACGGCGGTTTTTGGCATTCAAACTACACAGTTCATCTAAAAAGTGACGAATGCTTCTACTTTGGGTTGTTGCTTGTGAATATTCGTGGGCTGACATTGTTTGAATCACAAGTCAATGTTGTAGTGTGCCGACATTTATTGAAAGATCTGCGTAATGACTCAAGATTTTTTGGAGGCGCAATGATTCTGCTTTCTGACGATTTCCGCCAAACACTACCAGTCATTCCAAGATCGACCGCTGCCGATGAAATAAATTTCCTCAAATCATTGACTCTGCGGAGCTATGTGAAGAAACTTCAACTGACGATACATATGCGAGTTGCATTGCTAAACAATCCATCTGCCGAAGATTTCTCCAAGCAATTGCTGATTATGGGTAATGAGTAATGACAAAACGAAAAATGTCGTATATCACGAGGTGCTTCAATGAAGGGAATCGACCCAAGTGCAACACACCCAGTAAATAGTTTAACATAAAGTAGTACAATAATGCCACGTGAATCATTTTGATTCGCTTAAATAAAGCAAATGCCTTGCTGCCACGTGAATTACATTTCTTAATTCATTTTGAGTATTCATTTTAACTTAAAAAATGAAATTAATTCAGCTAATAAGTTAACACAACAGTTATTGATTTTGAGGCGGTACGAAGTTCGCCGGGTCAGCTAGTATTCGAATAAAACAGGATTTTTATTTCTGAAGAAAGTCAAGGTTTTACATTTTTCTACATTTAAAAATAAATTATTTTGAACGCACCAATCTTTAAACTTACTAATATTTGACTGTAGTATATGGCAATGATTTATATCTGTTATTTTCTTGTATAGCTTGATGTCATCAGCAAAGAGCAATACCTCGACATCATTGAAGCAATTCGTTATATTATTGATGAAAATGAGGAACAAAACCGGGCCAAGGTGACTACCTTGCGGTAGGCCACTAGTAGCCCAGAAAGCTTTCGAGAACCAAGATTTTATTTTGATGAACAGTTTACGATTTAATAAAAAGCTAGTAAACCATTTTAGCATGTTATCCCTTATTCCTAGAGCAAATAGTTTTTGGATTAGTAGTTTATGGGATACTTTGTCAAATGCCTTCGAAAAGTCTGTATATATGCAGTTGACTTGTTTATTTTCAGCAAAAGATTGTATTATAAAGTTTTCCTTTTATATCGACAGATAATTGTTTTTCAGAGTGGGGTATTTTTTTTTTACATTAGTTTCACACAGGAGGCACCGAGGAAATTTTTTTTTTTAATTTTTTAGATATTCATATAACTGATTAAATTGTTAATAATAAAGTCTGTAATAGCCCATACCTAAAATATTTCGAACTGCCTGAAATATGTGTTTTAAAAATGATCTTCGCAGAGCTAGTAATTCCGTTACCGCGAACTTGCTGGAAAACCAATTAGCTACACGCAGACCAACTAAAAGTACAAACCATTGCTTCTTGCGATCTTCTGACTGCGAGATAAAGGACTTTCTTTTTGATAAATGTTCTCGTAAACCAATATTTTTGGTTCCGGTGTCATTTTTAAGACCTACACGCCCTGTCTAGATATACTTGGTCGAAGGGGATGTACCTTAAATTAAATATGTTTCTAAGTGTTGTTTGATCAAGTTGTCAATCCTCTAAAAATTCATTGTAAAATAAATGACTCGAAAGAAAAAATCGAAGTGTTTTGAACTCTATTAAAGGACCCATCATAATAAACCTGAACAAAGGTTATAATTTTTTTTTTGTTTTTTAAGAAAAACTCTCTTATATAACTTTTGAAGGTTGTTCCCATCAACGTAATATATCATTGAAGAAGAAGATAACAATAATATCTAATCAAAACGAAAATAAGAAAGAGAACAAGACAAATGAAAAAAATGACAATGGAAAAATAATTAGTTGAAGATAATATTGTTAATACTGACTATTATTATGATGGCTTTTAATTTATTTTTTTAAAACTGATTACCGCACAAGAGTCCCAACTGCTCCCGTCTGAAGCCAGTGGAGACTATGGCATCCCCAATTGGGGTATGTTGTGAGGCTGAGGGTAGTGGGGAGGGGAAGGAGGTAGGGAAGAGAAAGGTGGGGAAGTACCTGGCTATTCAGATCTGGTCACCAAACACGGCTAATGCCACTTCAAGCAACGTTTCAATTCTGAATGGTCTGAGAGTATCTTCCACTCTGGAATGTGCCGCAAATATACTATATATTATTTTAAATGAATAAATTGTGAAATAACACAAATTAATAAAATAAAAGTTATTTGCCATGCCTGGATTCGATCCCGCGACTACGCCGGCCGTTCTTGACAGAAGGGAGCAATAGCGAAATTGGTTAACGCGCACGTCTCGGTTAGAAGAGAGGTCTGGGTTCGTGTCCCAGTTGCGACCATTGTCTTTTTTTCTGTTTTCTGTGTCTTGTTCTCTTTCATATTTTCGTTTTGATTAGATATTATTGTTATCTTCTTCTTCAATGATATATTACATTGATGGGAATAACCTGCAAAAGTTAAAAAAGAGAGTTTTTCTTATAAAAAAATTGAATATTCATTTAGACTTTTATAAAAAGCCAATAGTTCCATATGAATAAATTCGAATACTTTTATCCGAGACGCTATCCAGGATACAAACCAATTCTTAGAATGTGTTGTTTCCAAAAAAAAAGGTAGTTGCCCATAATATGGAAAAATAATTAGTTGAAGATAATATTGTTAATTATTCTAAAATTTTAAATATGAGATTGACGATTATGACGGCTTGACAGAAGGTAGCAATAGCGAAATTGGTTAACGCGCACAACCCGAGAGGTCTGGGTTCGTGTCCCAGTTGCGACCATTGTTTTTTTTCTGTTTTCGGTGTCTTGTTCTCTTTCATTGTCTTGTCTATACTTTGTCATACTAAAATATATTGTTTCTGTATTTCCCGCTAAGCACTTGCATACTGCTTGCTAACAACGTATGCAGGGACATTGGAGGTCTAGTTTCATTTTCAAATGTAGAGTCGTTTTTACCAAAAAAATTAGAGTCCTTGCAAGAGCCTTGAAGGGGTAACCATCTGTTACCTATACCAGGGCGGGTAAGTGGTGGGTCCTCCAATGTTCTCTTTCATATTTTCGTCGGATTATTATTGTTATCTTCTTCTTCGATACTATAATTTAAGATTTTGTAATGTTTCACAGGTTCGGTGCCAACAACGAAAGCTACGGTATATCCCTCAGGTGGTGGTGGTGGACCACCTCCAACACCTCCACGTAAGTCCAGCATCCAAATGGATGGATATTTCATTTTGGTCTTGTTTATATGTATTAAACAAACAAAGCAGTACATTGGTTACGGTGATAAAAACCTAAATTACAAAATAAAAAATTTCATAGTGGGTACCAGTAATATGTTTATTTTTGTTTTATTTTAAAAAGAAAGACAAACATTACCGGGTTACGAATAACCTAACAATGTTTGAAAATCTCATAATACCACCACAGAAAGCCGAAAATATTGCTTGTGTTATGATGGAGGACTTAGCCAGCCGAGGATCGAACACGCGACGCCTGGGTGGGGCCCAAGCGCTATGCCCACTCAACCACTGACCGGTCATATGATGGACCAATGACGATTGCCTTTCTGTTGTGATGATCTACCAATTTAGATGTAAAGTTAAATAGAGCTTCTCCAAGCGCATACAAATGCCGTTTTTAAAGAACCAGCGTTTTCATCCTGCGACAAATATCCCCGAAAAAATATCCTCCAACAAAATTCCTACGGAGAAAACACCCCCCAACAAAATATCTATTAAAACTTAACCTAACCTTTCCTAACACAAAAAGGGGACAAAAATAATACAGACATCCTGCAAACACCATATATAATTATTCAAAAATAGTAACATTGGACAAAAATAATACAGACATCCTGCAAACACCATATATAATTATTCAAAAATAGTAACATTGGACAAAAATAATACAGACATCCTGCAAACACCATATATAATTATTCAAAAATAGTAACATTGGACAAAAATAATACAGACATCCTGCAAACACCATATATAATTATTCAAAAATAGTAACATTGGACAAAAATAATACAGACATCCTGCAAACACCATATATAATTATTCAAAAATAGTAACATTGGACAAAAATAATACAGACGTCCTTTAAAACCCCTCCGCAACGTTAGCAGATATAAGCATTAGAAATAGGACAGCAGTCAAGTACAATAAGCGTGTTTACACGTAAGCGCATCTGTTTCCATAGAAATCGTTCTAACTCCGTTATTGTTTTAGTTACATCCCTAAACCAAAAAGTAAAAGGTCGATAGTAGATCAAGCTGTACATTTCTATCAAGTTGTTTATAGAAATACATAACAGGAATCAGCTGTCAGTCGCGTAGTTGATCAAAATATTTTCCCGCCCAAATTTACTACCGGCAGCTCGTCCGCGCTCGACATTTTTAATTTTTATCAAATATTTTTATATGAAATGATAAAAAATTGAGGTTACAAAAGTGTTTATTACACATATATACAATAGAATAAGTATTGTTGTTTACATAATCTGTGATTTTAGTACCGTTTTCACATAAAAAAAACATCACATGAGTCATTTTTACCTATTTTTAATGTTTGCATGCTAAATTTTAATATTTACAAATCTTAATATTTATTTGTAATAAAATAATTCGAAAGCTCATTTTGTAACCTTTCTAAAACAGTTTTTACTATTCGGCTACGTACAGAAATGTTTCATTTATAGAGCTTTAATTGTGACGTGGTAATAGCACAAAGTTTTCGTAAAATGTCATTTTGTTTGAGACAATTCAAGTGCATATTGGCGAAAATTCGGAGGGGTTAAAGTCAATAAATTATTGATCAAAAATAGTAAAATGTGACATAAATAATGCAGATAATAAAAATTGTTCAAAAATAGTAAAATGGTACAAAAATAATACAGATAACAATAATTTATTAGAAAGTCTGTATTATTTTTGCCCCATTTTTTGTTAGGTTAGGTTAGGTTTTAGTAGACATTTTATTGGGGGATGTTTTGTCGGTAGGATATTTTGTAGGAGGATATTTTGTCGGAGGAGGATATTTTATCGGAGGATATTTTGTCGGAGGATTTTTTATCGGAGGATATTTTGTCGGAGGATATTTTGTCGGAGGATATTTTGTCGGAGGATATTTTGTCGGAGGATATTTTGTGGCGTGATAAAAAGTCGCGGAACCAAGTCATACAATCTCTAGTTCTAAATTTAATAAGCTGACAATATTAGAATTCTTCTTTTATCTTATGGGTTTTTGTTGCATTAAAATGCTTGTGCAATGATGGATGATGAAGATACCAGAGGTTTGAACCAGCGCCGTCTGGGTGGGAACCTGACGCAATTGTTCACTCATATACTAATCGGTAAAACCGTTTTATTTTCCAGTTGGTAGTGCAGCTTGTAGACTCGCATGCGCGAGTTATTGTGATTACTCTCAAGGACCGTGCACCTACTATCTCCCAGAGAAATGTTATTGTAAGTTACAACTTAATAACTATGAATTAGGTCATTCTAAAGAGGTACTACTTGATTCATCCAAATCAGTACAACAAAAACTGTTGTTGAAAGTTGTTTTTGTTTTTCAATTTTTTGTTAATTTATTTATTTATTTATTTCAAAACATACGGCACAATATGTGCCATTGACATAATTATGTTTATATATATTATAATACAATAACATAAGAAAGTGACATATAAATGTAAAGTTAAATATAAAAACAAAAGGTAAAAAAAAAGAAGTTAAGGTAATGAGTAGTAAATAGAATTATGATGCATAAAATGAAAGTATAAAGTAAAAGTGTAAACTATAAAATATAAAGTATAATGTAAAAGTAAAAGGTTAAGATAAAAAGTTGAAAGGCAGGAAATAATATAGACTATAAGTTACCTTTGTAAATAATATAAAGTACAAAAGTTATAAATATAAAAAAAGTATGACAAGTAAACAGTAAGAAATGCTCTTAGAAGCCAAATATTGAAGATAACCAAAAGTTAAAAAAAAATATATAATAAATAAAACGAAGGTATTACTGAGTATACAAAGCGATATGAAAAGTAGGTACCTATGATATGTTTCTAATCCATAGGTATTAGAATGCATACTGTTAGGACATAATATTATGATTACGTGGTAGTACTAGCAGATAAATTTTGTCTAATACATCTTTTGTATGATGACAGACTTTCGGCATGTTCGATATGAGCAAATTCATTACCTAAAGTGTGTAAACGATGTATTAGTGAATTTTGTTCTGCATTACTGAGAGTGTTGTTGCAATAATAAGGTGTTTTGAGTCGAGTTGTTCTACTAGGTACATGATGATTTATTAACGAAACCAATTCAGGGGAGTCAAACCAGTTATTGTTTATTTTAAATAAAAAAATGAGATCATTGAGTATTCTTCTGTCTTTTAACGATAAGAGTCGCATTTTTTGTAATAGAGAATCATAGTTTATGTCATCCGCGGGAATTCCCAATTTGAAATTAATTGATCTAAGAAATTTGCGTTGAATTTTTTCAATGGTGTTTGCGTGGCTTTTGTAGAAAGGATTCCATATGGGGGAATTATATTCTAAATGACTCCTAACCAGAGTTGTATATAGTAATTTAAATGTATGAATGTTTTTGAAATCTTTACATAGTCTTAGAATGAAGCCCAGCATTTTCATAGCTTTATTAGTAATGATATCAATGTGGTTGATAAATAGTAGTTTAGTGTCGAAGGTTATTCCGAGGTCCCTTATTACAGATACTGACATTAAACTGTGATTGTTAAGTGAATAACTATATTTGATGGGGTTTTTTATTCTAAAGAAACTCATGATTTGACATTTTTTTATGTTGAGTGTAAGTTTGTTAATGGTACACCATTCTGCGAATTTTACAAAATTGGATTGAAGGGACAAGCAGTCGTATATATTTTTAATGATTTTATAAATTTTCATGTCATCAGCAAATAATAATATGTTAACATCAGAGAATATGGAAGTGACATCGTTTATAAATAGTATAAACAATATTGGACCAAGGTGCGAACCTTGAGGCACACCACTAGTTGCTTCAAATTCGTAAGAAAAGTGTTCTTTAATAGAGACAGTTAGTACACGTTTTGATAAATAATTCCTAATCCAGCATAATAATTTACCACTTATTCCTAGTTTAGACAATTTATTTATAAGAATTTTAATGCAAACCTTATCAAAGGCTTTACTAAAATCCGTATAAATTGAGTCAACTTGTTCTCTATTTGCGAGAGCACCTGAGATAAAATTTTCGTACAGTGTAAGGTTAGTTAAAGTAGATCGTCCAGAGATATGTTGAAATGATGAGATATTAAATTTTATGCAAGAACATATTTTTTGAAGAATTAACTTTTCAAAAATTTTTGGTATCGACGATTGTATGCATATTGGTCTGTAATTTTCAACTAAAGACTTGTCTCCACTTTTAAATATTGGAGTGAGAAAGCTATTTTTCCATATTTGCGGGAACTTGCCTGATAAAAGTGATTGATTAAATAGTAGGTACAGTGGGTAAGAGACACTAGCCCCACAGTTTTTAAGAAATACGGGGGGAATTTTATCTGGCCCTGAGCAAGATTTAGGTTCCAGTAGTTTGATACATA
This sequence comes from Limnephilus marmoratus, assembly GCA_917880885.1. Taxonomy (NCBI): domain Eukaryota; kingdom Metazoa; phylum Arthropoda; class Insecta; order Trichoptera; family Limnephilidae; genus Limnephilus; species Limnephilus marmoratus. The sequence goes on from OU862907.1 coordinate 60,825,217, forward strand.
CTGCAATTTCTTTAATCTCAATATGAATCTGAGATAGTTGTAGATTTATATCTGACTCGAAGTTTGGAATGTCTTCATCAGGGATATCAGTTTCATACACATCCTTAAAAAAGTCTGCAAACAAATTGACAATTTCATTGATTTTACAGGAAGTTTTCAGTTTGTAGTGCATAGTTTCAGGTATGCCAAGGTTATTATTATTTTGGGATTTACAATAGTTAAAAAAATGTTTTACATTGTTAGCAATCGAAAATTCAACCTTCTTAATATAATAATTATAACAAATGTTTGATAATTTATTACAATCTTTTCGAAGCTTGCTGAAAATTGTAAAATCAGAAAGAGTTTTTGTTTCTTTGTATATTTTATGGGCTTTTTTCTTCTCAATTACTATGTTAATGAGGTCCTTGCTAAACCAGCTAGGGATTTGAAGATAATTTATAACTAATCGGAACAAATTTTTCTATTGCTTTATATAGGTGATCATAAAAGGCTTTAATATTTTCATCAAGGTTTCCTCCTTCTAATATAGACCAGTCAGTGTTATGTAGATAATCGCGTATTGCAACATAATTGGCTTTATTAAAGTTGAGAAATTGAGTCTGGTTTTTAATTTGGCATTTTATAGGGTTACATAGTATAGTAATGTCTAAAGAAAAATTGAAATATGCATGGTGTTAAGATAATACGAAGCGACGTGAGCTCCATCTATATCAAATTGTGTGTATACACATCCAGCCATAATAATGCCGGCGCTAGGTGTATTTAACGAGAGGTGGCCGGAACGTTCTCGTTAGTTCGGTATTCGAACACTTTAACATGGGCGTTGCTTCTGGAAAGATCCATATATATATTTCGGAAACAATCCAGAGCATGTGGTAGCAGAGGCTGGCTGCTACACTCTGATGCAATTCTATTATGTTGTCACGAGCAATATCGCAATACGAGAGAGGATGTGGACTATAAATCAAATTTGTAGGATACAAGACAATTGACGGCGTTTTTCAAAGTCGATCACAGGAATTGGCAAATGGAAGGAAAAAGCTATATAGAAGGGTTCATTTGCTATCATGGGCCGATCTTGATGCTGGCTGCTCTATGGTGGCTGTTCACCACGATAATGGCACAATGGTGGTTACAATTACGTCGCCTCAGTTCTTATTTGTCTAACAGACCATTTTAGTTTTTGTTCAATCTCAACTTTATTACCGACACTTTTTAAAATATTAATTAGTATTTTACTAACTTTCAAGGGAGATGTGAACGATATCACGGCGAAATTACAACTGATTTAATGTGGGTAATTTTCGATTTTTGTGCAATATTGTACATGTATTCCAAGTAGGTATGCATCTCCTTCCTCTTAATCTAATAAGTAGGGACTTTCAAGGAAAGGAGAAAGACAAAGGGATAAAATAACAATGAAAGGACTTGGGAACATGGGTTTCAGTTCTTAAGCTCTTTCAGAATTAAACAATGCTGTTTGCAAAATATTTGTTGAAGCAGTTTTGTATGCTACTCTGTATCTGAGGTGGAAAATGAATGTCGTATTTCATTCCTTTATTTTCTGTTTGTAGTAATCCTTTTATGGTTTTCCACATTTTTTTAATGTTTCCTTTTTCAGAGATAATTTTATTTTTGAAGTAATCGTTCTTACAAACTTTAAATTAGTTTGAGTATTTATTTCTCGTATTTTGATGTTTTACAGTTTTGTTTATTTCTTGAGATTTTTACAATTTTGTACAGTCTATCTCTATCGTATTATGTTGTTTGTATTTCTTCATTAAACCATTTATTTGTTTCTCTTATTTTAGAAGTTTGGATTGGTGTTGACTTGTCAATTATTACTTCTTGTAGGCTTTTAAAATGTAAAATTTTTTAAATTTATATGTTTATTTCGAATTCTAAAATTTAAACGCGAATTTTATCACCTTTACAGAAACAGTTTTTAGTTTTCGAATGAGTTCACAAAATTCCATCGATTTGCATTTTATTGCAATGCAAAAATATTTTGATCTTCTGACGAAATAGACTCAAGGCCTGAAACTCGGTCTACCTATAGAAACCATAAATTATTATCACTTGACGTAATAATTGAATTTATTAAAACTTGTTTCCAGGTTGACATTTATTTTTAAAATTGTTAATTGTATTTTAGACAGCCCTGTTTTACATGTACCTAGTTGCATGCGGTTGGCAACACTTTTTCAACAACATTTTTTCAACTGCAAGGAATTTAGTTATAAGAAAGCTATAATTTTAATTTGTAATGTTCAACAGGTAAAGATTTTTTTTTCAAAATTTCAATATTTTGTATGAAGATTTTCACGATTCGTTCAGTTTGGGGATACGCCGCATCCACATTTCAGCGTGTCTTCATACAAAAAGTTGAAATTTTGAAGTACAACAAAAATCGTTTTCAGCTACAACATCAATAAGGTCGTACTTTTCAAAATTAGAACTTTAGCTCAATGAAAACTTACGGACTGCCACTGGACCTAGTTGTATGCAGTTGGCAATACTTTCTCAGTAATAGTAGATGTGTTCAACTGCGTGAAATTTAGTTACAAGAAGGCTATAATTTTATTTTGTAATGTTTAACAGGTCCGGTGATAATAACGTTTGCTCGGCGAGCAAATACACCACCTCCTACAACAACTACAATAGATTCAACTAGTAAGTCCAGCATCCAAATATTTTATTTTTGTTTTATTTTAATTACTTTTATTTATATGTACATTCTCGGATCATATATCACGGCTCACTCCAGCATGCTACAAACTCCTGGATTTCGTCATCAGAACATGTAAGCAATTTGATGACCCAGTTGCAATGATAGCCATGTTTGATGGCGTCATAAGAAGTAAGCTGGAGTATGCTAGTGGTGTGTGGACTCCGCAACAAGCTAAATATATTAATATGCTGGAACAAATTCAGAAAAAGTTCCTTAGGTATGTCTATATGCGGATGCATTGAACGTACCCAAAATTCATGCACCATATGGAATTACTCGAGGCAACAAATAGATTTAGCTTGGAAACTAGACGTTATGCAAATCTTGCAATTCTTGGTTTTAACATAATCCATAACTGTATTGACAGCCCATTCCTCTTGGAATGTTATGGCTTATACGTGCCTGAAAATCTCAGCCGTAGTCGTCAACACGACTTGTTCAAAATACCATACGGCAGAACAGATGTTCTAGCGTAGCATAGCATAACACGAGGAATGGTGCTGTTGAACGAAATATCGGAAACACTAGATATATATAACTCTTCTTTAGATAGCTTTAAGATTTTTTTGTATAATAATCATCTTCCTAGGTGTTATGACTGTCAAAATGAAAAAAAATTGTACAGTAATTGGATAAATATAAAAAAAAAACAAATGTATTAAACAAACAAATCAGTACATTGGTAACGGTGATGAAACCCTAACTAACTATAATGAAACACGGTAATTAGACTTGAACAGAAGAATTTATTCTCACAAAGTAATACATGTAGGTACACTGAGCTACACATAACAGATCCTAGATGGCGTTAGGTTTAACATTATTTTGTTATAATCTAACACCCTCTCGTAACAAAATAATCCAAATTTCATTTTAACAAAAAACAACAAGATTTAAACTTCCGATATGCCCATTAAACTTAAAAATTTATAATGTTTATTTATACACAGACTTTTCGTCAATAAATCAGCTGGCATATTGGAGGTTGAAACATAATCAAGTTTCACTTTATTATCAAATACACATTCTCTAACAAAATGATGTCGTACATCAATATGTTTGGTACGTTTATGAAACAGTGGATTAACAGCCAATTTAATAGAACTTTGTCTATCACTATACAAACATACAGGTGTATTTTTATTGATAGAAATCATATCTGACAATAAACTCTTTAAATAAATAGCCTCTTTGCAGGCCTCGGATAAAGCCATGTACTCCGCTTCTGTACTTGACAAAGCAATTGTTCTTTGTTTTCTGGATTCAAAAGAAATGACACATCCTGACATTATGAAGCAGAAACCAGTATATGACTTTCTATCTAAAATACATGACGCCCAATCCGCGTCCACGAAACCATGTAAAGGATTATCATTTTTTTTTATAAACTAAACCATAGCTTTTAGTTTTCTGTAGGTATTTTAACAATCTTTTTAAATGTTTCCAATGAGTTTCATTATAAAAGTTATTATACTGACTTAAATAACTTACACTATAAGCAATATCTGGTCTTGTCAATACAGATAGGTACATGAGACTTCCTATCAGCTGTTGGTATGGATATTTTAAAATATCATCATTATTATTTAAATCTTTTTCCAACTTTAAATTAACTTCCATAGGGGTTTCTGAAGTATGACAATCTGACATATTGAACTTATTTAAAATATTGTTTACAAAATGTTCTTGGTCAACAGTAATACAATCTCTTTGAGCATTTACCCTCATTCCTAGACATTGTTTAATTTGACCTAAATCTTTTATCTTGAATTTATTGACAAGTTCAGTCTTTAACTGTTCATAATAATTTTCTGAATTATAAAATACAAAGAAATCATCCACAAATAATGCAACAAATATTTTAACATCATTATTACTTTTTATAAACAGACAAGGTTCATATTTGGATTCTTTGTAACCTAAATTCAATAAACATTCTTCTACTCTAATATACCAAGTTCTAGCAGACTGTTTGAGACCATAAATAGCTCTTTTTAATTTTAATACTTTATTTTTACAATTTACAAAATGAGAGTATTCTGGTATCTCTGTAAAAACATTTTCTTTAAGAAAACCGTTTAAGAATGCTGTTGGTACATCAAGGTGATTCATTTTGAGATTAAGTTGTACACTTAAAGCAAATAATAATCTAAGGGTAGAATATCTTAACACTGGCGAGAACGTTTCGGTAAAGTTTATGCCCTTTTTCTGGGAAAACCCCTTTGCAACAAGTCTCGGTCTGAAACGCACTTCACCGTCACTGTTATATTTCTTTTTAAGCACCCACTTATTTTTTACCACGGTGCCATGCTGCGGCCTGTCTACTAACTCCCAAGTGTCATTTTCACTAAAGGATTTTAATTCCTCCTTTATTGCATTTTTCCATTCCACTTCTTCAGGTCCAGTTATAGCCTCGGTGAGAGAAATCTGTTCACTCGACACGTCTTCTATACACATGCTCGTGTAACCGTAATAGTCTGGTTTACGTTTGACTCGTTTTTCCGGAGCAATGTTAGTATTTTCCGGAAAAACATCTGTGTCGACCGGGGTTAACGTCTCATATAAACTGTCTTCTGACTCACTAGTCGATTCCTCAGGAACATATGTAACATCATTCACATTTTCCTCTTCATATGTGCTGTTCACCTGACTTTCCTCCGTGCAGTCAGGTTGCTGTGTGTCTTCGACGAAAATGGTTGCTGTTGAACTGTCATTTGTATTTTCCATGACAACAACATCTCTAGCAACAATTAATTTTTGTGACTCTGGGTCAAACAATCGATAGCCTTTGGTGTTTTCCGAATAGCCAACAAGGAACATTTTAGTTGCCTTTTTATCCCATTTTTTGCGCTTTTCTTTCGGAATATGGACCATCACTCGACTGCCAAAGATTCGTAAATGGGAAACATTTGGCTTTTTTCCTGTCCACATTTCATAAGGCGTAGTACCACGGCTTAGTCCCGCCGTTGGTGACCTATTTATAAGATACACCGCCGTATTTACAGCCTCTGCCCAAAACTTCTTTTCGAACTGTGCATCAATTAAGAGACACCGTGCTTTCTCCACAATTGACCTATTATATCTTTCGGATAGCCCATTTTGTTCTGGAGTATATGCGTTTGTTTTCTGATGCACTATACCACACTGCTTCAAGTAATTTTTCATTTCCGCTGAGCAGAACTCGCCGCCGTTATCAGATCTTAATATTTTTATTTTCTTTGATTGCTGATTCTCAACTAAATTTTTAAATTCCTTGAAGTATTTGAATGTTTGATGTTTTGACTGTAGAAAATATACAAAACACATTCTGCTATAGTCATCCACAAATATTAAAAAGTATCTGGCCATTCCAAGTGAATTATTCTCCATTGGCCCACACAGATCACTATGGACCAATTCCAGCGTTTCCTGACTCTTGCTAGTACTCAGAGGAAAAGGCAGCCTCGCCTGCTTGCCCTCACAGCATATAGTACAGCTGGATTTATCAATTTCACAATTTTTTTGTTGAAATGTCACACCTTCAACTGCTCCGTTCTTCATCGCATTCAGAGTTTTACAATTAATGTGTCCCAACCTTCGGTGCCATATTTCACTTGTCACATTTGTTGCTGTACACGCAAACAAATGTTCTGACTTAATATTTAATCTATACACACCATTTACTAAATTTGCAACACCTATCAGTACATTCTGTCGATTGCGTATTTTGCAAACTGTTGCTTCAAAGTTAACTTTGTTTCCACTTTGAATCAGCTGACTAACTGATAACAAATTAGTTGATAGATTCGGCACGCATAAAACATTTTTGACAGGGATATCAAACTCCGAATTATTCACTACTGTCGTAATCATCGTGTTCCCTGAGCATATAACCGGTATTTTCTCGTGATTTGCAATAATTATGTCTTTCACTTTGTGATTAAACGATACATCCTGTAAACAACGTTTATCAACAATCATATGTGAACTTGCAGCAGAATCCATATACCAATGTGAATTATTGAATGTTCCATTCAAAAATATTGCACTAAATGCATTGGTTTCACTTTTTTTCTGTTTATTATTCGGGCACTTATTCATATAATGACCGAGTTGTTGACACTTGTAACAGCGGATTGTTTTGACAGAACTCGAAGATGGCGTCGGCGTCGACGCTTTCCATTTTGTCTTACATGCAGGGCTACCAATACTGCCATTTCTCTTGCTGTGTCGGTGCTGCCAACCTTTTGACAAAAATGCACTATTTGTTCCAGAGCTGCCAACTTCGGAAATCATGTCCAGCAATTTCGATTTTATGACATCTGTGCTGATAATCATACCACTATGCTCGATCGCCATTACTAAAGGAGCAAATTTATCCGTTAGCCCAGCGAGCAGAAGAGATCCAATCCACTCATCCGTTATCTGGAAACCGGTACTTTTAAGTTTCTGCGCAGTATCAACCATCTGAGTTACATAGGCACCCATTGATTCTGAGTCTTCTAGCCGAATAGATATTAGCTTTCGGAGTAAACTGATGCGAAGTGTGAAGCCAGAGTCGTCATATAAGGCCTTCAAACGTTTCCATACACCTTGTACTGTTTGCCCGTTTTTGATGTGAACATAAATAGAGGGGTCAATCGTCATAATAAGTTTAGCTTTTGCCTTTTTATCATCCAAACTCGTACAATCAGATGATTCTGGCTTGTGAATATCGACACCATCCAACATCAAAAATTGTTCAGCAGCATATTGCCATTCATCAAAGTTCTCGCGGCCCTTCAATCTTGGTAAATTCACTATGTAACTTCCCGCCATATTGAACAATTACACTCCGGAACCGAGAATGCGGTAACAGATTGTCAATCCCAAAAAACAGTTATTATTGCAGCGATTTACTCTGTTTTTCTGGAGTATATGGTACACTGGTCACTGATTGTCCACTTAAAAGTAATTTTACGTGAGAAAACTTTACTTTAACCCGAATTATAGCTACTGGGCCCATAACCTAATGAAACACGGTAATTAGACTTGAACAGAAGAATTTATTCTCACAAAGTAATACATGTAGGTACACTGAGCTACACATAACAGATCCTAGATGGCGTTAGGTTTAACATTATTTTGTTATAATCTAACAAACTAACCATCACACCGTTTCCCCGCAGGGATAAGCAGAGAGGACGGAACGCCAAACAACTCAGTTTTGGCACACACTTCTTGCCTCGTTCACATTCATACATCGTCTCATACATGCTCTTCTATTATTCTGACTCTTGACATGACCCGACTCAAGTATCTGATTCAATTGGTTGTGCCATGCCTTTCTCGGGCGTCCCCGACTTCTTCTACCATTCACATTTGCGTCGTACATTCTCCTTACACTTATTTCCTCGTTCATTCTCTCTACATGCCCAAACCATCGAAGCGCTCCTTTCTTAATCTTACTCATTGCGCTTACATTGCCCTTGCATTCTTTATCGATCTCCACGTTTCTCACACGATTGTACATGGTTTTATCACACATACGCCTCACGGATCTCATTTCTACAGAATTCAGTCTACTTTCAACCTTCCTCTGCCAGTTCTATGCCTCACTGTCATACATCAGGGTAGGGCTAGCTTCGCTTCTTTGGACAGTTTTTTGTTGGTTCCAACGGCGTTCAGTCCTCTATTGATAGAGTTACCTGCATTCACCCTTATTTCAATATCTCTATCAGCCTTCCCATCTCTCATAAACATACTTCCCAAATAAACAAACTCATCCACCTGCTCCAAGTATTCATCATTCACAACTATGTTGCACACTGTTTTCGTTCTCTCTCTTTCAAATACCATGACTTAAGACTTACTTTCATTCATCATTAAGTCATTCTTCGTACATACTTGGTTCATCCTAGACACGAGAGACTGTAGATTTTCCATACTGTTAGATATCAGCACCGCATCATCAGCATACAGCAAGCAACATACTTTCAGATTACTCAATTTCGCGCCTAATCCCATCTCTTTCAATTCTTGCATACAATTATCCATGTATAGATTGAATGAATAACCATGAAACCCTAAATTATAAAATTAAAATAAATTATCGTGGGTATAAGTAATAAGGAACTCCAGTAAAAAATATTATGGCTTTAAAAAAATATGTTCATATAGACTATTGACCAATAAACTCTGATTCTGAATATATAAGTTTTATTTAATAATATTAAACGCATTTTAAAAAATTATTGAAAAGTGCATTTTTAAACATCTCGTCAAAACACAACGTCAAGTTGGCATTATTGAAATGTTTAGTGGTGACGTCACTGTTCCTCGTGTCGTGAATTCACCGTTAAGTTATTGGATGAGAAATGTACGGGAATGTAGGAATGACACAAGCCATCGTATTAATTTATTCGTTTATTTACATATCTACTGTTTATAGAGATTTAGTTGTTGTATTTATTGAAACTTTATTTAGGCCTAAATAATTCAGTATCAAAAATAGAGGTATCTCTATTAATTAAAATATTGAGAAACTTTACATTGTACGAAAAAATCGTTTAAATATACTATATCATAATGCAACCTACTACTCCACGGCCAAATCAAAATGGCCGCAATCGATCAGCTGATATCGTTTGCCTACATTTTTGTGGGTGTTTCTTCGTTTTTAATAATATTGATTTTAAAAGCTAAAAACATAATAATTTCAAACAATTTTTATACCGCTCTCCCGTAATAATATTCAAAAATTAAATAATATAATGAATAAATAATTCCACCTAAATAATGTCTTAACTTATCGAATAGTATCATCCTTCTTCCGTAAAATTATCATACAAAATGACAACACCTGTTGAAAATAAAAATAACTTTTCAGGAGTTGATGACGTCACACGATTCAATACACATGCGGTGGTTTTCGGGGGATCTTGAAAAGTTAAAACTTTGACAAATTTGTTGAATATGATGGAACATTGATGATTGATTTTCTGTTCACGAAAATTTTTAAACTTTTAGGTTTTACCTGGGTTCACTCATATGTATACTAACCGGTCAAACCATTATATTTTCCAGATAATGACGTATCTTGTGAATTCGCATGCTCGATTGTTATGAAACTATTTCATATTTTCCAACAATTGTGGTCAGGTACTGTGTTACCTTTAAGTTATGGTTGTTTATGGTCTGTTTGAACAGCCATACACACCGGCGGTGTAGGTAGTTTTGGTTTTTCGAGAAAAGGGGCGGGCACTTCCCGTTTGAGCCCGGGAGGGGCGACCGGACTCAAACGGGACGGCAGTGCTATTTTTGAGGAGAATCGAATATTCAAATATTAAGCGGTAATTATTTTGGAGCGTAACGATCGTTACTTTAACGGATTCAAATGACAAAATAAAGTTCGTGATCGGTTCGCGGGTAAATTACAGAGGACGCGTGAAGCAAGTCCGGAGTTGTAAAAAAGAAACGCGAGACGGTGTAATCCGAAAGGTGAAAATTAGTTTCCGAAGAATCGATGCGAGAGAACGTGGATCCGCGCTCGTTCCGAACCTGTTGGTGGACAGATTTGACGACAATCGTCGATATTATCGATCGGAGGTTATATTTGGGAGATTTACCGCGCTATTCAAACTCTGCCAAGCACGCGGTTGCGCGTAATGAATGTCGCCCTTGCTGACGAGTACCTGATTGCCGGAATCAACTGGCCGAGTCCTAGATGACCCGGACGCACGTGACTGAACGAGATTCGGAGCTGGCTGGCTTGCCGCTCCGAGCTGATGAAACCGAGCATCCATGGAGGAAGGCGTCCCCGTGCTTCCGCGTTTTAGAGTAGATAGTATAGTTTACAATTCGGTCTGGGGGGTAAGTCATTCCAACATCTAACTGTATCTATTATCATCAAATAGAAGTCTATATGATTGTGAACCACTCTTTTATTCAAAAATACAACCCATCCACATGTAATTGCGGGGTTATATCTTATGCCCATCTCTGAGAAGGGGTTCTCATGTCATTCCGCAGGGTACAGCATACGTTTGCTGGAACAGGCAAATGTTTGGCGTCCGAGTCTCGTTTGGAGACAAAGCTGGACACTGCGAGGTAGGTATCTGGTTTACACCTGAACAATTTGGCACCCTACTGCCCTACACACAATTCAATATAACTAATTGAAGATGGATTGCATGCATTCCGCAGCATCCGCAATATAAAGATAACAAATGGCTATAAATGGTTATAAAAGGCTTTTCAAGCATTGCCGCCCCTCTTACAAGACTCACCGGCTCCAAAAACGGTATCAGCAACTTTGCATGGTCCCCAGAAGCTGAGACCGCATTTGGTGATTTAAAAAAGGCCTTAACTTCAGCCCCGGTTTTAAGTTGCCCGGATTTCACAAAACCCTTTGCAATACACTGTGACGCCAGCTCAAGTGGAATAGGTGGAGTTTTGGTCCAAACCATAGATGGACTAGAACACCCTATAGCTTACTATTCGCGTTGTTTAAATACTCACGAACGCAACTACGGCATCACGGAACGCGAACTTTTGGCTGTTTTAGATTCGGTTACACATTTTAGACCGTATATAGAAGGTGCACATTTTAAGGTTGTCACCGACCACTCCAGTTTGAAGTGGCTGGGGTCTTTATCTAACCCTAGTGGCCGTCTTGCACGATGGAGCTCAAGATTATCACAATTTTCTTTCGATATAATTCATCGAAAGGGAACTCAACACGTTGTACCGGACGTACTTTCGCGAATGGACTTAGCTTTAATATCAGGAACCGTTCCAAATAACACCAGTGACGAATGGTATATTAAAGTTTGGGAAGGTTGTCAGAAGTTCCCACAACGGTTTCAAAATTTTCAAGTACACGACAACGAATTATTCCGTCATAGTAAAGCCGATTCACCTCTCCGCGAAGATACATCTTGGAAAAAAGTTATCCCGCAAGAACTTAGAAAAGAGATTTTATCAAATATACACGAATCTCTTCGAGCTTGTCATCCTGGTGTATTTAAAACGTATAAAAAATTGCAGTTGCGATACTATTGGCCTAATATGTATAGAGACGCAAAGAATTTTGTGAATAGTTGTCAAACCTGTAAAGCGCATAAAATTAGTACAGCCCCTCCTAATGGTATATCCTCAAACCCTAAACGAGTTACAAGACCTATGCAAATGTTATCCTTAGATTTGGTAGGTCCTTTGCCTAGAAGCTACTCCGGTTTTACTGTAATTTTGTCATGTGTGGACGTCTTTACTAAGTTTACTTGGCTATTTCCGCTGCGCAATGGCTCCGCGAAAAGCATCGTAAAAAATTTAGAAGAGAACATCTTCCTAGTTCATGGAGTACCACGCACTGTAGTCTGCGATAATGGTCGTCAATTCATCGCGAAGGAGTTTAAAGAATTACTACGTAATTATAACGTACCTCAACCTTTTTACAACTCACTATATACTCCTCAAAATAATGTAATTGAGCGTTATAATCAAACATTGGGAACAGCTCTATCTATTTTAGTTGAATCGGATCACAGGAATTGGTCTAAATTTCTTCCTCAAGTTCAATCGGCTATGAACAATACTGTCAACTGCGCTACAGGATATACTCCTTTCTTTTTGATGCATGGTAGGGAGCAGATAATTGACGGAGATCTCCACCGTAATCCATTAGCAGACGGAGATACTAATTCACAGATAGGTCTCCAACCGGTAGTTTATGCTCAGAGATTAGATAAATTATCGGCAGTATATGAACAAGTCTCGGATGCACTTCTTAAAGCCTACCAGAAGGGAGCTAATCATTACAACCTACGGAGGAAAAACGTTACTTACCAGGTTGGGGATGTGGTTTGGCGTAGAAACTTCGTCCAATCGAATTCATTGAACTACTTCGCTCAGAAATTAGCTCCGCGATTTGTTAAAAATATAGTTGTGAGAAAGAAATCAGATCTTGTATATACGCTCGCAGATCTTAATGGTAAAGAAACCGGTGACTTTCACGTGAAAGACATTGTGAAATCGGACAATATTCCTATTTAGTCTCATTACCTTCAGTACCTTGTAGGGACTGGCCATCTTTGCAAGGGCTGACTTCATTAACTAAATAAATAATCCTTGGACCATTCAATTCGACTTGATCAATCGAATTGGGGTGGTCAATATTTGATCAATAAGTCAGATTCCGATAAATACTTCATATTATATATCTCCTAAAGAGTATATAATTAATTTTTTTTTCTAACTCTGGTTCGAAACCCGAGTTGAGAAAGGAACATCAGTTCTGTATACACATCTGAAATAAAATTTAAGTTAAATATATTGTTATACACCTCTGTAATTTGGATTGTGGAACGCTTGCACATGGAAACAAAAAGAAAAATAGCACATTATATTTTAGTTTAAGTTAAGTCAACTTGGAATATACGACGATATTGTATATACCCTCTTGTATTCCAAGCAAAAGAAAGTCTATATGATATGAGAAGTCTATATGATTGAGAACCCCTTCTCAGAGATGGGCATAAGATATAACCCCGCAATTACATGTGGATGGGTTGTATTTTTGAATAAAAGAGTGGTTCACAATCATATAGACTTCTATTTGATGATAATAGATACAGTTAGATGTTGGAATGACTTACCCCCCAGACCGAATTGTAAACTATACTATCTACTCTAAAACGCGGAAGCACGGGGACGCCTTCCTCCATGGATGCTCGGTTTCATCAGATCGGAGCGGCAAGCCAGCCAGCTCCGAATCTCGTTCAGTCACGTGCGTCCGGGTCATCTAGGACTCGGCCAGTTGATTCCGGCAATCAGGTACTCGTCAGCAAGGGCGACATTCATTACGCGCAACCGCGTGCTTGGCAGAGTTTGAATAGCGCGGTAAATCTCCCAAATATAACCTCCGATCGATAATATCGACGATTGTCGTCAAATCTGTCCACCAACAGGTTCGGAACGAGCGCGGATCCACGTTCTCTCGCATCGATTCTTCGGAAACTAATTTTCACCTTTCGGATTACACCGTCTCGCGTTTCTTTTTTACAACTCCGGACTTGCTTCACGCGTCCTCTGTAATTTACCCGCGAACCGATCACGAACTTTATTTTGTCATTTGAATCCGTTAAAGTAACGATCGTTACGCTCCAAAATAATTACCGCTTAATATTTGAATATTCGATTCTCCTCAAAAATAGCACTGCCGTCCCGTTTGAGTCCGGTCGCCCCTCCCGGGCTCAAACGGGAAGTGCCCGCCCCTTTTCTCGAAAAACCAAAACTACCTACACCGCCGGTGTGTATGGCTGTTCAAACAGACCATAAACAACCATAACTTAAAGGTAACACAGTACCTGACCACAATTGTTGGAAAATATGAAATAGTTTCATAACACGATGTATTGTGACTACTCTCAGGGACCGTGCACCTTCTACCTCCCAGGGCAGGGCTACTGTTATTGTGAGTCAAAAATTACTATGAATCACGTCATTCTGGAGAAGCACTACTTGATTCATTTAAATCAGTACACACGATTCACACCAGTTGCGACTCGTGTCCAGGGCTAAAGCTAAGGGGGGGGGGGGGGGGGCATTATGGGGCAATGCCCTACCTTAAGAAATACCATCGACTATGATAATACTAGTAAAGTGTTTATTCATAATTTGAAATGATTGATAAAAAATAATAATTATTAGTTATATCTAACTAAACGGCTTCGAATTAACAAAGGAATCATATCATACTAATTCTTTATTCTGCCCATAGATGGCATTGAAGAAAGTGGTGGGAGGATGTGCGCGTATTGCAATCACTGCTAACGGGGAATTCCAAAACAGTTTGAGGATACTATTAAACGATTGAGTCACAAATAAACCAATCCTTAGACCCTAGATCAGGGATGGCGAACCCTTACATATCAACGTGCCATTTTTCTAAAGAAATGTTTGAGGTCACAGACGTGCCATCAAGTAATTTTGACTTTGGGGGAGGGGGGGGGGTGGAGGGGGGGTTAAGCGAGTTTTATTGCCAACGACGCACATTGATTTGTTTCATACATGCTAGACGCTAAAAACTCTTACACATGATTAAATTATTTTTAACCCTCTATTGAGGTGTAGTCAACACAGATTTTATGAAAATTAGTGTTAAAAATAATTCATATATATTTTTTCCAATCGTTTTTTTAAATTTTTTTAATAATTTTTAAATAATGTGTTAATTGAGTATTTGAGGTTTATAATAACTCAATAATATGTAAAAAGTTAAAAAAGTGGATTTTGAATGCAATAAAATTACGGTCCATTTTCTGCTTATATTCAAGCCTTATTTGGATTTTGATATACTCTCTGAGATAAACTCTTGAGAAGTTAGAAATTTAATATTTTTTAGGCCCAAAAAAACACAAAACATATTTATTATTTAAAAAACAACAAAAATTATTTACACTAAAGTATTAAAAAAAAATTTTAAAACCAAAAGTAGCCTCCATTTTACAGAACCGAAAAAAACCACTTTTCAAACTTAGTACACAATTTTAAAGGTCGAGCTGCGACGAGCGAATAAATGCAAATGATAATTTTAAAACCCATTATTTGACTTTAAGCCTCTGGTATGAGTCAATGCGTGCACTAATCACCCCAATTAAGAATGCATTTATTATCCTGTCTATCTGGTAATGTCACCAGATAGACAGGATAACAAAGTAATTGTTTGGGAATTCAAAAGTGACTTATTAGCGTCTAGCTTGTATGAAAATGTAGAGCGAATGAACGAGGAAAGGAGTGTAAGAAGAATATATGACGCAGACGTGAATGGTAGAA
Organism: Limnephilus marmoratus; assembly: GCA_917880885.1. Classification (NCBI taxonomy): domain Eukaryota; kingdom Metazoa; phylum Arthropoda; class Insecta; order Trichoptera; family Limnephilidae; genus Limnephilus; species Limnephilus marmoratus. Next base: position 60,840,743 of record OU862907.1, read on the forward strand.
GAAGTCGAGGTCGCCCAAGAAAGACATGGCACGATCAAGTGAATCAGATACTTGAGTCGGGCCATATCAGGAGTCGGAATATTAGGAGAGAATGTATGAGACGTTGTATGAATGTAAACGAGGCAAGGAATGTGTGGCAAGACCGGAATGTGTGGCGGTCCGTCCTCTCTGCCTACCCCTGCGGGGAAACGGCGTGATGGTTAGTTAGTTAGTTAGCTTGTATGAAACGAATCACTGTGCGTCGTGGAAACGATGTTGACCCTCTTGAAAAGGTTAACTATGCTGTGCAGTGACATTTGCAGCCGCATAACTTGCCGCGCTCGTATGACAATTTTTGCCAACATACTTAATCATAGATATTGACTGTTTATTTCTTTTTGAACTTTTTGTTTTTTTGCTGAACTAGCCATATTAAATAACATTTAAATCATAGATAAAACTCAAATAAACTTTAAAATACAAATATATCAACGAAATTCACTATTATGTTATGCATTTCTTACTTAAACAAAAAAAACAGCTACACAAAATTTTTAAACTCACTCACCAAATCAACGACTACTCAAACTTCTCAGAAACAAGAAAGAAATGTAAAACACTATCTAAACTATGCTATAAAGCACACATCACCTCCGTTGAGAAAACTGCGCTAGGAACAAAAAATCTTTGGAATTTTGTTAAAAAATTAAACAATGAAAGTACAGACTACCCCCCCACAATGCATTATGATGGCAAAATAGCCAATAGCACCTTTGATATTGTTAACTTGTTTGCGGATCATTTCCAAAGTGTATACGAAGGTGAAATATCAGATAACAACGTACCATCGTACACATATCAAAACACAATAAATTTACAGAACTACACCATTACACAGGAATCATGCTTAAATAAAATCATTTCACTTGACCCTAACAAATCTGCAGGCCCAGATAACATCCCACCAATATTTTTCAAACAATGCGCATCTGCAATATCAGGTCCACTCACCACATTATTTAACCACCTACTTTCTTCTGGACATTTTCCAACCCGTTGGAAATCTAGTTATATTACCCCGATTCTCAAAAAAGGTGACGACTCAGACATTAAAAACTACCGTCCTATATGCATACAATCAGCGCTCCCGAAAATCTTTGAATCCCTTGTTCTTGATTTAATTTATCCATCAATATTAAAAGCAATTGATAAAAACCAACACGGATTTGTTTCCGGTAGGTCAACTGCTACCAACCTGTTACTTTACCATAACTATATTATAGAATCTTTTACAAGAAAAAAACAAGTTGACAGTATCTACACAGATTTTTCAAAAGCTTTCGACAAAGTATCACATAAATTATTACTTAGTAAACTGTATGCCTTAGGACTGAGAGGCAAGTTGTTGGATTGGTTCTCAAGTTATTTATCTAACAGAATCTTATTTGTTAAAATTAAACATACTATATCTAAGTTATTATATGCAACTAGTGGTCTACCGCAAGGGAGTCATCTCGGTCCCATCCTTTTCTTAATATTTATAAATGATATCATAAGCTGTTTCAACGATGTAGAAGTTCTGCTTTTTGCCGATGACATCAAATTATACAAAGAAATATCCAATATAGGTGACTGCCTAATCCTACAGTCAAACATAGACAAATTACAAAATTGGTGTGTCACAAATAACTTATTCCTCAATATCGACAAATGTAAGACACTAACGTTTTGTCGAACAAAGACCCCACTATCTTTCAAGTACACAATAGATAACAACATATTAGAAAAAGTCAATGAAATTAGAGATCTTGGAGTTGTGTTTGACACGCAATTAAATTTTATAAATCACATACAACAAATAACTAACAAAGGCATGAAAACACTAGGATTTATAATCAGAACAATCAAAGACTTCAACTCGTTGGAAGTTATAAAAATCGTATATTTGTCACTCGTACGCAGCTTGTTGGAATACAATTCCATTGTTTGGTCCCCTTATTATCAAATTCATATAAAAAATATCGAAAGAGTGCAGCACAAATTTTTAAGATTTATCAACTTCAAATTACACATACCTACTCAACACATTAACTATACATCCTTACTAAACACACTTAAATTGCATTCCCTAGAAAACAGAAGAAAAATAAATGACTTAACTTTTTTGTTTAAAATTATTCACTCTGAATTAGATTGTTGCGAACTTCTGCATCTCATCGATTTCAGGGTACCCAATCGAGCAACAAGGCAAAACATATTATTCTGCAACAATAATTCTGGAACGAACTACCACATACATGCACCTATTTCTAGACTTCACACATTAGGAAACAAATTCACCTCCAATATCGATATATTTAACACAAGTTTACCATTATTTAAGAAATACCTGAACGATACTTTTATGTAGAATATTTTGATATTTAAGGAGCATCACCTAGGGGCTAATGCGTATATTTGTGTATTTCTATATTTAACCACAATGTAATAACTAGTTACCGTTTTATTTTTATGTATCTTGCATTTTGTCATGTATTATTTACACATCACAACTAATTACTAACATACGAGTACCTACCTACTAGTTTATTTTCTACGCTGTTTACAACTTAAAACTTTCTCTTTTATCGTAATGTTTTATCTTCCTTAATTTATCTGTATTACTTGTTATTTATTTATTTTTATAGTGTATATTTTGTTTTTAAAAAACCTGTCTCTGTATTACAAACTTGTAATGTAAAAGCCCATCAGGGCGTTGAAAATTAATAAATAATAAAAAAATAATAAATAATAAAAAAAACTATGCTTCATTCGTTAGCAAAAGAAATTCGCGATGTAGATTGTAGGTTCGAAAACAAATAAGTGAACGCCGCGCTTCCCTCCGCTGAGAAAGGGTTAAATTCAACTCTGGCAACGGCTCTGCTCTTGACTTTTCAAAAATATAGTGCTAAGATTGAAAAATAAATCATTTTTAACTACAGCTACACCAATAATATCGTTTTTTTTAAATCTTAACACTATAGCTGACGAAAATTCGAGAACCGCCCCTGGTTCACATTGTTCTTTTATCAACCCTTCAATCATCTGGCACATTCTTTCAGAACTTATGCATATTTCGGTTTGCAATAAAATCTAGATCCTGGGGAGAATAATCTGTCAACCAGCCGAGCTATGTCGATATATAACATATATCGGGCGAGATCTCTTGTCAGATTTGTGTGATTTTCTATCGCTGTTAAATGAATAATATGCATGCGTACTTATGCATGCTGTAGCGGTCCCGTGTCTGGGGCCTCACTTACCTTTGCAGGCGGCTAGCTCGTATCGTCGGTAGGCCTGAGGTCTCTCCACCTCAAGGTGGTACGTAGCTAAATTAAGAGGTACAAAGGTATTCGCCAACTCGCCCACCTGTAATCTCATCAAATGAAAGAAGAGGCTGGGTAAAACATAGCTATATTGTCTAGTAAACACGAATACAAGAGCTTGCAAAATACATATCGGACACAAACAAAAAATGCCTGGCTAGGTAATTCCTAACAAAGAAATCTCTCTCAAAATCCTCCCTGGGCCTGGGAACGCGATTAGTGTTACCCGTAAATTACTTTAAAAAGGACACATTATAAACAGGGGGGAATCGACTTACAGCGGGTCGTCAGGAGGCAGGAAACCAGGAGGCAGGCCATGGTCAGGATAGGCAGTTCCAGCACTCTACACGGTGGTGTCAACTCAACATCGAGTTCCTCATCTGCGGCCCGTAATTACTGAGTTTAAATCAAGGTTCGGAAGCGAGAAGCGTCGGCCGTTGTTTCGGCACTTGCGGGCATAACTCAAACAGCTGCGCACGAGCGACGCGGCTGTCCCGGACCAAGCGTAATTCCTGACTGAGGCAGGGTGCGGGTGGAGGTGCGCCGTGCTCCTTTTGCAAGCGGGAGGGGAAGGAATGCTTGCGTTAGCGAGTAGAATGCCGGCTTCTAGGGACTACTTTACGCCGTTTACTCCGCAACACCGTCCTTTCGCGAAATGTGTGCCGTAACAATGCATACACTCAATTGGGGAGGCGGGAATGGGTACCGCCGCCCCCGGAACCTTTATTGGATAACCGACACCTCTGCCATAGGTCACCCCAAGTGGTTCGCTACGTTTGGTGACTTAGCAGGGGTGACCGGGTTCATGGGGTGAGGTTTGTCTAAGTTTTGGAGGCGGATGACCAGGACACACTGAACCCCAGTTTCTTACCCACTCCTTAAAAACTTTTCCTTCCCAGAACTCTCCTTTCCTTCCTTTCCTTAAAAAAACCTCCACACAGCATCCCCAAAGATGACATAGGCCCTGAGGGAAATTATTTTCCTCAGGGCCTCCTGTGTGGAGCTCATGTAAAAAAAAAATACTTGCGGGAATGTGTGTTCAAAACAACCTAAAATAACATACCTACGTGATATATCACAACAGAAATTCTGACATCGGCCCGTAGAAAAAGCAAATAACAGCCTTTAAAAATCACACAAATCTGACAGGAGATCTCGCGTGACATCGGTCTCTCCCGATCCGGCCCGCCATGAAGTTGGTGGGCGGACACAATAAAATTTTGAAAAAAATAAAAATCGTTTTCAGCTACAAAAACATCAATAATGTCGAATTTTTCAACCTCAACTGAAAACTCACCGACCGCCACTAGTTGGATGCACTGGGAAATACTTTTTCAACAATAGTAGATGTGTTCAACTGCGTGGAATTTAGTTACAAGAAGGCTATAATATTAGATTTTGTAATGTTTAACAGGTCCGGCGGAAATAACGAACGCTCCGCCAACTCCTTCACAAACTCCTACAACACCACCAACGCCAAGTAAGTCTAGCATCCAAGTTTTATTTATATGTATTAAACAAACAAAGCAGTACATTTGTTACGGCGATGAAACCCTCAATTATAAAATTTTAATATTTCATGGAAGGTACAAGTAATATGACATTGATCTTACCTCAAAAAAGCTAACAAAACTCATCTACTTCTTCAAAAAATTACGAAACATCTTGTCAATGAGGAAATTAAGGAGAGTATATTATGCTTCATGCCACTCTAGATTTGAAAATGGAGTAATAGGATGGGGCTTAGCAGCATCTAATCACATAAAACAACTTACGGTTACTCAGAATTGCATCATAAAGACCATACTAAAGGTACCCATAAGGACGTCAACAACAGAAATTTTTAAACAGTTTGATGTTCCAAGCATGCAGAAAGTCTATGCCAAGAACATTCTAGTACATCAACACAAAAATGATTCAGAGGCAGACACCTCACATGCTTATAAAACCAGAGCCAAACAAACAGACATACGTAATATACCAAAGTGTTACTCTTCTTATGGACAAAGAAGTTCTGAATTTTTAGCAGTAAGGTTATATAACAAACTCCCACTTAGTATCAAACAAATTAAAACAAAAATAGCTACATTCAGGACATTAAATGTTGACTGAAGAAACTATCGGAAAATGAACTTACTAGTATTCTTAAAACATCGTCTTAGAAGTTTCTGGAAAACCTTACCCAAACAATGAAGTTAAACCATAGAAGTAGCTGAAAACTTATCCAAAGCATAGTCCCCCTTAGCACAGGATCTCCTAGTGAGGAGGACTACGAAAATATTTTCTATTTTATATATATATATATAACGTATTTCATATAAAAATGTAAAAAATAATAAATGTATAGTTACTAAGTAATACAAAAAAAAGTTTAATACGATTGATCAATGATGACTGATTTTCTGTTCACGGAAGTTTTTCGATTTTTAATACATGATCTACCAATTTAGACGTAAGGTTAAATAGAGCTGCTTCAAGCGAATAAACACGTCGTTTTAACCTTTCAGCGGTCGCACGCGGTCTGTGAGACCGCAGCGAGCTTCTTTGACTGCTTATGCGCTAACTATAAACAATATATAATCGCGCTTCTGTGATATCCTTGGGGGTGAGTTACGTACTCCCAGTACCCTAGTGACATTCGTCGCAAGCGCTCATGTTCATTTGTTTATATTTGCGGTCTCAGATTCCACCGTGCGACTGGTTGTACATGATTAAAATCTCTTGAATAATATTGAGAGCTGAGTGAGTAGTTCATGATATTTTTAATATATTATTTAGAATTAGGTGGTTGTAAAATTTAATTTTGTTTCGTTATTATGTTGATTTATATCGTTGTTATGTGTCAGATGTCTAAAAAATTGATATTTTATAGACTTCAACTATAACGTACAAATTAAAAAGTGGTTACCAATAATAGTTATTTTTATATTTATCATTAATAAAGATAAAGTACATTTTTATTATTTGCTATACACAACAGTATGAAATATTCAGTCGTCTTATAAAACAAGACGCCTAATGTTGCGGAATAACAGACCGCGCGCGACTGCTCATGTTCGGCGCAAGGGTGCGACTACTGGAAGGTTAAAGAAAGTCATACGGTAACGCGCATTTTAATCCTGCGACAAAATATATTCCGACAAAATATCCTAAGGACAAAACATTCTCCTATAAAATATCTACTAAAATTAACCGATTGAAATAAAATGCGAAAACGATTTCCTTTTTGGAACAAATAATTATTTTAGAATAAATAAGAAATCATTAACAATATTATTACAGAACTGTCAATCAGTATGTAAACAACACTGCGCATTGATATTCATGTTATTCTGAAACGTCAGAATGACTTAAGCCCTTCCCAAGCCACCAAAAACAAAAACCCGGTTTTATTATTGCCATCATTCTTTTAAAAGGAAGCAACTTAAATTAAAGATAGTACGTGACTAAATAATTATTGTTATAAAAATTACTCCACAACAACCTAACCTAACCCAACAAAAAAATTGGACAAAAATATTACAGACATCCCTTAAGACAAGTTAGTGTTCAAAAGCAGTTAAAGATAAAAATAATTCTAATAATTTATTGTTTTTACTGGATGTCTGTAATATTTAAACAATTTTTTTGGTTAGGTTGGGTTTGGTTAACTTTTAGGAATTACTTTGTTGAGGGATATTTTGATTTTATTTGTTGTTTTTGCATTATAATGCTTGTGCAATGATGGAGGAATAAGATACCAGAGGTTTGAACCAGCGCCGCCTGGGTGGGCACCCGACGCAATTGTTCACTCATGTACTAACCGGTCAAACCGTTATATTTTCCAGATCATGACATGTCTTGTGAACAAACATGCTCAATGTATTGTCCTTACTATGAGAGACCGTGCACCTTCGATCTCCCAGGGCAAGCGGAACCTTGTTATTGTAAGTCAAAAATTACTAACTATGAATCTCATTCATTCTGGAAAAGTATTACTTGTTAATAGGGGTATGAAAAAATAATCGGTTATGAAAATAATCGATTTTTCTCCAACAAAACCGATTTTTTTCGTAATCGATTATTTAAAAAAATCGATGTATTAGTATTCTTTTCTGCTTTAGAAACAGTTTAGTTGAAGTTTCTTATCAAACTTGTCACTGGATGAAGTCAACAGAGTCAACGAACAATTTATAATTTGTGTTGATTATTAAATAAAAAAATTAGGTTGGTTATTTTAAAACTTATAATGTTGAATATTTTTTAATTAATAAAACTATGATTAAGGATATTTTACGCGTTTTTTTTTATTTGACAAATTAGGGGAAACATCGATTATTATAACTAATTTTCAATAAAAATCAATTTTTATAAATCGATTATTCGTGCTAAGAAAAAAAAATATTATTTTATAATCGATAATTTATGTAAAAATCACATCCCTACTACTTGATTAATCCAAATTAGCACACACCAGTGGCGACCCGTGACTTTTCTGTGAGCTATAGTGCTAAGATTGAAGAATACGACATTATTGAGGTTGCCGTAGCTGAAAATGAAGGTTTAAATTTTGTTTTTAATTTTGAAAAAGAAATCATTTTTAGCTACAGCAACACCAATAATATTGTATTTTTAAATCTTAGCACTCTAGCCCGCAAATCTGACATGAGATCTCGCCCGAGATCTATGTCGATCGAGATAGATACCATGCGAGATCTCTTGTCAGATTTATGTGATTTTCTATCGCTGTTAAATGAATAAATTTGCATTCATACTTGCGCGAATGTGTGTTTAAAACGACCTAAACTAACATACGTGACAGCAGAAATTCTGATATCGGCCCGTAGAAAAATCAAATAACAACCATTGAAAATCACACAAATTTGACAAGAGATCTCGCGCGACATCGATCTCATTCCCACATAAAATAGAGAATAGCTCGGCAGTCTCTCCCGATCCGGCCCGCCATGAAGTTGGTAGGCAGACACGATGAAGTTTTGTTAAATAAAAATCGTTTTCAGCTACAACAACATCAATAACGTCGAATTTTTCAACCTCAACTGAAAACTCACCGAGCGCCACTAGTTGTATGCACTTGGAAATACTTTTTCAACAATAGTAGATGTGTTCAACTGCGTGGAATTTAGTTACAAGAAGGCTATAATATTAGATTTTGTAATATTTAACAGGTCCGGTGGAAATAACGAACGCTCCGCCAACTCCCTCACAAACTCCTACAACACCACCAACGCCAAGTAAGGCTAGCATCCAAATGAATTTATATTTTATTTATATATTTTTTTAATTTTTTTTTTTATTTATATGTATTAAATTAAACAAATTAAGCATTACATTTGTTACGGCGATGAAACCCTTAATTATAAAATTTTAATATTTCATGTTAGGTACAAGTAATATGACATTGATCTTACCTCAAAAAAGCTAACAAAACTCATCTACTTCTTCGTCAATGAGGGAATTAAGGAGAGTATATTATGCTTTATGCCACTCTCGATTTGAACATGGAGTAATAGGATGGGGCTTAGCAGCATCTAATCACTTAAAACCACTTAAGAAGCATGCAGAAAGTCTATTCCTATAACATTCTAGTACATCACCACAAAAATGTTTCAGAGGCAGACAACTCACATGCTTATAAAACCAGAGCCAAACAAACAGACATACGTAATATACCAAAGTGTAACTCTTCTTTTGGACAAAGAAATTCAGAATTTTTAGCATTACGGTTATATAACAAACTCCCACTTAGTATCAAACAAATTAAAACAAAAATAGCTACATTAAGGACATTAAATGTTGGCTGAAGAAACTATCGGAAAATGAACTTACTAGTATTCTTAAAACATCGTCTTAAAAGTTTCTGGAAAACCTTACCCAAACAATGAAGTTAAACCATAGAAGTCGCCGAAAATTTATCCAAAGCATACTCCCCCTCAGCACAGGATCTTCTAGTGAGGAGGACTACGAATATATTTTCAATTTTATATATGTATACCTAACGCATTTCACATACAAAATGTAAAAAATAATAAATATATAGTTACTAAATAATAATAAAAAAAAGTTTAATACCATTGATCAATGATGATTGATTTTCTGTTCACGAAAGTTTTTTGATTTTTAATAAATGATCTACCAATTTAGAAATATGGTTAAATAGAGCTGCCTCAAGCGAATAAACACGTCGTTTTAACCTTTCAGCAGTCGCGCGCGGTCTGTGAGACCGCAGCGAGCTTCTTTGACGGATTATGCGCTAACTAAAACAATATATAATCGCGCTTCTGTGATATCCTTGGGGGTGAGTTACGTACTCTCAGTACCCCAGTGACATTCGTCGCAAGCGCACATGTTCATTTGTTTATATTTGCGGTCTCAGATTCCGCCGTGTGACTGGTTGTGCAGACGAAAGATCTCTTAAATAATATTGAGAGCTGAGTGAGTATTTTTTTTTTTTTTTACAGTGATTACCGCACAAGAATCTCAACTGCTCCCGTCTGGAGCCAGTGAGACTATGGCATCCCCAATTGGGGGTATGTTGTGAGGCTGAAGGTAGGGGGGAGGGGAAGGAGGTGGGGAAGAGGAAGGTTGGGAAGTACCTGGCTATTCAGATCTCGTCACTAAACACGGCTAAAGCCATTTTCAAGCAACGTTTCAATTCTGAATGGTGGTCTTACACCAGGGCGATACTAATAGTATCTTCCACTCTGGAACATGCCGCAAATATACTATATATTATTTTAAATGAATTAATTGTGAAATAACACAAATTAATCAAATAATATTTATTTGCGCATGCCGGGTTCGAACCCGCGACCTCCGGAATGTGAGTTAAGAAGATATTTCATGATATTTTTAATATATTATTTAGAATAAGGTGGTTGTAAAATTTAATTTTGTTTCGCCATTATGTTGATTTAAAGCGTTGTTTTGTGTCAGATGACTTAAAAATTGATATTTTATAGACTTCAACTATAAAGTACAAATTAAAAAGTGTTTACAAATAATAGTTTTTTTTATATTTATTATTAATACATATTTATTATACATATTTATTATTTGCTATATACAATAGAATGAAATATTCAGTCGTCTTGTAAAACAAGACGCCTAAAGTTGCGGAATAACAGACCGCGCGCGACTGCTCATGTTCGGCGCAAGGGTGCGTATACTGGAAGGTTAAAGGAAGTCATACGGTAACGTGCGTTTTCATGCTGCGACAAAATATCTCCGACAAAATATCCTAAGGACAAAACATTCCCCTATAAAATATCTACTTAAACTTAACCGAATGAAATAAAATGCAAAAAACGCTTTCCTTTTTGGAACGAATAATTATTCAGGAATAAATAAGAAATCATTAACAATATTATTACAGAACTGTCAATCAGTATGTAAACAACACTGCGCATTGATATTCATGTTATTCTGAAACGTCAGAATGACTTAAGCCCTTCCCAAGCCACCAAAAATAAAAACCCGGTTTTAGTATTGCCATCATTATTTTAAAAGGAAGCAACTTAAATTAAAGATAGTACGTGACTAAATAATTATTGTTATAAAAATTACTCCACAACAACCTAACCTAACCCAACAAAAAAATTGGACAAAAATATTACAGACATCCCTTAAGACAAGTTAGTGTTCAAAAACAGTTAAAGATAAAAATAATTCTAATAATTTATTGTTTTTACTGGATGTCTGTAATATTTAAACAATTTTTTTGGTTAGGTTGGGTTTGGTTAACTTTTAGGAATTACTTTGTTGAGGGATATTTTGATTTTATTTGTTGTTTTTGCATTATAATGCTTGTGCAATGATGGAGGAATAAGATACCAGAGGTTTGAACCAGCGCCGCCTGGGTGGGCACCCGACGCAATTGTTCACTCATGTACTAACCGGTCAAACCGTTATATTTTCCAGATCATGACATGTCTTGTGAACAAACATGCTCAATGTATTGTCCTTACTATGAGAGACCGTGCACCTTCGATCTCCCAGGGCAAGCGGAACCTTGTTATTGTAAGTCAAAAATTACTAACTATGAATCTCATTCATTCTGGAAAAGAATTACTTGTTAATAGGGGTGTGAAAAAATAATCGGTTATGAAAATAATCGATTTTTCTCCAACAAAACCGATTTTTTTCGTAATCGATTATTTAAAAAAAATCGATGTATTAGTGTTCTTTTCTGCTTTAGAAGCACTTTAGTTGAAGTTTCTTATCAAACTTGTCACTGGATGAAGTCAACAGAGTCAACGAACAATTTATAATTTGTGTTGATTATTAAATAAAAAAATTAGGTTGGTTATTTTAAAACTTATAATGTTGAATATTTTTAAATTAATAAAACTATGATTAAGGATATTTTACGCGTTTTTTTTATTTGACAAATTAGGGGAAACATCGATTATTATAACTAGTTTTCAATAAAAATCAATTATTTATAAATCGATTATTCGTGCTAAGAAAAAAAAAATTATTTTATAATCGATAATTTATGTAAAAATCACATCCCTACTACTTGATTAATCCAAATTAGCACACACCAGTGGCGACCCGTGACTTTTCTGTGAGCTATAGTGCTAAGATTGAAGAATACGACATTATTGAGGTTGCCGTAGCTGAAAATGAAGGTTTAAATTTTGTTTTTAATTTTGAAAAAGAAATCATTTTTAGCTACAGCAACACCAATAATATTGTATTTTTAAATCTTAGCACTCTAGCCCGCAAATCTGACATGAGATCTCGCCCGAGATCTATGTCGATCGAGATAGATACCATGCGAGATCTCTTGTCAGCTTTGTGTGATTTATCTATCGCTGTTAAATGAATAAATTTGCATGCATACTTGCGCGAATGTGTGTTTAAAACGACCTAAACTAACATACGTGACAGCAGAAATTCTGTATTCTGTAAAATATCGGCCCGTAGAAAAATCAAATAACAACCATTGAAAATCACACAAATTTGACAAGAGATCTCGCGCGACATCGATCTCGTTCCCACATAAAATAGAGAATAGCTCGGCAGTCTCTCCCGATCCGGCCCGCCATGAAGTTGGTAGGCAGACACGATGAAGTTTTGTTAAATAAAAATCGTTTTCAGCTACAACAACATCAATAACGTCGAATTTTTCAACCTCAACTGAAAACTCACCGAGCGCCACTAGTTGTATGCACTTGGAAATACTTTTTCAACAATAGTAGATGTGTTCAACTGCGTGGAATTTAGTTACAAGAAGGCTATAATATTAGATTTTGTAATATTTTACAGGTCCGGTGGAAATAACGAACGCTCCGCCAACTCCCTCACAAACTCCTACAACACCACCAACGCCAAGTAAGTCTAGCATCCAAATGAATTTATATTTTATTTATATATTTTTTTAATTTTTTTTTTATTTATATGTATTAAATTAAACAAATAAAGCAGTACATTGGTTACGGCGATGAAACCCTTAATTATAAAATTTTAATATTTCATGTTAGGTACAAGTAATATGACATTGATCTTACCTCAAAAAAGCTAACAAAACTCATCTACTTCTTCGTCAATGAGGGAATTAAGGAGAGTATATTATGCTTTATGCCACTCTCGATTTGAACATGGAGTAATAGGATGGGGCTTAGCAGCATCTAATCACTTAAAACCACTTAAGAAGCATGCAGAAAGTCTATTCCTATAACATTCTTGTACATCACCACAAAAATGTTTCAGAGGCAGACAACTCACATGCTTATAAAACCAGAGCCAAACAAACAGACATACGTAATATACCAAAGTGTAACTCTTCTTTTGGACAAAGAAATTCTGAATTTTTAGCATTACGGTTATATAACACACTCCCACATAGTATCAAACAAATTAAAACAAAAATAGCTACATTAAGGACATTAAATGTTGGCTGAAGAAACTATCGGAAAATGAACTTACTAGTTTTCTTAAAACATCGTCTTAAAAGTTTCTGGAAAACCTTACCCAAACAATGAAGTTAAACTATAGAAGTCGCCGAAAACTTATCCAAAGCATAGTCCCCCTCAGCACAGGATCTCCTAGTGAGGAGGACTACGAATATATTTTCAATTTTATATATGTATACCTAACGCATTTCATATAAAAATGTAAAAAATAATAAATATATAGTTACTAAATAATAATAAAAAAAAGTTTAATACCATTGATAAATGATGATTGATTTTCTGTTCACGAAAGTTTTTCGATTTTTAATAAATGATCTACCAATTTAGAAATATGGTTAAATAGAGCTGCCTCAAGCGAATAAACACGTCGTTTTAACCTTTCAGCAGTCGCGCGCGGTCTGTGAGACCGCAGCGAGCTTCTTTGACGGATTATGCGCTAACTATAAACAATATATAATCGCGCTTCTGTGATATCCTTGGGGGTGAGTTACGTACTCTCAGTACCCCAGTGACATTCGTCGCAAGCGCACATGTTCATTTGTTTATATTTGCGGTCTCAGATTCCGCCGTGTGACTGGTTGTGCAGACGAAAGATCTCTTAAATAATATTGAGAGCTGAGTGAGTATTTCATTTTTTTTACAGTGATTACCGCACAAGAATCTCAACTGCTCCCGTCTGGAGTCAGTGAGACTATGGCATCCCCAATTGGGGGTATGTTGTGAGGCTGAAGGTAGGGGGGAGGGGAAGGAGGTGGGGAAGAGGAAGGTTGGGAAGTACCTGGCTATTCAGATCTCGTCACTAAACACGGCTAAAGCCATTTTCAAGCAACGTTTCAATTCTGAATGGTGGTCCTACACCAGGGCGATACTAATAGTATCTTCCACTCTGGAACATGCCGCAAATATACTATATATTATTTTAAATGAATTAATTGTGAAATAACACAAATTAATCAAATAATATTTATTTGCGCATGCCGGGTTCGAACCCGCGACTTCCGGAATGTGAGTTAAGAAGATATTTCATGATATTTTTAATATATTATTTAGAATTAGGTGGTTGTAAAATTTAATTTTGTTTCGCCATTATGTTGATTTAAAGCGTTGTTTTGTGTCAGATGGCTTAAAAATTGATATTTTATAGACTTCAACTATAAAGTACAAATTAAAAAGTGTTTACAAATAATAGTTTTTTTTATATTTATTATTAACAAAGATAAAGTATATATTTATTATTTGCTATATACAATAGAATGAAATATTCAGTCGTCTTATAATACAAGACGCCTAAAGTTGCGGAATAACAGACCGCGCGCGACTGCTCATGTTCGGCGCAAGGGTGCGTATACTGGAAGGTTAAAGGAAGTCATACGGTAACGCGCGTTTTCATGCTGCGACAAAATATCTTCGACAAAATATCCTAAGGACAAAACATTCCCCTATAAAATATCTACTTAAACTTAACCGAATGAAATAAAATGCAAAAAACGCTTTCCTTTTTGGAACGAATAATTATTCAGGAAAAATAAGAAATCATTAACAATATTATGACAGAACTGTCAATCAGTTGGTAAACAACACTGCGCATTGATATCCATGGTATTCTGAAACGTCATATTGACATAAGCCCCTCCCACGCCACCAAAAACAAAAAACCGCTTTTAGTATTGCCATCATTCTTTTAAAAGGTACAACCTAAATGAAAAATTGTACTTGACTTAATAATTATTGTTATAAAAATTACTTCATAACAACCTAACCTAACCTAACATGAAAATTGGACAA
Source organism: Limnephilus marmoratus (assembly GCA_917880885.1). NCBI lineage: Eukaryota > Metazoa > Arthropoda > Insecta > Trichoptera > Limnephilidae > Limnephilus > Limnephilus marmoratus. The sequence continues at coordinate 60,855,792 of OU862907.1, forward strand.
AAATATTACAGACATCCCTTAAGACAAGTTATTGTTCAAAAACAGTTAAAGATAAAAATAATTCTAATAATTTATTGTTTTTACTGGATGTCTGTAAAATTTTAACAATTTTTTTGGGTAGGTTGGGTTAGGTTAACTTTTAGGAATTACTTTGTTGGGGGATATTTTGATTTTATTTGTTGTTTTTGCATTATAATGCTTGTGCAATGATGGAGGAATAAGATACCAGAGGTTTGAACCAGCGCCGCCTGGGTGGGCACCCGACGCAATTGTTCACTCATGTACTAACCGGTCAAACCGTTATATTTTCCAGATCATGACATGTCTTGTGAACAAACATGCTCAATGTATTGTCCTTACTATGAGAGACCGTGCACCTTCGATCTCCCAGGGCAAGCGGAACCTTGTTATTGTAAGTCAAAAATTACTAACTATGAATCTCATTTATTCTGGAGAAGTATTACTTGATAATAGGGGTGTGAAAAAATAATCGATTATGAAAAAAATCGATTTTTCTCCAACAAAAATCGATTTTTTTCGTAATCGATTATTTAAAAAAAAATCGATGTATTAGTATTCTTTTCTGCTTTAGAAGCAGTTTAGTTGAAGTTTCTTATCAAACTTGTCACTGGATGAAGATTCAACGAACAATTTATAATTTGTGTTGATTATTAAATAAAAAAAATTAGGTTGGTTATTTTAAAACTTTAAATGTTGAATATTTTTTAATTAATAAAACTATGATTAAGGATATTTTAAGCGTTTTTTTATTTGACAAATTTGGGGAAACATCGATTAATATAGGTAACTAATTTTCAAGAAAAATCAATTATTTATAAATCGATTATTTGTGCTAAGAAAAAAAATGGATTATTTTATAATCGATAATTTATGTAAAAATCACATCCCTACTTCTTGATTACCCTGTCACTGGTCGCCACACCAGTGGCGACCAGTGACTTTTCTGTGAGCTAAGCTAAGAATAAAGTGCTAAGATTGAAGAATACGACATTATTGAGGTTGTCGTAGCTGAAAATGAAGGTTTAAATTTTTCTTTTTAATTTTGAAAAAGAAACCCTTTTTAGCAACAGCAACAATATCGTATTTTTCAATCTTTGCACTCCAGCCCGCAAATCTGACAAGATCTCGCTCGAGATTTATGTCGATCAAGAGAGATATCGGACGAAATCTCTTGTCAGATTCGTGTGATTTTCTATCGCTGTTAAATGAATAAATTTGCATTCATACTTGCGCGAATGTGTGTTTAAAACGACCTAAACTAACATACGTGACAGCAGAAATTCTGATATCGGCCCATAGAAAAAGCAAATAACAGCCATTGAAAATCACACAAATTTGACAAGAGATCTTGCGCCACATCGATCTCGTTCCCACATAAAATAGAGAATAGCTCGGCAGTCTCTCCCGATCCGGCCCGCCATGAAGTTGGTAAGCAGACAATGAAGTTTTGAAAAAAATAAAAATCTTTTTCAGCTACAACAACATCAATAACGTCGAATTTTTCAACCTCAACTGAAAACTCACCGAGCGCCACTAGTTGTATGCACTTGGAAATATTTTCTCAACAATAGTAGATGTGTTCAACTGCGTGGAATTTAGTAACAAGAAGGCTATAATATAAGATTTTGTAATGTTAAACAGGTCCGATGGAAATAACGAACGCTCCGCCAACTCCCTCACAAACTCCTACAACACCACCAACGCCAAGTAAGTCTAGCATCCAAAATAAATGTATATTTTATTTTTGATTTATTTTTATTTGTTTTATTTATATTTATTTTATTTTTATTTATTTTATTTATTGGTGTACAAAAAATTTACAACATTACAGATATTTTATCTAATTCATTGTATTAGTACCATTTTCACCGTGAGAATGTAGCGCCAAAAACCTTACAAACTCTTTGAATTCAATTAATCGTTCTGATGGTAAACGGATAGAGTAGATGTTACTTTCCGATCCTTTCTTGTGCGTGAAGGGCTATGTATCTATAACCACTCGTTGAACGAAATATGGTTTGGCCATAAAGTTTGGATCCATAAATGTGGCGAATTTCGATTACGAATTTTGATACGGAATGAAGCGTACTCAGACCGAGACGGTAGTCTGGCAACGTCACACTTTAAAGTGTTGTCAGTATTGCGCAGGAATCTTTCAATGTCATCGGTTGAGGTGCTGGCGTCGAATTGCCAAGCATGAATGTATTTCAGCCTTTTGACGGCCACCAGACCGGTAGGTTCTTGAGCGGTACCTCGTAGAATAGGACGTCTCTTACTCCTGTGCGTCACTTTCTTCCAATTGCTGGTATTGATGACTGGCGGCTCGGAGGTGGAGGAGGTATGCCCGGTGGTAGAGCGGTTAACATAGGAGGAAGAGGTCGAGGCTTTGGGACCAATTTCGGTAGTTTGAGTTGCTACCGATGGATCTGGAACAGAGGATTCCGTTGAAGCAGATGCTATAGCAAGTTGAGGGTCTACTTCCGATTTGCCCTTTTTTGTAGCAGATCTCATGGTAATCTTACGAGCGTTGGGGCGGCCGACTATGCGTTAAATATGCATTAAACAAACAAAGCAGTACATTGGTTACGGCGATGAAACCCTTAATTATAAAATTTTAATATTTCATGGTAGGTACAAGTAATATGACATTGATCTTACCTCAAAAAAGCTAACAAAACTCATCTACTTCTTCAAAAAATTACGAAACATCTTGTCATTGAGGGAATTAAGGAGAGTATATTATGCTTTATGCCACTCTCGATTCGAGAGTGGCACACTCTCGAATATGGAGTAATAGGATGGGGGCTTAGCAGCATCTAATCACATCAAACAACTTACGGTTACTCAGAATTGCATCATAAAGACCATACTAAAGGTCCCCATAAGGATATCAACAACAGAAATTTTTAAACAGTTTGATGTTCCAAGCACGCAGAAAGTCTATGCCAAGAACATTCTAGTACATCACCACAAAAATGATGCTTATAAAACCAGAGCCAAACAAATAGACATAGGTAATACACCAAAGTGTAACTCTTCTTTTGGACAAAGAAGTTCTGAATTTTTAGCAGTAAGGTTATATAACAAACTCCCACTTAGTATCAAACAAATTAAAACAAAAATAGCTAAATTAAGGACATTAAATGTTGGCTGAAGAAACTATCGGAAAATGAATTTACTAGTATTCTTAAAACATCGTCTTAGAAGTTTCTGGAAAACCTTACCCAAACAATGAAGTTAAACCATAGAAGTCGCTGAAAACTTATCCAAAGCATAGTCCCCCTCAGCACAGGAACTCCTAGTGAGGAGGACTACAAATATATTATATATATATATATATATATATATATATATATATAACGTATTTCATATAAAAATGTAAAAAATAATAAATATATAGTTACAAAATAATAAAAAAAAAATGTCCGGTGGAAATAACGAACGCTCCGCCAACTCCCTCACTCCCTCACCACCTCTTACAACACCTCCAACAACCAAGTAAGTCCAGAATCGAAATGAACGGATATTTTATTTTTGTTCTGTTTTTATTTGTTTTATTGATGTGTATTAAACAAACAAAGCAGTACATTGGTTACGGCGATTACGGCTTAATTATAAAATTTAAATATTTCGTGGTGGGTAGAAGTAATATGTTTATTTTTGTTAAATACGTTGGATCAATGATGATTGATTTTCTGTTCACGAAATGATCTACCAATTTAGAAGTAAGGTTAAATAGCCCCTCCGAATTTTCGAGAATATTCGCTTGAGATGTCTCAAACGAAATGACATTTTACGAAAACTTTGTGTTATTACCGCTTCACAATTAAAGCTCTATATTATATATGAAACATTTCTGAACGTAGCCGAATAGTAAAAACTGTTTTAGAAAGGTTACAAAACGGCGTTTGAATTATTGTATTACAAATAAATATTAACATTTGTAAATATTAAAATTTAGAATGCAAACATTATAAAAATGTAAAAATGACTCACGTAATATTTTTATATGAAAATGGTACTAACATCACTGACTATGTAAAACAACAATACTTATTCTGTTGTATAAATGTATAATATACACTTTTATGACCTCATTTTTTTATCAGTTCATAGAAAAATATTTAATAAAAATTAACAATGTCCAGCGGGATCGAGCCGCCGGGCGGAACTTTGGCGTAGTGTTGAGTACCTCATACAAGAGGCACCTCAAATGTCCCATGCAAACACGTAAAATGTCCCCCCACCTCACAATATGTATTTGTACCAACTCTTTTTCTTTGTATTACTACAAATATGAAGGGGGGACAAATATGAAGGAGGGACAAATATGAGGTGTGAGGCGGTTTGTTTTGTTGGACTACATTCATGTCATGTACGGGACAAATATGAGGTGAGGTGTGAGGTGGTTGGTGTATTGGACTACATGTCATGTCACGTTGTCACGTATGGGACAAATATGAGGTGAGGTGTGAAGTGGTTGATGTATTAAACTACATGTCATGTCACGCATAGTTTGGGACAAATGTATGAGGTGGTGAGGCGTGAAGTGTTTGTATATTCTATGACATTTTTGTATTAGAACCGTGAGGTGGTGATGGGGTAAGCCAATTCATATATTGTGAATACCGCAGAAGCGTCCCAAATGCTCCGAAATTTTTATTTTTTATTTTTTTATTCTAAATTATTGTTAAGTGAATACCGCACAAGAGTACCAACTGTTCCTTTTTTAAAAATATTTTTTTTATTGTAAATTATTGTGATGTGAATACATATAACAATAATTTATTAGCACAAGAGTCCCAACTGCTCGAAATGTTTTTTTGTTTAAATATTTTTTTATTGTAAATTATTGTAATGTGAATACACAAAACAATAATTTATGAGCACAAGAGTCCCAATTGCACCAATTTTTTTTTTTTTTTTAATTTTTTTTTATTGAAAATTGTTGTTGTGTGAATACACAAAACAATAATTTATGAGCACAAGAGTCCCAACTGCTCCAATTTTTTATTTTTTTATTTTTTTTTTATTGTAAATTATTGTTATGTGAATACACATAACAATAATTTATGAGCACAAGAGTCCCAACTGCTTAAATTTTTTTTTTTTATTCTAAATATTTTTTATTGTAAATTACTATGTATTGATAAGTGAATACCGCACAACAGTACCAACTGCTCAAAATTTTTTTTTTTAAATATATTTTTATTTTAAATTATTGTTATATGTAATGTAAATACCGCACAAGAGTCCCAACAGCTCCCAAGGGAGGGAGGATGAGGCAGTGTTGAGATGACGTGGAGGGGGTTGCTGAGAAAGGGGAGGGATAAGAGGGGGTGCAGTGGGCGGATCAGATGGGGGTGCAGGGAGGGAATCAGAGGTGGTGAAGGCGGGTAGCTTTTTTATATCCATTTTTCGTATTACAAAAATAACAGACACGGGAGGCGGGTATGGGTACCGCCACCCCGGTATTTATTAGAAAACCAACACCTCTGAACCAAGAAAATCAAGCTGAAGGACAAAAACCCCCCCCCCCCCCCCCTCCCGTAAGTGAAAATATTTTGTAACACCTCACCTCAAATGAGGTTGTACACCTCAACACCTCATTTCAATATTTGAGTAGCTCATACAAACTCATCCTGTTATCGTGTCCTACCCAACACTACTTTGGCGGGAAAAATTATGTGTCAGATTGCGCGAATGACAGAATATTCTTGTTATGTATTTCTATGGACAACTTGAATAGGGATGTACAGCTTGTTCCATTATAGACCTTTTACTTTTTGTTTTTGGGATGTCACTAAAAGAATAACGGAGTTATAACGATTTCTATGGAGACACACTCTTTGACGTATAAACACGTTTATTGTACTTGACTGCTATCGTATTTCTAAAGCATATATCTGATTAAGTTGGTGACCGGATAGAGCTGCTTCAAGTGAATAAACACGTAGTTTTAACCTTTCATCGGTCGCGCGCGGTCTGTGAGACCGCAGCGAGCTTATTTTACTGATTATGATTATGTGATTAGCAATATATAATTTGCGATCTCAGATTCCGTAAAATTTTATCTTTTTTCGTCATTATGTTGATTTATAGCGTTGTTTTGTGTCAGATGTCTAAAAAATTGGTTATTTATAGACTTAAACTATAAAGATCAAATTAAAAGCGGTTTCCAATAATAGTTTTTTACATTTATTATTAATAAAGATAAAATAAATTTTTATTATTTGCTATATACAATATTATGAAATATTCAGTCGCCTTCTAAAAATAAGACGCCCAAAGTTGTGGAATCACAGACCGCGCGCGACTGTTTATGTACGGCGCAAGGGGGCGACTACTGGATTGTTAAAGAAAGTCGTACGGTAACGCGCGTTGTCATCCTGCGACAAAATATCCCCGACAAAATATCCTCCGAAAAAATATACTTCGACAAAATTACCTATGTACAAAACATTACCCTATAAAATATAATATGCTAAAACTTAACCGAATGAAATAAAATGCAAAAACGCTTTCCTTTTTGAAAATAATAATTATTTAAAAATAAATAAGAAAATTATTTATTTATAAAAAATATGATTTATTTGTTTGTTTGCTTTTGTTATAAATAATACATCAGTACAAAGAAGCTTTGACTGCCCAACTAGGAAGGTCTCCCGTACTAGGACAGTCAAGTGACAGAAACATTTTGATAGGCGTAAATTTAATTTACAAATGACCGATTTGGGACACAAATCAACAAATCATGGCCAAAAAACTTTATCTTATTTACTAAAGTTACGGCAAAAATATTTAATTATTTATAATATATGCACAATTTAATTATTTACTAATTTAATTATTTATAATTACGCACAATTGTCCTTTACGTACATGTTTTTTTTCAATATAGAAAGAAGAAAGAAATGTAAAATTATAAGCTTACTTGTAAATAAACCAAAAGAAAAATAATTTATAAGAAAAATAACACATATTAATTATAAATAAACCAAAAGAAAAATAATTCATATTAATACAAAGTTAATGAAAGCAGTGAAGAAGAAACAAACAGAAAATACCTGTATACAGTAACCGTGTTAAAATATGTACTGCTAAATTGTTTAATTAGTACAGCTTTATACATCAGCAGAGGCACACAAAAAATATCAGGATCATTAGCATAAAAGGTTTTCAAAAATGTTTAAAGTGTTTTCCAATCGCACTTTAAAGAACTTAATCAGCCATTACAATAAAACTAAATCGGAAAGAAGCTTCGTAAACAAAATATTTTACACTGCAAAAGCAGACTCTCAATTAATTTTACAAAAGACTCTCAATTAATTTATTCCAGCAAGAAAAGTGGCAGAGCCATCAGATAAGTTACCATGTGACAGAGTTGCATGAGTAATTTTTTGGTTTTTGTTTGGACCTGTCTAAATTTAGTGACTGTCTTGTTATTTTTGAATACAAGAAGAATAATATACAAGAAAAAAAAAACAAAAGATATTAATTTGAAAAAAATAGAGGTATATAGGGCGCTGTAATATATAATTATCAGATAATATTTTTTATTAATATTTCTGACTCCGTCCTGCCCAAATCTAGTAACCATTTTGTTATTTGTGACAGAACTATCAATCAGTTTGTAAACAACACTGCGCATTGATATCCATGGTATTCTGAAACGACAGATTGACATAAGCCCCTCCCACGCCACCAAAAACAAAAAAAAAACCGGTTTTCGTATTGCCGTCATTCTTTAAAAAGGAAGCAACCTAAATTAAAAATTGTACTTGACTAAATAATTATTGTTATAAAAATAATTTTATAACAACCTAACCTAACCAAACCTAATAAAAAAATGGGGCAAAAATATTGCAGACCCCGTAAAGACAATAATAGTTATTATTCAAAAACATTTTAGGACAAAAATAACACTAATAATTTATTGTTTTTACTATGTCTAGTCTAGTCTGTAATATTTTTACAGGATGTCTGTAATATTTTTACAATTTTCTTGGTAAAGTTGGGTTAGGTTAAGTTTTAAGAATTACTTTGTTGAGGGATGTTTTGATCTGGTTTGTTGTTGTTGCATTATAATGCTTGTGCAATGATGGAGGAATAAGATACCAGTCGTAATCCTTCCGTCATATACTAACCGGTCGAATCGTTATATTTTCCAGATCATGAAATGTCTTGTGAACAAACATGCTCGATGTATTGTCCTTACAATGTGAGACCGTGCACCTTCGATCTCCCATGGCTAGAGGAACCTTGTTATTGTAAGTGAAAATTACTAACTATGACTTACGTCATTCTGAAGAAGCAATACATATATATTTTTTAAAAATAAATAAAAAGAAAATACTTTGTTTTAAGTAACTTTATTGTTATTTTTTAGTCTACCGGTTTCGGAACCTCCGTATCATCATCAGTATTTTGATAATAGTCCTGATGATGGTACGGAGGTACCGAAACCAGTAGACTAAAAAATAACAATAAAGTGACTTAAAACAAAGTATTTTCTTTTTGTTTATTTAAAATGTCAAGTCACAATGTATTTGCTTCTTTTGAAAAATTAATATTTTTGTAATTACCGGCAACCTGGGCGTTTATTGGCGTATATTCGCACCCATGAAATTGTCCCGTCTTTCCGGTTTAAAAAACATGGTCTGATTTTTAGATTGAAATTTTCAAAAAATCGCCAGGGTTTCAAAAATACGTCAAAAAAATTCCGGAATATCTTAGAATATTTTCCTAAATCGGAAAAAAAAGTGATTCAAGTGAGCATTAATAGTTGAAACACTGGCGGTTAAACGCCGCTCCTTCAGTGGCGGGCAAACAATCATACGGGTTTTTTTTTAATTAGGCAATTCACCCTAAAAAGAGTGCATTGTGCCGAAAAAGTTAAGGATGATAGTTATAATTTTGAGGATAATCTATAACAGAATAGGACAAATCAAATATTGAAATCATCCAAGTCCATGAACTTAAATAAAACTGAAAATACGCGACAATTATTGAGAGACAGCAAATACGGAATACTGACGGGAGAATGGTGGGTGATTTTAATGAGCAAACGATGTTTTTGAAAGCAGAATGTTTTTTACAATTAAAAAAGACATGGTCAAGAGTCTCCTCTTCCACACCGCACTGGCAGAGTGGACTATCGAGGACTCGAATTTTATACAAACGCGCTGCAATAGAAAAGTGACCAATTCTCTTTCTCGAAATGCAGGAAATAAATCTTTTGGTTTTTTTTTTGCCGTGGAACCAAGGTTAACTTAGAATGTGATGATACCTTAATCTATTTGGCGAGTTATAACTCAATCAAAGTTCATGCGAATACAGCGGCGGTAAATTCACTTTGGAACTTTGGCGATACAGTTTTTAGTTTTCTAATGAGTTCACAAATATTCCATTGATTTGGATTTTATTGCGAAGCGAACATATTTTGATCTTCTGACGAAATAAACTGAAACTCGGTCTTCCTATAGAAACCATAAATTATAACCACTTGACGTAATAATTAAATTTATTAAAACTTGTTTCGGGCTTGACATTTAATTTTTAAATTGTATATTGTATTGTAGACAGCGCTGTTTTACATGTACCTAGCAGTGGCTTTCGTGAGTTTTCAGCTAGAGAGCTGAAAATGATTTTTTTTTTCAAAATTTCAATATTTTATATGAAGATTTTCAGGATTCTTTCGGTTTGGGGATGCGCCGCATCCACTTTTCAGAAAAACAAAAATCGTTTTCAGCTACAACAACATCAATAACGTCGTATTTTCCAATCTTAGAACTCTAGCCCACTGAAAACTCACGGATCGCCACTGGACCTAGCTGTATGCAGTTGGCAATACTATCTCAGCAATAGTAAATGTGTTCAACTGCGTGGAATTTACTGGTAGTTGCCAGAAGGCTATAATTTTAGATTTTGTAATGTTGTAACAGGTCCGGTGGAAATAATGGATACTCCGCCAACTCCCTCACCATCTCCAAAATATTCAACTAGTAAGTCCAGCATACAAATATGTTATTTTGTTTTATTTTATTAACTTTTTAAACGACTTCGAAAAGGAGGAGGTTCTCAATTCGACTGTTTTTTTTAAAAATTTTTTTTATGTTTGTTACCTCAGAACTTTCGACTGGGTGAACCGATATTAATGATTCTTTTTTTATTTGAAAGCTGGTGCTTCCCGTGTGGTCCCATTTTAATTTGGTCCAGTTCTGACAATGGCATCCATAAGAAAATTATATAAGTCTTAAATTTGCATCAAGTATGTGCGCGACAAATGTACGAATAACCCAATATCACGCCAACCGATTTCGATGATTCTTTTTTTATTGGAAAGGATGTACTTCAAGGGTAGTTTGATGAGAGTTTGGTTAGGTTCTGATTATGGGACCATGACAAAGTAACGGAACTCTCCAATTCTGAAGAACAAATTAACGATACTCGGCCGAATCTTAATCGAATTAGTTAGTGTACTTCAAATTCACTAAAAATCAAAAAATAAACAAAAATTTTAACAAAACAAAAAACGACTTCAAAAAATGCACTAAAAAGTAAAAAAATAATTTCGTATTCTTCTACAACTTCATAATCAACTTACTTTTTCTACTCATCAATATGTAGGTACGATTGATATTTTTGGAGTCGGTGTCAGTCAAGGTAGGTTTGTAACTACATACATAGTTATAGGTGAGATGCGCTTGCGTCGCACAAGCGACTTGACGAGGCGAGAGCGGGGCCGCGGCGTGAGGGGAGCTGTCAACTGAAGACGCCGCCTGGTCGGGTACCTTTGCTGACACCGACTCCAAAAATAACAATCGTACCTACATATTGATGAGTAGAAAAAGTAAGTCGATTATGAAGTTGTAGAAGAATACGAAATTATTTTTTTACTTTTAAGTGCATTTTTTGAAGTCGTTTTTTGCTTTGTTAAAATTTTTGTTTATTTTTTTATTTATATGTATTCAACAAACAAAGCAGTACCTACTTTGGTAACGGTGATGAAACCCTTACTAACTAACCATCACGCTTTTCTCCGTAGGGGTAGGCAGAGAGGACGGAACGCCAAACAACTCGGTTTTGGCACACTCTTGTTGCCTTGTTCACATTCATAGATCGTCTCATACATCCACTTCTATAATTCTGACTCTTGACATGGCCCGACTCAAGTATCTGATTCACTTGGTCATGCTATGTCTTTCTCGGGCGTCCTCGACTTCTTCTACCATTCACATTTGCGTCATATATACTCCTTACACTTATTTCCTGTTCATTCGTTCTACATGCCCAAACCATCGAAGCGTTCCTTTCTTTATCTTACTCATTACGTCTTGCATTCTTTGCGGATCTCCACGTTTCTCACACGATCGTACAAGGTTTTACTACACATACGCCTCAGGGATCACATTTCTACAGCATTCAGTCTACTTTCATCCTTTCTCTACCAGTTCCATGTCTAACTGCGTACATCAGGGTAGTTACCAGTACTCTATTATGTACGGCTAGCTTCGCTTCTTTGGACGGTTTTTTGTTGGTGCCAACAGCGTTCAGTCCTTCATTGATAGAGTTACCAGCATTCACCCTTATTTCAAAATCTCTATCAGCCTTCCCATCTCTCATAAACATACTTCCCAAATGAACAAACTCATCCACCTGCTCCAAGTATTCATCATTCACAACTATATTGCACACTGTTTTCGTTCTCTCTCTTTCAAATAGCATGTCTTTAGACTTACTTACATTCATAATGATGAATGTAAGAGTCATTCTCCATACATACTTGGTTCGTCCTAGATACGAGAGACTGTAGATTTTAGATCTTCCATAGTATTAGATATCAGCACCGCATCATCAGCATACAGCAGGCTATATATGTACTTTCAGATTACTCAATTTCGCGCCTAATCCCATCTCTTTTAATAGTTGCATACAATTATCCATGTAATAGATTGAATAACCATGAGACCCTAAATTATAAAATTAAAATATTTCATAGTGGGTACAAGTAAAATGTCTTTTATTAGTTTAATATGATGAAACTTGATTTTATGTTTAAAATTTTTAATTTTTTAGGTTTTACATAGGTGGGAACTTGACGCAATTGTTCACTCATATACTAACCGGTCAAACCGTTATATTTTCCAGATAATGACGTACCTTGTGAATTCGCATGCTCGATGTATTGTCCTAACAATATGAGACCGTGCACCTTCGATCTCCCAGGGCAAGCGGAACCCTGTTATTGTAAGTCAAAATTACTAACTATGAATCACGTCATTCTGGAGAAGATTCACTTGATTCTCCAGGTTCAGCACAGGTTCTCCTAGTGAGGTGTTCACGAAACATAAAATATTACAAACCAACAGTTTCACCTTTTCAAACCTACCTACCTTATTCATATAAATCAGTACACACCAGTTGCGACTCGTGTCCAGGGCTAAAGCTAGGGGGGCATTATGAGGCAATGCCCTACCGTATGAAATACCATCGAATATGATAATATACTAGTAAACTGTTTGTTCATAGTTTGATATGATTGAATAAAAAAATACTACCTCTTGGTGTAGCGTAGCGACACCTAATCAAACAGCTTCGAATTAAGTTACATTTTTACATACGCCCTACCTGTAATTACCACTACCCTTTCTCAACCAGTCATTTTAAAAAGACGTGAAATTTAAATTTTTTTTACTAAGTAACTACTGAACCAATTTATTGGCGGTTTTTTACAAATAATTTAATGAATCCTTCCTAGCAACATCGATTTTTTTCATTGCGTTTGCTGCATTGCGTACACACTTTGTAGTACTTATCTTTTTGACGACCTCCGTAGTCCAGTGGGTAAGACTCTTGACTCACAATCCGGAGGTCGCGGGTTCGAACCCGGCATGCGCAAATAAATTTTATTTGATTAATTTGTGTTATTTCACAATTAATTCATTTAAAATAATATATAGTATATTTGCGACATGTTCCAGAGTGGAAGATACTATCAGTATCGCCCTGGTGTAAGACCACCATTCAGAATTGAAACGTTGCTTTAAAATGGCTTTAGCCGTGTTTAGTGACCAGATCTGAATAGCCAGGTAATTTCCAACCTTCCTCTTCCCCACCTCCTTCCCCTCCCCACTACCTTCAGCCTCACAACATACCCCAATTGGGGATGCCATAGTCTCACTGGCTCCAGACGGGAGCAGTTGAGATTCTTGTGCGGTATTCACTGTAAAAAAAAAAAAAACACTTCATATCGTAAATAAGAATCGTTGATCACACCTTTTGAAAAGCTATGATCCGAGGAAATTGTAGTATTTAAATACTGACTATTTTATCTGATAACATTTATTTTTTATTATTATTTATTTCATTTACATTTTCATAACATAAACATAATATAGCTTACATATTTTATACACTCTCCTAAGAAAGCAAATGCTTGTGTTTAGGAGAGAAGTTAAGAAATATTAAAAAAAAATCCTTATCACAAACTTAAGAGTTTAACATATAGGTATATTTATTATTTGTTATATGTGTTTTGATGAGAAGAACACATCAATAATACTTTCATGTGATAAGTAGATATGATATTATCTTTAATTGATGTATTTTTTTTAAATATTCTTTGCAGAACATGGTTCATTTTTATAGTAGTACCTCTCAGAATCACTGTCGTTTTAAAATGACTTGAATATTTCCTAAAAAAAATCTAATATTTCAAGTACACATTTTTTTTATTTTTATTTGTTTGTTTGTTTTTGTTACAAAGAATACAGTACAAAGAGGCTTTGACTGTCCAACTAGGAAGGTCTCCCGTTCTAGGACAGTCAAATGACAGAAAAAGAAAAATAATATATATATTAATTATAAATAAACCATAAGAAAAATAATACATATTAATACAAAGTTAATGAAAGCAGTGAAGAAGAAACAAACAGAAAAAACCTGTATACAGTGACCTTGTTAAAATATGTACTGCTAAATCGTTTTATTTGTACAGCTTTATACTTCAGTAGAGGCATACAACAAAATATCAGAATCATTAGCATAAAGAGTTTTCAAAAATGTTTAAAGTGTATTCCAATCGTACTTTCAAGAACTTAATCAGTCAATCAATAAAACTAAATCCGAAAGAAGCTTCGTAAGCAAAATATTTGACACCACAAAAGCAGTAAACAAGACTCTCAATTAATTTGTTCCAGCAAGAAAAGAAAAGTGGCAGAATCATCACATAAGCTACCATGTGACAGAGTTGAATGAGTAATTTGTTGGTTTTTTATTAAAGTTATATATTTTTTTTTATTTGGACCTGCCTAAATTTAGTGACTGTTTTGTTATTTTGATTACAAGAAAAATAATATACAAGAAAGACAGTAAAGAAACAAAAGATATTAATTTGAAAAAAAAATAGAGATATATAGGCTGTAATATATAAATATCAGATAATATTTTTTATTAATATTTCTGACTCCGTCCTGCCCAAATCTAGTAACCATTTTGTTATTTTTTGTCTAAAGGATGACACTTCACACAATTTTAGTTGTGAAGGGATTTTATTATATAATTTCGGTCCCAGGTATGAGAATATCATTTGATAAGCCGCTGTGTTGCTTATTGGAATATAAAGGTCATTTCTGCCCTTACTTCTGGTTTGATGTTGGTGTTCGACTTTTTTCATTTTATATTTATTTTTATGAGCATAAATTATTATCTTTTTAATGTAACACTGTCGAACATCTAGTACATTAACTTCTCTGAAGAGAGTGTCGCTCGAATATCTGAAAGGTTTCTTCATTATAACACGTAAAATAGATTTCTGTACCTTCAATAACGGGTTTAATATTGTTTTTCGTGCACCCCCCCCCATTTAATGCACCCATAGGTTATGGTTACAGAGCCCATAATATATATTTTTTAAGTTGTGTGTTTTCATAATTTCCAGCAGTGAAATAAATATATGAATAAGTGTACGCACTCTTTTCGCTACATTTTCTATTTGGTATTTCCATTTGAGGTTATTGTCAACTATAACGCCTAGATATTTAATAAATTTAACACACTCCAGAGTTTCACAATTGCATGGTGAGTTATTATTTCTAAAGATACAGTTGATTTTGTGTATTATGAGGTGGTGAAGTGTTTTGGGCTGTCCTGCAATAAGTAGTGCTGAATGTTAGGTATTTGGTTTTTGATATGTTTAGTGTAAGTAAATTATTGTCCAGCCATTGTTTTACTATGTTAATACCGATGTTTGCAAGGTTGTGTGTTTCTTTCCAATCCTCTCCTTCAAATAATATGACGGTATCATCTGCAAACGTAATAATTTTTCCACCTATATGTTGGTTACATAGTTTGTTGATGTATATAATAAAGAGGAGAGGTCCTAGTGTACTACCTTGTGGCACTCCAAAGTAATGAAGTACTAGTAGTCTCATTAATTTTTGTTTGCTGTAATCTATTAGAAATATAACTTTGTATCCATTGAAAACTTTTTCCTATTATTCCTATATTTTGTAGTCTCTGTAAAAGTATTTTATGTGATATTGTATCGAAAGCCTTGGCCAGGTCCAAGAACAGGGCAATAGTCTTCTTGCCACGGTTCATATTTCCCGCAATAGTTTCCGTGAGACATGCGATGGCATCATCTGTTCCTTTACCAGACCGAAAACCGTATTGATTTGGGCTTAGAATTTTGTATTTCTCCACATATTCGCCCAACCTTAATTTGAAAATCTTTTCAATAACTTTAGATATCGCGCTTAACAGTGATATTGGCCTATAGTTTTCAACAAGATATTTTGGTCCACTTTTGTGAATTGGGATAATTATTGATTTTTTTAAATGATCAGGAAATATTCCTGAAGCAAAGCTTAAGTTATAGATATATGCAAGCGGTGTAGAAATCTGAGATTTAATTTTTTTTAATATGTGTGTATTCAGACTATCTGGACCCTTTGCATGTGTAGTTTTAAGACTGTTGATTATTTTTATGATCTCTTCTACAGTAGTTGGTTTAATTTCGAATGAGTAACTTGGATCGTTTGTTTTAATTGCGGAAGCTAAAGTGTCTTCATTTTTCTGAGTATTTAAAAAAATATTATTTGCTAGCTTCGAGCCCACAGATGCAAAATATTGATTAGTGTGACATGCAATTGTCTGAGGGTCAGTTATAGTTGAATTTCCGATTTTTAATTCATTTATAGGTGTACCTGTACTTCGTTTAGTTTTCGTTATGTCTCTAACAACGTTCCACATATTTTTGCTGGAATTGTCCTTATCGATTAAAGATTTATAGTAACACATAATCATATGATATTTATTTTTTATATCTGTAGGAATTAATTTGGATGAGAAAGGGTTAAATTCAACTCTGGCATCATTGAGGTTGTCATTGCTGAAAATGAAGGTTTAAAATTTGTTTTTAATTTTGAAAATGAAATAATTTTTAACTACAGCTACACCATTAATATCGTATTTTTCAATCTTAGCACTCTAGTTCCCAAAAATTCGAGAACAGCCCCTGGTTCACACTATTCTATTATTTTCTACTTGCAGTAGCTTAGCGGGTATAAATTCCCATTGTATGTAACTTTTATACAAAAATAACAAATAAAAAAATAAAATAAAAAAAACCCTCAATCATCTCGCACATTATTTCAAAACTTTCGTATTTCCGGTTTGCAATAAAATCTAGATCCTCAGGAGAATAATTCTCCTCAGGGACTAGGTCATCTTTGGGGATGCTATGTGGAGGGTTTTTATAGGAAAAGGAAGGAGAAGAAGTTCTTGGAAGGAAAAACGTGTGAGGGCCGTGAGGGGTGGGTAGGAATTTGGGGTCAGCGTGTCCAGAAGGACACGCTGAATATGAATCTATCTCTCCTGCTAGCGAGGTCAAAAGATCTCCCTCAACCAGTCTCTCCCAATCCGGCCCGCCACGAAGTTGGTGGGCAAACACATTGAAATATTGAAAAAAATAAAAATCGTTTTCAGATACAACAACATCATTAATCATTAACCAATGGAGCGATACAAACAAATTTGCCTCGATTGCTCGAGGTTTCTCAGAGGGTCATTTAAAAAAAAATTGCTGACATAAAAACTTATTATAGTACTATACAGCCAATGAATTAACCGGTATTTTACCGGTTTTCTGATATTTGTAGGATTTAAAAAAAAAAAAATAAAAGAAAATCGTTAAGTTTATAAATGCGCGAATCCTGTATGTTTTTTTAACTTAAAACTGCCGTGAGGGATACTTATTCGATTCAACATATAATATTTTAGATTTCTATATGTTGTCTGTGGTATACTTGATAATGAAAGGTGCATATCTATGGAAAGAGGACTTAATTTTAACCGTAAATAGCTACGAATAGTCTACGAAGTTCGAATTTGCGACATCTATGATCATAACAGATAAAGCATTTAATTAGCTTCGTTTAGATTAAATGGCTGGCCAAGGAAATATTTTAAATAATTACAATAAACGATTTACTAATGGTAGGGAAATGTAATCCGTTTTTGTACCGAAATAAATCGTAGAAAAATAAAAGTGGTCCATTTTTCGACCAAAATCGCTCCAGTGGATAACGTCGTATTTTTCAATCTTAGAACTCTAGTTCACTGAAAACTCACGGATCGCCACTGGACCTAGCTGCAATATTAAGCTATTCTCAACAATAGTAGATGTGTTCAACTGCGTGGAACTTAGTAACAAGAAGGTTATAATTTCAGATTTTGTAATGTTTAACAGGTCTGGTGGAAATAACGGAAGATCCGCCACCACCTCCTCCTGCAACACCTCCAATAGATTCAACAAGTAAGTACAGCATCCAAATAAATGGATATTTTATTTTTGGTATATTTTTATTAGTTTTATTTATGTTTTTTTTTTAACATTAACTTGTTACGTTACGGAATTGTTTCCCGTGCGAGCTAATAGCGAATTGACCCCTTGCACAGGCCCTCCGCCCCTCTCCCCGCACCGCGCGGCGCCCGTGCCAAGCGCCGAGCGGCTCCCCGTCCCCATTCCTTCGCCGGCCTTCGGCAGAATAACTGTGTTCCCCGTGATTCGCGCTAGGCGCTCTCCGTAAACGCTCACGATGTTTTACTTTAATTGTGTATTGTACTTAAAGAGGTTTACGCCTACCCAGAATCCTGTCTGCCGACCGCCTATCTCCTGCTTGTGAGTACCAATGAACCTTGCTACCCCTCTGTGTGCTAAGAACTGACATTTAAATTCACTAAACACGTGTAGAGAGAGTTGAGAGAAGCTCCCCCCGTTATGATAGAATTAATTAGAGATAGCCAAATACTCATGTGTGTAGCGCCGATGCTGGCCTTTTGTAGAACCCTGTTCACCTTTAATTGAATAAAACCCTTTTTCGTGCATAACAACTGTGTTCTGATTGAGGAAGGAGACCTGGAGATTTTGAGGAAAGGAAGGAGAGTAGGAATTAACAAGCGAACCACAGACACTCGCCCTGGGTTTAAGAGGGACCTTGCTCGCGCCGGCTGTGCAGAGCTAGCCGCCGGCTTGTTTATTGCATGTCCTTTCCAGGTTTAGGGTTTAGCGTTGGCCGCAAGTAGCGCCAATGCTAGCACTGGGCCCAACGTGGTGCTTTTTTTTTTGCGTTTTAATGCTAGCACTGTCGCCCGACGTGTGGCATTTTTTTTCCTCCCTCTTCACGGTCCCACAGTCTCGTTCTTCAATCAGCAATTGTTTAAACTTTATAATGTATAATGTTTTGTCTTGTTACTCCCAATTTGTCTAGCATTTCCATCAAGAACCCCGGCGCGATTGTAACTTCGAATTGCAATTTAAATTATCACGGGCACGATTCCTTCATTTTCGAGTCGTCACTCGACAAAACATTATCACCGGTATTCCTGCGTAAAGTGCTCAACCAAGAAAGTTGCCGTCGTGAATAATATAGTGTTTACAAGTGTCGACCGACTAAATTTGCTAGTTTCAAATACAAGATTAACCTTTCAAAGGCCAGGAACGCGCCCGCGCGCGAGACTGGAATTTCAAAAAAGAATATTAATTCAAATAATTTGGATGCGATTTTAAATTTTTTGTATAAAGAAACTGTACCAAGGAAAAAGTCAGAATAGCTTCCTCCATTCTTGTTCTTAAGGTAATTTCCAAAAATTTTTCCAAAAAACCCTGGCCCTTGACAGGTTAATAGTGGAAATGTACACAAATATTTAAAACAAAGTTATTCAACAATTAAAATCCTGTATATGATAAACCAATTACCCGCTTCGTTTCCCGAAAGTTAATTAACCAGTTTTTATTAATAAACTTATTCCGCAGTGTGCTGGTCTGTATTTGATATCGACATATTCTGCGAATAGGGGACTATTTCGCAAAATACTGGCCTGTATATATAACGGCATATTTTGCAGCTTAAGGGAAACAAGTGGATTAAATTCTTTCTACCTTTTGACAATTGAGCATTTTTCTAATTTTGCCGCCTGTTTCATCATTTAGCTTTTTTTTTCTTTCGTAAGAAACAGACGACATAATTTGAAAGACGTTCGGTTCGCGTTGACGTCGATTCCTCGAGTCAGGCATTACATTACGTATGCACATTTCTGCATATAACTTGTTATGACAAAAGGAAGTCGGCGGATAAATACCAATAATTGGTGATGCTCAAATCAGGCTACAGTCTAGCCACGTAAATAAAGAAACGATTCCCCAAGACATTGTTGAATTTTCAAACAAATACTTCCACGAAAACTTGTATAAAAGAAAAAATATTTCTTTCCTTTTCTGAAGAACCCCCCTTTGGAAAGGAAATGGAAATATTCTAAAAACATGTTCGTTTAAGGCGAACCTCGTTTCTGTTTTTCATTTCCGGACTTTTGCAAATTTGCAAACATTTTTCAAAAACATCGGAATAAATTCTAAAAACGTGTTTCATTAAGGTGAATCCCGGCCCGTGAAATTTTCATATCCGGACTTTGAAAATTTTCAACAAATTTCCAAAACAGCTGGATTTTTTCACAAAATCACGCTTTTTAAGGGAAACCGCTGCCCAATTTTTTCTCGTTTTCGGACTTTGAAAATTTTCAACAAATTACCAAAACATCTGGATTTTTTCACAAAATCACGTTTTTTGAGGCAAACCCCTGCACAAATTTTTCTCGTTTTCGGACTTTGAAAAATTTTCAACAAATTTCCAAAACATCTGGATTTTTTCACAAAATCACGTTTTTTAAGGGAAACCGCTGCCCAAATTTTTCTCGTTTTTGGACTTGGAAAATTTTCAACAAATTTTCAAAACATCTGGATTTTTTCTCAAAATCACGTTTTTTGAGGGGAACCTCTGCGCAAATTTTTCTCGTTTTTGGACTTTGAAAAATTTTCAACAAATTTCCAAAACATCTGGATTTTTTCACAAAATCACGTTTTTTGAGGCAAACCCCTGCACAAATTTTCAAATAAACCAAACACTTATAAAAAATGCGTTTTTTTTTCAAAAACTTTTTGTAAAAAATACGTCCCCAGTGGTCAATCTCTGCCCAATTTCTTTCCAATTGCGAGTCTAGTTCTCACTTTTTCCAACATAAGGTCACTCTAACACAATCCTATACACCATGGAAGTTCCTCAAGTTACGCTGGGTATAATCCCGCACGTCTTTACTTCAAGAAAGAAAGAATTACTACAGGCCCAGAGAAATAGAAAGATTTCTCCTAGGAATAATTCCAAAATGCCTTACTGTGACGGAATCAGTAAATTCCATCACATCAAGTACTCAGGCGTTATCAAATTGGCAAAACTCTTGTCATAAGTGACGTGAGTTACTTGTAATTATTAAATGTAAATAATCACCCATATGGGCATTCGTAAGGTAATCCTTATACCCGAAGGCACATTAATGTCAACGGTAGCCTAACTCCTGTACATTCTTTTTCTTTTTGCATAATTTTATATGTTCTTGTACATCCTGCGTGCCTTGCCTGCTGTACCACAAGAGCACCTCTTGGGGCACCGTTTTCATACTTGTATGCATCCTCTTCCTGAAATTGATCACTTCGGGAAAGGGCCTCCTTTTCCTCCTACCATCAACGGTTCCGGAAAACTCCTGCTCCAAGACGTCGCTTTCCTTTTCACAATTCTTGCAGCATCCGCGCGTTTTTTTTTCTCACCTCATCGCCTCATCTTGTCATATCACCTTTTTTAATTGTTTTGTGTCGGGTTTTTGTCGTACCAGTACGTCCCTACCCTAATGTTGTAAATATAAAATCTTAAGTGCAAGTCTGAATAATAACCATTGGTTTCAGACCATTGCCGCAGCTCACTACTATGGTCACAGCACCATATTGTAAGAATGTCGCGACGATTTCCGTATTATAGGATATCCTCCCGTTTTTTCTTTTTTCTTTTTCCTCTTCACCCCATCCTAACACATTCATAGTAATGTTGTATATTGGGGATCGTTTCGAATACACCAAATGTACACACCTATCAGGTCACATTCGCTGGATTCGAAACAATTCAAGAGCAACCTTGTTGCTACTTGTGGTTTTTTCTTCTTTTTCCATAAATTAGAATGGCGCTCAACCCAATTGCTCTATTTTTTTCCAGAATCGTATTTTGTCGGATTCTGAGAAAAATATTTGTTATAAAAGTGACAATACATTTCGTCCCTTCATTAACATTGTTCTTTGTACATATACAACTTCATTATGAGGTACAATATTTTATCATGACATCAGTTTCTTTTGTCCTTTATTGTACCATTATTTTTGTTTGAAGTTTAAAATCTTGGCCAGATCTTCAATAAAATTTGTGTTTATCGCCTTTTGGCAAGTCTTGTAACGTATGCTAATATGAAATTATTAAGCTACAGCAGTGCCGTATTAATTACATCATTGCAAAACCGCCGTCTGTATTGAATGGGGACCCACATTTTCGAATGTAATTGGGCTACTGTCTTTCAATACTGGGCAAATTTGTTGTAAATCGTTCATTCCTGTCACGTGAGACGTGAAAACGTGACAATATCTACCATCATAGGAGAGATCCTCAAAACATCCGCCATGATACGAGAAGTTCGTCATAATTACTTTATACTCTTAACTAAATGTTATTGAGTTGGTCGTGTGTCCTTTGGCATGAGAACCGCTTAACCCGCCGTCTGTATTGAATGGGGACCCACATTTTCGAACGTAATTGGGCTACTGTCTTTCAATACTGGGCAAAATTTGTTGTAAATCGTTCATTCCTGTACATGAGACGTGAAGACTTTACAATACTCACCATGAATCGTGCGAACGAAATAATATCTACCCCATGTTTGTATGACCTACCAAGCGTAGATCACACGCCTTTTATTTTCTGTTATCAGAAAATTATTGCTTTTGCAGCAGAGTACTCATTAACATGCCCGTGGACTTCCTGTCACAAGAACCCAGGAACTATCCACTATCTCAAAAGGACTAATCATACGCTTCACTCATGATTATGGGGCATCGTGTCGTAGGAGTTAAGTTGATGGACACAAAAACACCTAACTCGTTGTCTGGGGGACGAACAAGAAAACCCCCAGGTTTGTGAGATTTGAGCAAGGGTCTGTCATTTCTCGCAAACAAGTAGGAGAATAAAACGACCCTCTAATCTTCTACCCAATACACGTGGAGGATTAGACTCTTTTATGTCAGTGTATTCCTTTTGTCCCACACTACCAAATGGTATTGTAATGTGCCAGGATAACTGCTGTAGACCTTGTTTCACCTTCCACTCAGAGGTCGAATTTCGGAAATAGCCGAGTCCTCAGCAGTTTTCTTCGTTCAAATGTTCCCAATTGTCACCCTTTCCCTTCCTCGAAATTATCCGTGAATGGGGATATATGCGTTATGCACTTGGCGTTTCGTTTGTCAAATGGGACAACCTTCATACACGGATCCTTTCAACTTCCTACTCCTTTCCCAATTTTATAACTTATTTGTACTCAATGTTTTTGTTCTTCGAAAGTAGAAAAAATGCTACCGTATAGACGTGAGCATAGGTCATGGAAGACCAACTTCTTTCGAAAGGGGGCATTTTGTCATACGTACAAACCCTTACCTACGTGTTCTTGGAAATGTATTTAGTTTAAAAAAAAACTAAATGGGTTAAACAGAACCTTCCTTGAATACGTACCTTTGTAATACGTATAAGTCTGTAGTTACACTTAGTTAACTCTCTCTCCGTCTCTCTCTCTCTCTACACGTCAAACTAATCCAATCTTTCTCAATATGCACACCTTGTTTCTCTCCAAACCTTTTCATCATTGGTCTACCAGGCAGGTAAACTTCAAGAATTTTGTTCTAATAATAATTTTTCGCCGGATTAATAAGAAGACCAGCAGCTCTTCACCCTATCTACACCTGCGCCTCTCTTCATGCTGCCTTCACTACCGTCACGGAGGTCCCATGCCTTCAAACCCTACGTACCAAAAGCACCCGACCACACCTAACATAACCTAGTGTGAGTCGTGCGTGTAGTTGCGAATTGTATCATCACAAAACCATCACTCAAACAAACCCGAGCACGTCAGCTCTAAGTTGGTTCATGTTCCTGTTGCCATTGTACAAATGTTCCTGCGGCACCTTGCAAATGTTCCTGTTGCCATTGTACAAATGTTCCTGCGGCATCTCGCAAATGTTCCTGTTGCCATTGTACAAATGTTCCTGCGGCATCTCGCAAATGTTCCTGTTGCCATTGTACAAATGTTCCTGCTGCATCTTGCAAATGTTCCAGCTGCACCTTGCAAATTGCTCTGTTGCCATCATGCCAATGCTCCTGTGCCCTTGCGCAAATAACAATACCAACAATTGTTCATCCAACAATCCCACTGTATACAAACCAGTGTACCAACCACCATCACAACAACGGCTGTCATGCACACAAACCACCTCCTCTATAAAGGACCAACCACCAATTACAATTCCACTCTCCAGTACCTCAATGATGTCATACTGGCCCACCCACAGAATCCGGAAGCAGCTACCTTTTTGACCTCTGTGACAGGTAGAACCCTCTCCACCACCAAGAAGCCTCATCCTGCGTTCTCGTCTTCGTGTTTTCTTTAAGGCCCTAGTGTTCCTTGAGTGTAATCTCAAACGGGCCAGGTTACTGTGACAAAGTAACCTTATAACTTCAGTGCAACGTTCAAACACCCCAAACATCCTACGCAAACCACGCTACGCAAACTTAGCTCACAGACCAATGATACAATTTAGAGTCATTTTTTTTCTATCACTGCATAACCCTTGTACCTTTCTCCAGCAGGTCCTTGTTTATATTTATGTATGCCACTGCTCTTTCATGTACATTCATGTATAATTCTTTGTTCACCATGTTTTTTTTTCTCTTTTGTTTTTGTTTCTACTATTTTGTAGCTAGCAACTTTTTCTTTTTCTCTCTCTCTCTCTCCCCCCTTTCTCTTGGATTTTTTTTTTGGCACAAGTGCTAGAAGGGTAAGAGGATTTCTTAGCCCTACTGCTCCATTACCACGTCGCCTTTTTTGCGGCGAGGGGGGAAGTGTTACGTTACGGAATTGTTTCCCGTGCGAGCTAATAGCGAATTGACCCCTTGCACAGGCCCTCCGCCCCTCTCCCCGCACCGCGCGGCGCCCGTGCCAAGCGCCGAGCGGCTCCCCGTCCCCATTCCTTCGCCGGCCTTCGGCAGAATAACTGTGTTCCCCGTGATTCGCGCTAGGCGCTCTCCGTAAACGCTCACGATGTTTTACTTTAATTGTGTATTGTGCTTAAAGAGGTTTACGCCTACCCAGAATCCTGTCTGCCGACCGCCTATCTCCTGCTTGTGAGTACCAATGAACCTTGCTACCCCTCTGTGTGCTAAGAACTGACATTTAAATTCACTAAACACGTGTAGAGAGAGTTGAGAGAAGCTCCCCCCGTTATGATAGAATTAATTAGAGATAGCCAAATACTCATGTGTGTAGTGCCGATGCTGGCCTTTTGTAGAACCCTGTTCACCTTTAATTGAATAAAACCCTTTTTCGTGCATAACAACTGTGTTCTGATTGAGGAAGGAGACCTGGAGATTTTGAGGAAAGGAAGGAGAGTAGGAATTAACAAGCGAACCACAGACACTCGCCCTGGGTTTAAGAGGGACCTTGCTCGCGCCGGCTGTGCAGAGCTAGCCGCCGGCTGGTTTATTGCATGTCCTTTCCAGGTTTAGGGTTTAGCGTTGGCCGCAAGTAGCGCCAATGCTAGCAAACTCCACACAGGAGGCCCTGAGGAAAATAAATTCCCTCAGGGCCTATGTCATCTTTGAAGATGCTGTGTGGAGGGTCTTTTTGAGGAAAGGAAGGAGTGAACACGGGTCTTGAAGAGACTTATGTTGTAGGAGGAAGGAAACACAGAGGCCGGCAAATCGTTCCACAGCCGAGCTGTTGAACTCAAGAACGAGTCATAGAAACGACCCGTTCTCATGTGACTAATGTCAACCGTGTACAAATGTTGGGCGCGTGTTTGGCGTGTTTCCCGACAATGCACCGGTGCCGAAGGGATCAATGACGCTAGTTCCTCGGAGCATCTTCCATTGTAATACCGGTAGAACAAGGACAGCATTCCCACCTGACGCATGTGCTCTAAAGATTGCAGTCCGTCTGTTAAGATGGGAGAATCTATCAAACGGACCGCCCGTTTCTGCACAGAGTCAAGGGTTTTGTTTAGGTATTTCGGAGCTCCAGACCAGAGTTGGCTGCCAAATTCAACCGTGGGGCACACTTGCGATTTGTACAGGGTTAGCAGTTGTGTACTATTAAAGTATCTGCGGGCGCTGTATAGTACGCTCAGTTTCTGAGAGGCTAACTTAACTCTGGTTTCGATGGAGCCCCCGTACCTGAGCTGGTCACTTAGAGTTACACCAAGCATATCGATGGAGGTCCTGTTCGGAAGGTTACTTCCGTTGAAGGAGACTAGATTTTCATTTCGATCCCTTTTAGACGTTATCAAACATGATTGGGTTTTGAAACATTAAATTCGACGATGTTATTCTTACCCCAAGAGAAAACACTCTCGAGGTAACCGTCCATTCTTTGCTTCAAAGCCCTCCGAGCTATTGGAGTTTGTGTGCCCTTTGGGGGCTTGTCAAACAAAAAGCTATCATGGACTGTACTGTCATCCGCGTAACAATGGATCGGTGCACATGACAAGAGGTCATTGATGTGCAACAGAAATAAAGTCGGTGACAGAACCGATCCCTGTGGGACGCCATCATTGATCGAATGCGAGGAAGAGGTGAAACCGTCAGCAACCACCTGAATCGACCTTTCTCTAAAAAAGTCGGCAATCCACGTACACAAGGATGCGGGAAGTCCGTAAGAAGACAGTTTGTTGACAAGCCCTCGGTGCCAAACCCAGTCAAAGGCCTTGGAAATATCCAGTGCAACCGTTTGGGTCTCACCAAAACGTTCCAGGCACCGCCCCCAAACATGCGTCACATACGCAAGAAGATCACCGCATGAGCGGTTCCGCCGGAATCCGTATTGACGGTCGTTAATAATTTTGTTCTTCTCGAGGTATGTGAGCAGTTTGTCGTTGATCACACGTTCCATCACCTTAGACAAAACTGATGTGATCGCTATGGGGCGGTAGTTGGTTGGGTTGGAGCGGTCACCCTTCTTTGGAATAGGGTGAATGATCGCCTTTTTCCAACCAGAGGGCACAGAGCTAGACTTCAGGGACATTTTGAAAAGCTTGGTCAAAACTGGAGCTATTTCTGCAGCGCACCACTGTAATACCAGGGCAGGTATTTCGTCAGGCCCACTGGCTTTATTAATATCAAGCCCTCGTAAGACTTGGAGTACATCCCGATGCCGGATCCTCAGCTTTTTCATATGAAAACCGAATGAGGAACCGACGGCGGGGTAGCACCTTGATCATCGAGGGTCGAGTCTTCCGCGAACATTTTCCTAATAAGTTAGCCTTTTCGGCGGTGGTATTTGCTAGAGAGCCGTCAGGTCTGGTAAGAGGTGGCAGACTGGGTTTGCAGAAATTGCGACCTATTGAGCCCGCAAGCGACCAGAACGCTCTGATGCCGTGCGGGCAGGCAGTCAGCTTTCTGCTGATCTGCAGGTCGTGCTCGAATTTTCACTTGTTTATGATCCTCTTGCTTTCCTTTGCCATTTTGTTATATACTATTCTGTTTTCGGATGTTCGAGATGTGTTGTAGGCTCGGTAAGCCGCGTTTTTTCGTCGCACTGCTTCAGCGCATTGTCGACTGAACCACGGCTTTGAGCCCACACCAGTTTCTTTTACAGTGGATTGGATGAAGCCATCAAAATGTGGTATCACCCCCCCCCCATTAAAGTTTACTTTGATAAATTTAAAACGCAAATTTCGACCTTCTTAAATATAAAAAAAACATAACTAGCTAGTCAAATGTGTAAACAAAACAACAAATTTTTTGGGAATCCCGACCGACCGAGCCGTAGAGCTACAAATAACCGAGTTCAGAGTTCAGGGCCTATGTCATCTGGGATGCTGTGTGAAGGGTTTTTTGAGGAGAGGAAGGAATGAATATTGATTTTGAAGAGACCCGTGTTGTAGGAAGCAGGAAACACAGAGGCCGGCAAATCATTTTATGAAATTATTTGCTGTTGAACACAAGAACGAGTCGAAGAAACGACCCGTTCTCATGTGACAAATGTCAACCGTGTACAAATGTTGGGCACGCGTTTGGCGTGTTTCCCGACTATGCACCGGTGCCGAAGGGATCAATGAAGCTAGTTCCTCGGAGCATCTTCCATTGTAATACCGGTAGAACAAGGATCGCATTCCCACCCGACGCCTGGGCTCTAAAGATTGCAATCCGTCTGTTATGATGGGAGAATCTATCAAACGGACCGCCCGTTTCTGCACAGAGTCGAGGGTATTTTTCAGGTATTTTGGAGCTCCAGACCAGAGGTGGCTGTCAAATTCAACCGTGGGGCGCATTTGTGATTTGTACAGGGTTAGCAGTTGTGTACTATTAAAGTATCTGCGGGCCCTGTACAGTACGCCCAGTTTTTGGGAGGCTAACTTTACTCTGGCTTCGATGGAGCCCCCATACCTGAGCTGGTCACTTAGGGTTACACCAAGCATTTGAATGGAGGGGCTGTTCGGAAGATTGCTTCCGTTGAAAGAAACTAGATTTTCATTTCGATCCCTTTTAGACGTAATCAGACAAGATTGGGTTTTGACACAATAAATTCAACGAGATTATTTTACCCCAAGAGAAAACACTCTCGAGGTAACCGTCCATTCTTTGCTTCAAAGCCCTATGAGCTGATGGAGTTTGTGAGCCTTTTGTAGCATGCGCACACGTTGTAAGCTCGAACGCGATTGATAATTAAATAATTACGCGATTTTGCTTCCAAGATTATACAAAGTTGGTAGAGTAATAAAAATATATCGTTTTTAGTTTTGTGAACTGAAATACGTACGTCAACGGTGTCTAAATCATCGCTAGAGAAAGTGAAAGAAAGTGAACTTGAAAAACGTATGTCAAACGTCAAACGGTACTATTGTTTTTGCTCTAAACAAATAAAGACTAGAAATCTTGTGCCTTGTACTGTGAAAAGGAATCAAACCATCTAATCCTTTGCCATCACTTATTAACATATTTACATAAATAACTATTCATAAATACTGTGAAAATCATCTACAGTGATGGAATGCAAATCGTGCAAGATCCAAATATATGACAACGAAAATTTATCCTGCATTACATGTAAGCATAATTTTCATTTCATATGTTGTCATATAACCGAAATCAATTTTCGCAAGATGTATAAAAACTATAAACAAAGTTTCAAGTGCCCATCTTGCAAAGAAACTAACAAAACTTCTCAACAAACAATGATAGAGACATCTTTGAACAAAACTCCACAACATAATGAAAAGGAACTAACAGAGACATCTGTGAACGAAGCCTTACAACAGAATGAACCACCAGGCGATAATGATAAACTGATTTCGATAATTAATCAATTAAATAAAAACTTCAAAAGTTTCCAGGAGATTTCTCAAACGATATATTCATTATTCGAAAATTTTGAACATGAAATTAAAATTCAAATTACAAACATAGATAAAAACATAAGTGATATAAAGCATGTAACAAAAAAAGTGGAGAATTCTTTAACAAACATTACACCATCAAACAGTAATCAACCGCTCCTGACCCTTAGATGCGAAACAAATCAGCTTCCCATTGTGGAAAAAAACATAAAAATATTGCATCAATCAGTGGATTTCGCAATACAGCCGCAAGAAAAAAAATCCAAAGTACTCATTTTTGGAGATGAGGGTGAAAGGCAAATGAGACGAAGTATTGAGAAAAACTTAAGCAAAATAGAATGCCAAAGTTATATTTATCCCGGTGCCACTGTAGATAAATTAAGTAAAACTATCTTACAATCGTGTGAAATCCTTACAAAAGAAGATTTTGTAATTATTTTTACTGGAACAAATGAAAAATCGCCACAAAATATAATCAGTCACTTATACTCCATTATTAATAATCTTCAAAATACCAATGTCATTGTGCACTCGGTACCTAAAAATAATTACCTGAATGTATCAAAACTCAACCGTGAAATAAGATCTCACACTTCTGTATTCAAAAATCATTGTCGATTCATCGGGCCAATTTTCTACGACCAAATGAATGAATACGATATATCGAAGTCGATGAGTGTGGTAAGAACAAACATAATTGATATAATTAAGCATAACCACCGGAAAAGGTGCAACAATATCGAGCAGGAAATAAACACTTATGAACCGAAATCTACTTACAATACTACTTATACGCAAAGTCCAAAGTTTAAAAAAAGATCCGGGCATGTGTTTTGTGACCAAATTACTTCAGTTTGTCTATTTATTTTCGGCCTTACAAAGTAACATATATCAGTTTTTTTACATTTTTATTTTGCTTAGACGTCATTGAAAAATTATAAATACTTATAATCGAAAAATAATTACAAAAAGTATATAATTTTAATAGTTTGAAAAAATATAAAGCTATTTTTTTTTTAAATGATCTCCACACAGGAGGCCCTGAGGAAAATAATTTCACTCATGGCCTATGTCATCTTTGAGGATGCTGTGTGGAGGGTTTTTTAGGGAAAGGAAGGAGAGGAGAGTTCTGGGAAGGAAAAGGGTTTAAGGGGTAGGAATCTGGGGTTCAGTGTGTCCTGGTCATCCGCCTCCAAGACTTAGATAAACCTCACCCCATGAACCCGGGCACCCCTGCTAAATCACCAAACGCAGTGAAACACTTGGGGTCACCTATGGCAGAGGTGATGGTTATCCAATAAAGGTTCCCAGGGGGGCAATGCCCATTCCTGCCTCCCAAATTGTGTACACTTTTCTGACAAAATGTGTCTGTGTGTGTGTGTGTTTTTTTTTAACTTATCAGTAATTTTCCTTAGAAAAAAACAAAAAGTGAGCCGTATTTAAATCTTTTTTAAGTTTGCCTTAAAATTTTAAATATTTAAAAAATATATTGTTTTGTGGCGGCCACTTGTGCCGAATTAATTACTCCGCCACTGGACTCTAGGCGAACGCACTAGAAACACATCTACGAAGTATCTACAGCTAGGTACCGCGCGCCCGCTGGCACATGTCTACCTACCGAGAAATAATTCCGAAGAAATAGGTCTGGCTGTACCAAACAAGTGCCCGCAGAAAGTTTGAGCGATTTCTCACCTTTGCGTGAATTCAGCGCATTACCTACCGCGAGACTAATTACTTGCCACGGGTATATAAGCCGCGCTCGCTTGCTCGGAGCCAGTTAGTACTTACTTTCCATTCATCGATAAAGGAACCCAGTCCGAGCAGTGCAGTAACTGCGCCCAGCACGGGCCCGCGCAGTTAGCAGTGAACAATTTATCTAGCGTGATCCAGGAACATTCCAGAACCTTTGGGGAACTTCTCCAACTACCATCTCGACATGAGATGGCAATCAACATCCTGCAGCGAGCAGCAACCACAACCGGCAACGCGCCATCATCCAGCATCCTGCAACGAGCAGCAACCACAACCGGCAACGCGCCATCATCCAGCTTCCTGCAACGAGCAGCAACCAGCACCTGGCAACGCGCCAGCATCCTCATCGCCTCACAAGGTTCCTTCCTGCGTCA
This sequence comes from Limnephilus marmoratus, assembly GCA_917880885.1. Lineage (NCBI taxonomy): Eukaryota > Metazoa > Arthropoda > Insecta > Trichoptera > Limnephilidae > Limnephilus > Limnephilus marmoratus. The sequence continues at coordinate 60,886,968 of OU862907.1, forward strand.
CGTGTGTGCTCCGACCCACTGGACACACAGCCGCCATATCTCGTCAACGCGACGACGACCATCGCCTGGACCAAGGTCACGTCTACACCGCCACGGTGTAGGGCAACACGCCGGCTTCCTGAAGACCTGTGATCTTCACCGCCGTAGTGTCCTGACCTTCATCTTCACATCATCGCGCAGCAGCATCACTACTGTCACTCCGCTCCCGCTCCGCATCGACCTCCGCTACGTAGCCACAATAAAGACTGACTCACACATCGACTGCACGCCTTTAATTTCTGTCTCCCGCTCCCTCAGTTTAATTAGAAATTTGAACGTGAATTTAACCAAAAACAGTTTTTAGTTATCCGATGAGTTCAGAAATATTGGGATTTTATCGAAAACATGTTGACCTTCTGACGAAATAGACCGGAGGCCTGAGGGGTTATTTATAAACTCGGTCTACCTGTAGAAACCATAAATTGCAGTCACTCGATGTTATGTCTACAAATCAATTATTGCTCCACTTTTTAACTATTGCTCAACTATACTTTTCCTGTGTAACGAACGAGAACGAAATAAGTTTCAAATTCTCCAAAACATTGCAATGAGAATAATACTACGGCGAAATAGCTTTTCAAAAGTAAACAAAATGTTAAAGGAACTGAATTGGCTAACCGTGAAACAGATGCTGACCTAGAATACGATGGTATTTATGCATAAAACAACAATTTACCAAAATACTTCACAAAAAAAATTATATTCAACAAGGACATGCACAGACATAACACAAGGACATGCAAGGAAATCAGGCTTAAAAAATGACAAGGCGAATACGCAGAACAGTTTACTGTACAAAGGGATGAAGTTATATAACACGCTACCAGAAACTAAAGTCTGCACCAATAGGATTTGCATGGATTTCATAACGACTTGGAAAAATCGTGTGGATAGATCTTTTTACTAAGATTACGAAAATGTTAGTAAAATTTTTTAGAAATATACAGTTTTTTATTTATTTTTAAATAAATAAATCCATTATTTGGGCCCGTGACGTCACTACATGAATATATCCCGTCTCCGAAAATGTTACTATTAATTTTATAAAATTCCACGCTGATTTATTTTTTTTACACGGCATCACTTTGATTTCAGGCGAATTTTTGAAGTTCACTAGATTTATTGTTGTTCTCTGCGAACTTACGATTTGGTTTGACTTTTTTACAGATGTTATGAAGAGAACCCCGTACATTTTAGATGTCGGTACGTGTTTTAGAGGTATAATGGTAGTGGTGCTGATTTTAACAAAATCAAATTTTATAATATTCTTATTATCATTATAATTTTACAAGTACAAGTATAATATTGCACTGGATTTAGTAATATAGACGTTGTACATTATAATGATTTATGATCAATAAGATGGATCAAGGAAAAAAATATTTACGAGATGTAATATTTTTGTTATGCCTCGTTATTTTCCTGTGCCATTCGTGTAGAAAACGTTCTTTTTTAAAAAAATGATTTTCGGCTATGTAATTATCGTTTTTCGCACCTATAAAATTATGTCCCGTCTTTTCGGTTTATAAAAAATGGTCTGATTTTTCGGATTAAAATTTTCAAAAAATCGCCAGGGTTTCAAAAATACGATTGAAAAAAAAAAACGGAACGTCTTAGAATATTTGCCTAAACTGGAAAAAAATTTAAATATGTGAAGCACGTGGCCTATCGGAAAGCTCAAGACGTATTGTAGGAGCTACATAAAACTATATAAAATTAAGTTTGCAATCTGAAATACTATAATTAATTAGAAATTTGTAAACTTAAATGTTCAAATTACTTTACTAAAACTTTTTCCGGCTTGACTTTTATATTTTTTAAATTTATGCAGTTGGAAATACTTTCTCAGCAATAGTAGATGTGTTCAAGTGTGTGAAATGTAGTTACAAGAAGATTACATTTTTGTTTTGTTTTTGTAATGTTTAACAGGTCCGGTGCCAACAACTCCCTCACCACCTCATACAACACCTCCAACAGTAACTCCAACAGGTCCAACTTGTAAGTCCAGCGTCCAAATGAATGGATATTTTATTTTTATTTTATTTTAATAGCTTTATTTATATGTATTAAACAAACAAAGCATTGGATGCGTTTTTAGATTTTCACGGCCAAAGGTATTTCCGATATTTGTTTTTGGGGTGTCACGACGCCACTGCTTATCACGGTTATTTTGTACCGGTGAAAGTTAGTGGAGCTGGCGACACGGTATCGCTTCGAAGTAAATAAGCACACACTTCACGACTAAAAATTACACATCTACCGGATCTTCCCTGATGATGGACACTGCAACGCTGTTTGAAACGTTGGCTAAATAAGGAGGTAGCGCAACACGGTATAATACCCCCAAAACAAATAACGAAAATACTTTTGGGCGTGAAAATCTTAAAACGTATATGAAAAAGTTGGGAGGAATGCAGATCCCGCCAAATGTAGAGGATTTTAATAAAAATGCACTTTCTAGATGAGAAAAGTGTGGAAAAGTTGAATGAAAAAGAAATTAAGGCGCGCTCGGCAAAATTGAGGGAGATACAGCATTTTAAAGAATGTATGAATTGACACTTCATGAACCGATACTATCAGCCACTTTGAAAACTAAATTATTACCTTAAAGTTGGTAGCACTCGTAATCATCCTCATCTGTTGTAACATGGTTTATGTAACATGGTCTGTGCCCCTTTATAACGCCTGCTCACGTCAACGCAAGAAAAACATCCCTGTTTTCAAGTAGTTTAGCGGCTACGCCAGGTTTGTGTAACATGGTTTGTTACCATTATTAATTCTGTTTTTCATAATTACGTGTATATCACACGAAGTAAGCTACAATCGTATCAACCTTCATTAAAGCAAGTCTGAGATACCAACATTATGGTAACAAAATGGCTGACAGCATCGGTTAATGAAGTGTCATTTCATACATTCTTTAAACGGCTGTATCTCCCTCAATTTTGCCGAGCGCGCCTTAATTTCTTTTTTATTCAACTTTTCCACACTTTTCCCATCTAGAAAGTGCATTTTTATTAAAATCCTCCACATTTGGCGGGATCTGCATTTCACCCAAAAAGTTTATTTTTGTTATTAAAGTTAGAGTACAAAAAATATTATCTTTTTAAAAGGCTCCGTTAAAAGTCAGTTTTTACCAAATAAAGTAAAAATTTAAAAATTTTTCTTTTTTTTAAAACTCAATTATACCCTCTTCATATAGGGTGTAAGCCTCCGCCCGTCGCGTCTTTTTTTAACGCGAGGAGTAGCGTGGGGTCGTTGAGGACCCCAAAAATAAATGTGATCAAATTGTTGTAATAGCTTACATTAAATGTGTTCTTTTAACACTAGAGGGCTCGCATGGGTGACATATGTCACCCAGGGTGCAATATTGTTTAAAAAATAATGAACGAAACGCGCTTCAGAGCTGCCTTCTCAGGTTTCCGTTTAGAAAAAAAATAGAGACTGTAGCGCCCAGTATTTGGTCCGACGCACGGATCCGAATACTTTCTCCCTCACACGCATAGCTCCGTTTCGCTTTGCAACTTTCGCAGAGCTACCTAACCGAAAGGACACCCCATCGGCCGTAGCCACCCCCATCCCCCCGCCAGCCGGACGCTGCAGCCCCGGCACTAAGGGGTATATAAGGGGGTACTGACCGATCTCAAGTCAGTGTAGCCGGACTCCGGGTAAACCAAGCAACAGCATCCTAGTGGTCAGTGCTAAGTTAACCAACCGGTACCAAGTCGAGAGATCCCGCTGGGTCCTCCTTGGGAATCACAGTAACAGTGCCCTAGTGGACATTACTTACCGGGCACCGTTTGCCCAACTAAGAGACCGCGGGTCCTATGTTGGAGTGTGTACCTAAATACGCTAAGTGCTGAGTGAGGACAATAGTAACCTTTCTTTAAACTCTCAGTGATTATATCGTGTGCTAAACTGTTCTGTACCTACTCTTTACTAAAATTATAAATTATGAACCCTGTATAAGTGAAATAAATTGCCATTGTGAATGTCGACTATCTCTTATATTAATACCCCGCCACAAGACTGATTAATCACAATGAGTAAAAATATGGAATTTTTTTGCAGAAGTGTAATTTCTGTTTATATTTCAATTCAACTTAAACGATTTTTAAGTTTTGTTAAAGTATTAGTAAGAAATAAAGTTGATTAGTAATAATAAAACTTATTTGTTTTCATGAAATTAGAGTGGTAAGAATAAATGCCATATTTGAGGGGGGCATGTGTCCCCCGCGCGAGCTTTCTAGTAAAATTTTGGACGCTAGCCCTCTAGTGTTAACTGATTATAGTCAGGTGATTGTAGTACAGTGCAGTAAAATAAAATTAAATATTTATTTTCAATGTAAAAGCTTAAAAATCCACTGGAAACATTTTTTTTTAATTTTGAATCATAATTTTTTAATATAAAACTTGAAAAAAAAATCAAAAACCAATTTCTATCAAACAACAATACAATGAAAGAACATAATATAAACATGGTTTTTCATTGTATTTTATTGATTTTTTTAACGTTACGCCGAAACAAATGTATGTATCTCACATCGCACATGTGTATACTGAATGTTAGTGGTGCCAGCGTTACGTATAGTACATTTTAGGAAGCTACGTAATATAAGGAATCAGTGGGAACATTTAAAATTTACATAATTAGCATTCCTGTAAAATCTGAGCTTTAAAGACCCCACGCGACGGGTCGAGGGTTAAAGGACGTATTTGACTTACTTAAACCAGTGATTCCTGACATTATTTGGGGTAAAAAATGAAAATGAAATTTTGGTATCCGGAGACATTTGTGATGTTTTATTTATTTATTTTTTCTACAAAAATATTAAAAATGGTAGGTGTTCAGCAGTTGGAGGTGGGGTGAGAGGTTGGTTGGTTACTCGGTTGAGTGACAAGTGACGATTTTTTTTTGTGATTTTAAAGAAAAAAAAATGGAAAAAACCTCAAAAAAGTCACCGGAGAACAAAATTTCATTAACATTTTTTACTCTAAATAATGTCGGGAATCACTGGTTAAAGTAAGTCAAGTACGTCCCTTAATACCCTGTACTATAAATACCAATAATGTTTAGAAAGTACGTAATTAAAATAATACAGACTAGATGAAATCTCGGCCTGAGACACCGTGCGCGAGTAAACGAGTTTTTCCGTTGGGCTCGAGTACACGAAGGGTAAAGAAAGTCAAATTGTTACACGCGTTTTCATCCTGCGGCAAAATATCCCCGACAAAATATCCTACGAACTAAATATCCCCGACAAAATATCCTACGGAAAAAATATTCCCGACAAAATATCCCCGACAAAGTACCCTACGGAAAAAATATTCCCGACAAAATATTCTACGGACAAAATATCCCTGACAAAATATCCTACGGAGAATACATCCCCGACAAAATTTCCTATGGACAAAATATCCACGAAAAAATATTCCCGATCTTGTCCATAGGAAATTTTGTCGGGGATGTATTCTCCGTAGGATATTTTGTCGGGGATATTTTGTCCGTTGAATATTTTGTCGGGAATATTTTGTCCGTAGGATATTTTGTCGGGGATAATTAGTTCGTAGGATATTTTGTCGGGGATGCTTTGTCCGTAGGATATTTTGTCGGGGATATTTTGTGCGTAGGATATTTTGTCGGGGATACTTTGCCTGTAAGATATTTTGTCGGGGATATTTTGTCTGTAGGCTATTTTGTCGGAGATATTTTGTCCCTAGAATACTTTGTCGGGGATATTTTGTTCGTAGGATATTTTGTGGGGATATTTTGTCGGGGAGGTAAAGTCGCGGAACCAAGTCATACAATCTCGTGTTACAAATTTAATAAGCCGATAATATTATAATTCTTCTTGATCTTGTCCGTAGGATATTTTTTCGGGGATATATTCTCCGTAGGATATTTTGTCGGGGATGCTTTGTCCGTAGGATATTTTGTCGGGGATATTTTGTGCGTAGGATATTTTGTCAGGGATACTTTGCCTGTAAGATATTTTGTCGGGGATATTTTGTCTGTAGGCTATTTTGTCGGAGATATTTTGTCCCTAGAATACTTTGTCGGAGATATTTTGTTCGTAGGATATTTTGTGGGGATATTTTGTCGGGGAGGTAAAGTCGCGGAACCAAGTCATACAATCTCGTGTTACAAATTTAATAAGCCGATAATATTATAATTCTTCTTGATCTTGTCCGTAGGATATTTCTTCGGGGATATATTCTCCGTAAGATATTTTGTCGGGAATATTTTGTCCGTAAGATATTTTTTCGGGGATATTTAGTCCGTAGGATATTTTGTCAGGGATATTTTGTCCGTAGGATATTTTGTCGTGGATACTTTGCCCGTAAGATATTTTGTAGGGGATATTTTGTCCGTAGGCTATTTTGTCGGGGATATTTTGTCCGTAGAATATTTTGTCGGGGATATTTTGTCGGGGAGGAAAATTCGCGGAACCAAGTCATACAATCTCGTGTTACAAATTTAATAAGCCGATAAAATTATAATTCTTCTTGATCTTGTTTGTTGTTGTTGCATTATAATGCTTGTGCAATGATGGAGGACTAAGATACCAGATGTTTGAACCAGCGCCGCCTTTTTTTATATGAGCTCCATACAGGAGGCCCTGAGGAAAATAATTTCCCCCAGGGCCTATGTTATCTTTGGGGATGATGTGTAGAGGGTTTTTCTGCGGAGAGTTCTGGGAAGGAAAAGGGTTAAAGCGATGGGTAGGAATCTGGGGTTCAGTGTGTCCTGGCCTGCAAGACCTAGACAAACCTCACCCCATGAACCCGGGCACCCCTGCTAAATCCCCAAACGTAGAGAACCACTTGAGTGAAACCCGATGCAACTGTTCACGCATATACTAACCGGTCAAACCGTTTTATTTTCCAGATGGTTACATAACTTGTCAATTCGCATGTGCGACTTATTGTAGTGAGAGACCGTGCACTTTCGAACTCCCAGGGCAAGCAGAACCTTGTTATTGTAAGTAAAAAATTACTAACCATGCACCGCAGATAAAAGATGTTGCTTGGCCTATTTCAGCTTATCGCTCGACAAATTCGCCAAGCCACATCTTTTATAGCTGCTTGTAGCTTGTAGCTCATCTGTCATTCTAAAGAAGTACTACTTGCTTCATCCAAATCAGTATACATCAGTGATGCCCCCAGTGAGCAAGAGTGCTAAGCTATGTTTTAAAGCGGTTTTTTATTTGGTTCCCTAAAGTGACAATGGGAATGGTTCCTCTCCAGGATCCACCTGAAAAGAATTCTGCTTATATTATTTGATCTTGTCGATGTCCAGTACTCATTTGATCCAGGTAAAATCTGTACCCAAGAAGCATACGGATGTAAGTCCAAAATTTGAAGAAATGAGTTCTTGATGTACACTTGAAGTAAATTATCATGTTTATCAGTGGCAGAAAGACGCGAAGAAAAAAAGGATTTTATCAAAATGTATACGGACGCCACAAAGATATTGAAATATAAGTATATGTGCTATCTGCAGTTTTTACTAGATGGGACTGCGCTTCCGGGTGTCGCCGATATTGTTTACCAATTAACAAATAAACTAAATGAACGAATAATTAACGAATAAACTAAACGAACGTTAAACTAAATTAACGAATTCTTTCCGTATTCAAACTATATTGTTTACCAATACTAATGAACATCTTCAAAAAATTCAACGAAATGAACAAATTCTTTTCATATGCAAACTACTCTAATTAGGGCGTAGTCCGCCGACAGTTGCGCGGACACCATAGCATATCTCTTTTATATTTGAATATCTTTGGGATGCCATTACCTTTGGTGCAACAACTATCTTAGAAACAGAAATATGTACATGGACTTGATTTAGTTGCATTTTAAGTATTATGACTCAAATCGATTTGCATTCTTCTGCCTCTAACATTACTAAGCTTTCTATGGAAGTAAACAATTTTAAAACATTGATCCTTTCATAACACACAACATGTCAAAATAAAATATTCCATTAAATTGAAAATAAAAACACACAACGTGTCTAAATAAAATATTCCATTAAATTTAAATATTCCGTTGAATTGTCAAAGGTTGACCGGTCAGTGGTTGAGTGGGCATAGCGCTTGGGTCTCACGTCTCACCCGAGCGTCGCGTGTTCGTTTCCTCGACTGGCTTACTGGCTAAGTCCTCCATCACAACATAAGCAACATTTTAGGCTTTCTGTGGTGGTAGTAGGAGATTTTCAAACATTGCCGGGAATGTTTGTCTTTCTTTTTATAAAAAAAAAGAATTTGAAGCAGAAGGACTCAAGTCCGTGTTATTTTTAACAATATTTTTAAAACCTTTACATACAAAATATTTCATTTTATTTGCTAGTTTTTAAAACAAAACTACTTAATTGATTCAATAATTACATTTTTGTTATCTATCAACATGGACATCCGAAGAAGTTATAAGACCATAATACAGAAATAAAAAGTTTTATGGCTTTCCTAAAGATTTACCTTTTTGGACTCGCATCCGTATGCTTCCCGGTACAGAAATATTGGTTAGGTTATTTACCAGAAATATTGAATACTCAACAATTGAAAAGAATTTCGATATTTTAACAGGTCCTGTGCCAGCAACGTCAACACCGTCAACCACGACAGATACACCAGAGATACCTTCACAATATACGACATTAACTTCTACATCAACTACTACCACAACTCCAGCACCATGTAAGTCCAACATTCAAATACGTGGAGCTTTTTATAAAAGTTCCAAAAAACATGCAGATGCAGCATTTAGCTGCCGGCCGATTTGATTTGAAGTTCCTACCCGGAGCAAGAAGAAGAATTTATACGGGCTACTAGCCACTTGTTCGCGAGAGTGACGATTATTCTAGAAACCAGCTGCTTGAGAGCCCGTTCACACTTCCGTTTTCAAAACGGATTCTACTCTACGAAAACAACGACCAAAAAATTTAATTTGCTTTTTATTCAGTAGACGGTCATGCGATGGTCATGCGCAATGGACGACGATGGAGCTCTTGTTTTCATGTGGTACTTATTAAAAAGAAGTAAAAAAGTGAAAAGAAAATTTTGGATATACCCATTTATAGCTGAAATTTCTCGCCAAGCCGATAATTTTAATGAATAATTTTTATATCCTTTTGTCGTTTTATCCCATGGCAAAACTCCTTCTTCGACCAGTGAGATTAAATTTTCGGGATTTATTTCCTTTAATTCAATCTATTTATGCACCAGATTTAAATGTCCGGGTTAAATTTTCCCCAAAAAAAAGGAAAAAAAGAAGGAAAAACGAAACCATTTCACACACTTCCCCAATTGCACTATATAAGTATTATAAATACAAAACAATTCAAGAACAACATTTCAACCTACTAGAGACCAAATGGGAATATAATTCACCGACTCCAGATATTTTCATATCAGAGGGTTCGGCTCTGTGGCATTTCTAATTGAACCTATAAATCCTACTGATCCCCCAACATAAATATTTAAAAAATCTTTTGTAATCCTACATGTATTTAAAATTACAGATTTTTTGCATTTTTATATACAAATTCTTTGACAAATCTAATATGCTTAAATTTTGAATCAGATTCCTAGGTATTATGCCAGTGGCCGAAATAACAAATGGTAATATTTTTATAGTCCGAGAATGCCAAATTCTTTTAATCTCATTTCCTAAATCTGTGTATTTTCTTATTTTTTCAGAAACAGTTTTTTTAATATTACAGGAATTTGGAATAGCTACATAAATGATATAAGTTATTTTTTTAATTTTGTCATGTAAAACTATGTCCGGTCTATTATGACTAATTGTTCTGTCTGTTAGTATAGTTTTATCATAATATATTTTATAAAATTCATTTTCTAAAAATGAATTTGGTTCATATTCATAATATGGTACTATATTACGGCAGTCAATCAAGTTATGTTTAATTACCAAACTTTGGTGAATTATTTTTAAAACCTGATTATGCCTAAATGTGTACTCGGACGGCGCAAATATAGAACATCCCGTATTGTAATTATTACTATAATAAATATTATTTAATAATATTATAAACGCCAAACGCGGGCCCCATAAAAACACTACCGCGTGATTTGCCTGCTTGCTAGCGTCTGAGAGCAGGCGGTGGGGAAGCGGGGTGTGGCTGGGTCAAAACGGATCCGTTCTCCGTGTAGTGTTAACAGCTCCATTGAAATGTATGAGCCAGCGCGTTCAGTTCCGGCTTCAAAACGGACGCTTTGCGTAGGCTATCTCACCGGCAAAAAATAACGGATTCGTCTTCACGCCGGAACCGACAAGTGTGAACAGCTCCATAGAGCCGCTACAGCGGCTAGGGCTTCCGTTTCAAGAACGGGACCCGCCTCCGTCTTTAAGACGGAAGTGTGAACGGGCTCTGAGTCAGTGAGAAATAGGCGTTTTCACGGTAAACATATGACATCAAAGCAGAGAATTGACGGCGCGCGAGATGTCTTCAATCCACCACCATTTTACGTACAATTTGTTATCTTTTAGTTTACCTTGGTTCACATATTTATTACTACTTGTCGATAATGTAGTTTCTTTAAAATCTTTAATCATCTTCAGAAGAGTCATTCATAATATTGCATATTAATAATTAAACTGTTATATTCGAGCAGTTTCCACGACTCCAGATACGAATATCTACAGCCTGTATGTCTGACGAATATCTACAGCGCATATGTTTAACTAATATCTACGAACTTCAGAGTGTTGATTAATATCTACAGAGCGTAGGTTGAACTAATATCTACAGAGCGTAGGTTTGACTAATCAGCTAAATGTGCCCAATAGTCCGATATTAGGGATTTTTCCATAAATACTTACATAAATAAATTAAGTTTTTTATACTGCATACGCAATATTACGTTATTCCAATATGCTATACATAATTGCAAATCCAACCTCTGCCAGTGCTGTAGATATTCGTCAACACTTTGGTTCTCATAGATATTAATCAACAGTTTGAGCTGTAGATATTCGTCAACACTTTGATTCTCATAGATATTAGTTCGATTTTTTCAGTTTTTGGAATTCCTGTAGATATTAGTAGACGCCTCCGTTTCCACGACCCAAAATTGCAAGATGCAGCGCCAAGATGGGAACACAACGCAATATTTTACTCAAATCCTAATCGGTTATACCCTTTTATTTTCCAGTTACTGACTGGATCTGTGAAGTCGCATGCGAGAATTTATGTGACCACTCTAATGGACCGTGCACGTTCACTCTCCCAGGGGACGGGGAACTTTGTTATTGTAAGTTAAATCTTACTTACTATTGTGCCACTCTATACTGCTTGATTTATCGAAATTCTGTTACTTTCATTCACGTGACGTGACCTTTTATTCATTAATCTGATTAATACACGGGCTTTTTCTATTCCCATGTTTTTGTTATTTTTAATTTATTACCATCGATTCAAAAAATCCATAATTATATATTATACAGAAATAAGCCAAATGTAAACATGGAAAAATTGGTTAATGAAAGAAGAGAACTGTCACGACCAATGTCGTAACACGAGAGAGATGTGGACTGTTAATCTGAATTTTGCGAAAACAAGACAATTGACTGCGTTTTAAACTCAATCACTGGAGATGGCAAATGGAAGGATAAGTCCCTACCTTTTGATGTATTCATCCACTGTTTCTGGACAGATCTTGGTTATGGCTGCACTTCATTTCAATAACTACTGCACAACTTGGGTATAATTACCGATACTTTGGGGTTCATTAATTAGTATTTTATGCGATTAATAGCGAGATTTTAATTGCGAGATGTCACCGATGTCAATGCGATTTTTCAACTCATACAAGTAGATAATTTTAAATTTTCAGCGAGCGCAGCGTCATTTACAGAATAGTAGAATAGTAAAATAAAGAAGTAACCAAAAAATGCTATTTGTTGCCATGAAAATAATTACCTTGCACAAATAATTATTAATTTTCCAATAGAAATTAATGTTCTAAATTACCCCGGATTATTAATGTATGTTATTATTAATAATTCCTAAAATTTTAACTGGCCACTAATAGTCCAGTCAAGGAAGAAGTTGTAGAGTGCGTGAGCAGGGACCTAAGCGATTCCTTCAGAAACTTGTTAAAGGTGCTTAGGGAGTGAACATATTAAAAGTCCTGACGTCTAGGTGGTGAGCTAGGTGGGGGAGGGGCGGGGGGGGGGGGGGGAGGTCCCAATTTTCTGGTTTCTGCTTATATCTCAAAAACGGTGCGTTGCAGAGTAAAATTTATTGTGAATAAGTAAAAGCTCATAAAATTATTTACAACTTTTATTCTATATGTAATTTTCTAAATTCCAGTCGTTTTTGAGTTACACGCTCCACAAATGTAGATATTTTCGAAAAAAATCATTTTACCTCACATTTTTCATCAAACATTCCTTTATTAACATTCAAATTACAAATATTTTTCATTAACATTTCCTGCGGCGGGTAGCAAATGATACCTCTCAATGGATTGAGGGATCAAATGCTGCGGTATGTTGTGGACTGTATGCGTATATATATTTTATTCTTCTTCTTTGTGTGCCGTATCAGGTCCCCCCGACGTTGGCGATCACTCTTGAGAATGTCTCCCTGTCTTGCGCTGCCCGGAATAGCTCTTCCACATTACGCAGCCAAGACATTTGTCTCCTACCAGGCCCTCGGCGACCCTCTATCTTGCCTTTCAATATCAAATGGAGCAAGTATACTTCTCCCCTCGAAGTACATGACCCAGATATGAAATTTTCCTGACTTTTATTAATGTAAGCAGTTCTCTGTCTGCTCTAGCCCGCCTGAGAATTTCTGTGTTGGTTATCATGTCGGTCCATGGGACCTTGAGCATTCTCCGGTGAAGCCACATTTCGAAAGCCTCTAACCTGTTCATGGTATTTACTTTCAAGGTCCATGTTTCACATCCATAGAGCAAGACCGACCACACATAGCATTTTAGCATTCTCTGCCTTAGTTTTAAGCTGATATTGTCATTGCAGAAGAGGGATTTCATTTTAATGAACGCAGTTCTTGCTGCTTCAATTCTGCATCTAACCTCCACATCTGGGTCAAGAGTCTCCGTGAGAATACTGCCGAGGTATCTAAATCTTTCCACCATTTCGACATTGCAACCATTTAACTGTATCACTGATTCAGAATGATCTAGTCGTCCAAATGTCATCCATTTAGTTTTATTGACGTTGATTGTTAGGCCCAGTTGTTCACCAGCATTATTAACAAGATTTAATAGGTCTTGGAGGTCATCGATACAGTCAGCTAGTAATACAGTATCATCTGCGTATCTTATGTTATTAATGCCAACTCCGTTGATCTTCAGACCCTTCTCAGTATTACTTAGGGCTCTTTTAAAGACATAGTTGGAATATATTTTATTATATGTTTTTAATATATTTTATTATATGTTTTAAATCGTACTTACCCAGACTGCTTCCCTCTTTGTTCAGTGTTCACTGGGAAGGTAGGTATGTTAGTATGGGAGATTTTGGAAGGGAATGGCGACTGGGAATGAACATTTAATAGCGAAATCATTAGCGACAGTAAGTGACGCGTGGCGATAGTACTTGTGAATAGCTGTGAGATTTAATTACAACTGTAAAAACGGTGCGGTTCTTAGGACTTGTGTCCCTTGCGGCGAGGCGAATTCAACTCAACTAATTATGGCAGAGGGCACACAACAGGTATCTTAGAAAGAACCACATGCAACAATAAAGGCGCGAACAATATCGTCTAAAATATTCACCACAGAAAGAAATTAACTGAAAAAAAGTTGTAAAAAATTTCATTCCCTTTTAGAATATATATGCATATGCAAATAAATCTCCAATCAGTAAGTATTTATAGCAATTTAAAGTTGTTTCGTAAAATGTCGTCATTTTCAGAAAAAGCTATTTTTATCTTATTACTGACACACAACTTTGGTTCGTTCACCTAATAATATGTGTGACCACACTTTGAAGCCATTTATTAAATAAAGTAGACAAAAATCATATTACTTGAAAAATTGTAAATTGTGTTTTATAATGATAATGATAATTATCTCATGATAATTTTATATTTCGCTACAAAGACGAATGCTACATAAAATATTTCGCTACATAAAATTATAAACCTCATTCAAAGTTCTCAATAACATCATGTTACACTCTCATCCTCTTTGGACGTGAGGATCCTGGTAAGCGTTGTTCATCCATGGCATATTCATCCTCAGTAGTATATGGTTCTTGTTGAATGGGCTCTCCGTCGTCTTCATCCTCGGCAACAAGCACGCTATTGAGATATCTCCCTTGGCAGTGGAGGCACGCTACAGGTCAGCATTGCTTTTCGGCATCCACATTTGCCAATTGCACAATCCTTGGTGCAGCGGCAAAATATCATATTCAGAAGGACCTCCGGTACTGGTAGATCTTCTGTGTTTATTGGCACCAAAGTCTCTCCTTCATGTTTCCACCCCCATTCTTCAGGGGGCAGCTCAATCAGTGCACTGGAAATGCTGCTTAGCTGCGCTCTCTGTTGGAGGGAGAGAGCTGATGTCAGGCTTCATATGTATTTGCCACCGACCTTATGAAGGAAGCGGTACCAAGGGCGGCTGGTCACACAGTGTGTTTGTGTGCAGCACTGGCAAATTATAATGTCTAAATTTATTTTATTTACTTATTACTGAAGACTATAAAATCTCCAATTTAATTTCTCTAATTTAAATCTATAGAATCTCTAATTTAATCATTTCAAAATATTAGTTACCAATATAATGCTACGAATATTATCAGGAAGAACGCTTTTAATCTAGCGCGGCCGCCGAGCGCCCTCGTATCGGCCGCATCGGTGTGCATTCGGTTTGCAAACGAACGAAATCGTATTTTTGTATGGGAAATCTAAAACATCGTAAGCGCGTCGTTTTCGCTATTTGTACCAGAATTGGGCTTCAATCGGTGTGCCACTCACCTAACATAATCCGATCCTTGCCGAAGTTTACCGATTGGCCATGAACCATGACCCGAGGTGACACGAATACTAGAGCAGTCTAGCGGCGCGCGCTTGGCCCGTGGCGTGATGATTGTAATTGTTTTGTTTTTTTTTTTTTGTGTTGATTATATTAAATACCACTAGCCCAATTTATTAATTATTCATTTTATTAAATAAATGAGTGCAAACAGTGTTGAATATATAAGAGGAAATAACAGTCTGTTTGAAAATAAATTAATAATTAAAAATTCATAATTAATATTTTTTTTTGTCATTAGTAGGTAGGTACGGATTGTCAGTGAACCACCACATTCTCAGGGCAGCGGCCGCCACTGAGCGGTACTGGTTAATGTAGGTCCGTCTTTTTGGCGCCGCATACCATTTCAGGAAACATTTATTTCCAGCCTCTTCAACCTCGTCGCGAGTCGAGGAGGGGTTGTAAATAATCATTGCCGCTTGCTTGATGATTTTTGACTCAAAGTACAATTTTGAGAGGCCCATCTTGTTTCTCCTGAAAGTTGCAGATGTTGTATCGCAACCGGTAAATAAATGTAAGAATAGGATGTGTTCAAATCTACGGTGCTACATCTCGTGAGTAGACAGTGCCATTGTTTTGGTTTTCCCTCGTCCGGGTTTCAGCAGCAGAATATCTTGGGTGGGAGGAGTGGAAGCAATCAAAAGGACAGTGAGGTTTACATCCTTACCAACGACAGCCACAGAATTGTGAGAAGATTATTCCACAGCAGTACGGACGTAGCTATAGCTTTGACAAGGGGGGGGGGGTTCCCCAAAGTAAAAAAAAATAGAGCTCTAACGCCAATTAAATCTATCATTTACAAATTAAACATTACCCGCGACTATAACACGCAAAAGCATAGTCGCGGGTAATCTATAATATATAACTTAGGTTACTCTAAGTAGGCGCCTTTAAATAAAAAGTTAAATGTATGTATGTATTGCAATATTTATTCAAAAGAAACAAAGTTGAAACTTTAAAGAAAAACATATAGAATAAAAGTTGTAGATAATTTCATGAACTTTTACTTATTTTGAATAAATTTTCCGCTCTTCTCGCTTCCAAGTCAAAGAGTCAAGTGGAACCGGAAAATGCTCCCCGCGCTTCGCATAGACAAAAACAATCAGGAGAGTGTCGCCAACATTATCATTTTTCTATATCTTACGAAAGTACTTGAAGGAATAAAAAATATTAAAAATTGCTTCATAAAAATAATCTAAGATTATAATCATCAATCATCATCCAATGAGATGAAATATGGTTAATTTGACGTCATACATCCTAGCCGTATCCTCAACGCTGAGTATTTCCACAATCTGGTGGACTGTATTTCTGATACCTATCACATGTTGGAGGACGCCATGGGGCAAGGCGTTCTCATACCACCTACTCATCCAGGAAGGAGACTCCTCATTAAGGATCCCGATTCGTTGCATCAAGTGTGGATAGGCTCTAGCTAGTTAGCTCTCGAGTTGGTTGGTCCGCAGGTATGCATTTAACAAGTGGTAGTTTCAATATATGTTTTGTTATAAATCAATCCATTCTTTTATTTAACTTTTCAATAATTCACAATAATGCATAAAAAGAACAATGCCCACGCCCTGATGGAAGCGACTCTTGCCTACTGCACAGCTTAGCATACTTTGTTCCAGACAAAGTTTGGCGTCCAAGTTTCCAATTCGGAAATAAAGCTGATAAGGGAGAGAGTAAGAGGGACAAAGCAAGTACCGAACGGACCAACTAAAAGGTTAATGGCACTATTTTCCCGAAGGCATCCAAAAAAAATACCAAAAAATTTTACAATCGATAAAGTTGGAATACTAGAGTTATGGAATATCAATTTGAAAGATTTTGTCTTTTTTAACAGGTCCCGCGCGATTAACGCCACCTCTGCCATCTCCACCATCTACTACAACAACTTCAACACCAAGTAAGTCCAGCGTCCAAATAAATTTACATAAAGCTGATTTTGACACTTGTCATGTTGACCCCTCAATACCGGATTGACTAAACATATTGATTTTGATTCGTGGAAGTTTTTAGATTTTTTATAAATGTTCAACCAATTTCAACATAAGCAAAGTTAAATAAAGGTTACTTCGTGCTCACAAACACGTCGCGTCGTCCGTAGAGAGAAAAAAATATGGCCTTATTTTTAAACGCCCGGGATCTCAAAAGTTTAGTATGATCTGTAGCTATTCGAAAACGTAAAAATAAATGAAATTATTGATCCCTATTAACCCGCTAAAAATATTTCGTTATTTGGAAAAAAATAAAACACAAGTTCAGATTTTATTTATTGAACCAAACTTAATTTTAATTCCATAATTGCAGTAAAAAGAACGCAAACATATGTGATGTGCTGGTTAAAAATATAAAAAGGGAAAATAACAGGAAGCAGGGTGTGGCGGGATCAAAACCGACCCGTTCTCCGTGTAGTGTGAACAGCTCCATTGAAATGTATGAGCCAGCGCGTTCAGTTCCGGCTTCAAAACAGACGCTTTGCGTAGGCGATCTCTCCGGCAAAAAATAACGGATCCGTCTTCACGCCGGAACCGACAAGTGTGAACAGCTCTATAGAGCCGCTACAGTGGCTAGGGCTTCCGTTTTAACAACGGGACCCGCCTCCGTCTTTAAAACGGAAGTGTGAACGGGCTCTGAGTCAGTGAGAAATATGCGTTGTCACGCTCAACATATGACATCAAAGCAAAGAATTGACGGCGCGCGAGATATCTCCAATCCACCACCATTTTACGAGTCATTCATAATATTGCATATTAATAATTAAACTGTTATGTTTGAGCAGTTTCCACGACCCAAGATTTATAAAATTACCATCATAGAGTCTTGTCAATAATGTAAGTCTATTATAGGTATCTGAATTGATTAAATTTAAATACTTTAAATCAGTGTTTCATTATAGATTTAGGTACTCGATTGATTTTACATGCCTACGTACCTTTTGAGCTAAGCCTAATTTATTTAACCTCATGTATTTCTAACATTTAAAAAGATATTATTACAAGCCCTATTAACTTAGATTCCTTTTTAATATGTTACACATTCTCGTATAAGGGTAAATGTGCAGTTAGCCCACCTCACCGATAATACGGAACGTTCGTGTTGTCGAAGTTTGATGCACGGATAATACGGAATATTCGTTTTTTAACTAATAGACAATCAAATATGACATTTGTCGGAAGTACCAATCTTATAAAATAATTCTCTAAAATAAACTAGCATTTCATCATAATTTAAAAAAACATCCCAGGTTTTGAATGGTTTGTTTGGCAAAGCAGGGTTTGTCTAGCGGGTTTGTGTAATTATTCTAATACATTTCTTTCCATGTTCTACTGTTATAAATACCTGCAGGTATAAACTTGTCAATAATGCATTCACTTTGTTTTACGCAAACATATTTTTTCTATGATTGGCAGCATTGTCTATGAAATGTTAAAATAAAAACGATGAATAATCAATGGCGTTACGGCGAAAGTGAATTAATTTTAACAAAATTAAAATGCTAAATGCATATTTTTTGCATGGTTTTTGATTTTCCCCCGACATAAATACTCACTTTGCGTAATAATGTAATAATAAAGCTAAATCCTGTTTGAAAAAAAAATTCCGTATTAACGAGTAAGCGGTTTAATGCATCGTATTAGATCTGACCATGTTATAATTATTTATTTACTATCTGGTTTCCAGCATGCATTTAAATTGTTTCTCCCTGCATGTCCTTTCCCATTTGTCCTGTTTCCCTTCCGCCTTCCCTTCCTCTACCGCGTCCTCTTCCCTTCTCGCATTCCCACATCCACCTCCTCCATCTTCCCTTTCCCCACTCCAATCCCCCCCTTGCCCCGTCCTGCTAACCTCCCTCCCGAGTTCCCCTCTCCCCTCCCGGGTTTCCACTCCCCCCTTTCTCCCATACCACCTTCCCCCTCCCCCTCTCCCCTCCCGCATTCCATACATTCATTCCAGTTACATTCAGTTTTAAAAAAACTCGCGTGCCACCTCCGTATTTCAATTTTTAATACAAATTTCATAATCCTAGAGCCTTCCAATAGTTTTACAAAAATCTTGTCCTGACAATAACGAACACAAAAAAAATTATCCAATTTGGTGCTGTCGTTCGGAAATTATGCCCGTACATACATGTCGGCGATTCATTTTTATTTATATTTATCTTTCTATCTATATCTATATATCTAGATAGATAGATTGTAGGACAATGATTTTAACATGAGAGATCATTTTTAAACTTAAGAAAAGAAAGTTGGCCACCCTGACAAATCGGCAATAGCCGAGCATTTAATTGAAACCGGCCATTACTTTGGATTTGTTCCTGAAGTCCTGAGAAGACCGAAAACTCATAAAGCACGCCTGATTACGGAGGCAATTGAAATTCATAAAAATCTTATAAATATTAATAGAGACGACGGAGCTAAACTTAATAGTTCTTGGTATCCTGTAATTAACGGTTACATCAAGGCTAAACGCAAAAAAACATGTTAAAGTATATTGTAGCGCCAGCTCGTATAGGAGTGGAGCTGGCGACACGGTATCGCTCCTAAGTAGATAAGTACTAACATCACCCCTAACTATTACACATCTGCACTGATGATGGACACTGCAACGCTGTCCGAAAAGTTGGCTAAAGAAGGAGGTAGCGCAATACGGCATAATACCCCAAAAACTAATTTAAAAAAAAAAAATTGGCTGTGAAAATCTAAAATCGTATTTTAAGAAAGGAGTTATAAAAAAAAATTATATTTGAAAAAAAATACACATAAGAATGAACATTCGAGAAACAAAAACTGGAAAATACAGCGATGAGATATGTTTACAAAAAATACAAGATGTATAAGAATAAGCATTTTACCGGATCAAAAAAACTCGCCAAGTTGATATTAAATATTTCAACATCACCTAAATATTGTTTTCCGATTTCGAAGAGTGGGCAATGTAATTACGTTTATGAATGCTGCAGTAAAATAGTGTATTTTGTTGTGTTATTACCGTGGATATTCGTAAGAATATGAGTTTTAGGAGATCGCAACTGTCGAATTTAGAATTAAGTATGTTTTATAAAAAAGTTAAAATGTTTTTTTATGCCTCTCTTCTAATCCATGAATTTTTTAAGTCTTCTAATAGGATATTTAATCGAAATTTATAAGACGCAGATTTTTTTGTATTCGCTCAATGTTATTAATGTGAATTTTGTAAGATGGACACCAAATTACTCAATTATATTCAATTAGGCTTCTAACCAGAGATACATATAATATTTAATGGTTTAAAAGGATTCTTTCACAACCTTCATTAAAGTGCTATTGCAATGATGAATGACTAAAGTAGCGGAGATTTGAACCTGCGGCGCCAAGATGGAAACACTACGCAATATTTTACTCAAATCCTAATCGGTCAAACCCTTTTATTTTCCAGTTGTTACTGACTGGATCTGTGAAATCGTGTGCCTGAATTTATGTGACTACTCCAATGGACCGTGCACGGTTACTCTCCCAGCGAACGGGGAACCTTGTTATTGTAAGTTATATCTTACTTACTATTATGCCATTCTATACTGCTTGATTTATCGAAATTCTGTTACATTTCATTCACGTGACGTGACTCTTTATTCATTTATCTGATTAACTCACGGGCTTTTTCTATTCCCATGTTTTTATTATTTTTAATTAATTACCATCGATTCAAAAAAATCCATAATTATATATACAGAAATAAGCCAAATGTAAACATGGAAATATTGGTTTATGTAAGAAGAGAACTGTCACGACCAATGTCGTGACGCGAGAGAGATGTGGAATGTTATTCTGAATTTTGCGAAAACCAGACAATTGACTGCGTTTTTAACTCAATCACTGGAGATGGCAAATGGAAGGATAAGTCCCTACCTTTTGATGTGTTCATCCGCTGTTTCTGAACCGATCTTAGTGATGGCTGCACCTCATTTCAATAATTGCACAACTTGGGCACAATTACCGATACTTTGGGGTTCATTAATTAGTATTTTATGCGATTAATAGCGAGACTTTAACTGCGAGATGTGACCGATGTCACTGCGATTTTTCAACACATACAATTAGGTAATTTTAAATTTTCGTGTCAATATTATAGGTAGGTTCCGCTTAGCTATGAAAAAATCGTCTTTATTTCCTTTTGTAGTAACTGAGTATGGACTTTTAAGGAAAGGAGGAAGACAAATGGATAATGAATGAATGAAGGACTCGGGAACATGGATTTAATTTTTAAACTGTTTCAGAACTAAACAAGAACTATGTATGCTGAATATTGTTTTATCTATCCTGCTAGAATGTGGATCTCTGCTCGAAGCCTTGAGGGCGGAGACTGATCATTTGGCGGTGAAGATCAATGATCTTCCAATATTCCCCCAGGCCGATACTTGATACAATAGGGAGTGGAGATGAATATGTGTGAGTGGGGCCGGAGACGTAAGTCGGCTCGGACGGCGAGCGCGGCGTCTATTACAGAATAAAAATAGTTAAATAAAGAAGTGCATGGGCCTGACCCGAAATTGACAAGTCAACAAAATGCTGATTTTTAAATAAAGATTAAGTATTCAATCGGCGACAATTTAAGAAAATAATTTAAAATGTGATCGTTCGCTTTAATATTCACAGCCGATTGTAAGTGATCGCGTCTGTAGAAGTTTAGTTACCGGGTAATCTGAGTATTCATCCCCGATGTGTTAATGGCGGTATGTCCGACATAGTTTTGATATAATCGAAGATTATAATCATCATTCATCGTCCAACGAGATGGAATATAGTTAATTTGACGACACACATCCTAGCCGTATCCTCAACGCTGAGTATTTCCACAATCTGGTGGACTGTATTACTGCTACCTACCACATGTTGGAGAACGCCATGGGGCAAGGCATTCTCATACCACCTAATCATCCAGGAAGGAGGGAGGAGCTCACAGACCAGACGCTGATGCTACGAGAGGGAGTTGGAGACTCCTCATTAATGATCTTGATTAATCGCATCGAGTGTGGATAGGCTCTAGCTAGGTAGCTCTCGAGTAGGTTGGTCCGCAGTAGTAGTTTCAATTAAAAGAAACCGAAACACATTCATCGCATTCATAGACCTAGAGAAGGCTTTCGACAAAGAATGGAAAAGACTCTTCTAGATTCTGAAGAGAATTGATATCAAATATAGAGATAGGCGAATAATCCAGGCGCTATACAAGAATGAGGCCGCTATAATTAGATGTGACAATGATACAAAAGAACCAGTATAAGAAAAGGGGTAAGACAGGGATGCTCTCCGTCACCTGTTTTTTTAACGCTTATATACAGAGTGCGATTGATGACTTGAGAGAGAGAATGAGTCACAGAAAAGGTGTAAAGATACACGGGCAAAAGGTGAATATGATAAGGTTTGCTGACGATATTGCTATGGTTGCTGAAAGCGAAAAAGAACTGCAAGAGGCCTTACCAACCATTCAAAACATTCTTCAAAACAACCTCAACATGAAGATAAAAAAAGGCAAAACAAAGATGCTGACTGTAGGCCGAACGCAACATCAGATGAGAGTAGAGATGTCAGGAGTTCCACTAAAGAACACCAAGGAGTTTGTCTACCTCGGGAGCAAAATAACATGGGACGGTTGGTCTAAGAGCGAGGTCGACAGCCATTTACACCAGGCTAGGCTTGCAATCAATAAAAGGTCGAAAATAATAGAATTGAATAATATAGACCTAAAACTGAGAATACTCCTTATCAAGACCTATGTATGGAGTATCTTGATGTACGGCTGCGAAAAATTGTGCCTATCCGAAAGAGATAAAAGGAGACTAGAGGCTTTTGAGATGTGGTCCTATAGAAGACTATTAGGAATTTCCTGGAGAGACCACATTACGAATGAGGAGGTTCTCCAGAGAATCGAAGGAGGAAGGCACCTGCTCAGGACCTTGTCCGAAAGGCGTGCAAGATGATTCGTTCAAGATGTAATACGACAAGAAAGCCTCTCGCATGCCATAATGGAGGGTATGACCGAGGGGACAAACTCTAAGGGACGCCCACGCTGAGAGTACCTGCTGGTGGACGTGTGCTGTTCATCATATGTAGATTTCAAAAGAGCTGCACAAGACAGGGAAGAATGGAAGAGAAGAATGAAGGAAATTGACGCAAATCAATCCCAGGATTGAAAGCAGAGAAGAATAAGTTTCAATATATGTTTTGTTATAAATAAATCCATTCTTTTATTTAACTTTTCAATAATTCACAATAATGTATAAAAAGAACAAATCCCACGCCCTGATGGAAGCGACTCTTGCCTACTGCACAGCTCAGCATACTTTGTTCCAGACAAAGTTTGGCGTCCAAGTTTCCAATTCGGAAATAAAGCTGATCACTGTGATAATTAATTAAACCATGTACCTTTATATTATTACGCAACCACTAAACAAGCGGTGCTTAAGTCATAAATAACATGACACACTCAGTAGGTAAGACACAAAACACATCCAGTGCTATTTTACTATTGCATCATACTTTAATACTTTTATATCATCGATCACAGCAGACATGGTCAACACCGCACTGAGATACATGAAAGCTGGAAAATCAGCAGGACGTCACGACGGATTGAGTATTGAACACATCAAACACGCTGGAGGACCAATTCTTCAACTGCTGGCGAGTCTGTTTACCGACATCTTAAAGAATGGATACCTACCAACTGACATGACAAGAACAATAATAACTTCCATTCTCAAATCAAAATCGTTGGACTTTACCTCCCAGGGTAGCTACAGACCGATTTCAATTGCCACCACCATCGCACGATTATTCGAACGTCTACTACTAAACCAGATCGGTCCCAGCTTGGAAACTAAGGATAACCAAATGGGCTTCAAACAGCAAATGTCTACCGATACTGCTTTATTTACTGTGAAAAGAACCCTGGAATACTACAGGATTAAAAAGACCACCACGTATGCATGTTTTCTAGATCTCAGCAAGGCCTTCGACAAGGTTTCTCACCCTCTACTATGGGATAAACTCAGGGAAAGAGGCATTTCACCGGCGGTGATACATATCCTCGACTTGTGGCATAGACAGTAGGAGAACTTAGTATGGTGGAAATATGGACTCTCCGAACCTTTCCTCCTGAAGAGCGGCGTTAGACAGGGAGGATGCATGTCCCCGATATTGTTCAACCTGTACATGGACGAACTCACCGATAGGCTAAACAATGCAGGGGTAGGCTGCCAAATTGGAGGACAGTTTCTGAACAACATCAGTTATGTGGACGACATGGTATTGATAGCACCATCCATAAGGGGCCTAAGTATTCTTTTAAAGATCTGCGAAGAGTTTGCTGAAGAAATAAACATGCAATACAACCCCACTAAAACGGCTCTATTGGTCGTAAGATATGGACAAGGACCAAAAAATATTCATATTATTATTTCTTTTGTTTTCCTTCTACTACTATTAGCTTATTATCTTTTTTTGTTTCGTATACATTCATATCTACCTTCTTTTTCTTTTTTCCTTTCAAATACTTTGTACATGTATGTGTATATTATACCCTTATGGAATGTGTGGGATTGCACTCTCCTCCCCACATACTGGAATAAAAACTTATTTATTTATTTATTATTTATTTAACAGTTAATGCCCATCCTTGTTGATGGTTTCTTATGCTTAACGCCCCCACTATTTATATTTACCGTAACAAATAGCACCCAACATCTACCCTTCTTAGCAGTGTTTTGTGAGCCAAAAATCTTAAAATTTAAATATAACCATCATTGTGAAATTTAAAGATGATGGCAATAAACGATGCCAGGCAAGTGTGAGAGGGACAAAGCAAGTACTTAACGGACTAACTAAAAGGTACTTAGCCAGTGTCGACATTGGTTTCAAAGAAAATCTTTATGAAGGGTATTTTGAGTGATATTCTATATTCCATTACAAGAACCAAAAGTTATCACACATTGAAAATTTAATAATTATTTAATAGTTTTAAATACATACCGCACGACACCAACAACATATCAATTTGGGATTTGGAGACAGGTACCGCCTCCCCGAAAACTATTTATTGAATAATCAACACCTCTGCCATAGGTTTTTCCAAGTGGGTCGCTACGTTTGGTGCAAGGGTGCCCGGGTACATGGGTTAAGTGGTCTAGGTCTTGGCGGCGGGTGCCCATCTTCTACGTAGCAGATCAAGAGATCAATCAAGACACGTGTCGAATCAAGAGAGACTGGTTGAGTGGGGTTTTTTGACCTCTCCAGCCGGGCTCTCTCCATTCATCGCCTTGCAGTGCGAGGAATTCATTGATCTGACCCCCAGATTCATACCCACCCCTCATCAATTTGGGAGGCGGGTATGGGTACCGCTGCCCCAAGAACTATTTATCCAGATGCCATAGGTCACCCCAAGTGGTTATCTACGTTTGGTGACTTAGCAAGGGTGCCCGGGTTGATGGAGTGAGGTTTGTCCCGGTTTTGACGGCAAATGCATCTGCCTACTAGTTGCCTGGCATGGCGGATCGGCAGAGAATGGTCGAGGGAGTCTCTTTGACTTCTCCTGCCATACTCTCTCGACACATTGCCTTGCGCCGCAGTGGGAGGGACAGATTCGTACCACTGTCACTCCTGGACACACTGACACCCAGATTTCTACCCACCCCTAATACCTCTTTCCTTCCTAGAAATTCCTCTCCTTCCTCTCCTAAAAAGATCCCTCATACAGCATCCCCAAAGATGGCCTTATTTTTCTCAAGGCTTCCTAAAAAAAAACACCAAAAATTTTTACAATAATCGGTAAAGTTGGAAAACTAGAGTTATTGAATATCAATTTGAAAGATTTTGTCTTTTTTAACAGGTCCCGTGCCATCAACGCCACCTCTGCCATCTCCACCATCTACTACAACAACTTTAGCACCAAGTAAGTTCAGCGTCCAAATAAATTAACATAAAGCTGATCATGTTGACCCCTCAATAGTGGAAGTTGTTAGATTTTTTATAAATGTTCAACTAATTTCACCATAAGCAAAGTTAAATAAAGCTTACTTCGAGCTTACAAAGACGTCGCGTCGTCTTAAAATAAAACATACACACAATCGCATGTTACAAATAAGCTCATAATATTACAATTATTCTACAACCTAGAATGGACGGTTACCTCGAGAGTGTTTTCTCTTGGGGTAAAAATAATCTCGTTGAATTTAATGTTTCAAAGACCCAATCTTGTCTGATTACGTCTAAAAGGGATCGAAATAAAAAAATCTGGTCTCTTTCAACGGAAGCCATCTTCCGAACAGGCCCTCCATTGATATGCTTGGTGTAACCCTAAGTAACCAGCTCAGGTATGGGGGCTCCATCGAAGCCAGAGTAAAGTTAGCCTCCAAAAACTGGGCGTACTGTACAGGGCCCGCAGATACTTTAATAGTACACAACTGCTAACCCTGTACAAATCGCAAGTGCGCCCCACGGTTGAATTTGGCAGCCACCTCTGGTCTGGAGTTCCAAAATACCTGAAAAATACCCTCGACTCTGTGCAGAAACGGGCGGTCCGTTTGATAGATTCTCCCATCTTAACAGACGGATTGCAATCTTTAGAGCACAGGCGTTGGGTGGGAATGCTATCCTTGTTCTACCGGTATTACAATGGAAGATGCTCCGAGGAACTAGCATCATTGATCCCTTCGGCACCGGTGCATAGTCGGGAAACACGCCAAACGCGTGCCCAACATTTGTACACAGTTGACATTTGTCACATGAGAACGGGTCGTTTCTTCGACTCGTTCTTGTGTTCAACAGCTCGGCTGTGGAATGATTTGCGGGCCTCTGTTTTTCCTCCTTCCTACAACATGGGTCTCTTCAAGACCAATGTTCATTCCTTCCTCTCCTCAAAAAGACTCTCCACACAGCATCCCAGATGACATAGGCCCTGAGGGAAACTATTTTCCTCAGGGCCTCCTGTGTGGAGTTAATGTAAAAAAAAAAAAAACATCATTATAGTTGGGAGTGTCAGGACCTTAAGCCTAGAATGGACTGCCGTATGATTTAAGAATGATCACTCGGCAGAATTTAGAGTTAAACGTTAAACTCCCCTTTTGCGACAGGCGACATAAGAAAAATATATATAAGCATTTTTTTATTTATTTTTAGGCTTTGTTAAGGTCATTTCACGGAAATTTTCAGTCCTAAAGTCTTTTAAAATAAATATTAACTCAACCTTCGCATTAATCTTCTTGTAAACGTAATACCAACAGTGATGGGGATAGCAAATGTAAAATCATGCAATGTCCAATATGTGGAATAGGGTATATGATAATATTTTATATAGGGTGATAGTATATAACTGCAAGCCCTTGGTATACATGGATCATTCCTAAAATGGTTGAATAGTTACCTCTGTAACCGTGAACTCATGGTAAAATTAAATAATAAATTTCGTATAAATTTAAAGTAACTTCGGGAGTTCCTCAAGGCTCTCATCTGGGCCCACTTCTCTTCATTTTATTTATAAATGATCTATCTTTATGTTTCGATAATGTCAAATTCATTCTATTCGCAGATGACCTAAAGTTTTTTAAGATTATAAAATGTTTAAATGATGCGCTTATCCTTCAGCAAAATTTAGATAGATTTGCTAGCTGGTGTGAAATAAATAAATTATTCCTAAACGTAAAAAAATGTTTCCACATGTGTTTTTACCGCTCACGGATTCCAATATCTACATCGTATTTAATTAACAATAATGAAATTGCATTAGTACCATTTATCAAAGACCTTGGTGTTATTTTTGACCAGAAACTTACATTTGATCGTCACTCTGAAACAATTTCCAATAAGGCCATGCAAATTCTAGGTTTTGTAATACGTAACACAAGGACTTTTCAAAACATTGAGTCAATTAAGCTACTTTACTGCTCTCTTGTAAGATCGCAGCTAGAATATGCATCTCCTGTATGGTCTCCGATTTATACCTGTAACTTACACCGTTTGGAGAGAGTACAAAGAAAATTTCTTCGATACGTTCAATTCAAATTGAGACAGCCTGTAATTGAAATCCGCTACAATGCATTAATGTCTGATCTAAACCTACCACTACTTTCTACCCGGCGTACTATTAATGACATTCTTATACTTTTTAAATTACTGAACAATCTCATAGACTGCCCTCAAATGTTAAGTGTTATAAATATTCGTGTCCCTGTTAAATCAACTCGACTCCACCACCACTGTGGAAAAAGTGACAATCATAGCACTAACTATTCCTATCATTCACCGCTAGTGCGTTTTCATCGAACTGCCAATACGTATACAGACCTTTTCGATATTTTCAAAACCTCACCGTCTTGCATCAAAGCAAAAATAACTAGTTATTTATGTAACTGATATGTTTGTAAAATGATAAATATTTGTTGTACTAATATGCAACGTATGTATGTACTGTATGTAATTCTATATATATATAATGTTTGTAAATGTTCAATACACCTGTATTATGTATGTAATAGCCCTATGTACGGGCGTTTAAATAATAAATAATAATAATAATAGTAAGTTTAGGCGTGAAAGTGTAACAATAACAAACACACACTTTTGAATTTTTTAGTATTATTATTATTATTAAGACGGTAAACAACCCAAATTATTTTTGTTTGCTCAATACTCACATTTTAATAATTTCCGGCGAATTCGTAACTATAATAACTTTTTTATTTCCATGCCGCATAAGCAATGTGAGTAATATATATTTTAGATTAATAAAAACATTACCTTACCACTAATATATTTTACGTACAACGATTTTAAAACTTTATAATCCGTTTTTCAACTATAAAGTTAGCACCAGATTTTATTTTCTAGACGATGAACTAATAACTTCGGGAGGACAACATGTAGACACATTTTAAATATTTGTAACACGTTCTTCAGAATTAATTAAAATGAACGTGGCAGAAAAATTAAATCTCCAGGCCTGCTAGGGTGAATTCGACCGTACGTTTGTACAATAGGCTGTGCCGCGGCGTATATTTGTTTACGCGCTTTCTTCACTTACATCGTTAAGATTCCCACATTATTTTTCTTCTTCTTCTTTTCTTTGATACGGTAAAATCGACAGTAGGTCTGTCTAATACACGGGTCACGGGTCGCAATTTGTATACACGGCTTTTTTACTTACGTCGTTAAGATTCTGAATATATTTTAGGGTATGTTGTCATCTTAACATAGTGATTGTGAATTGTTGGATGTCTTAGCTGGTTCCATGACAGTTCATCCTGCCGACAGTTCATCCTGCCGACAGTTCATCCCGCCGACAATTCATCCGGCGACAATTCATCCTGCCTGATCATTTAGAAGATTTTTTCTTTAAGTAAGTATGCAAAGAGGATATACGGCCGTACAACCTAACCTAACCTAACCTAAGTATGCAAAGAGGATATACAGCCGTACAACCTAACCTAACCTAACCTAACCTAACCTAACCTGACCTAACCTAACCTAACCTAACCTGACCTGACCTAACCTAACCTAACCTAACCTAGCCGTGTTTGGTGACTAGATCTGAATAGCCAGGAATATACGTTTTCCACATCTCCTTCCCCTCTCCACTACCTTCAGCATCACACCATACCAAAATTGGGGATGCCATTGGCACTCACTGGCTCGAGACGGTTGGGACTCTTGTGTTTTTTTTTTTAAATCAGTCAATCCACCCTAAAAAGATGGTGTTAATTTCAGATAAAAAAGTTATATTAGATGCAAGTAGG
Source organism: Limnephilus marmoratus (assembly GCA_917880885.1). Lineage (NCBI taxonomy): Eukaryota > Metazoa > Arthropoda > Insecta > Trichoptera > Limnephilidae > Limnephilus > Limnephilus marmoratus. The sequence continues at coordinate 60,916,815 of OU862907.1, forward strand.
AATCTTTACCGTTCTTTGCTAAGCCGACTGCACGTATAAGTATGTCGTATTTTGTTATTCACGCATCCTTCTTCGGAGAGTCGAAATTATTGTTAGTAAAAATATTTTTACAGCGGATTTCCACTCAAGATGCCTTCAGATATAAGTATTAGGTAGGAGTGAATTCTTTTTTTTCACTGGACGGTAATGTAAGAGTCAAAATTTGGTGCCTTTTAGGTTTAATTTAAGCCATGTAAAATATTATTCAATTTTTTTTAGGGTAACTGCCTCCGCAATGGCAATGAATTTACGAAAATAGTCGGTTTTTCACTCTAATTCGAAGTCATGTTTATGTACGATATTTTTTGAATAAACGTACTAATTTTTATCAAGAAAGTTTACTTGGTATAAATATAGATTCAACACAAAATAAAAAGAAGTTCGAATTTGTGTTTTATAATTTAAATAAAGAGGAGAGAGGAAGCGCGGGAGGTGATACTTAGCTTGCTTGCTCTATTTGTTCGAGGCTCGGATCAGTCGCACGCTCGTTTGTCGTTAAAATTACGTTCGATATCCTTACATGGCAACTATCCAAAGAACTCGGAGTGTATTCAAATGTCCTCTATTTGGTGATGTTTGTGAGATGAAAGAGAACTTTCTACCTACTTACAAAGATGGAGTAAAATACTATTATGAGTGGACGAGACATCAACTGAAATTGCAATCAGAAACTACAAAAGAACCAATTTTTGGTGAGATACCTATAGTTATGTCGAAATTGAAAATATATGGCACACTGCATCTATTCCTACATTGAAACGAACAAGGATCGTTCAAATGTTGAAAGCATATCATTTAAAGTGCAAAAATCTACTCAAGTCTATCAAGAGGCTCTCTCTGGACAAGTTAAATAGTTTTCAGAAAAAACAGTAAGATACTTTTTGATATTTCAGTATGCAAGTACAAAGCATTCGCTCAGTGTATATATCCTAAGGATAAAAAGGTTCCCAAACAAGATCAAACTTTTTTGACCGATAAAAGAACGTCTCGGGTAATGGTAATCAGCAGAAAAAAGGAACCTATCTCACTGATTCAAGAGCCGGGATCCATTTACATGGGATACGTGGTACCTGATGTTGGTACAGCAAAAGGAATAGATACCGTGATAACAGGGTTTCTGTTACATAAAGAAGTTTCCCAAGATAGATTTTATGGCTATTGATTGTGATAGTACGAATGTTAATACTGGAAAGTATGCTGGAATTATAAGACTGCTTGAGAAAAGGCTACAAAAACCACTTCAGTGGATAATTTTTTTACTCCACATTAACGAACTGCATTTGAGACATCTGTTTTTTTTTTATCTCGATAGGTGACCTTCTTCGGAACCTAAATCTTATATTGGTCCACTGGGAAAATCACTGGAAACCTGTAAAAAGCTGCCTGTTAAAAATTTTGAACGCATCGAAGGTCAAATGCTACCAGAAATGGCCAAAGATCTGAGTCCAGACCAACAGTACTTGTATAAAATTGTCTCGGCTGTAGTTTCAGATGAATTTCCAGAAGACCTAGGCAATAAATCTCCAGAAAAACTATCACATGCCCGTTGGATCATCGAAGACTACGTTTGTATGTATCTACTGAAGAACCATCTGATAATTTGAAAACTCTGGCTACTTTTGTGGTCAAAATTTACGCACCATTTTGGTTCTTAATTAAAAGTAAACCATCATGCAAAGATGGCACTTGTTACCTGTTCAATATTATTAAGGCCTCCAGTTACCTGCCAGAAACTCTAAAAAAATTATAGATCCTTTTATCCAAAGAAACGGCTACTTTGCCATCCTGAAGCGATTCTTCTTGTCATGATAACAGATGATAAAAAAACATGTTAGAGAGCTGGCAGCCCTACTAAAGGCACGCAATACTACTCAACCTCCAACACCTAGACTGTTTCAAGTGCCATCAATAGATTTTAATGCTTCTACATATAGTGATTTAATAAATTGGCAGGAAAACTTATCCGAACCACCGATTTTGAAAAACTTATTGGACTAGGAAATTCAGAATGTCGTGGAATCTGGAGGTGAAAACGAACTATTGTTTATAAGGCTTCCCTGCCATACCCAAGCTTTTGAAAGAGCTTTAAAGAATACAATGGAGGTTTCCATTTCTCAGTGGATAAGAAATTCGCGATTAGATGCAATAAATGCCAAGCTGGAATCGCGAAATCAAATGCCTAAATTTGAAACTAAAAAGGATTTTAAACCTAAATCATAAAAAATGTATAATTTTTCGAGTTTGTTTCAAATTTAATTTTTTTTAAAGCAATGCCTTAATAAATATCTTAATTATATATTGTTTATCATTTAACACCTAATTACCACTAAATTAATCACAATGTATCGCCTTATAAACTTTAAACTTTTTTACCCTAATTTTCAATTTTTGAAGTCACTGCGGAGACAGTAGATCTTAATAAAATGAAATGAAAAATCCCACGTATTTTTACTTTAACATAAGGCACAAATCCCCCCCTCTTAGAACTCTGAATTTAAAAAAAATAAAATTTTCATACATCCGTGAGGAATTCGTCAGGCGCTCGGAGCAGCCTGACGCATTCTGGCCGGTCTCGTTATCCCTTATTAAATAAGAGGGATAATTAACATTTTGAGACCTTAAAAGTGTCAAATAATGTTTATTACTCAGTGAACATTACATATGTGAACTCAAAATAATTTTATCGTAAGCAGTGTGGACGTATAACGAGTTTTAAGAATATGTGCAGATATTATCGTGATTCATTAGATGCGAAGTGTTTAAAACCCAGGATCGGTAGCGAACATTTACCAGATGTGGTCATTTGTTCGGTTGTCGGGTGTCATAGCCGTACCCTGCGCACCCCCCGCACCTTTACTGCAACCCCGCTGCTCGCTGTTACGCCCGCAGTCGCTGTATTTACGACTGTGGACCATATGACCCGTTCGGTGTGTGGGCCACTGAAGCGGCCTTCTAAGAAACGCACCAGAGAAGAAAACCAACTGATGACCTCTTCAATCTCTGCATCCCTAGCTGCCCCCGCTGCCGACCGCCCGCGCCTGCCCCCCGCCCCTAAGCACATGGACTAGGAAGTCATGGGACTGAGCCCGCGCCCTTCGGTTTCTACCTGTGCCGTACGTATGGAGTGATAAATGAAAAATTAAAAAACTTTATTAATTAACAGTTCACAGTGACAATTTATTATCACAGTGTATTACGAGTATATATACATTTTCGTTAGCGTTGATTACGTGTTATTTTTATGGTTTCTTTGCAATTGTTTTTATGAACTGCGATTTATTAAATACATATATGTTTTGAGTATGTGTGAGTAAGATTAAGTTAGGTTAAGTTAGATTAAGTAGATTAAGTTAGATTAAGTTAGACTAAGGATGTTAAGTAGATTATTAAATACAGAAGGTAAATGTATTATTGGGGGGCAAGAATTCCGATAAATCCATGCGCTTGATAGCTGCAAGACGAGTTGATACCTAGCCTCCTACATAGTTAAGTAAATTAGAATACGTACGTATAAAAAGATATTTTATTTAATTTATTGGGGGGCTAGAATTCCAACAGTCCATGCGCTTGATAGCTGCAAGACGAGTGGGTATCTAGCCCCCTACATAGTTAAGTAAATTGAAATACGTACGTATAAAAAGATATTTTATTTAATTTATCGGGGGGCTAGAATTTCAATAATCCACGCGCTTGATAGCTGCAAGACGAGTTGTTATCTAGCCTCCTAAGTTAAGTAAATTCTAATGTAAAATCCTTGTTAATTTGTACAGCGCTCTTGAGGCGATTTTTCGCAAAAACAGCGCTATATAAGTTGTCCAAATTTATTATTATTATTATCCGTGCTCCACCCTAATAAGTATATCGATTTTGGTTGTACGGCCGTATATCCTCTTTGCATACTTACTTAATAAAAAATCTTCTAAATGATCAGGCAGGATGAATTGTCGCCGGATGAATTGTCGGCGGGATGAACTGTCGGCAGGATGAACTGTCGGCAGGATGAACTGTCGGCAGGATGAACTGTCGGCCGGATGAACTGTCGCAGGATGAACTGTCGCCGGATGAATTGTCGCAGGACGAATTGTCGGGTCACCGTCTTAGCTATTGAGATTTAAACCTGATGAGCCTGGATGGAAACCCGGCGCTACTGTTCACCGTACACCAATCGGTCAAACCTTTTATTTTCCAGTTGGTGACTATAGCTGTGAACTTGCATGCCAGTATTTATGTGACTACTCTAAGGGACCGTGTACCTTCCATCTACCAGCTGAAAATGATCCTTGTTACTGTAAGTTATAACTAACCTACTAGTAGAACGGGAAAAAGCTGGTATCTCCAATTATTAAGGCCTTGCCTGGAATAATGTTGTATTAAAAAAAATATCAATGTTGAGTTATTGATGGAATAATATTGGGCATAATAATATTTTATTTTTAATTATTAATTTTTATTTAAGTAATTTGTACATTTAAGTTTAAAAATTTCTAATTAAGTATAACATTTCATATTGCAAACATAATTTTATGTAGTTTTATGTAGCTCCTACAATACATCTTTAACTTACTAATTGGTGAGGACTATAAAGTTTCTGGTTGCGTGTTATATAACTTCACCCCTTTGTACAGTGTTGCTCTCCATGGAGAGAAAAAATTTGGCCTTATTTTTAAAAGCCCGGGGTCTTAAAAGTTTCGTATGATCTATCCGAAAACGTAAAAAAAATGAAATTATTGATCTCTATTAGCCCGCTAATGGCCGGAAGTTTTGAAAAAAAAATGGAGATCGTGATTTGAAAAAAAAAAATTAAACAGAGGGTTCATATATTATATTTTGCACCAAACTTAATTTTCATTCCATAGCTGCAGTACAAAGAACGCAATATTTTTTTCAAACATATGCGATGTGCTGGTTAAAAATATAAAAGGGGAAAATAACACTTTTTCTGGATAAAATCAGAATTTTCATTGATTCACTTGTAAACATTTTTTATTTCATTTTTGTCAGCTTTAACCATTTTTTAATACAACAAAAAAAATGATTAAAATAATTAAAAAATAATAAAGGTTTTTTTTTCAAATTTTCAACGCATTTTAGCGGGATAATAACCATTTTTAAAAAAATATTTTTAATTGCAGTTCTCATTTTCTTTATAAGATGAAACTTTTGAGACCCCGGGCGTTTCTGAATTCAAAAGTTGAAATAATTGACACACCCTATTGTACACTGTACAGTTAACTGTTCTGCGTATTCGCCTTGTCCTTTTTTGAAGCCTGATTTACTTGCACTTCCTGGTGATATGTCTGTGAATGTCCTTGTTGAATATAATTTTATTTCGGAAGTATTTTGGTAAAAAAATGTTGTAATATGCATCTTTTAAGGTAAGGATCATGATAACGAAAAATATTAAAATGTTTATATTATTTATTAATCTTAAATTAGCTCACATCTTTGTGTGAGCTAATATTTTATAAAGATATAAACATTTACATTGGTTGGCAAATATAATCATCCGTTAAATATTACACATAAATAAAGACATTAATAATTGAGGTAGACATACTTTCGTAATTCTTTTTTAAACTTATTTATATTTTCTATCTCAGTAATTTCATTCGGGATGTTGTTATACATTTGGACGGCCTGGTACATCAGAGATTTCTGGGTGCTTGATTTTTTTCTTGTCGGCAGTCCAATTTGCTTTGAATTTCTTGTCCCGTGTCCGTGTGTTTCGTTATTATAATGTATTTTTCTTTTTAGTTCCTTACACATCATCCCCATGTTAATTGTATGTAAAAAAATAAGTACATTCAAATACACAGTTTGCTTCACCGTCAACATATTTAGCTCTTTTAGCATGTCTCGTATCCGTGTGTATATGTTGCGCGTATTATTCGCATTGCTTTATTTTGCAGTATTTACATTTTTTCATTTTCTCTTCATTGCAGAGAAAAAGAATACTTGAACAGTAATTAAAGTGTCGTGATATAATTGTATTACATATTATCTGGCATGTTTCTTTATTTACTTTATTTCTGATTCTATCAAGAAATGATATTTTTTTGCAATTTTTTTAATTGTGTAATCTGCATTTTTTGAGAAGTTCAATTTTTGAGTCTATGATGACACCAAGATATTTAATTTCTTCCAATTTTTTTATGATTTCTCCATTTATAGAAACCTTTGGTTCACCATGCGCATTTGTTCTACCTATATGCATGTATTTTGTCTTATTTACATTTAGTTTCAATTTATTTAATTTGAGCCATTTTGACAAAGTTTCTAAGTCACTATTTATCTTTTTGATTGCTTTCTCATAATTATCTTCTTTAATATAAATCTGTGCGTCGTCTGCAAACAGTCTTATTTTGCAATGTTTTAGTATTTTTACCATATCATTTATGTAGAGTATAAACAATATCGGATCCAATACCGATCCTTGCGGTACCCCCAGCATATTTTCAATCGGATTTGATACATTGTTTCTTATCTTTGTTGTTTGTTGTCTTTTGCTTAAATAATTTTTAAACCATTCCCATTCTTTCCCTTTTATTCCACATTTTTTAAATTTTTTAATAACTCTTTTTCTACCTATTGTTTCAAAAGCTCTTTGAAAATCTAAAAACACCGCAACAGTATACAAGTTTTTATCTATATCTTCCTTCAATCATCAATCACTTAATTTAACGCTGTTTCACATGAATTATTGTTCCTAAATCCAGATTGTTGTAAAATGCCATTGATTAAAATCACGGCGCATGGTTTAATTTATGGGAATAAATGGAGAAAACTGAGTCTTCAAAGCTAAGGAGCTGAACAACGCATGAAAGTAGAACTTGTTCCATAAAAAATATTATTAAGCCTTCTTTTTAGCCATTGAAACAGTTTTGTGGAATAATGTTGTTTGTTGATCTAAAGACAATATCTAGAAAGTAAATGGCTTAATATATTAATATCGTATTTTTTTTTGCTTTCTAATCTCAAATACATCAATGACATATGTGCATTTATGTTAGAAGAGCATTTTGCTTTCTGTAAGGTACGAAAAGTAAAAAAAAAACGTTTGGCTGAATAATGTTGTGTGTGAAATTTTCAAATACAACATTATTCCATAAAATTCAGCGTGAATTCTAGTAATAAACTAACGGGTGCGGCAGAGAGGACAGACGGTTTTAAAAAAATCATAAAATAGTTAATTTTTACTCAAAAACAAATTTATTGATGGAATCAGGTTCGCAAGGAAATACCATTTGAGACAGTCAAGTGTGGAAAATCACATCAGGCATGTGGTGGCCGAAGTCGTTGATGCACTGCTGGAGGCGTTCTTGGAAGTTCGCTTTAACTCTCTCGAACATCGCTCTCTCAACTTGGGCGACTTCCACGCGAATTGCGTCCTTCGACTTCGACTTTGCGACACCTCAAGGCTAGAGTATACGAGAACAAGCCCCGAACTCTGGACGAATTGAAGGACGCAATTCGCAATTCGCAATTCGCCAATATTGTAGATGGGTTCCACGTAGCTATGAACAAATCTTCTTCTTTTCCTTTTGTAGTATAGGTAAAACAACTTAAGTTGGAAGCAATAAAAATGCTTAGTATTGATGTATTCGTCTATCTGTGCGAACGTCAAGCGACGCCCACAAACGCGATAAGGCTGTCTTGCTTATGTCCACTTATTGTAACTAGTTGGAAAAGAGGCAAGTTTTACGACACCCTTTTGAGGCTGTACTTACAGGGTGTCCCATTCATTCGGTTCGTAATTTGATTTAAACATACGTGCACCTATATTTTGCCAGTGACAAATAATGACAAATTTTTAAATTTGAAATAATAAATTGTTTTCATTATTTGAAATAATAAATAGATTTACACAGTGTTCGTAAAGTATGCAACTTTAATATTTATTGCGACATCATGGAGTCCTGTTACGAAATGGAACGTGGCTAATCACTGAATGGACCAACTCGTGAAATTTTTAATTATTTTACTTATTCATAATGTAAAAAACGGTGGTCAACTTTTAAGCATAAATGTCTTGTATGATTTGACGTCTAAGGCAACTGGAGTATCACAGACTTATCTATTCAACAGTTGCTGATGATGACTGATACATAATTAAATAATTACTGTTGCTAATGATTGCTAACACATAATTATAAAAAATAAATAATCCATAAGCAGCCAAATTTTTAAGCACAGATTTTGGAAATCACACTTCATTTCAGCATTAGGTTCTGAGTTTAGGTAAACCAAGTAATTCATGCGTATTGAGCTTTAAACGAAAAATGTCAAATCCGTAAAAAAAATACGGTAATGGAGATGTTTTATATGGAATATTTTTAACTTTGAATGAAAACGGAATTTAATTGCATGTTTTTCCATCTATCCCGACCGAAACCGATGTTTCTTTTGGTAATTAAGTTTAACCGTAGTTTACTTTTCAAAATCTATGCATATTAAACGTGTAGTGGCATGTGGCGGCTTGTGGATTATTTAATTTATAAAATATTATATGAGTATGAATATTTTAATAAATTAATCTTTTTAAACAACACAATATTTTTTTAACCTTGTCGTTATTTATGAATACCCATTTGAATTCAATCCTGAAGATTATCACATTTAGTTAACAAATTTTTTTTCTTCCTAAACCTTCAGTATTTCTATAAAAATGTTGTAAAACAACATTAGTTTTATGTTACCGATTTAAACACGCTGTGGGTTCGAATTCTCAATTGTGAAATAATTATTAATTGCTTTTTTGTTAAAAGCCTCAAACGAAACACACTGTATGAACGTTTTGCATCCGTGTGAGTACTGTGATGAAGTCAACTTAACTTGCGAGACCTGTATGTATGGACTTTTAAGGAAAGGAGTAAGATAAAGGGATAATGAATGAATGAAGGACTTGGGAACTTGGATTTAGTTTTTAAACTGTTTCAGAACTAAACAAGAACTATGTATGCTGAATATTGTTGTATCTATCTCGTTAGGATGTGGATCTGTGCTCGGCGCCTTACGGGCGGAGAATGGTCATCTGGCGGTGAAGATCAAGGATCTTCCAATATTCCCCCAGGCCGATGCTTGATACCATGGGGAGTGAAGATTAATGTGTGTGAGTGGGGCCGTAGACGTAAGTCAATCTCGGACGGCGAGCGCGGCGTCATTTACAGAATAGTACAATAAAGTAGTAACCAAAAAATGCTATGTGTTTTGTGAGACAAAAATTTTAAATATCACCATCATTGTGAAATTCAAAGATGATGGCAATAAACGATGCCAGGCAAGTATAAGAGGTACAAACTAAGTACCTAATGGACTAACTAAAAGGTACTAAGCCAGTGTTGACATTGGTTTTAATGTAAATCTTTATGTAAGGTATTTCGAGTGATCTTCTATATTCCATTACAAGAACCAAAAGTTGTCACACACGTTGAAAATTTTATAATTATTTTATAGTTTTAAATAAATATCGCACGACACCAACCACATATCAATTTGGGATTCAGATACGGGTACCGCCTCCACGGAAACGATTTATTGAATAACCAACACCTCTGCCATAGGTCTCTCCAAGTGGGTCGCAACGTTTGGTGCAAGGGTGCCCGGGTACATGGGATGAGGTTGTCTAGGTCTTGGCGGCGGGTGCCCATCTACTACGTAGCAGATCAAGAGATCAATCAAGATTCGTGTCGAATCAAGAGAGACTGGTTGAGTGGGGTTTTTTGACCTCTCCAGCCGTACTCTCCATTCATCGCCTTGCAGTGCCAGGAATAAGTAGAGTAGAATAAGTAGAGAGCTATTGAATATCAATTTGAAAGATTTTGTCTTTTTTAACAGGTCCCGTGCCAACAACGACACCTCCACCGTCTCCAACATCTACTCCAACAACTCCAACACCACGTAAGTCCAGCGTCCAAATAAATTTACATAAAGCTGATTTTGACACTTGTCATGTTGACCCCTCAATACCGGATTGACTAAAGAAATTGATTTTTGAATCGTGGAAGTTTTTAGATTTTTTATAAATATTCTACCAATTCTACCAGAAGCAAAGTTAAATAAAGTTTGCTTCGAGCTAACAATAGTCATCTTTAAAAAAAAAACACAATTGCATCTTACAAATAAGCTCACAATATTACAATTATTCTACCACCATTATAGAACTGAGTGTCAGGACCTAAAGCCTGGAATGGACTGCCGTATGATTTAAGAATAATCACAGACTCGGCAGAATTTAGAGCTAAACCTAAAACTCACCTTTTCAGATAGGCATCCATAAGAAAAAAACGAGTGTGCTTTATAACAATGAAAAGGTTTTTCTAATGACACCTCACATGCTCATAAAACCAGAGCCAAACAAAAACAGACACACTTAATATACCAAAGTGTAACTCTTCGTTTGGACAAAGAAGTTCTGAATTTTTAGCAGTAAAGTTATAAAACAAACTCCCAGTATCAAACAAATTAAAACAAAAAATAGCTTCATTAAGGACATTAAATTTTGGCTGAAGTAACTATCGGAAAATTAACTTACTAGTGAAAATGAACTAACCAAAGTTTTTGTTTTAAACCAAATAAAACGAAATATTTTAAATGTAAAGCCTTTTCAAATATTGTTTAAAAAAAACATTATTAAAAAACACGGATGTGACTCATTCATCAAAATGAAATTGAATATTTTGTTATGACATGTGGCAAGGGTGGATGCAGGTTTTTTTCTGAGGAGGGGGGAGGGGGGGCACAGGGGGCGGATGGGCAAAAAAATAATCAACAATTACTGAAGTATTATATGTACTTCAAGTTTATTTCAACAAGTTTAAGTATATATATATAGGAAGGTTTATGAAAGTGTCAAAACAATAAAAAAATTAAATGTTTAAAAAAGACAGTTTTTGCTTCTAAGTATGTACTGTGATGGAATTTTCACAGTACACAAAAATACCGTCTGGAGCACGTGCCCCCCCTCCTAAATCTGCCCTTGACATGTGGTATCTTATGAAAGGATCAATGTTTGAAAATTGTTTACTTCCATAGAAAGCGTAGTAATGTTAGAGGCAGAATGAAGCAAATGGTTTTGAGTCATAATACTATAAATGCAACTAAATCATAAAGATGCAACTCCATGGAAATCTTTCTACTTCTAAGATCGTCCTTGCATCAGAGGTAGTTGCATCCATATACGTCTTTGAAAATCCTATTTTTCTTCATGGTAAGACTTGTATCTTTCTGCCACTGATAAACGCCACATCTCTTTAAATTTTGGACTTGCATCCGTATGCTTCTCGGGTGCAGATATAGTGATTGTGAACTGTTGGATGTCTTAGCTGTTGAGGTTTAAACCTGATGGGCCTGGATGGGAATCCGGCGCTAATGTTCACCGTATACCAATCGGTCAAACCTTTTATTTTCCAGTTGGTGACTGGAGCTGTGAACTCGCATGCCAGTATTTATGTGACTACTCTAAGGGACCGTGCACCTTCCATCTACCAGCTGAAAATGACCCTTGTTATTGTAAGTTACAACTAACTTACTGTTAGAACGGGAAATAGCCGGCATCTAAAATAATTGAGGCCTTACCCGGACACAAACACAACGCAAATATAATGTTGAGTTATTGATGGAATAATGTTGGGCATATTAATACGCATATTTTAAGGTAGGAATTATGATAATGAAAAAAAATTACTCAATTTCGCACCCAATCCCACCTCCTTCAAATCATGCATACTATGTATAAATTGATCTATGTTTAGATTAAATAACTACGGTGACATTACACAGTCTTTCTTAACACCTTTTGTAAGGTGTGGTGACACATATTATTAGGCGAACAAACAAAAGTTGTGCTAGTAATAAGATAAAAACAGCTTTTTCTGAAAATGACAACATTTTACGAAAAAACTTTAAATTGCTGTAAAGTTGACCGGTTGGAGATAAATTTGCATGTGTATATATGTTATAAAAAGGACTTAAATTTTTTACAACTTCTCTCACTGAAATTTCTTTCTCTGTTGAATATTTTAGACGATATGAAGGAATGTTTGATAAAAAATGTGAGGTAAAATGATTTCGAAAATATCTACATTTGTGGAACGTGTAACTCAAAAACGGCGGATTTTGAAAATTACATAAAGAATAAAAGTTGTAGATAATTTTATGAGTTGTTACTTATTGAAAGAAAATTTTCCTCTGCGACGCACCGTTTTCGAGACGTAAGCGGAAATCTGAAAATAGGGACCTTCCTCCCCGGTCCCCCCCCCTAGCTCACAAACAGGACTTTTAGTATGTTCACACCCTAAGCACACTGAACAAGATTTTGAATCGCTTAGGTTTCTGCTCACGCACTCCACACCTCCTTTTGGACCATTCATTGACTGGACTACCTTGCGGGCGGAGACTGGTCTTTGGCGGTCAAGATCAAAATCTTCCAATACTCCACTAGACCTACGCTCAAAACCGTGGGGAGTGGAGATAAATATTTGTGAGTGAGGCCGGAGACGTAAATCGGTCTCAGATGGCGAACGTGGCGTCATTTACAGCGTAAAGTAAAGAACTAACCAAAAAATGCCACGTGTTTTGTGATCTAAAAATCTGATCATTCAATCCTAAAATTTTAAATATCACCATCATTGTTGTTAAAATTATAAGGGTCCTTTTAAATAAATAACTTCTTTTGCAAAAAACTCCACTTTTTATTATTCACTGTGACATGTTATAAATGTATTTTAACGGTGATAATACACCGAGCCAAACACTGGCAGTTGTTTTACTGTTTAAACTTGCGTAGGAAAAAACAATAATAATCAGATACTAGCAATTTTATAGCATAAAAATTGCACACATTTATAATCTAAAAAACCAATACTAAAGTCTGACATTGAATATTTACAAACATGGCGTCTACCTAACTCGTGGTTAAAGCAGGTTCCTAACCCGAGCAGAGACTCACACCATTTTATGGATCGATACACAGTCGGAGTTTACTCCAACCAACTAACAGATGCCGGTAGCATGTCAATTTTCAACACCGGTAGCATGTCAATTTTCAACAATTGTCATATTCAAAGACGATAGCAATTGAATTTAGGATCGTAAATTGCAAGTGTAAGAGGGACAAAGATTGTACTTAATGGATTAATCAAAAGGTACTGAGTCAGTGTCGACATTGGTTCAAAGTAAGTCTTTATGAGTGACATTTCGAGTGATCTTCATTATTCACTAGCACCAAAAGGTTTACGTTCATTAAAAATGGTTTATCTGTGAAAAATGGTATATTTTTTTAAAAATTAAAAAAAAAAAATACCGCACACACCAATAACAAATCATTTATTGAATAACCAACACCTCTGCCATAGGTCTCTCCAAGTAGGTCACTACGTTTGGAGACTTAGCAAGGGTGCGCGAGGTAATGGGATGAGATTGTCTAGGTCTTGGCGGCGGGTGCCCATCTTTTGCGTGGCAGATCAAAAGATCTTTGATTGTTATCCGTGCCGGATTAAGAGACTGGCTGAGGGGGACTTTATGACCTCTCTAGCCAGACTCTCGATTCATCGCATTGTGGGAGGAATTGATTCATACGTCCGTCACTCCTGGTCACACTGACCCCAAGATTCTCACCCACCCCTCATACCTTTTTCCTTTCTGGAACTTCCTCTCCCTTCTTTCCTCAAAAAGAACCTCCACACAGCACCCCCTAATATGACATAGGCTCTGAGGGAAATTATTTTCCTCAAGGCCTCCTGTGTGGAGCTAAAAAAAAACACCAAAAAATTGACGTTTAACAATCGGTAAAGTTGGAATACTAGAGCTAATGAATATAGATTTAAAAGATTTTGTCTTTTTTAACAGGTCCCATGCCAGCAACGACACCTGTATCTACTACTCCAACTCCAACACCGTGTAAGTCCAACATCTAATTGAATGGATGTTTTAATTTTTGTTTTATTTACAGATATTTTTTATTTTATTTTTTATTTAGCGACCATATAAAATAATAGTAGGGGAGACCTAGGAGAGTTGTGACAATTTTTAATTTAAGGGACATATCTCTCTCAAGAAACATGTTACCATTAAAGTGTGATGACATATTGTTATGAGTTTGTGTTATAAGATTAAAGGGAGATGTACTAATGAGCCTTTGTCGGGCTCGGGTGTAATCTGCTAGTCAACTTTGATTTCCTCACAGGAAACCTTGGACGCCAAACCCAGCCTAATGTCTGGGTATGTCAACCAGCGGAGAACACGGTACTCAATTCTCAGAGTGTGGGCCATTAGTTTTTATAGCATTCCTGAAAAGGCTGCACAAGGAAACTACTTAATAAAACGAAATGTGGAGTATATAATCGGTTCACTGTATTGATTTCGAAAAACATAATAAAATAAATGGTATGGACTCACCCCCGGGACCAATATCGTAATTTTATGCTAATCCTAGCTACCCTAATTAAATTTACTGCCGCCGAACTCCCGATGTCGTGAGACCCCACCCCAGCTCCTGGTGGCAAGGGTGATCCCAACCTCTGCGGCTCAGCTTGGCCCTGCGACCTCCTCAGCAGTCGCATGGAAGTGATGTTAGACCTGGACCCTCAGGAGAAGGAAGGAGTACCCAGACTCTACTCCAAATTGTAAAGGAAGGCCCGTCAGCAATTCGAGGCGATGTTTCGTTCAACACTGCGGTATCTCGGGTTTGTTCCATAAATATACCCTCGGGGGGAATTCAATAGTTGGCCTGCATATAATCACGGGCGCAGCGAGTTATAAGTTAATCCGATGACTCGGATAATGAGGTACAATAGTCTTTTCACTCGGACATTGCCAATTCACTCGTGGTCACTCGGACCCTCGCGAAACTCACATTTTACGTGAATAACTCTTCGGTTAGATGCACAGCGCACAATGATAAGCGTGGCGGGTTATTATTTACACCGATGTCTCGGATAAAGAGGTACATTAATCGTAACACACGTACATCGCCATTAAACTCGTGCTCCCTTTTGGGACCCGCGCGAAAACTCGCATTTTACGCGAATAAATCTTTAATTTTTATATTTAAAATAAACACAACGTGTTTCCGTCCCCCGAATGCAGATGCCCAAGCTTGGATTACAATCACATCGTATTAAAACTTAAGATTAATTGACCGTTGTTTTCACGGCGTACCGCACAAATCGCCGTGAAAACCAGAGTGCGGATCCGGAAACCAAACCCAAAAACCGCCGCCTACCGACACGTTGAACGAACTCCCCCAGGTTTGCCAACCTAACCAATTAAAATGCATTTAAGAAAATAGTACCTAACTTACGATAAATACAATCGCTTCATAACAAACATTCCACAATTATGACCTATGTGAATTAACGTAGGACCATTCCTTTCCTTTCCAAAACAATTATCAAAATTAATTACGGTTTCCGAGAAAACCAACAAAAAGAAAAACTACTCCCTCTGTCACAACTTACCTCGGTGATAGACTATTTAGACTATTTGAGTATTTCGACACTAGCAATGCCTTTATCAGTCTTTCGTGTATAGTTATTAGGCATTCTGAAACAAAAAAGTAGTCATCCAGCATGCAACATTACACCACAAGTCCAAATATTTTTTTAATCGAAAATGAATTTTTTGAGGCAAGCTTTTATTGCGGACTCTACTTGCAAGATTTGACTTTAATATACGAATGCACAAAAACACATACAGACATCGCAAATTAATTTTTAAAAGTTTTGAAATAACCCAGCAGAAAAATGAAGTCAAAAGGAGAGTTGTGACAGGCTGTCACAACTCTTACTTACTTTTCTCATTTTTTTTGCACGCAGGCGTCGTAATTACGTAATCGCTTCTCGGCGGGTATCGAGCGAAGTAGCGCGTCTCTAAAGCGACAAACGGACGTTTTTACAATATCGCTAACTATTATAGGTTGGGAGAAATCGTCTTTGTCACAACTCTCCTCTGTCACAAGTTGTGACGGAGACCTAGGAGAGTTGTGGCTCACAACTCTCATAGGTCTCCCCTATACAGGGTGTTAATTACTTTACTTACTTTAACCAGCGATTCCAGACATCATTTGGAGTAAAAAATGCAAATAAAATTTTGGTATCCGGTGACATTTTTGGTGTTTTTTTAATTTATTTTTTCTACAACAAAAAAAAATGGTAGATGTTGGACAGTTGGAGGCGGGGTTAGGGGTTGGTCAGTGAGTGACCAGTGACGACATGCAGAAGAAATTTTTTTGTTTGATTTTGAAGAAAAAAAAATTGAAAAAAATCATCCCAAAAGTCACCGGAGACAAAAATTTCATTTACATTTTTTACTGCAAATAATGTCAGGAATCACTGGTTGAAGTAAGTTAAGTACGTCACTTAACACCCTGTATACAAAATATGTATAATGGTGAATTTAGGTATAAATATTGTATTTCTTAGCCCTTCTCACTATGGGGTCCTGTGATGAGATGGACTAAAGTTATAAATATAGTTTTTTTGTATTCTATATCGTTTTTAGTGTCTTCATAAGAGTTTTTTCATTGACCTCTTTTAGTAATATTTTTATTCTTGATTTGTATAAATTAGATTTTTTTTTCTTAGTTTTATGTCTTGGTGAAGGATGTTATGGAGTTTAGTTGCAAAGTATGTGTAGTTTCTTTGTCCGAATGTGGTTTTATAACTTTGAATATTTTTTATATCATTTTTATTCGATCTAGTGTTGTGCGTACACGGTCTAGTAGAGGATTCAGTATTATTGAAAAGCTTCAAGAATACATGTTGTCATATTTTTTTTTGTACATTTGGTACGTCAAAGAAAATTTCAATTGAAGGCGTTCTAATGGGTACTTCTTTCAAGATGATCTTTATGATTCCTTTTTGAATCGTATTCTGGTAGCATACGATTATGTGTAGCAGATCCCAATCCTATGATTCAATATTCATTTCAAGAATGACATAACGTGTAGTAGACCTTTTTCATATCCTCTTTATTAACCAGGTTTCTTAGATTTTTAAAGAGGCTTGTGAGTTTTTCATCAAAGGAATACCTTTGAGGTGTAGGTCCCATCTAAGATTTTCATCACTCCGAGATATTTTATGTTTTTCTATAACAGGGCATTTCTTATAAATGTAATACCAACAGTGATGGAGGTAGCAAATATCCTCACCGTCACCATCATCACTCTTGGCTCTTCAACCCCTGGTGGGTCTTGGCCTCCTCAAAAGTCTTCCTCCACTCATCTCGGTTTTGTGGCAGCTCTCTCCAGTTTAGAAGATCTAAGATAGGTATATCTTTGAGGACGTCGTCGCTCCATATTAACCTTTGTCTTCCAGTGTCCTTCTTCAATGTCCAGAATTTTAAATATAATGTCCTCCACTTACAAAGTCGTAACTCTTCCAAGCATAAATACAAACTTTCTAATAAATTGTGTTTTATCGGAAGCGTCCTGCAGGTAAGTATGTTTCTGTATCTATTTGTAAATAATAAAATTAGATAGAGCTTAAAAATTCAAAATAAATTGTAAAGCGCCCTTGAGGTGATTTTTCACAAAAACGGCACTCTACAAATTATACAAATATTTACGCACCAGCTTTAAACGTCCGGGTTAAATTTTCCCCCAAAAAAAAGGAAAAAAAGAAGGAAAAACTAAACCCTTTCACACACTTCCCCAAATGATCATCTAGTCAACCCACGCTATGCAATTGCACTATATAAGTATTATAAATACAAAACAATACAAGAACAACATGTCAACCTACTAGAGACCAAATGGGAATATAATTCACCGACTCCAGATATTTTCATATCAGAGGGTTCGGCTCTGTGGCATTTCTAATTGAACCTATAAATCCTACTGATCCCTCAATATAAATATTTAAAATATCTTTTGTAATCCTACATGTATTTAAAATTACTGATTTTTGCATTTTTATATACAAATTCATTGACAAATCTAATATAAAATAATATATTATAATTATTATTATTATAGTGCTTAAAAACTGTCTTAGCTAGTTAAGGTTTAAAGCTGGTGGGAAACCCGTACTATTGTTCAACTGTATACTAATCGGTCAAACCTTTTATTTTCCAGTTGGTGACATATTTTGTGATTACGCCTGCGAAAACATGTGTGACTACTCTCAGGGACCGTGCACCTTCGATCTCCCAGCGGAACCGGAACCTTGTTATTGTAAGTTACAACTTATCACTACATCTCTACATCTTCTCTACATATTATAAATTAAAGTCTTCCGCGTCGTCTGTCTGTCTGTTCGCGATAAACTCAAAAATTACTAAACGGATTTTCATGCGGTTTTCACCAGTAGATAGAATGCTTCGTGAGAAAGGTATATAATTTATCAAGGATTTGTGCAAATTGGTTGAAACATAACGACAATTGTTAGAAGTGTCGGAAAAAGTCAAGCCGCCTGGTAGCTTACATACATCGAAAACACTGCCTAATCCCTTTGAGATATAACAAAACAATGCATGGTGGGATATTCCTCTTTTATAGATTTACAAAAAAAGTCCGCGATGGCATATATATATCTTGTATGGATAGCTTACTATACCAATTCTATCTTTAAAAAAAATGGTCACCTACAATGCGGTAATTGGAAAGTTATTTAGATGGATACAGTAATAATCCTTAGTAACTTAAAAACGTTAGTAAGAGTTACCTCAAGCATTATATGAACATTATTATAATCTTTTGCATTATAAATTAAAGTCCTCCACGGCGTCTGTCTGTCTGTCAAGTTTGGATAACCATCCAGTAGATGGCGTTATGTTAAGTAAGCCACAGCAACGCGTGGCTGGGTCAGCAGTAAATTGTATATTATGCCATTTTTTAAGGGTTGTTAGGAACTTTCTTAGAAGGTAGGAAATAAGGAAGAGTAAGAGTAAGAGAAAGAGTAAGAGTAAGAGTAAGAGTAAGAGTAAGAGTATTCTGATGTAGCAGGCTGATTGATGATGTCCACATATGATTCATATTCCACATAAAATGTTCCAAATTATGCACAGATTGTATGATCACCAACAGCTTTAATTTGAAGTCTTTACGTAAACTGGTAATTTGCACTTGCATTCGAAAATAATAACTTAATCATAATAATACACTGCTTGCTTGTTGAAAGTTATTGCCGCACTGATTTGCAATGTCATTAAGAGGGCATTACCAGAGAAAACCGGAAATACGTCATTTTCAAAAAAGTTTTTAGACGTATTGACTCTTTTCCACAAAAAATTATAAATGGATTTCGAAAGATTGTTCTTTTATCTAGCATTTATTTGTATGTAATAAATTTTGAGAATTTTTTTAAATTTTAAGTTAAGGTTATTCCATAGGTCGTTGGCAGATTTGTTCAATTTTCAAAAAAGTTTTTGTATTATACCACACCCATTTCAAATAATAAATCATGCAGTAAAATAAATCAATACATTATCTAGCAAGCATAATATGTTTTAGAATTTTAATTTTAGTTTCAATAAAATCATTAAAAAATATGTACGTACATGTGTTTCTTGGCGAAAATTGGTCCGTTTGTGTATTTATTTGCGCATTTACAAACTAATATATTTCAGATTTTTTTAACATTCTTATTAAATTTAGACATTATTGAAAAATTATAAATACTTAAAATCAAAAAATAACTACAAAAAGTACATTATTTTAATACTTTTATCATCACGCCTTTCAGCATTTTTGGATGAAGGTATAAATTAAAGCTAATTTGAATTGAAATAAATTCGATATTGAGTTATAATTTAAAAAAGCTGGTACGGAAAATAATTAATCTTTCTCATTGTAACCGCCCTGCACGATCGTAAGAACAACTTTCGACGAAATGTTGATTTTCGTCCGCTGGCTGGTTAAACGCTCTTAAGATGAAGCCATAGTAAATAATGCAAAATCATACAAAATCATATGTTTTTATTTTGAAATTTTGATCGCTAAGTATTAGATGATTAGTTATAGATGCTTCAATTGAATACTGCGTGTAGAACATACCTTGGACCTTAAAAATATCGGTCATTTTTTTGTAGTATTTTAATATGCCTATAAAAAAATAAAGTATTAGGTCCTAAAATAACACTTTCAAGTCCAAACTCTCCTATTTATAAACCCCTTTTCGGATATGGTTTTATTGTATAATGTGGAAAATTCAGTTTATTTTATAATAATCGCAAAAAAATTGATATTTACGCCCGATCTTTCCAAATTTAAATAAACTATGCATTTGCGCGTTTTTATTTTACAATACGGCCGCTAGTAGATGAATTTGGTTTTTCAAAGGGTACCCTATGGCGTCCACCGAAGAACTATTGACCACGCCACACCTATTTCGTATCAGTCACGCCCCGGCCGGAGCGGAAGACGTATGGCTTCGCGTCGCTTGATTTCGTGATATTAATTTTAAATTTACGTTTTATTACAATAAACAATACGTAAAAAAGGAGTTAATGTTTTTTACAGGTTTTTAAGAAATCAACCTTAAATTTTTTTTTTCTCAAATACCTTTTCCGACCTTTCCAAAAGCTTTTTCTCAAGTATTTTTAAACTCCTCCCTTAAAGGGGCGTGAATTCCGATCTCGATTTTTTCCTGGACTATGGGATCGCTTTAAGTAGCTAGAAGGAAGTGTGTAGGTAGGTAGGTGTGGATGTAGGAAGTATGTTGGAGAAGGAGCAGGTTAGAAATATTTCCGACAAGGGTACCACTCAACTCAATTAAATGAATACACACTGTTCTGTTATTCATGTTATTTATTTATATTTTTTTTTTAATGCCGGCAACCCGGGCGTTTATTGTAATAATAATCATATACATACAAGTTAGTAGCCCGCCTCACTAGACTAAGTCTGTTCCGAGGCGGTTACACATATATATACATAAACTTAGACACATATACATTTACATACATAAACACAATTATGTTTATACACACATACAAGCATATGCGCAAATACTTACACACAGGTATTTGCATACGTGTACATAATCGAACTCATAGATACATATTAAAACATATATACATATAATTATATAAGAATTTTTGGGAGTTGAAATACAGTTATCAAGGAATAAACAAATTTCCATAAAACCAAAAATTCATCAGATACACATAGTAATGCTAGTATCTAAATCTAGAACTATTAAATATCAACAAAATGAATACACATAGTAATGCTAGCGTCTAAATCTAGAACTATAAGATTTCAACAAAATAATATTTATACATATGAGGTAATAATAATATAAGCATTCGTAAAACAAAAGCAGTATTAATAATTCAGATAAAATTTCTATAAGTAACCAACACATATATAAGTAAATAAAGAGTGAGGATTAAAGACTAAGATGAGATTACTAATAACTTGGTGATGCTTGCCCTTTTTTGTGTAGTAACCATGTATTGAAATGTTTAATAACCAGTTTAGGTTGTTTTTTGTGGTACAATAGGTGGTTTCTTTTAGGAAGGTGTTGAAAATGTGAGGTGCGAGGTAAGATTCGTGCTTTTGGGCAAAAGTTGATTTAGTTTTAGGTACTAGAAGTAGGTTACACGATTTAGCTCTTGTGTTTTTTGGGTGAGTTATGTGGCATGGTGAGGATTTTACGCAGTTTATTTGTATGATCTTTTTAATGAACAGCTTCCTGATATCTAGTATGTTATCTGCAAAAAAATAAAAATAAAAAATAAATAAATAAATAATAAAATATAGTAATAAGTATGTTCTCCGTTGGGTGAAGATAAGGTTTTTTGAACATGATCCTAATTAATGTTTTATGAGTTGCGTTAAGCGGTTTAATGTACTTGTCGGCAGCTCCCCCCCAAGCAGAAATTCCATAAGTTAAAAGGCTTTGACAAAGAGCGTAGTAAACATTTTTTATTTGTTTTAGTGACATAATGTTTCTAATAGTTTTAAAAATAAATGTTAGTTTACGGATTTTTTTAATTAGTAAGTTAATATGAAGTTCCCAGTTTAATTTACAGTCCACTGTTAAGCCTAGATACTTGATATTATCAGTATGTTCTATTTTTTCGCAGTTGTGGTTTGAGGGATTTGAGGTAATATCAGGGGGTAGGTATAAAGGCGGTGAGATTTTTGGTTGCCCGGTAGTGGTTTTGCTGAATGTTAAGTATTTTGTTTTGGTGATGTTTAAGGTAAGTAGATTTTTGTCTAGCCAATTTTTTATTTCTAACATACCAGTTTCCGCACTTTTGAAGGCCTTTTTCCAACTCGGAGCTTTGAATAGAATTACCATGTCATCTGCGTAACTGATTACCTTGTAGTCGATAAATGCCATTTTAATAACGGTAAGTTCATTTATGTAAATGAGAAATAGAAGGGGACCAAGTACACTACCTTGAGGGAAGCCGTACTTGATTTTTTCCGGATCACTGTAGCATTTATTAAGTTCAACTATTTGTTTTCTATTTTTAGTATAGCCAAAAAACCATTCGAGCGGCGGACCATTGATACCATTATTTTAAAGTTTTTCGTACAGAATGTCATGAGAGATAGTATCAAAAGCCTTAGCCAGATCTAGAAAAACTCCGATGACTTTGGATCCATCATCTGTATTTTTGACAATGTAATCAGTTAATTCGGATATAGCCTGCTCTATGCTCATTTTAGCTCGAAAACTGAATTGACAATCTGAGAGTAAGTTGTGTTTATCGAGGTAGGATATTAGCATTTTTTTCATTGCTTTTTCCAAAACTTTCGATAATGAATTTAATAGTGAGATAGGTCTGTAGTTAGAAATTAGAGTTTTGTCCCCTGACTTATGAATTGGAGTTATAATGGCAATTTTTAGTTTATCCGGGACAATCCCTTGGCTGAAGCATTGATTGAATATGTGTAGAAGAGGTATAATAATAAATTCTCGCAGATCAATCAGAATTTGGTTTGAGATTTTGTCCGGGCCCGGAGCGCAATGTGGTTTGAGAGATAAAATAAGGTCGGAAATTTCTGTTTTATTGAGTTTATATATATTAAAAGAGTGTAATGGTTGCTTGGTAGGGCTGTGTTTAGATGAAAGTTTTTTTGCAGTGTGGTGATTGTTGAGGATTTTGCTTGCTAGATTTAGGCCTACGTTGGAAAAATAAGAATTAATATAATTAGCTAGTATGAATGCTTCGTTCTTAGTTTCAAGGATTTCTCCATTAATTGACAGTTTCTTGATATTATTACTCTTCTTGGGTTTTAAATAAGCTGCTTCATTAATGACTTTCCAAGTTTTTTTTGGATCCGTTCTGGCATTTTCAATTGCGTTCCTATAAAATTTGAATTTAGCCTGCTTAATTAATTTGTTACATAGATTTCTATATAATAAGTAGTCATGATTAAGTTTACCGTCATATGGGATTTTATTTACTTTCATGTGCATTGTGTTTCGTTTGTAAATACTCTTTACTAGCCCTGCAGTGATCCATGGTTTAATTTGCAATGTTTTGTGAGCTTTGTTTTTGTGTGTTTTTATTGTAGTGTGCGTGTTAGTGTACTTTTCCATAGTTATTAGGAAAGCATTTAGAGCTTTGTTCGGGTCTTTTTCTTTTAGTGTTGAAGTCCAGGATTCATGACTTATTTCTGCCCTAAGTGATTTAAAATCTATAACGTGTTGTGTGGTGTTTGTAGGCATTTTCGTTTTATTTTTGAAGTTTGATCTAATGCCGAGTGAAGTAGTGTAGTGATCGGTGACCATTGTGTGAATAATGGATGAGATGGTTATTTTCTTGGTTTTATCAAAAATGTGATCAATACAAGAATTGGACTCAAGGCTTGTTCTTGTGGTAGAATTAATAGTTGATTTAAGGCCATAATGACTTAAAAGACTTAGATATTCGTTAGTTTTAGGATTGCAATTCAGAATGTTTATGTTCAGATCTCCCGCTAAGATGAGTTGTTGGGTATTTGTGTTATCATTTAGAAGTTTTTGTAGAGAATTTAGGAAAGGTGTAAGATTTTTAGAGCAAGGAGGTCTATAAATAGCAAATACAGATAAATCAGAGCCAAGTGATATTTTTATGCAATTTGCTTCCGTTATATTTATTTCAGAGATAAAGGGATTCAGCGACTCTGTTACGAAAATAACTATCCCATCATTTTGGTTGAGTTTAGTAGGAGGATGGAATGTCGAATATCCAGGTAAGTAGATATAGGTGTAAGAGTCATCTGTCCAGCATTCACTTAAAATTATTATATCAAAGTGGGAGTCAAGGTCTTGTAAAATAATTGTAAAACTGTCAAAGTTCTTGCAAATGCTTCTAATATTTTGGGATATTACATTTAAAGAGTTATTTGTGTGGAATACTTTGAAATCTTGAGAATTTTTGAATATATGTTCTTCATGATAGGGTGGTTCAAAATCAATGTTTAGTAGTGAGTCCATTTGTAATAGATGGATTTACCTATACAGTAGACAGTTAAAAATAATGTAACCAATTAGATTATGAGCTGTAAGTCGTTGACATGTTTAACGTTTATTATTTTTGAAGTATGATCAGAGTTCTTTTTTGTGAGGATTTTATTATTTTTGAACCAAGTATACATATAATTATTATCTTTAGCTTTTTGTTTTGTCTTCCACAGCAGCTCTTTAAAGTAAGGGGTTAATAGTTCACCTACAAATATGTTCTTCTCTCTAGCGTTCTTGCGGGAGTTCAAGACTCTCTGCTGGGCTTTCTCATCTTGAAGTTGTACTTTGTATCTGTAAGTTCCGCCCTCCATTTTCTGTGAACGATCTTGATAACGGATTATTCTTTTTATCTTCTGTGATTCGACATTAACTTGTATTTCCTTAAATAATCTGTTTATGGTGTCCGGTGGTTCTTCATTAGGAAGGGTACAGGGTACAAGGGTTACACCCGCAAACTCCGCCCAATTGTGGCTCATACTGACCTGTTCAATTTCAGCCAGTCGAGTTTCTAAGTTATTGATTCTGATTTCTTTTTTGTTGTTTGCTTCTTCTAGAATATCTACTTTTTTGTTTATTTGAAGGATTGTGTCAACCTTGGTTGAAATATCATCATATTGCTGGTTTGTAAAATCTAAACTTTTTTTCATTTCTAAAATTTCGTGTTCTAGATTTTTCTTAATGTTTAGTGTCTCTTTTTCCATTTTTTTGAAGAGTTGCTGCTTTATTTCGTCCATCTGTTTGTCTACATATTTGATAAATTTATCATAGTGCACTTCACCGGCATCAGTTGGTAGTGGTGTCTAAGTAAGTTTTGATCGTGTTTGCACTTTACTAGAAGTAGCCATTATTAACGTTGTTGTTACTTCGTACTTTGTATGTAAATGCGCCTGAATTTGTAAGATCTTCAAATTTCTTTTCACTTATTACACAGTGATTTAAATAAGGATGCAGAAAAAAGAAAAAAAAAACACTTCGGTATTACTAGGATTCGAACCACGGACCTTCGGATCTATAGGCAGATGCTCTCGCCACTCTGCTACCAGATAGTTGTAAATTACTGGGAGTAATGTGTAATATAAATTGTCTTTGCATAGGTATATTTTTCGGAGATTATAAAAGGTCAATTTTACTGCTAAGGTTAGTCTTCAAAATTATTTTCACTTATTTCAGAATTAAGTGTTAATTAATCTTCAAAATTATTTTCACTTATTTCAGAATTAAGTGTTAATTAATCTTCAAAATTATTTTCACAGTGATTTTAATAATGTTGCAGAAAAAAGAAGAAAAAAAAACTTTGCTATTACTAGGATACTAGGATTCGAACCGTGGATCATCGGATCTCTAGGCAGATGTTCTCACCACTCTGCTGTCAGTAACTGAGTGGGAATTATGTGTTTTATAAATTGTCTTTGCACAGGTATATAAGCGGAGATTATAAAAGGTTAATTTTACTGCAACAATATTGACACACTTCAAAGTTGATCTAAACACTATAAATTAGTAAATTTAGAGCGATTAAGTAACACACGTACGGGTTTCACTTCAGGGACACGTTTAACAATGAGTTGTATGGTTTTTTCGAAATTTTGTATATTTTTGTGGAGCAATTTATGACATGCACTCTGTTGGAAATAATGATAAGTTATGTTTTATAACACCGAATTGGATCTCGGCAGGTTTATTTTGCTTCACCAATAGTATATGGCCAGAATTTACATTTACTAGTTTTAATTCATACTTTTTAGTAGACTCCGAAATAATAAATGGCTGTTCTTCAATCAACATTCTACTAATTATGGATATTATTTTCCTTTAGCCAGTATGTCGAGACTTGTCAACAGTATTACTGACACACCTGTAACTCATCCAGTTTAATGAAACTAGATAAATTTCCTTATTACCCAAAAAAAAACATTTTTGCCCCATTTGGGGTAATTTACTCCGGTTCCCCGAACGCTGTTCTATATACACTAGAACCAAAAGGTATTACGTACATTGAAAATTGTATAATTTTTTTAAAATTAAAAAAAAAATACCGTACATACAAACAACAAATCAATTTGGGGGGCGCCACTCCGGAAACCATTTATTGAATAACCAACACCTCTGCCACAGGTCTCTTCAAGTAGGTCGCTACGTTTGGAGACTTAGCAAGGGTGCCCGAGGTCATAGGATGAGATTGTCTAGGTCTTGGCGGCGGGTGCCCATCTTTTGCGTTGCAGATCAAGAGATCAATATTTGATTGTTATCTGTGCCGGATTAAGAGAGACTGGCTGAGGGGGACTTTATGACCTCTCTAGCCAGACTCTCGATTCATCGCCTTGTGGGAGGAATTGATTCATACGTTCGTCACTCCTGGTCACACTGACCCCAAGATTCTCACCCACCCCTCATACCTTTTTCCTTCCCGGAACTTCCTCTCACTTCTTTCCTCAAAAAGAACCTTCACACAGCATCCCCTAATATGACGTAGGCTCTGAGGGAAATTATTTTTCTCAAGGCCTCCTATGTGGAGATAAATATAAAATCTACAACAACTACTGGTGTGATAATAGCACATATTAAAGTGTCAAAGTTCTTAGCAAATTTAAAAATATAAATCTGTACTTCCAAGTGATAAATTGTGTGCAAACAATTACCTTAACAGTTATTGTGTGTACTGAACATTGAATTTGGTGAAATCAAGTGACAGGATATTATAAAATCAAAATTGAAGGATTTAATTATCATCGCAGATAATATTTATTGTTACCCACCATGAGTTCTACCTGCAACCAATGTAGTCAGTACCAACGGCTGACTGTATGAAGTGTATAAGTTGCAAAAACCTAATGCATCTCAGTTGTGCCAAAATTACCTCTGCAGTTTATTAGAAGATGTCTGAGGAGAACAAAGAGTCATGGATATGCGCTAAATGTAAAACAGGACAATCACCGCTCTCCAGCAATCTCAACTCTAACGACTCGATAATTCTTCTCAGCGAAATAAAAAAAACTCTCCTCACAACTGCACTCGATGAATTCAAAACTGGTTTCTTTTTAACAAACAATCGTTCACAACAGCACAATTGAAGACTATACCAATAAAATTCTGGTACTAGAAGAAAAACTAAAAAAAATGGTCAAACTTGAAGCCGAAGTAATTGAATTAAAAAAGATCGTTACATATTTGGACAAAACAAACAACGATAGAGAACAACAGTCGCTCATCAATAACATTGAAATCTTCGGTCTGACCGAAAAGCAAGATGAAAACCTATTTTCCACTCTAACTAAAATTGTGTCAAATATCGAACTAATTATTAAGGAAGAGGACATTGAATTTATCACCAGAGCCAAACCACGCCAACATCCTGAAGAGCAAATAGCAGCGGTTCCCCGTGACGCCCGCCCTAAGAATGTGGTGGCTAAATTTGTCAACAAAAGGAAGAAGGATGAGCTGCTGGCGGCCATTAAAAAGAAGAAGGGGGTTGACTGTAAGAGCCTAGGTGTTGCAGGACGTAAATTTTATATAAATGATCACCTTACCAGAAAAAACAAATCACTTTTGAGGTCAGCTAAAGACTTCAAAAACTTAAACAATTATGATTTTTTATGGGTGCGAAACTCAAAAATTTATATAAGAAAGAATGTTACCTCTCCTGCTGTCTTTGTCTCAGGTCAAACCTTTTTGAACAATTTAAAATAGAAATTTGTTTTAAATTTTATTATATTTTAGATTTCCAAGTCCCATTATTCTACTTAACTTTACACACCCACAATTCGTCTTACTCAATACACTACAAACACATACATTCATGTCTGCGCAAATTGATAATTAAGCTCACTCAGTGGACTTTAGGCTGATGAGTAAATATCATAATATCCTCATATCGACTAATTACTAATTATTATATTTATTTCAAATCGAAACTGGATAATAATTTTGCACTCACGCAATGCATGACTCTATCGTAATTTTTTATCAAAATGCACGAGGTCTTCGATCCAAAACCAAAGAATTTGATCAAAATGTCCTGATTAACGAATTCGACTTAATCTTAATTAGCGAGACATGGTTAGTTGACAGCATATCCGATGATGAGTTGTTTGATTGCCGGTATAACGTTTACAGAAATGACAGAGATACTACTCTAACGGGTAAACTAAAGGGGGAGGCGTTGCTACAGGTATATAAAAAGAAGTTCGATCACGAAAATCGTGGACTTCAGAAGCCGAGGATATATGGATCTCACTGTTATTAAGACATTCGAAACATCGCATTTCTAATATTCATATTTGTTGCTCTTATTTACCGGGGGTTAGTCCTAAGTTATCCAATGTGCAGCGTTTCTCTATCATCAATAGTCATACAACTGCCATATCTGATTTAACTACTGAATATCCAAATGACATTTTTCTAATAATAGGCGATTACAATATTCCAAACATGAGCTGGAACTCTACGTGTCAGCCACGTAGTACCGACCTCTGTGCTTCTACCCTCCTTAGTTGTCTTTCGTTCTCGAATTAAACACAGTATAATGCAATTTATAATTCTCACGGACGAATTTTAGATCTTGTGTTTTGTAACACTACAGTCAATGTCTCCGCTGCCGACTCTCCATTGGTAGTTGAACTTAATATTCCTCTCACTACTGTCGCCCCAAAAGCCCAGATAATCAAATTGTTTAATAAAGTTAACTATGAAGTTGTCAATGATGTTCTCAGGAATAGTGATTGGTCTCTTGTACTGAACGCGCAAGACGTTGACACTGCGGTAAAACATTTTTATAGAATCATTGACGCCCTAATAGATGACATGGTTCCAAAGAAAGTAACCAGATCAACTAAATTTCCATCATGGTATTCGGCGGCTTTAATTAAAATAACCAAAGAAAAATTCAAGTTTTTTCGTATCTGGAAACGCTACAAGAATCCATTGGATTATCAATCTTTCTCATCACTCCGCAAAACACAGAAGAAGATTTCTAGTCTTACTCATAGAGCCTATATTGCCCGATTAGAATCTGACATTCAAAATAATGTTAAAAAAATATGGTGTTATGTTCAGACACAAAGAAAATCTCCCACCATACCCGAACACATGACGTATCCTTCCAAAACGGCAAAGACAGCAAAGAAGTTACGGACCTTTTTGCTGATTACTTCTCAACGGTCTTTACAAATGAAATTCCAACTCCTGATGTTTATAATATGGTAGATCTTCTTAACAATACATTTATATCCTCAATCAGAATAAATGAAGAAATCACCTTTAAATATCTCTCAAGCATAAATATTATCACACCAATCATTAAGATTGGTGATAAGCATGATGAAAAAAAATTACCGTCCAATTTCCCAACTTCCTATTCTAAGCAAAGTTCTTGAAAAAATAGTTTTTGATCAACTGTACTCTACTATTTCGACAATCATTTCGCCGAATCAGCATTGATTTATGAAAGGTAATTAAGGTGTAACGTTATTATTTTAATGGTAGTTATTCAGTCGGTTCTTGCTCAGAATGAGTATTATTAATTTCGTTGGAACGACAGAACAAATTCAAATTGCCTGGACGTTTCTCCATTGTTTTGGAAAAAAGAGAAAAAACTGTTATAAGGGCGACGTGATGACATAATAATGAATTTGTCTGAAGTTTAATTTGTAAAGAGTTATATTATGAAGTGTGATTTTGAGTTTAATCTCAGCACGAGAAATGTTATTATTACTCGTAAATGATTGTGTAAATTTCTCCATCAGCGACTTTGCTTCGTAACAGAGTGGTTGCTTGATGTAGTCCGGGTTTTTGTTCAACAAGCCAGGGAGGCTAGTGCGAACACCTACAAATTGGTGATAGGAATAAGAGGAAGACTTCTAAAACTCTTTGAAAATTACTTGAACAACCGATGCAAGAAAATAAAGCTATTGAACACCTTAAGTAAAAAAAAGAAGAATTTTAGCAGGCATTCCTCAAGGTTCCATATTAGGTCCAATTTTATATATCATTTATGTATCTTTTATTAAGTACATTTTTAAACATGTAAAACACTTTGTGTACGCGGATGATACTGCATTGGTAATTTCATGCAGTGATCTGCAATTATGTATTAAACTCTTACAAGAAGATAACATTGAACTTTTGAAATGGTCTCATGACTCTGGTTTAATTATAAATGCAAAAAAAACTAAATTGATACACATTAGATCACCCAATGCCAAGGCAAATATTATTACACCTAAAATTAAAACACACACATCAGATTGCTTACATGTCGGTGTCTCTACATTGTGCACATGTGAAAATATTGAACTGGTTAAAGAATATGTTTATTTAGGAGTTATTATTGACTGTTTTTTCAAATGGGATTCACAAATAAATAAAGTCTGTGAACGACTCAGATCTATTGTTAGCAGATTATATAAATTAAAATTTTATGTTCCAATAAGCACACTTCGAATAATTTATTTATCATTAGCTGAATCTATTATAAGGTATGGAATTACAGCCTGGGGACTTTCCTGTAACACAAATGTAAATCATGTTCAATCGGTTCAAAAATCATTAGTTAAATTATTAGCGCATAAAAGTTTATACGAACAAAGACATAATGTTCCGTACTTTTACCAGAATCTCAAAATTCTCTCAGTAAGAGCAATTCTGTGGTATAAAATTATATCTCAGCATATGAATAGCCCTATATACATACATAAACTGGATCACATTTACAATACCCGTTTTACGCTAAATGATGGACTAATTGTACCTAAGCACTTGAACAAATATGGACAAAGAACGCTGGACTACATGATACCAAATTTATTGAATATATTACCTGCTGAAATTAAAAAATGTACAAACGGTAAAACAAATATTATGTTGAAGAATTGGCTCGCCGAAAGAAAAAAATTGTATTAGACACTAGCACAAAAATTGTAACTGCAAAATAAAGTAAAATAAGTTTATTTAAATCCTCTAAGTAAAAGCACCCATTGACAAACTACTAAAAAGTAGTTTATTGGGACTTTTCTTTTTCTGTAAAATATTTTTTATTTTTCCTGTCATATTGTATTTACCTTGTCTTTATTATTACAAATAAAAAAAAAAAATCATTTATTTTGGAAAATGTAAACCCTAATTTAACTACTTTTGACGGATAGGTATTTCTCCGGAATTTAAAGCCTTGTCTAAAATACTTGACAGATAGGTATTTAGTAATGTAAACCCTACACTGACCACTTTGTACATCAATTTTTATAATTGAATTAAAAAAATAAAAAATAATAGACATATTTAAGTCTAGCTATATTGTTTGTTGTTGAAATGTATTGTTTAAGTTTTTTTAGCTTAAGTCAGACATTTAGTTTAGTATAAATAAAGAGGGGAGAGAGAGAAAAAATTAGGTAATTTTTCTTTGGTTCTTTATTTTTTCCATTAATAATATCCATATTTTTTTTTCAAAGATTTCAAAAGTGGGAGCTTGAGTCCTCCGTACCCACAAGTGTTTCTGAGAGATTGACTCCCTTTGTGTGAGTAAGTGTTTTCCAATCTTATTTTGGAGATGAAAAAGTGGAGATTCCATTCTCATTAAAATAAAATAAAAATAAAAATGTGTTAAATAGTTATAATAATAAATATAAAATTATAAAATAAAATATATAAACCAATAGGTTGTGTAACTCCAAACTGCGTATTGGTTTTCTTTTTGGGGTTTCCTTGTTATTGTGAGTATATATATATGTATAATTCTTTTGTTTTTTTGATATTCTCTGTGTCATTATCTTTAATGTTTTAATTTTTTTTGCTTCTTATGTACAAGTCCAGGAGTAGAGAGATATTTCATATTGTTTCGGTATAATTTTACTTCACTCTGCGGCGTAAAATTTCTGGGGGAAGCGGGGAATAATGACACGTACCTTTCTCAGTTAGCAGAGAAATTCCGTTTGCATGAGCTCTCATCATCATCTCAGGGTCCTGCGTGGGATAAAAAGAAAGCTACTATCTGATGTAAATAAAAGAACTCACATTAAACTAAATGTACTTGTTATTATTGACAAGCAAAAAACATAATCTACATAAATACCTTTGTAAACTCAAAAAAATGTAGAGAGAGGGAGAGAGATAATTCAGTTATTTTAGTAGAATCCACTCCAAATGATCATTCGTAGCTTGCGATAGTTAATATGGCGCACCTCTTCTAACCTCAGCTACAAGGGCTCCAGATAGCTAGAGAAGAGCCCCAGAGCTGCCGCTTCGCAAGCCTCTTCTAACCTCAGCGACAAGGGCTCCAGATAGCTGGAGAAGAGCCCCAGAGCTGCCGCTTCGCAAGCCCATGACACCATGAAGCAGCCGAGATTCCAGTCCATCCACAAAGGCCCGCTAGACTTTAAATGTCATTTAAGAAGCGCCTGCAATCTTCATCAAAGTTATCCTCGGTGATATTGGATTGTACGTGGCTGTTTTATATAACGTCATAAGCTGTAAACACGCCCGACCAAAACATTTATGTAACAAGCTGTGATCAGTTATCCCGATGGCTATTATTTTCGGTGGATTGTTTTCCAACTCATCACGAGCGTCAAGCAATACTTCTTAACAGCACCAATTTGTAGGTGTTCGCACTAGCCTCCCTGGCTTGTTGAACAAAAACCCGGACTACATCAAGCAACCACTCTGTTACGAAGCAAAGTCGCTGATGGAGAAATTTACACAATCATTTACGAGTAATAATAATATTTCTCGTGCTGAGATTAAACTCAAAATCACACTTCATAATATAACTTTTTACAAATCAAACTTTCGACAAATTCATTATTATGTCATGACGTCGCCCTTATAACAGTTTTTTCTCTTTTTTCCAAAACAATGGAGAAACGTCCAGGTAATTTGAATTTGTTCTGTCGTTCCAACGAAATTAATCATACTCATTCTGAGCAAGAACCGACTGAATAACTACCATTAAAATAATTACGTTACAGTAGGTCTACAACATCCAACTTCGCTCTTTTCATTAACTTCTTGCATAGCAAGATGGACGATAAGGAGCAAGTCGATGCTATGTATACAGACTTCTCTAAAGCCTTTGACCGCGTAATTCACTCAATTCTTTTGAAAAACTCATCCTACTTGGTATACATGGCGACCTGTTTGGATGGATAAAATCTTACATTAGTAACCGCAATCAGGTTATATTAATCAACGGCGTCTACTCAAAATCTACAGAGGTTCTGGTGTTCCACAAGGTTCCCACCTAGGCCCGCTCTTGTTCAACATTTATATAAATGACATTGGATCATGCTTTCAAAATTCGGAATATTTGCTTTACGCTGATGACATGAAAATATTCAAAGTGGTGCATTCTCCATCTGACTGTGAAGAATTATAAAGTGACCTGGATAGGCTTTGCAAGTATTGCTAAGTTAACTGCTTAGATATCAACATTTCCAAATGTCACACTATGAAATTCACCAGAAATAAACCTTTAATTAAGTACACTTATTCACTCCACAATGAACCTGTCATCTCTAAAAAGGAATGTAAAGATCTTGGGGTTTACCTTGATAGCAAACTTATATTTAATAAGCACATCGACTCAATCATTAACAGGTCGTATAAAATGCTTAATTTTGTTTTTCGTGTCTGTAAAGTATTCAGTAATCCGCGTACAGTAGTAATGTTATATTTTGCATTAGTCAGAAGTACACTGGAACATGCCTCGCCAATTTGGAACCCACAGTACAAACTGTATATTGATAACATTGAAAACATTCAACACAAATTCATAAAATATCTTAACTTTAAATTCAACAATAACTTTGAACGCACATTTGAAACTTTGCAACAAAGGCGAGCAATTGCTGATTTAACATTTATACATAGAATTTTAAATAATAAAATCGACTATACCGAACTTCTTTCCCTAATTAATTTTAACATAGCCTTAAGACGTACACGTCACACAGAATTATTCCACATGCATAATTATAAAACAAATGCAACAACTAATTCGCCAATTAACCGTGCTCTTAATATGTTCAATGTTTGTCTAAATTCTAACATCGACATTTTCTCCGATTCACTTCCCAAATTTAAAAAGAGCATCATGTCAATAATGTAAATTGTTCAAGGCGCATACATACGTACACACATTACCACTTCCCACATCTACAGACGTACTCACACACACACCTACCCACTACGCACATCACCCGGTAATCACTTAATATAAATAATATACTTCAATGAAACATATCATAAGTACCCACCTTGAAATATACTTAATAACTGTAAAAAATTTTCACCACTGTAAATAATGTAGGTACTGTTTGTTTCTTCAATAAATAAATAAATAATAAAACACCAAAAAATTGACGTTAAACAATCGGTAAAGTTGGAATACTAGAGCTATTGAATATAGATTTCAAAGATTTTGTCTTTTGTAACAGGTCCCGTGCCAACAACGACACCTGTATCTACTACTCCAACTCCAACACCTGGTAAGTGCAACATCTAATTGAATGGATGTTTTAATTTTTGTTTTATTTACAGATATTTTTTTTTTTTGTTTGATTTTGAAGAAAAAAAAAATGAAAAAAATAAAAAAAAGTCATCCCAAAAATCACCGGCGACAAAAATTTCATGCACATTTTTTACTGCAAAAAATGTCAGGAATCACTGGTTGAAGTAAGTTAAGTAGTGTACGTCCCTTAACACCCTGTATACAAAATATGTATAATGGTGAATTTAAGTAAAAATACTGTATTTCTTAGCCCTTCTCACTATGGGGTCCTGTGATGAGATGGACTAAAGTTATAAATATAGTTTTTTTGTATTCTATATCGTTTTTAGTGTCTTCATAAGAGTTTTTTCATTGACCTCTTTTAGTCATATTTTTATTCTTGATTTGTATAAATTAGATTTTTTTTCTTAGTTTTATGTCTTGGTGAAGGATGTTATGGAGTTTAGTTGCAAAGTATGTGTAGTTTCTTTGTCCGAATGTGGTTTTATAACTTTGAATATTTTTTTATATCATTTTTATTCGACCTAGTGTTGTGCATACACGGTCTAGTAGAGGATTCAGTATTATTGAAAAGCTTCAAGAATACATGTTTGTCATATTTTTTTTTCTACATTTGGTACGTCAAAGAAAATTTCAATTGAAGGCGTTCTAATGGGTACTTCTTTCAAGATGATCTTTATGATTCCTTTTTGAATCGTATTCTGGTAGCATACGATTATGTGTAGCAGATCCCAATCCTATGATTAAATATTCATTTCAAGAATGACATAACGTGTAGTAGACCTTTTTCATATCCTCTTTATTACCCAGGTTTCTTAGATTGTTAAAGAGGCTTGTGAGTTTTTCATCAAAGGAATACCTTTGAGGTGTAGGTCCCATCTAAGATTTTCATCACTCCGAGATATTTTATGTTTTTCTATAACAGGGCTTTTCTTATAAATGTAATACCAACAGTGATGGAGGTAGCAAATATCCTCACCGTCACCATCATCACTCTTGGCTCTTCAACCCCTGGTAGGTCTTTGCCTCCTCAAAAGTCTTCCTCCACTCATCTCGGTTTTGTGGCAGCTCTCTCCAGTTTAGAAGATCCAAGATAGGTATATCTTTGAGGACGTCGTCGCTCCATATTAACCTTTGTCTTCCAGTGTCCTTCTTCAATGTCCAGAATTTTAAATATAATGTCCTCCACTTACAAAGTCGTAACTCTTCCAAGCATAAATACAAACTTTCTAATAAAGTGTGTTTTATCGGAAGCGTCCTGCAGGTAAGTATGTTTCTGTATCTATTTGTAAATAATAAAATTAGATAGAGCTTAAAAATTAAAAAAAAAATTGTAAAGCGCCCTTGAGGTGATTTTTCACAAAAACGGCACTCTACAAATTATACAAATATTTACGCACCAGCTTTAAACGTCCGGGTTAAATTTTCCCCCAAAAAAAAGGAAAAAAAGAAGGAAAAACTAAACCCTTTCACACACTTCCCCAAATGATCATCTAGTCAACCCACGCTATGCAATTGCACTATATAAGTATTATAAATACAAAACAATACAAGAACAACATGTCAACCTACTAGAGACCAAATGGGAATATAATTCACCGACTCCAGATATTTTCATATCAGAGGGTTCGGCTCTGTGGCATTTCTAATTGAACCTATAAATCCTACTGATCCCTCAATATAAATATTTAAAATATCTTTTGTAATCCTACATGTATTTAAAATTACTGATTTTTGCATTTTTATATACAAATTCATTGACAAATCTAATATAAAATAATATATTATAATAATTATTATTATAGTGCTTAAAAACTGTCTTAGCTAGTTAAGGTTTAAAGCTGGTGGGAAACCCGTACTATTGTTCAACTGTATACTAATCGGTCAAACTTTTTATTTTCCAGTTGGTGACATATTTTGTGATTACGCCTGCGAAAACATGTGTGACTACTCTCAGGGACCGTGCACCTTCGATCTCCCAGCGGAACCGGAACCTTGTTATTGTAAGTTACAACTTATCACTACATCTCTACATCTTCTCTACATATTATAAATTAAAGTCTTCCGCGTCGTCTGTCTGTCTGTTAGCGATAAACTCAAAAATTACTAAACGGATTTTCATGCGGTTTTCACCAGTTAGAATGCTTCTTGAGAAAGGTATATAATTTATTAAGGATTTGTGCAAATTGGTTGAAACATAACGATTATTGTTAGAAGTGTCGGAAAAAGTCAAGCCGCCTGGTAGCTTACATACATCGAAAACACTGCCTAATCCCTTTGAGATATAACAAAACAATGCATGGTGGGATATTCCTCTTTTATAGATTTACAAAAAAAGTCCGCGATGGCATATATATATATCTTGTATGGATAGCTTACTATACCAATTCTATCTTTAAAAAAAATGGTCACCTACAATGCGGTAATTGGAAAGTTATTTAGATGGATACAGTAATAATCCTTAGTAACTTAAAAATGTTAGTAAGAGTTACCTCAAGCATTATATGAACATTATTATAATCTTTTGCATTATAAATTAAAGTCTCCACGGCGTCTGTCTGTCTGTCTCTTCGCGACACACTCAAAGATGGCGGTGGTTATAAAGTTTGGATAACCATCCAGTAGATGGCGTTATGTTAAGTTAGCCACAGCAACGCGTGGCTGGGTCAGCAGTAAATTGTATATTATGCCATTTTTTAAGGGTTGTTAGGAACTTTCTTAGAAGGTAGGAAATAAGGAAGAGTAAGAGTAAGAGTAAGAGTATTCTGATGTAGCAGGCTGACTGATGATGTCCACATATGATTCATATTCCACATAAAATGTTCCAAATTATGCACAGATTGTATGATCACCAACAGCTTTAATTTGAAGTCTTTACGTAAACTGGTAATTTGCACTTGCATTCGAAAATAATAACTTAATCATAATAATACACTGCTTGCTTGTTGAAAGTTATTGCCGCACTGATTTGCAATGTCATTAAGAGGGCATTACCAGAGAAAACCGGAAATACGTCATTTTCAAAAAAGTTTTTAGACGTATTGACTCTTTTCCACAAGAAAATATAAATGGATTTCGAAAGATTGTTCTTTTATCTAGCATAGTTATGTAATAAATTTTGAGAATTTTTTTTAAATTTTAAGTATAATAAATAATAAGGTTATTCCATAGGTCGTTGGCAGATTTGTTCAATTTTCAAAAAAGTTTTTGTATTATACCACACCCATTTCAAATAATAAATCATGCAGTAAAATAAATCAATAGATACATTATCTAGCAAACATATGTTTTAGAATTTTAATTTTAGTTTCAATAAAATCATTAAAAAATATGTACGTACATGTGTTTCTTGGCGAAAATTGGTCCGTTTGTGTATTTATTTGCGCACTTACAAACTAATATATTTCAGATGTTTTTAACATTCTTATTAAATTTAGACATTATTGAAAAATGATAAATACTTATAATCAAAAAATAACTACAAAAAGTACATTATTTTAATAGTTTTATCATCACGCCTTTCAGCATTTTTGGATGAAGGTATAAATTAAAGCTAATTTGAATTGAAATAAATTCGATATTGAGTTATAATTTAAAAAAGCTGGTACGGAAAATAATTAATCTTTCTCATTGTAACCGCCCTGCACGATCGTAAGAACAACTTTCGACGAAATGTTGATTTTCGTCCGCTGGCTGGTTAAACGCTCTTAAGATGAAGCCATAGTAAATAATGCAAAATCATACAAAATCATATGTTTTTATTTTGAAATTTTGATCGCTAAGTATTAGATGATTAGTTATAGATGCTTCAATTGAATACTGCGTGTAGAACATAGCTTGGACCTTAAAAATATCGGTCATTTTTTGTAGTATTTTAATATGCCTATAAAAAAATAAAGTATTAGGTCCTAAAATAACACTTTCAAGTCCAAACTCTCCTATTTATAAACCCCTTTTCGGATATGGTTTTATTGTATAATGTGGAAAATTCAGTTTATTTTATAATAATCGCAAAAAAATTGATATTTACGCCCGATCTTTCCAAATTTAAATAAACTATGCATTTGCGCGTTTTTATTTTACAATACGGCCGCTAGTAGATGAATTTGGTTTTTCAAAGGGTACCCTATGGCGTCCACCGAAGAACTATTGACCACGCCACACCTATTTCGTATCAGTCACGCCCCGGCCGGAGCGGAAGACGTATGGCTTCGCGTCGCTTGATTTCGTGATATCAATTTTAAATTTACGTTTTATTACAATAAACAATACGTAAAAAAGGAGTTAATGTTTTTTACAGGTTTTTAAGAAATCAACCTTAAATTTTTTTTTTCTCAAATACCTTTTCCGACCTTTCCAAAAGCTTTTTCTCAAGTATTTTTAAACTCCTCCCTTAAAGGGGCGTGCATTCCGATCTCGATTTTTTCCTGGACTATGGGATCGCTTTAAGTAGCTAGAAGGAAGTGTGTAGGTAGGTAGGTGTGGATGTAGGAAGTATGTTGGAGAAGGAGCAGGTTAGAAATATTTCCGACAAGGGTACCACTCAACTCAATTAAATGAATACACACTGTTCTGTTATTCATGTTATTTATTTATATTTTTTTTTTAATGCCGGCAACCCGGGCGTTTATTGTAATAATAATCATATACATACAAGTTAGTAGCCCGCCTCACTAGACTAAGTCTGTTCCGAGGCGGTTACACATATATATACATAAACTTAGACACATATACATTTACATACATAAACACAATTATGTTTATACACACATACAAGCATATGCGCAAATACTTACACACAGGTATTTGCATACGTGTACATAATCGAACTCATAGATACATATTAAAACATATATACATATAATCATATAAGAATTTTTGGGAGTTGAAATACAGTTATCAAGGAATAAACAAATTTCTATAAAACCAAAAATTCATCAGATACACATAGTAATGCTAGCATCTAAATCTAGAACTATTAAATATCAACAAAATGAATACACATAGTAATGCTAGCGTCTAAATCTAGAACTATAAGATTTCAACAAAATAATATACATATGAGGTAATAATAATATAAGCATTCGTAAAACAAAAGCAGTATTAATAATTCAGATAAAATTTCTATAAGTAACCAACACATATATAAGTAAATAAAGAGTGAGGATTAAAGACTAAGATGAGATTACTAATAACTTGGTGATGCTTGCCCTTTTTTGTGTAGTAACCATGTATTGAAATGTTTAATAACCAGTTTAGGTTGTTTTTTGTGGTACAATAGGTGGTTTCTTTTAGGAAGGTGTTGAAAATGTGAGGTGCGAGGTAAGATTCGTGCTTTTGGGCAAAAGTTGATTTAGTTTTAGGTACTAGAAGTAGGTTACACGATTTAGCTCTTGTGTTTTTTGGGTGAGTTATGTGGCATGGTGAGGATTTTACGCAGTTTATTTGTATGATCTTTTTAATGAACAGCTTCCTGATATCTAGTATGTTATCTGCAAAAAAATAAAAATAAAAAATAAATAAAAAAATAGTAATAAGTATGTTCTCCGTTGGGTGAAGATAAGGTTTTTTGAACATGATCCTAATTAATGTTTTATAAGTTGCGTTAAGCGGTTTAATGTACTTGTCGGCAGCTCCCCCCCAAGCAGAAATTCCATAAGTTAGAAGGCTTTGACAAAGAGCGTAGTAAACATTTTTTATTTGTTTTAGTGACATAATGTTTCTAATAGTTTTAAAAATAAATGTTAGTTTACGGATTTTTTTAATTAGTAAGTTAATATGAAGTTCCCAGTTTAATTTACAGTCCACTGTTAAGCCTAGATACTTGATATTATCAGTATGTTCTATTTTTTCGCAGTTGTGGTTTGAGGGATTTGAGGTAATATCAGGGGGTAGGTATAAAGGCGGAGAGATTTTTGGTTGCCCGGTAGTGGTTTTGCTGAATGTTAAGTATTTTGTTTTGGTGATGTTTAAGGTAAGTAGATTTTTGTCTAGCCAATTTTTTATTTCTAACATACCAGTTTCCGCACTTTTGAAGGCCTTTTTCCAACTCGGAGCTTTGAATAGAATTACCATGTCATCTGCGTAACTGATTACCTTGTAGTCGATAAATGCCATTTTAATAACGGTAAGTTCATTTATGTAAATGAAAAATAGAAGGGGACCAAGTACACTACCTTGAGGGATGCCGTACTTGATTTCTTCCGGATCACTGTAGCATTTATTAAGTTCAACTATTTGTTTTCTATTTTTAGTATAGCTAATAAACCATTCGAGCGGCGGACCATTGATACCATTATTTTAAAGTTTTTCGTACAGAATGTCATGAGAGATAGTATCAAAAGCCTTAGCCAGATCTAGAAAAACTCCGATGACTTTGGATCCATCATCTGTATTTTTGACAATGTAATCAGTTAATTCGGATATAGCCTGCTCTATGCTCATTTTAGCTCGAAAACTAAATTGACAATCTGAGAGTAAGTTGTGTTTATCGAGGTAGGATATTAGCATTTTTTTCATTGCTTTTTCCAAAACTTTCGATAATGAATTTAATAGTGAGATAGGTCTGTAGTTAGAAATTAGAGTTTTGTCCCCTGACTTATGAATTGGAGTTATAATGGCAATTTTTAGTTTATCCGGGACAATCCCTTGGCTGAAGCATTGATTGAATATGTGTAGAAGAGGTATAATAATAAATTCTCGCAGATCAATCAGAATTTGGTTTGAGATTTTGTCCGGGCCCGGAGGGCAATGTGGTTTGAGAGATAAAATAAGGTCGGAAATTTCTGTTTTATTGAGTTTATATATATTAAAAGAGTGTAATGGTTGCTTGGTAGGGCTGTGTTTAGATGAAAGTTTTTTTGCAGTGTGGTGATTGTTGAGGATTTTGCTTGCTAGATTTAGGCCTACGTTGGAAAAATGAGAATTAATATAATTAGCTAGTATGAATGCTTCGTTCTTAGTTTCAAGGATTTCTCCATTAATTGACAGTTTCTTGCTATTATTACTCTTCTTGGGTTTTAAATAAGCTGCTTCATTAATGACTTTCCAAGTTTTTTTTGGATCCGTTCTGGCATTTTCAATTGCGTTCCTATAAAATTTGAATTTAGCCTGCTTAATTAATTTGTTACATAGATTTCTATATAATAAGTAGTCATGATTAAGTTTACCGTCATATGGGATTTTATTTACTTTCATGTGCATTGTGTTTCGTTTGTAAATACTCTTTACTAGCCCTGCAGTGATCCATGGTTTAATTTGCAATGTTTTGTGAGCTTTGTTTTTGTGTGTTTTTATTGTAGTGTGCGTGTTAGTGTACTTTTCCATAGTTATTAGGAAAGCATTTAGAGCTTTGTTCGGGTCTTTTTCTTTTAGTGTTGAAGTCCAGGATTCATGACTTATTTCTGCCCTAAGTGATTTAAAATCTATAACGTGTTGTGTGGTGTTTGTAGGCATTTTCGTTTTATTTTTGAAGTTTGATCTAATGCCGAGTGAAGTAGTGTAGTGATCGGTGACCATTGTGTGAATAATGGATGAGATGGTTATTTTCTTGGTTTTGTGGCGGCTACGTCCCGGTCAACCCCCACCTCAACATTGGCTCATATATATTACTGCTTGTACTAACAAACGCTCAGTCAATAAATAAACCTCACTCGTACGGACGTGTTATTCTTTGTAACCTCCTGTGTTGACTCTCCCGCACACTTACACTCTACACACAACATTGTACACATACGCATATATCTGTGTACTCCAAAGTGGTGACCCCGACGTGATATACATAGTGGTGTGCGAACAATAGAGTGATAAGCGTTGGCAAGCAAAAGTGTAATGCGAGACGGTACATTCCTTCGATATTGTTATCTCGCCGACTGGGAACAATAGAAGTGCATCGATACGCAATTTTACTTTATACATATATTTTTTTAAATATGTCTTACGGAGAGAGTTTTGTCTCTAGGGCTGCCCCAGAGCCCGAAGTGATGACGGTCTCATTAACTACAAAAATTCCCGAATTTTGGAAGGAGCAACCAAGACTGTGGTTTCACCAATTGGAGGAAATTTTGGCCCCACAGAAGATCAGCGACGAAAACAAATATTTAATCCTAGTGGCTAAATTAGGAAAGAATGAGCTGCGTCAGATAAGCGACATTTTAAACAAACCTCCAGCCGAAAATAAATACCTGGCCGTAAAAACCAGACTACTCCAAGTGTACGAAGAATCAGAAACCCAGCAGCTCCAACAACTCCTTGGCGAGCTCGAACTGGGTGACCAAAAGCCGTCACAACTTTTGCGTCGCATGAAAGAGCTGGCAGTAAGTAAGCTCTCAGATGAGACGTTGAAGATCCTGTGGCTGGGACGACTCCCACAAATAGCTCGCGCAGTCCTCACCGTAAGTGAAGTACAGGAGATAGAGAAATTGGCCCAGATTGCCGACAAGGTTCTGGACACTACCCGAGCCATGGAAGTAGCTGAACTGAAGGCGCACGAACCATCGGCCATCGAGAAGTTAACGCGTCAAGTAGAGAGTTTGCAGTTAGAGATAGCCGGTTTGCAGAGGGAACCAAGAGGCCGCGAGCGCTCATTTTCCAGAAACCGTCGAGCATCAACCTCCCGGGATCGCCGTCGTACCCCACAATCTGGTGATCCAAATTACCTATGCTGGTACCATTTTAGGTTTGGACAAAAGGCCAACAAGTGCGGAGACCAGTGTACATACAAGAAAAAAACTAGAATCAACGCCGGCGATCGAGATAGTTGGCGTTGAGAAGACATCTCGATTATGTATTACCGATCGGAAAAGTGGAATTAAATATCTAATTGATACAGGTGCCGATATTTCGGTCCTTTCATCGCGAAAATTTACATCATCAACGCCTACTGATTACAAACTTTACGCAGCAAACGGGACAAAGATAAATACATATGGAGAAAGATCTCTAGTTCTTGACCTTGGACTACGGAGGCCACTCCGTTGGACTTTCATTGTAGCTGATGTGAAACAATCTATCATAGGAGCAGATTTTCTCCGGGCAAAGCAACTGTTGGTAGATTTGCATGGAAGAAAACTAGTGGATAAGGTGACAACCCTAACCACTAGTACAGCAATTGCAAAGGATAAGAATGTCAACATATACGCAGTAGATATAAACAATCCATACCATAAGATATTATTAAAGTATCCCGATTTGATAAGACCGGAATCATTAAAAAACGCACCGAAGCATGACTTCCGTCATCATATTGTAACAACGGGACCACCTGTACACGAAAAGGTACGCCCACTAAACCCGGCTAAATATAAAGCTTGTAATGTGTCCAGCCTAAAAGACATCCGCGCGTCCCTTCTTCAAGTTTAACGGAAAGAACGAAAATCACGCCATAGCGAAATGCACATCGACCTACGAAAACAAACAGGATACCCCGCTCCCTTCATCTTACCTCCGCAAGCTTCAGGGAGCAAAAATCATGCAACAACAAAGTGTACACGGGCGGATACCCTGCGCGCTCCCCCTTCACCTCCCCGCACACTCGAGGAATTAGTTTTAAATAATGGAACGCGACACAATGAAGGGCAGTTACGATCAGCATGCGGTCCAAATAGTTACGTGCAGCGCGCGCCCAACGCGGTTGCTGGCGGCACGCCAGCCAGCAAGTCGACCGACGGTCGCAATTAAGACCAAGTTATATCGGAGTATTCCAATAATAACCAAATAATGGTTCTGGACACGTTTTAAGTCCTTCAGTATTCCTACGCGGGAGACCGGATTAAATTAGTTGCCTCCGTACATCGCATCAAGTGCTAGACCGAACCATGTTAATAGTAATCAAGTTTGATCGAATCATGTTAATAGTGACAATCGTGGACAACGATAAAAGGTGTTCGTGGTTCCCTCGCGGAAATCCCAAATCGAACCAGTTGCATTCTCCATGCCATAACAAGT
The DNA here is from genome assembly GCA_917880885.1 of Limnephilus marmoratus. Taxonomy (NCBI): domain Eukaryota; kingdom Metazoa; phylum Arthropoda; class Insecta; order Trichoptera; family Limnephilidae; genus Limnephilus; species Limnephilus marmoratus. The sequence goes on from OU862907.1 coordinate 60,961,698, forward strand.
GCCGAGTTGACCCCGTTCATAAATCAAACGGCGGCCATTGGTGCGGACCCCGCCCCCGGTCCCACCGACTCATCACGACGAGGATCCGGATCGACGCCCCCGCCACACCCGTCGGCGCACGTCACCTGGGTCGAGGACACCCCCCGGACCCGCTGCACCTGGACGGCCAGCACCTGGACACCACGCGTTTCCGGCCACACTTCAACCCACGTTCGTTACCTGGACCGAAGGTCTCAGGTGGCGAATCCCATCGATGGATCAGCACTGGAAACCAGACTCAAGAACCTCCAAGTAAAATACTTCGTAAACTCCCGTACCGTATTAGTAATCAATTTTATTAAGAGTCAATCTAGGTAGGAATGTCGCATTACTATTCCCTATGTCTTGTTCTTCTTACAATAAATTCTCTCTATCATTACATAAACTGTTTCCTTTACGAATACCTGACTAAAAAGCAATGATATTGGGTTACCTACTCACGCCTGAGACCTGACTAGCCGAGGAAGCCAGAACTACGAGAGGTAAAAGTAAGTAGTTTCTGAGGAAAGAGGTAAAAGAATATAAAGTATTACACTGGCACCCAACAAAACAGCAATATCATTGTTTTTCTTAGGTCTTCGTAAAGCTTAATTTCTCATGTATTATCTGTTATAAGTATATATCATGTTCTACAACATTAATTACCTATTAAAAGCAGCACAGTTTAAAACGATTCCCGCGAAAAAATTGCCGTCGGCAAGTTATTATCTTTCAATTCGCCTGTAATCCGAATAAATATCGTTTCACCATACCTTTTTCATAGTTATGCATCAAGATGACTTATTCAAAACGGGATAAATGTTACACCTTTTCGTGTCTATTCATTAATTAATCATTTAATACTTTAATAAAGCAATTAACCAATAGTAATTATGAAAGTTTAAAATCAGAACTCCTCTAAGGTTATTTTCTTACCGCAGATTTAAGTTTCACACCTTTTACCGTGAAGTAAATTAATTTAAATATATACCTATATCAGTGTATTATGTTTTTTTTACGGAAGTGTCTTTTCATTAATATCAAATCATTTTCACAGTACAAGCAGCGGATAGAACGCCGTATTTATACCATGTTATTTTATCCCTTTACGGAAGTTTTATTTTCTTTATTATTTATTTTATTTTACCGGTCATAACATATGCTGTGGGTGACGACACGTTTCCTTGTCATGCGGTGTCATGAAGTGCACGTCCTGGCGCCGCCAGGCAGGTAAACGTTAGTTATCTCAAGTTACATTATGTAGGTAAGCCTCGCTACCTAGCGATAAGAATTCAGTCGCAAGTAATTACCGAAACGTGCGTGTATTAGTGTGTAGTTCCTTCTCTCCGCCCATACGTCATTTATTTGCTTACGAATCATCTTTAACAGTTCAAGTTTACAATGGTTTACATGTCTACCCATAGTTAATAAAAAATAAAGAATAAATAACTTTATTACGTAAATAACCCTTTAAAGACATGTTGGCGCTCAAAATCTTAGCTTTAGTTACGTTACCAATTATCGCTATTTTTGCGTAATTTTAATTATCATACAAATGATAAAACCCGGACGTGTCACGAAGGAGAATTTGCATACACAGGCTTCTATTTGAAAATTTTTTTTTTTTTTGTTTTCATCATAGGTCCGTCAGAATCAGAGCTGTTCGGGCAGGCCGTGTTTTGCTCATAAAATCTACGTCGTTTTTATTAGGGAAACCAAATACATTTGTGGACTTGGATTAGCTACCCTCGTCGTACAATTGTTTTTTTCCTTTTTATTTTCACGTGCTAATGAAATGCATTATTATTGCGAATAGGTATTGAAGATTCGTCCATAAGGACAGATTCTTGTGTTGTTTGCCTAAATGTTGATAACAGAAAAATTAAGTTATATTTGGATAATTCCATATCCACCAGAGACAGTGATCCCTGGATATGTTACAATCACGTGTTACCTCTACACCTGATTAATTGCAAGTAACACACCTGTCAGGTGTTGTTATCATTTTTATCACGTAGTTTGCGTGAGATCGTGTGATACGATAAAATTAATTATGTACTTAACTGTGTCTGTGTGACCTTTTTTTTATCACGTTATTATCGTGAGAATAAGCATTATGATAACATCAATTCAGGAGAATCGATGATTATTTAGGAATTTGTGTCCGTATGACTTTAACAATGTCTGTTGACATGAGATCGCCCGAAGCGATAATATCAATTATTAAAATTGGTAGTTATTTATTTATGTCTTTGTAACCTTATCGCGTCTATCGACGCGTGGTCGTCTGAAACGACAATATCAATTCATTAAAAGTTGATAATTATGTGTTTCGAAGTTTCAGTTTTTTTTTATGAAAAGGAACTAATTATATTTTTTTAATTTTCAAGATTAATTTCAGTGTTAAAAAGAATTTTTTTTTACCTTTTTCAATTACATCATGCAGTTTCTTTCCCTTTCTTCGTCTTACCGTTTTTGGTTCTTGTTAGGTAGACAAGTCGCCAAAGGGCAGTATCCAATGTTTAGGGATCAGCGTTCACTCTCATTAACAACGAGTTCGTTTGCTCACAGTTATTTTCAATACAAGCAAAAAAAATTCAACAAAGGCGAGTAATTTTTACAACAATTTATGAACATTAGTTTATATAATTAAAGTTAATTCTTTTTACCTTTGTTGGGTCCATTATGAAGATAGCTAATGCCGCCCAGCGTATTTAATCCATTTTTACAATAATTTCAACTTATTAAAGTTGACAATTAAATTGATAAAATATTTGTATTACCTTGTTTTGATTACGTTTAATAACGTGACATCACTTTTACAATAATTTCAACTTATTAAAGCTGACAATTAAATTGGTAAAATATTTGTATTACCTTGTTTTGATTACGTTTAATAACGTGACATCACTTTTACAATAATTTCAACTTATTAAAGCTGACAATTAAATTAGTAAAATATTTGTATTACCTTGTTTTGATTTCGTTTAGTAACGTGTTATTCCTTTTCACAATAATCTCAACTTATTAAAAGTTGACAATTAAACTAGTTACACAGTAGTAACCTTCTTCACATTCTCAGTGTACTATTTTCAGTATACTTTGACTTCAAAATTTTTTTTTATTTTTTTTTGCTTCTTGCCTAATGATAATTGGTGTTGTTATTTTTGTAAGAAATTATTATTTTCCTACATAATTATTTCATTATGTCTTAGGTCTTAAATCGATTATATCTAAAATAATGTTAACCTTAATGATAACCTCCTTTTTATATTGTATAACGCCACCCCATCATAGCTTACGAGAGGTCCCTCTTTCACAAGATTTCAAATTTTTGAGTTACGTCATAATCTAAATATTTATTTAATCTTTTGGCTTTCTAATAGTTTCTCAGATCTTGCCTTATAACAATTTATATTAATAATTTTCTCAACCTTCAAAAAGTTGTTTTGGTTTACTTTCTACAAGCTTTCAGCGAATTATTTGTCACACTTTTTTTGGGTGGCTTTCTCACAACTTTCCAACCAGTTTTGTATAAGTAACTTTTTAGTTTTCATCTGCACTTTTTTCAATTAAATTTTTTTCTTTCCTTTTTTCTTTCCTCTTGTCTTTCTCATCAATCAACAAGGGACACTCTCATTTTTACATGCATATTGCGCACCTTGTATTTAACTATAAGTTAATTTTAACTAGAATTTAAGTTTCCTGTTTTGGTTTTATATAATTTTTAGATAGATCTTTTCAAACTTTTTGTTCTGATTGGCTCTTAGGCAGTTAAATTCCATGTATTATTTAGGTATTGACTCTTGGTAGGTAATTCATTTTTTTTTCTCTTTTTTTTTTCTCTTCCTAAAAAGGGGGATAGTGTAATGTGTCCAGCCTAAAAGACATCCGCGCGTCCCTTCTTCAAGTTTAACGGAAAGAACGAAAATCACGCCATAGCGAAATGCACATCGACCTACGAAAACAAACAGGATACCCCGCTCCCTTCATCTTACCTCCGCAAGCTTCAGGGAGCAAAAATCATGCAACAACAAAGTGTACACGGGCGGATACCCTGCGCGCTCCCCCTTCACCTCCCCGCACACTCGAGGAATTAGTTTTAAATAATGGAACGCGACACAATGAAGGGCAGTTACGATCAGCATGCGGTCCAAATAGTTACGTGCAGCGCGCGCCCAACGCGGTTGCTGGCGGCACGCCAGCCAGCAAGTCGACCGACGGTTGCAATTAAGACCAAGTTATATCGGAGTATTCCAATAATAACCAAATAATGGTTCTGGACACGTTTTAAGTCCTTCAGTATTCCTACGCGGGAGACCGGATTAAATTAGTTGCCTCCGTACATCGCATCAAGTGCTAGACCGAACCATGTTAATAGTAATCAAGTTTGATCGAATCATGTTAATAGTGACAATCGTGGACAACGATAAAAGGTGTTCGTGGTTCCCTCGCGGAAATCCCAAATCGAACCAGTTGCATTCTCCATGCCATAACAAGTGCCGAGTTGACCCCGTTCATAAATCAAACGGCGGCCATTGGTGCGGACCCCGCCCCCGGTCCCACCGACTCATCACGACGAGGATCCGGATCGACGCCCCCGCCACACCCGTCGGCGCACGTCACCTGGGTCGAGGACACCCCCCGGACCCGCTGCACCTGGACGGCCAGCACCTGGACACCACGCGTTTCCGGCCACACTTCAACCCACGTTCGTTACCTGGACCGAAGGTCTCAGGTGGCGAATCCCATCGATGGATCAGCACTGGAAACCAGACTCAAGAACCTCCAAGTAAAATACTTCGTAAACTCCCGTACCGTATTAGTAATCAATTTTATTAAGAGTCAATCTAGGTAGGAATGTCGCATTACTATTCCCTATGTCTTGTTCTTCTTACAATAAATTCTCTCTATCATTACATAAACTGTTTCCTTTACGAATACCTGACTAAAAAGCAATGATATTGGGTTACCTACTCACGCCTGAGACCTGACTAGCCGAGGAAGCCAGAACTACGAGAGGTAAAAGTAAGTAGTTTCTGAGGAAAGAGGTAAAAGAATATAAAGTATTACAAGCTGCAAAGAAGGAATTTGAACACATGCTTGAACTTGGAATATGTCAACCTTCCAACAGCCCGTGGGCGAATCCACTGCATATTGTAGATAAGACTGCTGGTGAAATCCGACCCGTCGGCGACTACAGGCGTTTGAACGCAATCACCGAGGCTGACCGATATACGATTCCTCGGATATTAGATTTCACCTACGCACTAAACAAACGACAGATATTTACAAAAATAGATTTATGCAGAGCTTACCACCAGATCCCAATAGCAACAGAAGATATCCCAAAGACAGCAATTTTAACTCCTTTTGGGTTATTTGAGTTCACTAAAATGAATTTTGGGCTTCGAAATGCTGGGAGTACTTTCCAGAGGTTCATTGATATGATACTACGTGGACTCGATTTCGTCTTTGCATATTTGGACGACATACTGATAGCCTCAGAAAACGAGGAACAGCACGTACAACATCTCCAACAAGTATTATCGCGGTTGGAGGAATATGGGTTAACGATTAACGTAAACAAATGCGAATTCGGCAAAAAAGAACTCAATTTCCTTGGATACCATATTAAAAGCGATGGTGTTACCCCTACCGAAGAGAAAGTAAAGGATATCGTCGATTTCCCCCAACCCCGCACTGTAGAAGAGCTACGCCGATTCCTGGGAATGGTGAACTTTTACCGCAGTTCTATTCCTAAAGCTGCACAAATGCAAGCCCCTCTCAACGCATTCCTGCACAACTCCAAAAAGAAAGATAAAACACGAATTGAATGGACAGCAGCCGCAAATGAGGCATTCCAACAGTGCAAGGATAGCCTAAAAAGCACCGTTACACTGTTTCACCCTGCTCTCGATGCAGATTTAGCCCTCAATACAGACGCTTCCGAAACATGTGTCGGAGCTGTACTGCAGCAACTAGTCGAAAACACCTGGCAACCACTGGGTTTTTTCTCGAAAAAATTGAGTGAAACCCAACAAAAATACAGCACCTATGATCGTGAGCTGTTGGCCATTTACATGGCAGTTAAACACTTCCGCAGCATGACGGAAGGGAGAGAGCTGACAATATATACAGATCATAAACCTCTCACTTTCGCTCTTTCAAAGAAAATTTCAACATCCGACACACCTCGAAGAATCAGACAACTCGATTTCATTTCACAATTTTGTTCCCAAATTAAATATGTTCCAGGAGGTGACAACCCTGTCGCAGATGCCCTTTCACGAATTCAAGAAATTACCTTACCTGGTTTATTCGATTACGAGGAACTCGCAAAGGAACAAAATGAGGATAAAGAATTACGACAGCTTAAAAAACAAGGTAATCTTAATTTCAAATTGATTACTATGCCAGATTCAAATATACCAATAACTTGTGAAATGTCGACTACACGTGTAAGACCATATCTACCTTTGAAATTCCGCGAAAATGCGATGACCTCTGTTCACAACACGAGTCACGCTGGCATAAAGGCAACCCGACAGTTGATTACGCAGCGGTATTTTTGGAATGCAATGAACAGAGACGTAGCCGCATGCGTAAGGAAATGTATATCTTGCCAGAAAGCAAAGGTTGGTAGACACACAATATCACCGCTTGGAGAATTCCACGATGTTTCCCGTTTTGAACATCTACATATCGATATCGTCGGACCACTTCCAATGTCTGAAGAATTCCGTTACTGCGTCACAATGGTGGACCGAGAAACGTCGTGGCCAGAAACTGTTCCAGTCAGAAACATTGATGCCGAAACCATAGCAGATGTTTTAACTGGTCATTGGATATCGAGGTTTGGCTGCCCAGCCTATATTACAACGGATCAGGGGCGGCAATTCGAGTCCGATTTATTTAACCAACTGGTAAGAAAACTCGGTATCAAGAAAATCCACACTACAGCCTACAATCCAAAAGCAAACGGCAAAGTTGAACGATACCACCGTACTCTAAAATCAGCTCTCATAGCAAAGTGTCAAGAAAACACTAATTGGGTACGGGAACTTCCAATCATACTATTGGGTCTTCGGTCAGCCATCAAAGCTGACAAAGGTTACAGTCCAGCCCAAATGGTATATGGGACTTCGTTATCTTTACCTGGAGATATGTTCGTACCTTCTGCACCAAAAACAAATGACACAGACTTTACTAAGACACTTATGGAGCATTTTCGAAAGTCATCTTTTCCAGATGAAAGGAATGCTCCCGATAAAAGAAATATTTTCATTCACCCAGATTTAAAAACATGTTCACACGTTTTCCTTCGAAACGAAGTAAAGAGAGCCCTTACTCCACCATACAAAGGTCCTTATGAGGTTTATGAACGAAAAGAGAAAACTTTCTGTATAATTATTAATTCCAAAAAAATCATTGTATCAATTGACAGATTAAAACCGGCTTATATTACGCAAGATAAGAAAATCAATCAGCCGGACGCCACAGTAAATACACAACCGACAATGAGTAAAAACATCAAACCTACTTATACAAGATCTGGAAGAAAGGTTCATTTTCCTCAGAGATATACAAACGCTATTTTTGTGAGTTAAGTGAATTTATGTGTAATGTAATTTTATTTGCGAAGCCCTGACTCTGAGTTTTATCAAATTTATCGGATTGCAAGTTGCAGCATATAACAATGCCTTGCGATAAACCTTTTAAACAATAAACATTTAACAAAGTGAAATGACAATTGATTTGCTGACACAGTGTAGCAATAATAAGCAATATTATATTAGCATTTAATTTCAAAATAATTTTTTATAGAATTTATAAAATGTGCAGCGGGTTTTTTCGCCCTAACGACCCCGTCAGCAAAATACACTACACACGCCGGACAAACTATCAAAAGACAGTACGTTTCTCCTGAATTTGCTGTCACCTGCAAATATTTTATAAAAGTGTACAATCATAATTTTTCTTGCTTTTTGTGATGACATTCTGTTTATTTTTTTTTGTATGCGTAATCATGCTTGAGTTTTACAATGACACTTTATTTATAGCTTTTGGTGTATCGCAAATGATCTATTTTTCAATACTTTTTAATGAATTTTGACAAATGTTCTTTTCAATGTACCTTTTACAATGTTTAAATGTTTTATGTATCTTTTTGCAATTATCAACAAGGTATCGATCTTTGGTTTGTTTTACAATTTTCTTTGACAATGTTGTTTAACGTATATATATATATTTTTTTTTTCGTGAAATTATATGACCATTTCACTAGGAGGGGAGGCATGTGGCGGCTACGTCACGGTCAACCCCCACCTCAACATTGGCTCATATATATTACTGCTTGTACTAACGCTCAGTCAATAAATAAACCTCACTCGTACGGACGTGTTATTCTTTGTAACCTCCTGTGTTGACTCTCCCGCACACTTACACTCTACACACAACATTGTACACATACGCATATATCTGTGTACTCCAAAGTACACAGATATATGCGTATGTGTGATCAATGCAAGAATTGGACTCAAGGCCTGTTCTTGTGGTAGAATTAATAGTTGATTTAAGGCCATAATGACTTAAAAGACTTAGATATTCGTTAGTTTTAGGATTGCAATTCAGAATGTTTATGTTCAGATCTCCCGCTAAGATGAGTTGTTGGGTATTTGTGTTATCATTTAGAAGTTTTTGTAGAGAATTTAGGAAAGGTGTAAGATTTTTAGAGCAAGGAGGTCTATAAATAGCAAATACAGATAAATCAGAGCCAAGTGATATTTTTATGCAATTTGCTTCCGTTATATTTATTTCAGAGATAAAGGGATTCAGCGCCTCTCTGTTACGAAAATAACTATCCCATCATTTTGGTTGAGTTTAGTAGGAGGATGGAATGTCGAATATCCAGGTAAGTAGATATAGGTGTAAGAGTCATCTGTCCAGCATTCACTTAAAATTATTATATCAAAGTGGGAGTCAAGGTCTTGTAAAATAATTGTAAAACTGTCAAAGTTCTTGCAAATGCTTCTAATATTTTGGGATATTACATTTAAAGAGTTATTTGTGTGGAATACTTTGAAATCTTGAGAATTTTTGAATATATGTTCTTCATGATAGGGTGGTTCAAAATCAATGTTTAGTAGTGAGTCCATTTGTAATAGATGGATTTACCTATACAGTAGACAGTTAAAAATAATGTAACCAATTAGATTATGAGCTGTAAGTCGTTGACATGTTTAACGTTTATTATTTTTGAAGTATGATCAGAGTTCTTTTTTGTGAGGATTTTATTATTTTTGAACCAAGTATACATATAATTATTATCTTTAGCTTTTTGTTTGTCTTCCACAGCAGCTCTTTAAAGTAAGGGGTTAATAGTTCACCTACAAATATGTTCTTCTCTCTAGCGTTCTTGCGGGAGTTCAAGACTCTCTGCTGGGCTTTCTCATCTTGAAGTTGTACTTTGTATCTGTAAGTTCCGCCCTCCATTTTCTGTGAACGATCTTGATAACGGATTATTCTTTTTATCTTCTGTGATTCGACATTAACTTGTATTTCCTTAAATAATCTGTTTATGGTGTCCGGTGGTTCTTCATTAGGAAGGGTACAGGGTACAAGGGTTACACCCGCAAACTCCGCCCAATTGTGGCTCATACTGACCTGTTCAATTTCAGCCAGTCGAGTTTCTAAGTTATTGATTCTGATTTCTTTTTTGTTGTTTGCTTCTTCTAGAATATCTACTTTTTTGTTTATTTGAAGGATTGTGTCAACCTTGGTTGAAATATCATCATATTGCTGGTTTGTAAAATCTACACTTTTTTTCATTTCTAAAATTTCGTGTTCTAGATTTTTCTTAATGTTTAGTGTCTCTTTTTCCATTTTTTTGAAGAGTTGCTGCTTTATTTCGTCCATCTGTTTGTCTACATATTTGATAAATTTATCATAGTGCACTTCACCGGCATCAGTTGGTAGTGGTGTCTAAGTAGGTTTTGATCGTGTTTGCACTTTACTAGAAGTAGCCATTATTAACGTTGTTGTTACTTCGTACTTTGTATGTAAATGCGCCTGAATTTGTAAGATCTTCAAATTTCTTTTCACTTATTACACAGTGATTTAAATAAGGATGCAGAAAAAAAGAAAAAAAAAACACTTCGGTATTACTAGGATTCGAACCACGGACCTTCGGATCTATAGGCAGATGCTCTCGCCACTCTGCTACCAGATAGTTGTAAATTACTGGGAGTAATGTGTAATATAAATTGTCTTTGCATAGGTATATTTTTCGGAGATTATAAAAGGTCAATTTTACTGCTAAGGTTAGTCTTCAAAATTATTTTCACTTATTTCAGAATTAAGTGTTAATTAATCTTCAAAATTATTTTCACAGTGATTTTAATAATGTTGCAGAAAAAAGAAGAAAAAAAACTTTGCTATTACTAGGACACTAGGATTCGAACCGTGGATCATCGGATCTCCAGGCAGATGTTCTCACCACTCTGCTGTCAGCTCTTTGTAACTGAGTGGGAATTATGTGTTTTATAAATTGTCTTTGCACAGGTATATAAGCGGAGATTATAAAAGGTTAATTTTACTGCAACAATATTGACACACTTCAAAGTTGATCTAAACACTATAAATTAGTAAATTTAGAGCGATTAAGTAACACACGTACGGGTTTCACTTCAGGGACACGTTTAACAATGAGTTGTATGGTTTTTTCGAAATTTTGTATATTTTTGTGGAGCAATTTATGACATGCACTCTGTTGGAAATAATGATAAGTTATGTTTTATAACACCGAATTGGATCTCGGCAGGTTTATTTTGCTTCACCAATAGTATATGGCCAGAATTTACATTTACTAGTTTTAATTCATACTTTTTAGTAGACTCCGAAATAATAAATGGCTGTTCTTCAATCAACATTCTACTAATTATGGATATTATTTTCCTTTAGCCAGTATGTCGAGACTTGTCAACAGTATTACTGACACACCTGTAACTCATCCAGTTTAATGAAACTAGATAAATTTCCTTATTACCCAAAAAAAAACATTTTTGCCCCATTTGGGGTAATTTACTCCGGTTCCCCGAACGCTGTTCTATATACACTAGAACCAAAAGGTATTACGTACATTGAAAATTGTATAATTTTTTTAAAATTAAAAAAAAAATACCGTACATACAAACAACAAATCAATTTGGGGGGCGCCACTCCGGAAACCATTTATTGAATAACCAACACCTCTGCCACAGGTCTCTTCAAGTAGGTCGCTACGTTTGGAGACTTGGCAAGGGTGCCCGAGGTCATAGGATGAGATTGTCTAGGTCTTGGCGGCGGGTGCCCATCTTTTGCGTTGCAGATCAAGAGATCAATATTTGATTGTTATCTGTGCCGGATTAAGAGAGACTGGCTGAGGGGGACTTTATGACCTCTCTAGCCAGACTCTCGATTCATCGCCTTGTGGGAGGAATTGATTCATACGTTCGTCACTCCTGGTCACACTGACCCCAAGATTCTCACCCACCCCTCATACCTTTTTCCTTCCCGGAACTTCCTCTCACTTCTTTCCTCAAAAAGAACCTTCACACAGCATCCCCTAATATGACGTAGGCTCTGAGGGAAATTATTTTTCTCAAGGCCCCTATGTGGAGATAAATATAAAATCTACAACAACTACTGGTGTGATAACAGCACATATTAAAGTGTCAAAGTTCTTAGCAAATTTAAAAATATAAATCTGTACTTCCAAGTGATAAATTGTGTGCAAACAATTACCTTAACAGTTATTGTGTGTACTGAACATTGAATTTGGTGAAATCAAGTGACAGGATATTATAAAATCAAAATTGAAGGATTTAATTATCATCGCAGATAATATTTATTGTTACCCACCATGAGTTCTACCTGCAACCAATGTAGTCAGTACCAACGGCTGACTGTATGAAGTGTATAAGTTGCAAAAACCTAATGCATCTACTACGGACTCTGTAACTCCGTCATAACCTACGGTTGCATTGGATGGGGTGGAACAGGATTAACAATATTATACCCGCTACTGAAGGCACAGAAATCCATTCTACGCGTCATTATGAAGAAACCCTTCAGATACTCGAGCGACGCTCTCTTCAAGGAGTTTAATGTGCTAGATGTTCGACAGTGTTACATAAAAAAAATAACAATCTGCGTCCACAAAAATATAAACAAAACAATAACAGTCGATCATAATCATCAAACCAGAAGTAAGAGCAGAAACGACCTTTCTATTCCAACAAGCAATACTGCGGCTTATCAAAAAGTTTTCTCATACCTGGGACCAAAAATATACAACAAAATCCCCTCTCAATTTAAACTGTGTGAATTATCATCCTTCGGTAATAAAATTACAAAATGGTTATTAGACTTAGGTAGGACAGATTCCGAAAAATTATTATAAAACGTAGTCTGAGTTGATTTCTTCGATTTTGTATTTTGTATTTTCCTAAAAAATATTTTTTTATTTTTCTTTCTTACGTTTATATATTATATTTTAATTTTATATTTTACATGTATCTATCTGGATTTTATTGTTTATTACTGCTAATTTGTATTTTCCTAAAAAAAATACTTTTTTTATTTTATTTTTTTTTCTTTCTTACATTTATATGTTATATTTTTATTTTATTTTATATTTTACATGTACCTACCTGGATTTTATTGTTTATTACTGATGTATACCTAGAATAACACAACTTATATCTGATATTGTACCTAATATCTAAGTAACTCCCCCAATATGTACCATTATTGTTAATTATTATTTAATCCATTAATGTGAAATTATGTACACGCAACCTGCCAATTTGACTGTCCTAAAACGGGAAACCTTCCTAGTTGGACAGTCAAAGCTTCCTTTTATATTGTTATATCTTGTATGTAATAAATGTAATAATAAATAAATAAATAAATAAATAAATAAATCTCAGTTGTGCCAAAATTACCTCTGCAGTTTATTAGAAGATGTCTGAGGAGAACAAAGAGTCATGGATATGCGCTAAATGTAAAACAGGACAATCACCGCTCTCCAGCAATCTCAACTCTAACGACTCGATAATTCTTCTCAGCGAAATAAAAAAAACTCTCCTCACAACTGCACTCGATGAATTCAAAACTGGTTTATTTTTAACAAACAATCGTTCACAACAGCACAATTGAAGACTATACCAATAAAATTCTGGTACTAGAAGAAAAACTAAAAAAAATGGTCAAACTTGAAGCCGAAGTAATTGAATTAAAAAAGATCGTTACATATTTGGACAAAACAAACAACGATAGAGAACAACAGTCGCTCATCAATAACATTGAAATCTTCGGTCTGACCGAAAAGCAAGATGAAAACCTATTTTCCACTCTAACTAAAATTGTGTCAAATATCGGACTAATTATTAAGGAAGAGGACATTGAATTTATCACCAGAGCCAAACCACGCCAACATCCTGAAGAGCAAATAGCAGCGGTTCCCCGTGACGCCCGCCCTAAGAATGTGGTGGCTAAATTTGTCAACAAAAGGAAGAAGGATGAGCTGCTGGCGGCCATTAAAAAGAAGAAGGGGGTTGACTGTAAGAGCCTAGGTGTTGCAGGAGGTAAATTTTATATAAATGATCACCTTACCAGAAAAAACAAATCACTATTGAGGTCAGCTAAAGACTTCAAAAACTTAAACAATTATGATTTTTTATGGGTGCGAAACTCAAAAATTTATATAAGAAAGAATGTTACCTCTCCTGCTGTCTTTGTCTCAGGTCAAACCTTTTTGAACAATTTAAAATAGAAATTTGTTTTAAATTTTATTATATTTTAGATTTCCAAGTCCCATTATTCTACTTAACTTTACACACCCACAATTCGTCTTACTCAATACACTACAAACACATACATTCATGTCTGCGCAAATTGATAATTAAGCTCACTCAGTGGACTTTAGGCTGATGAGTAAATATCATAATATCCTCATATCGACTAATTACTAATTATTATATTTATTTCAAATCGAAACTGGATAATAATTTTGCACTCACGCAATGCATGACTCTATCGTAATTTTTTATCAAAATGCACGAGGTCTTCGATCCAAAACCAAAGAATTTGATCAAAATGTCCTGATTAACGAATTCGACTTAATCTTAATTAGCGAGACATGGTTAGTTGACAGCATATCCGATGATGAGTTGTTTGATTGCCGGTATAACGTTTACAGAAATGACAGAGATACTACTCTAACGGGTAAACTAAAGGGGGAGGCGTTGCTACAGGTATATAAAAAGAAGTTCGATCACAAAAATCGTGGACTTCAGAAGCCGAGGATATATGGATCTCACTGTTATTAAGACATACGAAACATCGCATTTCTAATATTCATATTTGTTGCTCTTATTTACCGGGGGTTAGTCCTAAGTTATCCAATGTGCAGCGTTTCTCTATCATCAATAGTCATACAACTGCCATATCTGATTTAACTACTGAATATCCAAATGACATTTTTCTAATAATAGGCGATTAAAATATTCCAAACGTGAGCTGGAACTCTACGTGTCAGCCACGTAGTACCGACCTCTGTGCTTCTACCCTCCTTAGTTGTCTTTCGTTCTCGAATTAAACACAGTATAATGCATTTTATAATTCTCACGGACGAATTTTAGATCTTGTGTTTTGTAACACTACAGTCAATGTCTCCGCTGCCGACTCTCCATTGGTAGTTGAACTTAATATTCCTCTCACTACTGTCGCCCCAAAAGCCCAGATAATCAAATTGTTTAATAAAGTTAACTATGAAGTTGTCAATGATGTTCTCAGGAATAGTGATTGGTCTCTTGTACTGAACGCGCAAGACGTTGACACAGCGGTAAAACATTTTTATAGAATCATTGACGCCCTAATAGATGACATGGTTCCAAAGAAAGTAACCAGATCAACTAAATTTCCATCATGGTATTCGGCGGCTTTAATTAAAATAACCAAAGAAAAAGTCAAGTTTTTTCGTATCTGGAAACGCTACAAGAATCCATTGGATTATCAATCTTTCTCATTACTCCGCAAAACACAGAAGAAGATTTCTAGTCTTACTCATAGAGCCTATATTGCCCGATTAGAATCTGACATTCAAAATAATGTTAAAAAAATATGGTGTTATGTTCAGACACAAAGAAAATCTCCCACCATACCCGAACACATGACGTATCCTTCCAAAACGGCACACGACAGCAAAGAAGTTACGGACCTTTTTGCTGATTACTTCTCAACGGTCTTTACAAATGAAATTCCAACTCCTGATGTTTATAATATGGTAGATCTTCTTAACAATACATTAATATCCTCAATCAGAATAAATGAAGAAATCACCTTTAAATATCTCTCAAGCATAAATATTATCACACCAATCATTAAGATTGGTGATAAGCATGATGAAAAAAAATTACCGTCCAATTTCCCAACTTCCTATTCTAAGCAAAGTTCTTGAAAAAATAGTTTTTGATCAACTGTACTCTACTATTTCGACAATCATTTCGCCGAATCAGCATTGATTTATGAAAGGTAATTAAGGTGTAACGTTATTATTTTAATGGTAGTTATTCAGTCGGTTCTTGCTCAGAATGAGTATTATTAATTTCGTTGGAACGACAGAACAAATTCAAATTGCCTGGACGTTTCTCCATTGTTTTGGAAAAAAGAGAAAAAACTGTTATAAGGGCGACGTGATGACATAATAATGAATTTGTCGGAAGTTTAATTTGTAAAGAGTTATATTATGAAGTGTGATTTTGAGTTTAATCTCAGCACGAGAAATGTTATTATTACTCGTAAATGATTGTGTAAATTTCTCCATCAGCGACTTTGCTTCGTAACAGAGTGGTTGCTTGATGTAGTCCGGGTTTTTGTTCAACAAGCCAGGGAGGCTAGTGCGAACACCTACAAATTGGTGATAGGAATAAGAGGAAGACTTCTAAAACTCTTTGAAAATTACTTGAACAACCGATGCAAGAAAATAAAGCTATTGAACACCTTAAGTAAAAAAAAGAAGAATTTTAGCAGGCATTCCTCAAGGTTCCATATTAGGTCCAATTTTATATATCATTTATGTATCTTTTATTAAGTACATTTTTAAACATGTAAAACACTTTGTGTACGCGGATGATACTGCATTGGTAATTTCATGCAGTGATCTGCAATTATGTATTAAACTCTTACAAGAAGATAACATTGAACTTTTGAAATGGTCTCATGACTCTGGTTTAATTATAAATGCAAAAAAAACTAAATTGATACACATTAGATCACCCAATGCCAAGGCAAATATTATTACACCTAAAATTAAAACACACACATCAGATTGCTTACATGTCGGTGTCTCTACATTGTGCACATGTGAAAATATTGAACTGGTTAAAGAATATGTTTATTTAGGAGTTATTATTGACTGTTTTTTCAAATGGGATTCACAAATAAATAAAGTCTGTGAACGACTCAGATCTATTGTTAGCAGATTATATAAATTAAAATTCTATGTTCCAATAAGCACACTTCGAATAATTTATTTATCATTAGCTGAATCTA
Source organism: Limnephilus marmoratus (assembly GCA_917880885.1). Classification (NCBI taxonomy): domain Eukaryota; kingdom Metazoa; phylum Arthropoda; class Insecta; order Trichoptera; family Limnephilidae; genus Limnephilus; species Limnephilus marmoratus. The sequence continues at coordinate 60,978,312 of OU862907.1, forward strand.
TTATAAGGTATGGAATTACAGCCTGGGGACTTTCCTGTAACACAAATGTAAATCATGTTCAATCGGTTCAAAAATCATTAGTTAAATTATTAGCGCATAAAAGTTTATACGAACAAAGACATAATGTTCCGTACTTTTACCAGAATCTCAAAATTCTCTCAGTAAGAGCAATTCTGTGGTATAAAATTATATCTCAGCATATGAATAGCCCTATATACATACATAAACTGGATCACATTTACAATACCCGTTTTACGCTAAATGATGGACTAATTGTACCTAAGCACTTGAACAAATATGGACAAAGAACGCTGGACTACATGATACCAAATTTATTGAATATATTACCTGCTGAAATTAAAAAATGTACAAACGGTAAAACAAATATTATGTTGAAGAATTGGCTCGCCGAAAGAAAAAAATTGTATTAGACACTAGCACAAAAATTGTAACTGCAAAATAAAGTAAAATAAGTTTATTTAAATCCTCTAAGTAAAAGCACCCATTGACAAACTACTAAAAAGTAGTTTATTGGGACTTTTCTTTTTCTGTAAAATATTTTTTATTTTTCCTGTCATATTGTATTTACCTTGTCTTTATTATTACAAATAAAAAAAAAAAATCATTTATTTTGGAAAATGTAAACCCTAATTTAACTACTTTTGACGGATAGGTATTTCTCCGGAATTTAAAGCCTTGTCTAAAATACTTGACAGATAGGTATTTAGTAATGTAAACCCTACACTGACCACTTTGTACATCAATTTTTATAATTGAATTAAAAAAATAAAAAATAATAGACATATTTAAGTCTAGCTATATTGTTTGTTGTTGAAATGTATTGTTTAAGTTTTTTTAGCTTAAGTCAGACATTTAGTTTAGTATAAATAAAGAGGGGAGAGAGAGAAAAAATTAGGTAATTTTTCTTTGGTTCTTTATTTTTTCCATTAATAATATCCATATTTTTTTTTCAAAGATTTCAAAAGTGGGAGCTTGAGTCCTCCGTACCCACAAGTGTTTCTGAGAGATTGACTCCCTTTGTGTGAGTAAGTGTTTTCCAATCTTATTTTGGAGATGAAAAAGTGGAGATTCCATTCTCATTAAAATAAAATAAAAATAAAAATGTGTTAAATAGTTATAATAATAAATATAAAATTATAAAATAAAATATATAAACCAATAGGTTGTGTAACTCCAAACTGCGTATTGGTTTTCTTTTTGGGGTTTCCTTGTTATTGTGAGTATATATATATGTATAATTCTTTTGTTTTTTTGATATTCTCTGTGTCATTATCTTTAATGTTTTAATTTTTTTTGCTTCTTATGTACAAGTCCAGGAGTAGAGAGATATTTCATATTGTTTCGGTATAATTTTACTTCACTCTGCGGCGTAAAATTTCTGGGGGAAGCGGGGAATAATGACACGTACCTTTCTCAGTTAGCAGAGAAATTCCGTTTGCATGAGCTCTCATCATCATCTCAGGGTCCTGCGTGGGATAAAAAGAAAGCTACTATCTGATGTAAATAAAAGAACTCACATTAAACTAAATGTACTTGTTATTATTGACAAGCAAAAAACATAATCTACATAAATACCTTTGTAAACTCAAAAAAATGTAGAGAGAGGGAGAGAGATAATTCAGTTATTTTAGTAGAATCCACTCCAAATGATCATTCGTAGCTTGCGATAGTTAATATGGCGCACCTCTTCTAACCTCAGCTACAAGGGCTCCAGATAGCTAGAGAAGAGCCCCAGAGCTGCCGCTTCGCAAGCCTCTTCTAACCTCAGCGACAAGGGCTCCAGATAGCTGGAGAAGAGCCCCAGAGCTGCCGCTTCGCAAGCCCATGACACCATGAAGCAGCCGAGATTCCAGTCCATCCACAAAGGCCCGCTAGACTTTAAATGTCATTTAAGAAGCGCCTGCAATCTTCATCAAAGTTATCCTCGGTGATATTGGATTGTACGTGGCTGTTTTATATAACGTCATAAGCTGTAAACACGCCCGACCAAAACATTTATGTAACAAGCTGTGATCAGTTATCCCGATGGCTATTATTTTCGGTGGATTGTTTTCCAACTCATCACGAGCGTCAAGCAATACTTCTTAACAGCACCAATTTGTAGGTGTTCGCACTAGCCTCCCTGGCTTGTTGAACAAAAACCCGGACTACATCAAGCAACCACTCTGTTACGAAGCAAAGTCGCTGATGGAGAAATTTACACAATCATTTACGAGTAATAATAATATTTCTCGTGCTGAGATTAAACTCAAAATCACACTTCATAATATAACTTTTTACAAATCAAACTTTCGACAAATTCATTATTATGTCATGACGTCGCCCTTATAACAGTTTTTTCTCTTTTTTCCAAAACAATGGAGAAACGTCCAGGTAATTTGAATTTGTTCTGTCGTTCCAACGAAATTAATCATACTCATTCTGAGCAAGAACCGACTGAATAACTACCATTAAAATAATTACGTTACAGTAGGTCTACAACATCCAACTTCGCTCTTTTCATTAACTTCTTGCATAGCAAGATGGACGATAAGGAGCAAGTCGATGCTATGTATACAGACTTCTCTAAAGCCTTTGACCGCGTAATTCACTCAATTCTTTTGAAAAACTCATCCTACTTGGTATACATGGCGACCTGTTTGGATGGATAAAATCTTACATTAGTAACCGCAATCAGGTTATATTAATCAACGGCGTCTACTCAAAATCTACAGAGGTAATATCTGGTGTTCCACAAGGTTCCCGCCTAGGCCCGCTCTTGTTCAACATTTATATAAATGACATTGGATCATGCTTTCAAAATTCGGAATATTTGCTTTACGCTGATGACATGAAAATATTCAAAGTGGTGCATTCTCCATCTGACTGTGAAGAATTATAAAGTGACCTGGATAGGCTTTGCAAGTATTGCTAAGTTAACTGCTTAGATATCAACATTTCCAAATGTCACACTATGAAATTCACCAGAAATAAACCTATAATTAAGTACACTTATTCACTCCACAATGAACCTGTCATCTCTAAAAAGGAATGTAAAGATCTTGGGGTTTACCTTGATAGCAAACTTATATTTAATAAGCACATCGACTCAATCATTAACAGGTCGTATAAAATGCTTAATTTTGTTTTTCGTGTCTGTAAAGTATTCAGTAATCCGCGTACAGTAGTAATGTTATATTTTGCATTAGTCAGAAGTACACTGGAACATGCCTCGCCAATTTGGAACCCACAGTACAAACTGTATATTGATAACATTGAAAACATTCAACACAAATTCATAAAATATCTTACCTTTAAATTCAACAATAACTTTGAACGCACATTTGAAACTTTGCAACAAAGGCGAGCAATTGCTGATTTAACATTTATACATAGAATTTTAAATAATAAAATCGACTATACCGAACTTCTTTCCCTAATTAATTTTAACATAGCCTTAAGACGTACACGTCATACAGAGTTATTCCACATGCATAATTATAAAACAAATGCAACAACTAATTCGCCAATTAACCGTGCTCTTCATATGTTCAATGTTTGTCTAAATTCTAACATCGACATTTTCTCCGATTCACTTCCCAAATTTAAAAAGAGCATCATGTCAATAATGTAAATTGTTCAAGGCGCATACATACGTACACACATTACCACTTCCCACATCTACAGACGTACTCACACACACACCTACCCACTACGCACATCACCCGGTAATCACTTAATATAAATAATATACTTCAATGAAACATATCATAAGTACCCACCTTGAAATATACTTAATAACTGTAAAAAATTTTCACCACTGTAAATAATGTAGGTACTGTTTGTTTCTTCAATAAATAAATAAATAATAAAACACCAAAAAATTGACGTTAAACAATCGGTAAAGTTGGAATACTAGAGCTATTGAATATAGATTTCAAAGATTTTGTCTTTTGTAACAGGTCCCGTGCCAACAACGACACCTGTATCTACTACTCCAACTCCAACACCTGGTAAGTGCAACATCTAATTGAATGGATGTTTTAATTTTTGTTTTATTTACAGATATTTTTTTTTTTTGTTTGATTTTGAAGAAAAAAAAAATGAAAAAAATAAAAAAAAGTCATCCCAAAAATCACCGGCGACAAAAATTTCATGCACATTTTTTACTGCAAAAAATGTCAGGAATCACTGGTTGAAGTAAGTTAAGTAGTGTACGTCCCTTAACACCCTGTATACAAAATATGTATAATGGTGAATTTAAGTAAAAATACTGTATTTCTTAGCCCTTCTCACTATGGGGTCCTGTGATGAGATGGACTAAAGTTATAAATATAGTTTTTTTGTATTCTATATCGTTTTTAGTGTCTTCATAAGAGTTTTTTCATTGACCTCTTTTAGTCATATTTTTATTCTTGATTTGTATAAATTAGATTTTTTTTCTTAGTTTTATGTCTTGGTGAAGGATGTTATGGAGTTTAGTTGCAAAGTATGTGTAGTTTCTTTGTCCGAATGTGGTTTTATAACTTTGAATTTTTTTTTATATCATTTTTATTCGACCTAGTGTTGTGCATACACGGTCTAGTAGAGGATTCAGTATTATTGAAAAGCTTCAAGAATACATGTTTGTCATATTTTTTTTTTCTACATTTGGTACGTCAAAGAAAATTTCAATTGAAGGCGTTCTAATGGGTACTTCTTTCAAGATGATCTTTATGATTCATTTTTGAATCGTATTCTGGTAGCATACGATTATGTGAAGCAGATCCCAATCCTATGATTAAATATTCATTTCAAGAATGACATAACGTGTAGTAGACCTTTTTCATATCCTCTTTATTACCCAGGTTTCTTAGATTTTTAAAGAGGCTTGTGAGTTTTTCATCAAAGGAATACCTTTGAGGTGTAGGTCCCATCTAAGATTTTCATCACTCCGAGATATTTTATGTTTTTCTATAACAGGGCTTTTCTTATAAATGTAATACCAACAGTGATGGAGGTAGCAAATATCCTCACCGTCACCATCATCACTCTTGGCTCTTCAACCCCTGGTGGGTCTTGGCCTCCTCAAAAGTCTTCCTCCACTCATCTCGGTTTTGTGGCAGCTCTCTCCAGTTTAGAAGATCCAAGATAGGTATATCTTTGATGACGTCGTCGCTCCATATTAACCTTTGTCTTCCAGTGTCCTTCTTCAATGTCCAGAATTTTAAATATAATGTCCTCCACTTACAAAGTCGTAACTCTTCCAAGCATAAATACAAACTTTCTAATAAAGTGTGTTTTATCGGAAGCGTCCTGCAGGTAAGTATGTTTCTGTATCTATTTGTAAATAATAAAATTAGATAGAGCTTAAAAATTCAAAATAAATTGTAAAGCGCCCTTGAGGTGATTTTTCACAAAAACGGCACTCTACAAATTATACAAATATTTACGCACCAGCTTTAAATGTCCGGGTTAAATTTTCCCCCCAAAAAAAAGGAAAAAAAGAAGGAAAAACTAAACCCTTTCACACACTTCCCCAAATGATCATCTAGTCAACCCACGCTATGCAATTGCACTATATAAGTATTATAAATACAAAACAATACAAGAACAACATGTCAACCTACTAGAGACCAAATGGGAATATAATTCACCGACTCCAGATATTTTCATATCAGAGGGTTCGGCTCTGTGGCATTTCTAATTGAACCTATAAATCCTACTGATCCCTCAATATAAATATTTAAAAAATGTTTTGTAATCCTACATGTATTTAAAATTACTGTTTTTTGCATTTTTATATACAAATTCATTGACAAATCTAATATAAAATAATATATTATAATTATTATTATTATAGTGCTTAAAAACTATCTTAGCTAGTTAAGGTTTAAAGCTGGGTGGGAAACCCGTACTATTGATCAACTGTATACTAATCGGTCAAACCTTTTATTTTCCAGTTGGTGACATATTTTGTGATTACGCCTGCGAAAACATGTGTGACTACTCTCAGGGACCGTGCACCTTCGATCTCCCAGCGGAACCGGAACCTTGTTATTGTAAGTTACAACTTATCACTACATCTCTACATCTTCTCTACATGTTATAAATTAAAGTCTTCCGCGTCGTCTGTCTGTCTGTTCGCGATAAACTCAAAAATTACTAAACGGATTTTCATGCGGTTTTCACCAGTAGATAGAATGCTTCGTGAGAAAGGTATATAATTTATCAAGGATTTGTGCAAATTGGTTGAAACATAACGATAATTGTTAGAAGTGTCGGAAAAAGTCAAGCCGCCTGGTAGCTTACATACATCGAAAACACTGCCTAATCCCTTTGAGATATAACAAAACAATGCATGGTGGGATATTCCTCTTTTATAGATTTACAAAAAAAGTCCGCGATGGCATATATATATCTTGTATGGATAGCTTACTATACCAATTCTATCTTTAAAAAAAATGGTCACCTACATTGCGGTAATTGGAAAGTTATTTAGATGGATACAGTAATAATCCTTAGTAACTTAAAAATGTTAGTAAGAGTTACCTCAAGCATTATATGAACATTATTATAATCTTTCGCATTATAAATTAAAGTCTCCACGGCGTCTGTCTGTCTCTTCGCGATACAGTCAAGGATGGCGGTGGTTATAAAGTTTGGATAACCATCCAGTAGATGGCGTTATGTTAAGTTAGCCACAGCAACGCGTGGCTGGGTCAGCAGTAAATTGTATATTATGCCATTTTTTAAGGGTTGTTAGGAACTTTCTTAGAAGGTAGGAAATAAGGAAGAGTAAGAGTAAGAGTAAGAGTATTCTGATGTAGCAGGCTGATTGATGATGTCCACATATGATTCATATTCCACATAAAATGTTCCAAATTATGCGCAGATTGTATGATCACCAACAGCTACAATTTGAAGTCTTTACGTAAACTGGTAATTTGCACTTGCATTCGAAAATAAGAAAATAATAACTTAATCATAATAATACACTGCTTGCTTGTTGAAAGTTATTGCCGCACTGATTTGCAATGTCATTAAGATGAAGCCATAGTAAATAATGCAAAATCATACAAAATCATACGTTTTTATTTTGAAATTTTGATCGCTTAGAAGTACGGGGTGCGCCAGAGAAACTTACTTATTTGAAAAAATTCCCGACCGTTGAGTTGGGCAGGTAGAGGGGCGGGAGGGGGCGCATCTGGAGGGGGACGTCCCCAAGTTTATTTCCCATTCTCGTCAGTTGCCATTATGCTGTGGTCTAGAGAGCAGCGGGCCTTCGCCGTCGAGAGCTTCTTTTGTAACTGTCACTCAGGTGTTGCTACGCAACGTGCCTTTCGCGCTTGCTTCGAAATCCCTCCTCACAGACTCGTTCTATTCGATTTTGTCGTGGGTCAACTCATTTCGGGAGTGTGGAAGTGTCGCACGTTAGCAAGATGGAGCCATAGCACACACAGCTCGAGACTCAATGAATTTTCTGCGACAACATTTCCTCGACCGCCTCATCTCTCTCCGAGGCGATCTCCCATGGCCGGCGCGCTCTCCGGATTTAACTCAATGTGTTTTTTTTATGGGGTTATTTGAAATCCCTTGTTTATGTCGATCGACCACGGACCATAGATCACCTGAAGAACAACATTCGCGACGCTATTGCCAATATTCCGATTGATATGCTGAGAAGAGTGGACGAGAACTTCAAAAAACGACTTAACCAGTGTATGCGCGATGAGGGTCGCCATTTAAAAGATGTAATTTTTAAGACACTATGAAAAAAAACTTGGAACATTGTATTTTCAAATAAAAGAAGAATTACAACAATAACTACAGTGCTTTTGTTTTTATTGAACTTTAAAATAAGTAAGTTTCTCTGGCGAACCCTGCATTATAGATGCTTCAATTGAATACTGCGTGTAGAACATACCTTGGACCTTAAAAATATCGGTCATTTTTTTTATAAGTATTTTAATATGCCTATAAAAAAGTAAAGTATTAGTTCCTAAATTAACACTTTCAAGTCCAAACTCTCCTATTCATAAACCCCTTTTCGGATATGGTTTTATTGTATAATGTGGAAAACTCAGTTTATTTTATAATAATCGCAAAAAAATTGATATTTACGCCCGATCTTTCCAAATTTAAATAAAATATGCATTTTCGCGTTGTTGTTTTACAATACGGCCGCTAGTAGATGAATTTGGTTTTTCAAAGGGTACCCTATGGCGTCCACCGAAGAACTATTGACTACGCCACACCTATTTCGTATCAGTCATGCCCCGGCCGGAGCGGGAGACGTGTGGCTTCGCGTCGCTTGATTTCGTGTTATCAATTTTAAATTTACGTTTTATTACAATAAACAATACGTAAAAAAGGAGTTAATGTTTTTTACAGGTTTTTACGAAATCAACCTTTACTTTTTTTTTCTCAAATACCTTTTCCGACCTTTCCAAAAGCTTTTTCTCAAGTATTTTTAAACTCCTCCCTTAAAGGGACGTGAATTTCGATTTCGATTTTTCCTGGACTATTGAATCGCCTTAAGTTGGTAGATGGAAGTATGTAGATAGGTAGGTGTGGATGTAGGAAGTATGTAGGAAAAGGATCAGGTTAGAAATATTTCCGACAAGGGTACCACTCAACTCAATTAAATGAATACACACTATTCTGTTATTCATGTTATGTTTCACAACACCGAATTGGATCTCGGCAGGTTTATTTTGCTTCACCAATAGTATATGGCCAGAATTCACATTAACTAGTTGTAAAGTTTTAAGGTAAGGAACCGGTAAAATAAAGACTCATCTTCAGGACAAATTCTAAGGAACTCTTGATTTATTTGTTATCATTTCCAATTACATTTTTTATAATCGGAAGATACAAAACTACCCGAGACAGACCAAGGAGTAGTTAATTAGATGTAGTTTCAGCGAAGCGACGAAGAGGAAAGAGGTATATCCTTTTAAAAAACCGTCATTTATAGAAAATCTCCTTGGCTAGTCACAGTTTTGTACCTTCCGGACATCTGTTGATAATTTAGCTAACTAACTATGAGAGTTCTCACCTAATGTTTTTACGTGGATCTCGAGAGGTGTGAGTCCTGGCTAAATTCGATTTTTAAAGGTCTGAATTTTATACACTAGTTTTAATTCACACTTTTTTATATGAATCCCTCACAAAAAATATGCATTTTGAAAATATCAACATTATTACTCACACACACCTGCTTTGTTACAAATCATCCAGTTCAACACCTCTTCCCGTAGACCCCGAAATAATGAATTGCTGTTTCTCAATCAACATTCTACTAATTATGGATATCATTTTCCTTTAGCCAGAATGTTGAGACTTGTCAACAGTATTACTGACACACCTGTAACTCATCCAGTTCAATATCCCTTCCCGTAGACTCCGAAATAATGAATTGCTGTTCCTCAATCACATTCTACTAATTATGGATATCATTCTCCTTTATCCAGAATGTCGAGACTTGTCAACAGTATTACTGACATACCTGTAACTCATCCAGTTCAATATTCGTTCCCGTAGACTCCGAAATAATGAATTGCTGTTCCTCAATCACATTCTACTAATTATGGATATCATTCTCCTTTAGCCAGAATGTCGAGATTTGTCAACAGTATTACTGACATACCTGTAACTCATCCAGTTCAATATCCCTTCCCGTAGACTCCGAAATAATGAATTGCTGTTCCTCAATCACATTCTACTAATTATGGATATCATTCTCCTTTATCCAGAATGTCGAGATTTGTCAACAGTATTACTGACACACCTGTAACTCATCCAGTTCAATATCCCTTCCCGTAGACTCCGAAATAATGAATTGCTGTTCCTCTATCAACATTCTACTAATTATGGATATCATTCTCCTTTATCCAGAATGTCGAGATTTGTCAACAGTATTACTGACACACCTGTAACTCATTCAATTCAATATCCCTTCCCTTAGACTCCGAAATAATGAATTGCTGTTCCTCTATCAATATTCTACTAATTATGGATATCATTCTCCTTTATTCAGAATGTCGAGACTTGTCAACGCAAATCAAAGCATTGAATTTTTTGGTGTAAGCCTAAATGACTTTCGGCAGTCGATACGCAATGTGATTTTTTAAAGTCTTTTTAAATCCATCTTCAAACTACTTCTATATGTACTTTTATATTATATGTATTTTGTCAATGCTATATCTATATACGAACTCTCCTTTCATTAACATCTCTCTTTTTTTATTCGTGTTATTGTTATATTGTTAATGGACTATTTGTCCGTAAATAAATAAAACTCCCAGTTGCTCCCGTCTGAAGTCAGTGACATTATGGCAACCCCAATTGGGGTATGTTATGAGGCTGAAGGTAGTGAAGAGAGGATGGTGATGGGGAAAAGGGAGGTGGGGAAGTACCTGGATATTCAGATCTGGTCACCACACACGGCTAACACCATTTCAAGCAACGTTTCAATTCTGAATGGTGGTCTCATACCAGGGCGATACTGAGAGTATCTTCCACTCTGGAACGTGCAGTAAATATAACCTAAATTATTTTAAATGAATTAATAGTGAAATAAGACAAATTATTCAAATAAAATTCATTTGCCCGCGTCGGGATTCGAACCGCGACCTGCAAATTGCGAGTCAAGAAACTTACCTCTCAACCACGCTGGCCCTCATTGAATACTAGTTATTGTCAGCTATTGAATATCGAACAATTAATAATAATTTAACATTTTTAACAGGTCCAGTGCCAACACCAGTGCCAACAATAGCGCCAACACCTGGTAAGTCCAACTTCCAAATAAATAATAGATATTGTTCCTTTGCCCCACCTTGGCAGGCCGATGCATGACCTCTGGGATTGTCGACCGAGTCGCATTTTCAAATTTACAGCACATCATAAGATAGTTTTTCCTCCTACCGTTCATATTCTTATATTCATAGATTCTAAAGTATGAATATTTTGTAGGAGGCTGCTTTATTTCGGTGCCTACGCTACGCCCATAATGTTGTTTCTTTCTTATGAACTTTAGTATCGCATTTACACTACTTATATATTTTGTTCATCAGCTTCCACTCTGGAGGCCCTAAGGAAAAAAATCCCCAGGGCCTACGTCGTCGTTGGGGATGTGGAGGTTCTTTTTAGGGAAAGGAATGGAAAGAAATTCTGGTATAAAGAGTGGATGGGAATCTGGGGATCAATGTGTATATGAGAGACTTACGTATGAATCCATCCATCCCACTTCAGCGCAAGGCAATTGGTCGAGATAGTCCTGATGGAGAAGTCAAAAGACCTCCCTCAACCAGTCTCTCCTAGTCCGGCCCGCCCTAGGAGAGACGCACACTTCCACCACACCCGTCCCTCCGGTGGGCAGACGCATCAGCAGCCATGAACCCTGGCACCCCTACTAAGTTGCCAAACGTAGCGAATCACGTGGGCTGACCTATGAAAGAGTTGTTGGTGTTCCAAGAAATTGCTTTCGGGTTGGCGATATTTATGCCTGCCTCCAAAATTGAGAATATATTAGTGTTTTAGAATTGAATCGTTGAGTTACAAAACCGGTCCTAATATTTTTTTTTACTTTTGAGTAAAACGTTAGAACGATCTTGTAATAACATGATACAATTGTAATTTTCTATTTAAATGATTAATATATATCTAAAAAATGTTTTTTTTTTTTAATTATTATAGGCCATATTAAAGCAAGATTTATAAAAAAAACTGGAAGACTTTTAGAAATAATAACAATAGCATCGAATTCCTTGTTAGAAACCATATAAGATGGCATTCAAACCTAATTTTTATCCCAAATTCATTAGAGCGAATATTGGAACTCAAATATAATAAAGAAATGTTTCTTGCAATGATGGAGAACTTACTAGCAGAAGATTGTACCTGCGGCACCAGAGTGGGAACCCGACGCAATTGTTCATACAGATACTAACCAGTCAAAACCATTTATTTTCCAGTTTCTGATATATCTTGTGAACAAGCATGCGCGACCTTGTGTGACTACTCTCAGGGACCTTGCCACTTACATCTCCCATTGGGAGGAGATTGCGATTGTAAGTTGTAATTAACTAACTATGCACTAAGCGCTTCTGCAGGGGTACCATTATTTGGCTTATTAAAATTTGTACACACTATTCTGTTATTTACGTGATTTTTTGTAATGTCGAATTGGATCGCGATAGGTTTATTTGCTTCATCAATAAATGATTTATGCAACGTTGTAATCCGTGGTGAAATTGAATCTTACGCTGATGATACAGCAATAATATTAAATGAAAAATCATGGCTTGAAACTTTTTTAAAGGCAACAAAATATATTGCATATGTCTCACACATGGTTTAAATGTAACAGACTCTTCTTCTACGACAGTAAATCATTTAACCTATCTTTTTTATATATACAGTAAAAATAAACCCCCCAATAACCTTAAAATTAGAATACGTAATGCTGACTGTAATCAAGTTATATGATCTTCTTGCTTTGAACTTGGAAAAGATGAAATGATTTGAATGTATTATTAAAACAAATTTAAATTGGTAATCACAAATTAACAGTATATAAAAGCCCCCAAAAAAGGGCGTTAATTAATAAATGAAAAATAAAAAAAAACTATAATACCGTTTCTAATTTAAAATATCTAAAGTACATGTTTTACAAATTTAAGGAAGTACTCAATTTCGACAAATTGAAAATATTTTTTCTTCTCCGGTGTAATCTTCAATCATGTGCGGTATAATAGGATGGGGTTGTGCACTTGATGTATTTATAAAACCTTTACGAATAGTTATATTTAATTAAATGAATACAATATTAGCGAAACTCAATCGAAAATCTGTAAACAGATACGGTCACATAGGGGATTTAAACCTGAACCTTCGCCTTGCCGGGCGCAACTCTACCAACTGAGCTTATGTGTCCCTGTCCGATTTGGTTATATTTAACTGTGTCATACTTCGATTAAGAACTTCCAACATTATCTTAACGCTTTGGTTTTTTAAGGCAAAGGTCCTGGGTTCGAGTCCCAGATGTGACCGTATCTTTTTCTGACTTTTTTTATTTTTAGATTCTATTTATTATTATAATTATTTTTTTATTTTAGTTTTATGAGTAAAACCTCAAATTGCAATATTTAATTAAATGAAGACAATATAAGCGAAACATAAGCGTCATATATTCTTCTTACACTACTTTCTTTGTTCATTCGCTCTACATCATCTCTACAAACCGTCTTAGGGTTCCTTTCTAAATCTTACTCATTACGCTTACATCTCCCTTGCATTCTTTGCGGATCTCCATATTTTTCACACGATCATACATGGTTTTACCACACATGCACCTCAGTTATCTCATTTCTAGAGCATTCAGTCTACTTTCATCCTTCCTCTGCCAGTTCCATGCCTCACTGCCATACATCAGAGTTGGTACCAGGACTCCGTTGTGGACTGCTAACTTCGCTTCTTTTGACAGTTTTATTAGCGCCAACGGCATTCAGTTCTCCATCAATGGAGTTACCTGCATTTATCCTTCTTTAAATATCTCTATCAGCCTCTACACCTAATATACACTATATATACACTTGGGAAATGTACCCATACTACATGACACATTCAAGCGGGGGAGGGGATCTTCAAAATACCATGCTTGGTCACAATGAGAGGCGACGCGGGGCTTAGGTTTTTATGACGTAGTCAATCTAGAAATCTAAATTTTGACATAAGTTTTATCTTGATAATATTTTTCCCATTTGTAACACAGGCCTGCGACTGTTTTTTTTTCTTTGAAAGAAGAGGTAATTCCCATGTATTTTTGGTTGCTGAATTCGGGAAAATTATCAAAAAAATTCCATCTCGTAAGGTTTTTCCGGAAAACTCAAAATACTGTGGGATTGCCTATCTAAAGGCGCATAACGGGGTTTATTGTCGAAATAAATATATTTTTATTAATTTCAACTTATTATAAGATAATTATATGTTTTATAGACTGAAACAAAACATTTAGTAACTCATGACGATAAAATTAGTCAGCGTTGAATCATATACGAGTATATCGGGATTTTCCATAGTAAGTATAATGAGAGAATGCCGAAATTCCCAGATTGCCCATTCAGTTCCATGCCCTTTCATTTATTTATTTCTATTCCAACTTTTGTAACGTGAATTTCAAAAATGACTTCAAGAGGTTGTATAAATTGTTCTGAGAGTTTTTGCTATATTTGTGGTGAATTTGTGGTGAAAAAACAACAAACAAATATTACTGATTTTGTTAAAAAAAGTGTATTTTGCGTATTTGGTGTGAAGATAGGGGACCAGGACAAATCTTGGGCCCCGCACGGAGTTTGTTCAGGGTGTGTTGAAGGACTTAGAATGTGGTCAATAGGTAAAGTTAAATCTTTTCGTTTTGGTGTTCCCATGATTTGGAGAGAGCCTCGAAACCACAGCGATGACTGCTACTCGTGCAATGTGCAAGGGTATAGTACCAAAAATAAAAAAACAAATTTGTTACCCAAACATGGATTTGGCACTCCGCCCAGTGCCTCGCGGACCTGGCATTCCTACACCACGAGCACCCCAACGCCTAGACCATTTGCCATCGTCAGAAAGTGAATCAGAAAATTTCTTCAAAATCTTGGATGCTCAATGAGTTTAAAATTCTATTTTTTGAACTCCCATTTGGATTACTTCCCGGAAAATCTTGGTGCAGTTAGTGAAGGTGAGAGGTTTCACCAAGATATCAAGGAAATGGAGTGAAGGTATCAAGATCGATGGAATACAAATATGATTGGCGACTACTGCTGGATGCTGCATATGGAAACTATAACATCCCACAAAAGAAAAAGCACAAAACGAAGCTCGAAACTAAAAAAGCAGATTTTATAAAGACACACAACCGAGATGAGTGAAGGTGGACTCTTGAGGAGGCCAAGACCCACCAGGGGTTGTAGAGCCTAGAGTGAAGGTGGTGCTTATAGCACACAATTACTCTACCTTAAATTATCTCCACACAAGAGGCTCCGAGGAAAATAATTCCCCTCAGGGCCTATTTTATCTTTGGGGATGTTGTTTGGAGGGTCTTTTGAGAAAAGAAAGGAGAAGATGTTCTGGTTGTTAGATGCAACGTTGGGTGACAGTGGTAGATGTGTTAAAGAATGGCAAAATGGGCCCCCAGGTGGAAGCCAGGGTTAAATACTCACAAAAATGCCCCCTTGGGACTAGCTCAGTTGGCAAGGGGAACATGGACTCCCCCAGGGTCGGGAGATCCGCCGCAGCTTGTCCACGAGCGCTAATAATGACGCCCTCAGAGTGTATCGGTAGGAACTTCTCAACAATTAAAGACGGAACGCCACGTTACACATTGCGAGTGGGTTATACTGCGAATTGAACAAGTCTAAGTTAAGGTCTCCCTCTCTCTGGAATTCATCTTCACGGGTACGCGAAAACTAACGGAATCAGCACATTAAAGAGGTTGAAGTAGGTTAGCTTACGAGGTGATGAAAGTAGGGGTCCCATGTCGTCATCTACGTGGCGAGTGTAGGAAGGCCTTTGTTCGGGGCATCCAGTCGGTTTCCGGCTTGGAGCCCCGCACCGCAGGATGGAAGTTAAACATGCTTCCTCGATTCGGCCCACTTGGCACGAACTCTGAATAACGATTCGAATCTCGTGGTAAAAAGTAACACGCGGTCGACGGGTCTGGGTGCTTCGGGCCAAAGCGCAGCGGGGCCCGGCTGGCGAGATGCGCGACCGGTCGTGGGCACGAGGTGGGAAACAATGGCGCTCTGGCTAGTGGCGTCCCCCCAAACCGCAGCGCGGCAGAAATTTACAACTCGGAAAACTGCAGTTTGCGCCCTCCGTTGCATGATTTGTGTACTCAAGCACAAATTAAGCATCTTCGTTCACTAAATTCGTATCCTAACATGGTATAGAAAAATATAGGTACGAGGGGTTGGTAAGATTCTGGTCAGTATCTCCAAGAGTGACGGAAACATGAATTCAGCGCAAATTAGAGACAAGACCCTGACAAACCTCACCCCATGAACTCGGGCACCCCTCCTAAATCACCAAACGCAGCGAACCACTTGGAGTAACCTATGGCAGGGGTATTGGTTATCCAATAAATGGTTTCCGAGGCAGCGGTACCCACATTCGCCTCCAAAATTTAATTCAACTGAAGTAGGAATAAGCCAAATTTAAATTAAAAATGAATGTACATATTAAGAGCATACAATAAAGAAATACCCAAGAAATGTGATGTTAGCGTATTTTGATACCCAAAAGATTTGCTTGTATCATTGCATCATTGTGACTACTGGAACTGTTGAATATTGAATGATTTTAAAGAATTTGTGTAATTTTTAACAGGTCCGCTGCCAACAACGTTAATACTGTCAACCACGACAGAAACACCAGAGACACCTCCACAAAGTACGACACCAACTACTACATCATCTCTAGAACCAAGTAAGTCCAAAATTCCAGTGCATGGATGTTTTATAAATGTTCTATCAAAACAAAACTTGCAATTAAAATAAGCTGACAATATTTGATATATTTATTTATCGCCCTTTTACATGTTGATACTACAATTTTAATACAAGAGTTAATTTTGAATCTTAACCACTCAAGTATTTTGTGATTGTGCAAGTTTGTGTCAGATTTATAAAAACTTTGTGTTATTTCCGCGACGTAATTAAAGCTCTATAAATGAAATATTTCTAAACGTAGCCGAATACTAAAAACTATTTTTGAAAGGTTATGAAATTAGCTGTCTAATTGTATTATTACAAATAAAGATGAACATTTATAAATATTAAAATTTAGAATATAAACATAAAAAAATTGTAAAAATGACTCACGTGATATTTTTATGTGAAAACAGTACTAAAATTACGGATTATGTAAAAGTTCTTGTCTTGCCGTATAAATGTATAATAAACAATTTTGTCACCTCAATTTTTTACAATTTCATAACTAACTATTGCATTAACTCCCCAATCCAAAGACTAAATAGGCTTGGAAATAAATACGGTTCCGTTGATATTTTAATTTATTCCGCATCTAAATTTATATCAGAATTTCTAAAATTCTTCTTCACTTCTATTTATGTTGGAGAAGAAAAAACGTGACATAAAATTATTTGCTATATTATTGTTTCTATTTCAATTATCATTCTATTATAATTACGTTATATGATTGATGTAAAAGCCTTATGGGCGTAAATAAAAATAACAAAAAACTATAGTGGAGAAATGTTGTTTGCAATAATGGAGAACTTATTAGCAGAGGATTGAACCAGTGGCCACAGCGAGGGAACCCAACGCAATAGGCCACTTGCATGGATTTCATAACGACTTGGAAAAAATCGTGTGGATAGATTTGTTTTACTAAGATTACGAAAATGTTAGTAAATTTTTTAAGATGTACAGTTTTTTTTTAATAAATAATTCCATTATTTGGGTTTGTGACATCACTACATGAAAATGTCCCACCTCCGATAATATTCTATTAATTTTGTAAGATTCAACACTGATTTATTTTTTTATGTGGTAACACTTTGATTTCAGGTGATTTTTTGAATTTGACATTCACTTGTTTTATTGTTTGTTCTCTTCAAACTTATCATTTGGTTTGACGTTTTGACAGATATTACGAAGAGAACTCCGTACATGTTTAGCCTTCTGTAGGTACATGTTTTTGAAGTGTAATGGTAATGGTGCTGATTTTAACAAAATCAAATTTTGAAATATTATAATTAACAAGAATAACTATATTTAATTGGATTTAGTCATAGATAGACGTTACACATTATATAATATTTTTGGTATGCCTCGTTGTTCTCCTATGCATTCGTGTGGAAAACGTTATTTTTTGTTATAAAAATTGGTTTGTTTATAAAAAAAGACTAAATGGATTGAAGTTTTCAAAAAATCGCCAGGGTTTCAAAAATACGATAAAAAACATTCGGAATGTCTTAAAATATTTGCCTAAACCGGAAAAAAATATAAAATGTGATGCAAGTGGTCTATTGTTCTTGCAGATACTAACTGGTCAAAACCATTTATTTTCCAGCTTCTGAAATATCTTGTGAACAAGCATGCGCAACATTATGTGACTACTCTCAGGGACCGTGCAAATTCGTTCTCCCAGCGGAAGAATACCCTTGTTATTGTAAGTACAACTTACTAACTATGAGTTTCACAATTTCAGATGAGTCAGTTTAGCGCTCAATCCCACCTCTTTTAATTCGTGCCTACAATTATCCAAGTATAGATTGAATAAACACGGTCGCATTATATGTGTCATATAACATTATAGTAAGGAGTCATATAGAATACAATTCCACAGTTTGGTCCCCAAATTATGAAGTTCATTCACATGCGATTGAAAGAATCCAAAATAACCATTTAAGATATATAAATTTTAAAATGGGCATTCCCAGTGAATGCCTAAATTATGATAACATTCTTTGTTCATTAAATTAAATGAAATATCTGATCTCAGAATCATTTCCGATTTAACCTGTTCGTATAAAATCTTTAATTCAATGTTTGATACCCCTGATTTATTATATGTAATCTCTAATCTCTTTTCATACTCCAGGCAAGTCAGTTACAAGACAGAACCTACCATATTATTGTAGCAATTCTACATCAACGTCACAATATTACACTCCTATGCGACGGATTCAACAGCTAGGAAACAAAACTCCGATGTTGTTGAAACATTTAGTACATACATTTTAATATAAATATAAGCATACCTTATTGAAGTTTTTTCATCAAGTAGGGGAATATTTTGATAAAGCTATTTAAATTGACTAACACATTAACAGTATTTTGTCGGCTGAAAGAAAAAAAAAAACTATTTTGGATTTTTTATATTTTGTACTTACATACTGTGTGGATCAAATTCAATAATATTTTTACTTTAAATATATTTTTGTGCAAAACAGTTGTTTCCTGCACTGTTTACGAGTATAATTTCATAAATATTATTACATACATATGTAAAAGCCTAAATAGGCATAAATAAAAATAAATAAATAAATTACGCAGTCTTGCTTAACACATTTTATGGTGTCAGATCACCCCGTAAAACCATCGTTCATCATTCGTTCACCGTTAGTTTGGCAGACTGAAATATTCGTAAAGTGGAAAAGTAAGATGAAAGGGCGACTCCTGAAATCCTAGACATCTCCGTCTAACCCCCCCACCATACGAAAGAAGAAGAAAAAATGCAAATACGCATAAGACCGCTTATTAGTAATAATCCACTTTAAAAGTTTGCCACACAATCAAACTATAGATCTATATATGTATATATAAAAATTAAAATATATTTGTTTCTGTCTATGTATGTTATGCATTTCTAAACCATTCATCTGGTTGCGATGAAACTTTGGAGATTTGATGTGCTCATGCCCGTGATGGTTTCTATGTACAATAGTGAGTTCCGGCATCATGCAATTAATTTATGCATTGCTAACTATTCATCCGATTGCGATGAAATTTTGGGGATTCGATGTGTGCATACTATATATAATAGCTAGCTCTGCCGTCATGAAAATGCGTCAATATACCGTTCATAATCCGATTGCGAGGAAACTTTGGTGAGTTGTTGTGAGAACGCCCACGAAGGTTTATATATATATACTGGTGAACTGACATTATGAAATTTGTATAAAAAAATGTAATAGGTGGCACGCGAGCTGTTTGAAAACTGAATGTATGGAATGCGAGAGAGGGGTGGGGGAGTGGAACCCAAGCGGAGGGGTAGTGGGAGGGGGGTGGGGTGGAGGGAACTCGGGGGGGGGGGGGGTCGCGGGACAGGGAAAGCAGGCGAGGGGAGTGGGAAGAAGGCGCGAGAGAGGAAAGGGAATCGTAAACTATTTATACTGCAAACTATGAAATATATCTTTAAAAACGTAAACAAATTCGAAAAAAATGAAAACAGAATCAATATTAGAAATAATAATGTATTCTATACCCCCCAAACACACACAAAACAAATGCAAACTCACAGCAGCTTTATTGGACCTCGTACCTTCAATAGTTTACCAAAACATATTCAAGTTGCAACTAAACTTCCGCATTACATAAAAGAGTTAAAATTATGGCTAAACCATACAGATGTAAAAACTCTATTTATTTAGTTTTATTTCACTTTATGTTTCTAAAAACTCTATTTATTTAGTTTTATTTCACTGTATGTTTCTAAAAACTCTATTTATTTAGTTTTATTTCTCTGTATGTTTCTAAAAACTCTATTTATTTAGTTTTATTTCACTGTATGTCTAAAAACTCTATTTATTTAGTTTTATTTCACTTTATGTTTCTAAAAACTCTATTTATTTAGTTTTATTTCACTTTATGTTTCTAAAAACTCTATTTATTTAGTTTTATTTCACTGTATGTTTCTAAAAACTCTATTTATTTAGTTTTATTTCTCTGTATGTTTCTAAAAACTCTATTTATTTAGTTTTATTTCACTGTATGTTTCTAAAAACTCTATTTATTTAGTTTTATTTCACTGTATGTTTCTAAAAACTCTATTTATTTAGTTTTATTTCACTTTATGTTTCTAAAAACTCTATTTATTTAGTTTTATATCACTTTTCTCACAAACTTTACACCTATTATTACAATGTATATCATTTATTACACTTTACACTTATTTAACCGTATACACTTTTTGTACAAACTGTTTAAACAAATTTTGTTTTTGCTTTATATACCACTGTTTGTTTTTTACTAGGTACTAAATATTACTTATTTTAACTATATTACCCACGCACAGGCTGCGCCTTAGTGGGTTCCCACATTATTGCTTCAAAATATGTAAATATAAATTGTAAAATATGGGAAAAATAAAGGAATTTAAAAAAAAAAAAAGGGATCGGGTCGAATGGGAAAGAACACGCAGGTAGAAACAATTTATTTATTAAGTGGCATAGAAACGCATGCCGGGAACTCGCTGGTTGCTTATAAACTAACCTATATTTAAATCGGTTGAAATTCTAGAGCTATTGAATGCCGAACCAACTGAAAGATTTTATCATTTTTTACAGGTCCTGTGCCAACATCGCCAATACTACCACCTCGACCAACTCCATCAACTCCATCAACACGGGTTCCAACTTTTTCGACATTGACAATTTTCCGTAAGTCTAACTTCCGAATGAATTGGTATTCTTAAATTTTAATTGAAAAACTTTTTAAAGACTTTTGAAGGTTATACCCATACACACTCAAACTGGGCGAAAGTCAAAACAAAAGCCGCCCGCAGGGCCTGGTAACCAAAGCTGCGAAGCGGGTTTTTAACTGCTAGTAATACATTTATATTAATATATATTAAAACAACTTTCAATCGTTTTATAGAAAACAAAACATGAACCTACCAGTTAATAATACAAAAAACGTTTAATTAGTAGGTCCGTTTTGTATGACGTGCAAGACATCGTAAGCTTTGAAGCAAAGAATGGACGGTTACCTCGAGAGTGTTTTCTCTTGGGGTAAGAATAACCTCGTCGAATTTAATGTTTCAAACACCCAATCATGTTTGATAACGTCTAAAAGGGATCGAAATGAAAATCTAGTCTCCTTCCACGGAAGCAACCTTCCGAACAGGACCTCCATCGATATGCTTGGTGTAACTCTAAGTGACCAGCTCAGGTATGGGGGCTCCATCGAAACCAGAGTAAAGTTAGCCTATTAGAAACTGGGCGTACTGTACAGGGCCCGCAGATACTTTAATAGTACCCAACTGCTAACACTGTACAAATTGCAAGTGCGCCCCACGGTTGAATTTGGCAGTCACCTCTGGTCTGGAGCTCCAAAATACCTAAAAAAACCCTTGACTCTGTGCAGAAACGGGCGGTCCGTTTGATAGATTCTCCTATCTTAACAGACGGACTGCAATCTTTAGAGCATAGGCGTCAGGTGGGAATGCTGTCCTTGTTCTACCGGTATTACAATGGAAGATGCTCCGAGGAACTAGCATCATTGATCCCCTTGGCACCGGTTCATAGTCGGGAAACACGCCAAACACGCGTCCAACATTTTTACACGGTTGAAATTACTCACATGAGAACGGGTCGTTTCTATGACTCGTTCTTAAGTTCAACGGCTCGACTGTGGAATGATTTGCCGGCCTCTGTGTTTCCTCCCTCCTAAAACATGGGTCTCTTCAAGACCCATGTTCACTCCTTTCTTTCCTCAAAAAGACCCTCCACACAGCATCTACAAAGATGACAGGAAAGTAATTTCCCTCAGGGCCTCCTGTGTGGAGTTAATGTAAAAAAAGCGATAAAGATTAACAGATGCATTGCGTAACAGCCGGTCAAAACATCGTAACCGCCATTTATCCCCAAAGCAGCGCAAATTTAACTATTTCCATAATGATAAAAATAAATAAATACATATATTACCTACTTAAACATTAGAACAAAAAAAACTGGTTACGATCTTTTGGCTCGATATTATGACGTTCATTAGGAACTTTGATATGGATGTTGCTCAGACAATGAGAATTAGAAGCATATCATGAATAATTTTGTGTAAACATACTGAGTCAGCAAATTGTCTTCTTTTTTCCAGAAGACAATTTACTTGCAATGATGGAGAACTTACTAGCAAAATATTGAACATGCAGCGCCAGCGTGGGTTTCTGACGCATCTGTTCATAAAGATACTAACCCATTTCTTTTACAGCTTTTGACGAAGTTTGTGCAAGCATGTGCGAGGAATCTTGCAACTACGCTGATGGAAGGTCTTGCCTCTTCCACATCGACGGGCAAGGGCAACATTGTTTGTGTAAGTTACAACTAACTAATAATATGACCATTCTGAAGGAGTACTACTCGATTTATTCAAATTCTTTCACACTGTGCTGTTATTCAGGTGACAACCCTTTATCAACCTAAATCCACGCCTTCCACGGGCTTCTCCGATTTCAAATTTTATTTTTTATTTATTAAATACAATCGACACAAATAAGACAATTGATATGTCAACTGGAGCGCTTTTTTCCACAACATGCCAATTTTGACAATTTACCTTATTTGTAAGTAATTAAGTAGTTTACGATTTTATAATATTTTTTTTTATAAATCCAACGAATATGTGATAATTGACTAAAGATAGGTGAATTCATTGACTATATACTTAGAACTATAGTCAGTTTGTATGTCTCTATATTAAAATTCGGAGGTATGATTTTTTTTAATGTAGTCTGAAAATATGCCTCAGGGCCTCCTGTGTGGAGCTCATGTAAAAAAAATTATAAAATGAAGAAATTTACTCATTTGCCGCTCTGTTCCTGTCCAGATACAAAATATATCGTCCCCGTATCTTTTCCATGTAAGAATATTATTTAGAAGTGATGAATTATAATTAAAAATCTTATTCTCTAGGTTATTCATAAAAATGACTGCAAACAGTAGACTTTTTGGGGCACCCATCGGAAGTCCTCGGTTTTGTTGGTAGACACAGTTGTTATTTTGGAAATAATTTTGGTTAAGACACATATTGAATAAACGAATCAGGTCATTTATCATATCATTATCTAAATTAGAGGAGTTTAAAATATCTATCATTTGGGAACAAATTAACAACATCAAAGGAAATAAGTTTGGAATTATTGGGAATAACCAAGTCTTTAACTACACTTATCAGTTCAAAAGAGTTCTTGATTGTACAATTAGGGGAAAACACATTAATATTATTAAATACATTAGTTATGTGACACGCTATTAAGAAATTCAGGGAAGCACAACATGAAACGACGGGTCTGATGGGTTTATTGTTTTTATGTATCTTCAAAAACCCGTATAACTTGGGGATTTTAGGATTATACTGAATAAATTTATTTTGGTTAGGATAATTTACAAGCTAATAGTGAATTTTTAACATCTGTTTGAAATTTATTAGTGAGGTTATTCGTTAAGGTAACGAAATCGTCACTTCTTACAAAGTCTTCCATTTTACACTGGTAGTCCGGTTTATTCATTATTATCACTGTGTGTCCTTTGTCCGCCCTTGTAAGCACTAAATCCTTTTCAGCCAATGTGTTGCGAATATTATTAATACATAAAATCTCAGAATAGATGAATTTTTTAATTTTTAATTTTTTTTTTTTCTATTTGATTTTTAATGGTTTCGGCACTTTTGTACAGGAAAGCTTTAGGTTGGTAGAATAGAGCCGTTTCAATGTCCACTGCCACATTTTCAATAGCACTTTGTATGTTATTTTTACTGTAATTTAAATTATATTTTAGTCCTTTAGATAATAGATTCATCTCTTCTGGGAGGAACACGTGGGAAGAGAGATTGCACACGATCGAAGAATGTATGTTCCGGTTTATCTGGACACTGATTATTGATTTTTGATTTACACAGATTATGTAGTTTTTTTATTTAATTTCCCTTGTTTTTTGAACGCCTTTTCCGATGTATACGTCCTGACTTTATCATCGAATAAAGTCCACTCAATTGGATATAGTTCGTGCACTAGTTCCGTGTGAAGAAGCATGATTTTAAGTTTAAACTAGTTTCTTTGTTTAAAAGCGTTTTTTTTTATCTTCTTTTAACCAAGCAACCTTGGCTCGGAAAATGAACTATTAGAAGTCACGCACATTTTATTAAATTTTACGGTAATATAATTTGGGAACACTTTACTCTTCATGCACCGCTGGTAGAAATATATATCTAAACTCAGCATTCTATATTTAATAGAAAAGTTTTCATATAATTTTGCTTTGTTGGCCGTACTCGCCGATATTACATATTTGTAAAAAGCATTAACTTTGTGGCTTGCCATAGTTTACAATAAAACACATATAAATTTGTTGTAGACAACTTTTATTTTATACACACTCTACCGGTTTCAGAAGCACCCTTCCTTCGCCAGGAGAATATTATAACTAAATTATGATACAGAATGTTGACAGATATACAAATTTTAGGTGTTTGGGTGGGAGGTAAGCAAAGGGGTGGAGGTAATGGCGGGATTTCCGGAAAGGACAGAGCGGTTAATTGGAAAAATATTTATTTTAATTACGTTCGCAGATGATACCGTCATACTATTTGAAGAAGAGGTTTGGAAAGAAACACACAACCTTGCAAATATCGGAATTAACATAGTTAAACAGTGTCTGGACAGTAATTTGCTTACATTAAACATATCAAAAACCAAATACCTAACATTCAGCGCTACTATTGCAGGACAGCCCAAAACACTTCACCACCTGATAATACATAAAATTAATTGTATCTTTAGAAATAGTAACTTCCCATGCAATTGTGAAACTCTTGAGTGTGTTAAATTTATTAAATATTTAGGCGTTATAGTTGACAATAACCTAAAATGGAAATACCAAATAGAAAATGTAGCAAAAAGAGTGCGTACACTTATTCATATATTTATTTCACTGCGGGAAATTTTCAATATACTTAAATATATATTACGGGCTCTGTAACTCTATAACCTACGGATGCATTGGGTGGGTGGGTATAGGAAAAACAATATTAAACCCGTTATTGAAGGCACAGCAATCTATTTTACGTGTTACAATGAAGAAACCTTTCAGATATTCGAGTGACACTCTCTTCAGAGAATTTAATGTACTAGATGTTCGACAGTATTACATTAAAAAGATAATAATTTATACTCATAAAAATAAACATAAAATGAAAAAAGTCGAACACTAACATCAAACCAGAAGTAAGGGCAGAAATGACCTTTCAATTCTAATAAGTAACACAGCGGCTTATCAAATGATATTCTCATACCTGGGACCGAAATTGTAACAAAATCCCTTCACAACTAAAATTGTGGGAAGTGTCATCCTTCAGCCAAAAAATTACAAAATGGTTACTAGATTTGGGCAGGACGGAGTCAGAAATATTAATAAAAAATATTATCTGATAATTATATATTACAGCGCCCTATACATATATCTCTATTTTTCCAAATTAATATCTTTTGTATTTAATTAAATGAAGACAATATTAGCGAAACTCAATCGAAATCTGGAGACAGGAAAATCAGAAAAGATATTGGCTCCGCTGGGACTCGAACCCAGGACCCTTTGCTTACATGGCAACAGCTCTACCGATTGAGCTACGGAACCATACTCAATCGGTAGAGCTGTTGCCATGTAAGCAAAGGGTCCTGGGTTCGAGTCCCAGCGGAGCCAATATCTTTTCTGATTTTTCTGTCTCCAGATTTCGAATGAGTTTCGCTAATATTGTCTTCATTTAATTAAATATTATAATTTGAGATTTTACTCATAAAGTTTAAAAAATTAATAATTAATATCTTTTGTTTGTTTTTACTGTCTTTCTTGTATATTATTCTTCTTGTATTAAAAAATTACAAAACAGTTACTAAATTTAAGCAGTCCAAATAAATAAATATATAATTTTAACAAAAAACCAAAAAATTACTCATGCAACTCTGTCACATAGTAGCTTATCTGATGGTTCTGCCACTTTTCTTGCTGGAATAAATTAATTGAGAGTCTTTTATAAAATTAATTGAGAGTCTGCTTTTACAGTGTAAAATATTTTGTTTACGAAGCTTCTTTCGGATTTAGTTTTATTGTAATGGCTGAT
Organism: Limnephilus marmoratus; assembly: GCA_917880885.1. Taxonomy (NCBI): domain Eukaryota; kingdom Metazoa; phylum Arthropoda; class Insecta; order Trichoptera; family Limnephilidae; genus Limnephilus; species Limnephilus marmoratus. Next base: position 61,004,921 of record OU862907.1, read on the forward strand.
TAAGTTCTTTAAAGTACGATTGGAAAACGCTTTAAACATTTTTGAAAACCTTTTATGCTTATGATTCTGATATTTTTGTATGCCTCTTCTGGAGGGTCTAGAGTGGTTCTAATAAATGTAGCTTCGTTAAAAAAAAGTAGAGTCTTGACGTGTGCGGTGAAGGAGGAAACCATATGTTTCCTAATAACGCCGCTGGGAAAGTGGTAGTCCCCTCCAATGCCTCTACTGAAGTATAAAGCTGTACTAATTAAACAATTTAGCAGTACATATTTTAACAAGGTCACTGTATACAGGTATTTTCTGTTTGTTTCTTCTTCACTGCTTTCAATAACTTTGTATTAATATGTATTATTTATAATTAATATGTGTTATTTTTCTTATATATTATTTCTCTTTTGGTTTATTTACAAGTAATCTTATAATTTTACAATTCTATCTTCTTTCTATATTGAAAAAAAAACATGTACGTAAAGGACACTTGTGTATAATTATAAATAATTAATAATAATTAAATAAGTAAATAATTTAATTGTGCATACATTATTAATAATTAATTATGTTTGCCTGAGCTTCAGTAAATAAGATAAAGTTTTTTGGCGATGATTTGTTGATTTGTGTCCCAAATCGGTCATTTGTAAATTAAATCTACGTCTATCAATTTTTTTTTTTAGTTTAATGCCGGCAACCCGGGCGTTTATTGTTTTAAATTATCTTATATAAACAAGTAAGTAACCCGCCTCATTAGACTATATCTGTTCTGAGACGGGTACCTATACATATATTTACAAATGCATACACTTACACACAACTATATATATACACACTCATATGCATGTATACACACATACATGCATGCATATATACACTAATATGTATATATATACTCATACATTCATATATATACGCATCCGTTCACAGATACATACACATACGTATTCAAATAATGCATATAATCATACAGATACAATAAAAACAGCAGTGTATATAATTAAAAAATAATAAATGGCATATACATAGTTTCTTATAACCAAAATTCATTAGACACACATAGTTAAGCAAGCATCTAGAATTAAAACTAATTCAAATTTCAACGAAATGATATAATCAAAGAACAATTGTTGGAATTTACATAATATCATATGACCAAAAATTCATTAAAGATACACATAGTAATGGAAGCATTTAAAACTAAAAATATTAAAATTTCCACAAAATTCTCGTAATTCAAATAAACTTAGGCAGTAATAATGATATAAGCAAGCGTAAAACATAAACAGTAGTAATAAGTAAGAATCAATCTCTACACATGTAAATAACACAATAATAATAACACATATTTATATTTTATTTATACATATTTTTATTAAGAATGGGGAATAGAGATGTTTTCTGTCATTTGACTGTCCTAGAACGGGAGACCTTCCTAATTGGACAGTCAAAGCTTCTTTGTACTGATGTATTCTTTATAACAAAAACAAACAAATAAATAAAAATAAAAAAATAATAAAAAATAAATAAATTTTAAATAATTTGTTTTTTTTTAACAGGTCCAGCGCGAACGCCAACTACTTCATTATATACGCTATCACCTACTCTACCACGTACTCCACCTCCAACTCCACCACGTACTCCACCACCTACTCCACCACACACTCCATCACCTACTCCACTACCGTCAACAACGGCAACAGAGTCAACAAAATCGAAGAAGACAACAAAGACGACAAAGAAAGCAAAGCCAACGCATTGCCCTCCCCCGCCACCGAGACGCAGAACTAAAAAATATTTTAAACACCATTTTGTGTAAAATTCAACTTGTATCCACCCTGAAGTAAAATAGTTATTTAAAATGTCAATTAAATGAAATAATAAATTAATAATTTCTTGGAAATTTATATTATTACTTATTTATTTATATTTGCATAAGTTGTAGATACTATTCGTATCGTTCTGGAGAAAGACCACTGTGTAGAATATAACAGTGACTTTAGATGGTTTTAGCCGTGTTTGGTGACGATCTGAATAGCCAGACACTTCCCAGCCTTCCTCTTCCCCATCTCCACCCCTTCCTCACTCCCTTCTTACTACATACCCCTTATAGGGATGCCATAGTCCAATTGCCCCCAGACAGTGGAACTCTTGAACGGTATACATATTTTTAATACAATGTAGGTAACGAAGTCCAATATTGCGTTCAGTTGAAGAATTTTTTGCGACAAGGTTAAACAATGTTCAATATAGGAGGCGGGGAGGCCGAATTAAGTGGTTTTTGCAAACTTTATTGTTTTTAATATATAAGCCAACGTTTCGGACATCGTTGCAGGTTCCATCTTCAGGGCAGATCCGGTAAATGTATAATTTTATGTTTGTTTACGGCAAAAGTGGCCATTTTTTGTTCACATTTTGTAGTAATTGACCTGTATATATTTTTTTTTTTTTACATGAGTTCTACACAGAAGGCCCTGAGGAAAATAATTTCCCTCAGAACCTATTTCATCTTTGGGGATGCTGGGTGAAGGATTTTTTTAAGGAAAGGAAGGAGAGGAGAATTCTGGGAAGGAAAAGGGTTTAAGGGGTGGGTAGGAATCTGAGATTCGGTGTGTCCTAGTCATCCGCCTCCAAGACCCAGACAAACTTCACCCCATGAACCCGGGCACCCCTGCTAAATCACCAAACGTTTCGAACCACTTGGGTGACCTATGGCAGAGGTATTCGTTAAGCGGTAAATGGTCCCTGGGGCGGCGGTGTCTATACCCGCCCCCTAGTATATATAGTTTTTATTTTATTTCAAATCTCCCTTAGGTAAACCTACTGTATGGTTATTTATGTTGTGAGAGTGGTTTTGTGTTTTGTAAAATGACTGGCGAAGGACCTTGAATTCTGTGTTACTAATCACTGCTTGCAATAGTAAAATTAAATGTCGCATGGAAGGAATGACTCACCGGAAAAAGGATACGGATCTTGTATGCTAGTAATGCTGCATTCGCTTCCATCCAAGAGGCACGATCACAATAGGCGTAAATGTTCTTTATTTTTATAGTGCGCGGAGCAGTTATTTTCGCGGCGGGAGTTATATTGCAGACTTTCGTGAGCAGAGCACAGTGATGGCTATATGCAGCGGGAGTTTATTGCAGACTTTCGTGAGCAGAGCACAGTGATGGCTATATGCAGCGGGAGTTTATTGCAGACTGAATAAGGTTGGCGGGTAGGCGATTGGGGAATAGTTAGGACAAAGGACTTGCAACAATAATTTATACCAATTCCAAGCAGTGACAGTATGTATGAGTGCGATGCTGGTGTGTGTATGAGTAGGTATTAGTATGTGCGTAACCACCTACCTTAGTTATAAAGGTACCGCACCTACCTTAGTTAAAAAGGAATATTCCGTATTATCCGTGCATTAAACTTCGACAACACAAACGTTCCGTATTATCCGTGAGGTGGACTCTATACATATTTACCAAAAGTTTAACAAGTTAAGAGTAAGAAATGCTGTTAGGAACCAAATAATATTGGGATTGAAATTGATGAAAAACTACAGTGAAACTCACACATTGATCTTACCTCAAAAAAGCTAACAAAACTCATCTACTTCTTCAAAAAATTAAGAAACATCTTGTTGATGAGGGATCTAAAGAGAGTATATTATGCTTTATGCCACTCTCAATTGGAATATGGAGTAATAGGATGGGGCTCTGCAGCATCTAATCACTTAAAACAACTTAAGATAACTCAGAATTACATCATAAATACAATTCTAAAGGTCCCCATAAGGACGTCAACAACAAAAATTTTTAAACAGTTTGATGTTCCAAGCATATAGAAAATCTATGCCAAAAGCATTCTAGTACATCACCACAAAAATGATTCAGAGGCAGACACCTCACATGCTCATAAAACCAGAGCCAAACAAACAGACATACTTAATATACCAAAGTGTAACTCTTCTTTTGGTCAAAGAAGTTCTGAATTTTTAGCAGTAAAGTTATACAACAAACTCCCACTTAGTATCAAACAAATTAAAATAAAAAATAGCTACATTAAGGATATAAAATGTTGGCTGAAGGAACTATCGGAAAATGAACTTACTAGTATACTTAAAACATCATCATAGAAGTTTCTGGAAAACCTTATCCAAACAATGAAGTTAAACTATAGAAGTCGCTGAAAAACTTGTCCAAAGCATAGTCCCCCTCAGTACAGGATCTCCTAGTGAGGAGGACTACGAATATATTTTCTATTTTATATATATGTTGCTGTAAAAGCACGAGTTAGGTTGGTGAACGATGATTATAGAACGGTTCGGACCTTTACCATTAAGAGCGTTTAACCAGCCAGCGGACGAAAATCCACATTTCGTCGAAAGTTGTTCTTCCGATCGTGCAGGGCGGTTACAATGAGAAAGATTAATTATTCTCCGTACCAGCTTTTTAAAATTATAACTCAGTATCGAATTTATTTCAATCCAAATTAGCTTTAATTTATACCTTCATCCAAAAATGTTGAAAGGCGTGATGATAAAACTATTAAAATAGTGTACTTTTTGTAGTTATTTTTTGATTATAAGTATTTATCATTTTTCAATAATGTCTAAATTTAATAAGAATGTTAAAAAATCTGAAATGTATTAGTTTGTAAGTGCGCAAATAAATACACAAATGGACCAATTTTCGTCAAGAAACACATGTACGTACATATTTTTTAATGATTTTATTGAAACTAAAATTAAAATTCTAATACATAACTTTGTTAGATAATGTATTGATTTATTTTACTGCATGATTACATTATTTGAAATGGGTGTGGTATAATATAAAAACTTTTTTGAAAATTTTACAAATCTGCCAACGACCTATGGAATAACCTTATTATACTAAAAATTTAAAAAAAAATCTAAAAATTTATTACATACGAATGCTAGATAAAAAAAAATCTTTCGAAATCCATTTATAATTTTTTGTGGAAAAGAGTCAATACGTCTAAAAACTTTTTTGAAAATGACGTATTTCCGGCTTTCTCTGGTAATGCCCTCTTAAGAGTTGGTAAATCTTAGGATTTACCGGAAAATCTTAGGATTAACCAATATTGGGGCTTTTACGGTAACATATACATCTAACTAACATGTTTCATATAAAAATGTAAAAAATATTATATAGTTACTAAATTAAAAAAATATATAAATTTTGTTGTGTTCTGTGTACTTTTTAGATGCTTCAAACAATTACCCTGTGGAGAATAACACTGTGATCAGTAGATTCTTATAATAATCTGGTTTATTTATGTTTACGTATTTACATTAAGAAGGATACAAACTAGCTGACCTATCCGGGAGAGAGCAAGATTGGATTTGACAGCCGCGGCTGTGTAGACCGCCTAGTCGGCAGAGGGAGCCCCAGCGCCTCTGTCGGTGTTTCGTGACAATGCACGGGGGTCAGAATAACCTTGCGGCTACTTCTTGCTATTTAAAACGCTTATGGACTTCGATACGAATTACGCGTGAGTAATACTCACTACTGTTGTCTCGTGGCTTGATCTCCATTCGGTGACAGTTACAGGTGTATCCAAAAGCATGCGTTACAGATTGTTCTGGTCGAGTCAAGTTTGAGCCGTGAGATGATAAACATAAGCGGTTCACATAAAGCATTCGATGAAGGACGGCGATATAATACTTCATATTATACACTTCCGATTGATAAATAACATTTCAACGTAGAGCGAAATGTCACGTTAGGATGTGTTTTTTTTTTAATTTTTTTTATTCATTTTGTTTATTACAGGATTGTTTTACATGGTATTTCGACTACCAAGCTAGGCAATTGCCCGTATTATGGTAGTCGAGATTCATAATATATTAAGTATATAATATTAATAATCATTTATTTATTTATTAGTAAGGGACAAACAGCTTATACATAAAACATAAAGATAAAAATATACATTGTTAAATCGAGTCAAGCCAAAAAAGTCTCCTATGTTAAAGTTGATTGGAGATAGAGTTTTATTACATATTAAAATTAATTTGAGGTGAGGAGGAGAGGAAGGGGAATAAAGGAGGAGGATAGGAGATGCTCCGGATACTTTTCACACTCGTATTAATTTTCGATCGTACGTGTTACTTCTAATCGATATTTCTGTGGTGTATGGCTAAAAATGTTTATATTTTTAAATTTTGTGTTATATTGCGCACATATACGGGGAATTGTTGAATTTTTTCTAATGTTAGTTCTACATGTAGGCAAATGAAACAAATGGGATTGCCGAGTTGATCTTGACGGAATATGAATATTTATTAAGTTGGTTAGCTCTGGAGAGTCCAGGCCATTATTAACAATTTTAAGTAATAAAGTTTGGTCAAAAATTAAACGTCGTGTATAAAGGGAGTTGAAATTGTGGTAATTAATAGATTCGTTGTAATTTAAGAAGTGTAATTTTTGTTTATAATTTATGTGGTTAATTTTTTTTTGGATTTTTTCGATTCTATCAATGTGAGCTTGGTAGAAAGGAGTCCAGATCGGTGTGCAGTGTTCTAAGTGGGGACGGATGAACGCTGTGTAAAGGGAATATAGAGTCTTAAGGTTGCGAAAAGGTTTCGTTATTCGAATAATAAATCCTAGCATTTTGTTGGCCTTGTTGATGATTTCATCAGTGTGTTGTATAAAATTTAATTTAACATCCAGTAATACCCCAAGGTCCCTGATAGATTCTACTTCTTTGATAAGTGTCCCATTTAATCTATACTCAAAAGGAATTTTATTTTTATTACGTGTAAATGATAATTTTTTGCATTTTGAGGTATTTACTACCAGTTTGTTTGATTCACAGTAGATAAAAAGTCGATTGAGGTCCTCTTGAAGTTTAATGCAATCTTCGATTGATTTGATAACTAGGTATATTTTTTTATCGTCTGTATAAGCTAGGTAATTGGCGTGTAAAAAACATTTGTGAATATCATATATATACACATTAAATAATAATGGCCCTAAATGAGAACCTTGAGGTACACCGGAGGGCACGGAAAGGAAGCTGGACTTAGTTCTCTCAACTGATCCACATTGAAGTCTACTCCGAAGGTATGAAGTAAGCCACCGAAGTAGGTCACCGTGGACGCCTATTTTTTTTAGTTTTTTAATTAGAATAAAATGGTTTACCTTATCGAAGGCCTTAGAGTAATCCGTCTAGATTACATCTACTTGGTTTCTATTGTCCATATTGCTCGTTAAATATTCCGTGAAATTTACCAAATTTGTAAGTACCGACCTTTTTTGTAGAAATCCATGTTGTTGGTTTTGTATGTTGCAAACAATTGTTGTATAAATTTGATCGTAGATAATTTTCTCAAAGAGTTTACGAAATACCGTTAGCATTGAGATTGGGCGATAGTTTTCAATGTTGCTTTTTGAACCAGATTTATGAATAGGGATTATAGTTGCTTCTTTGAACTTTGTAGGAAATTTTCCTGCTCCTAGTGCCATTCTAAATATGTTAGTTAAAGGGTACGAAAGATTTTTGGCACATTTTAAGACAAAGTATGGCGAGATACCATCACTGCCAGCACCCTTACTAATGTCTAAATTCTTCAGGTATTTATTGATTATTAAATAGTTTATTTGTACGTTCCCAATCGGGTTATGATTATTAACGTAGGTAAAATCATCGAATATACTGGGATCATTCGTGTCATTATCGTTTACGTAGGTGGACTGAAAATGTTTAGATCCATATATATGTAGATGAAAGTACAAACATATAGCATAGGTACATATTCAGGAAAATATTCATACTAGTATTAGGTACATGATCACATACAAAAAACTTGTATAAATAAAAATAAAATAGAATAAAAAATAAAAATAAAAGTAACAAATAATAATATTTTAAGGATAATAGAAATAAAAAAATAAGAATAAATATGTAAATCATCTATACAGATGAACAACAATGTTACGATGGTTGTTGACAGACTAGCGATATTGCGGTACTTGACTCATGTCCTCCGTGTAGTTAGGCACACTTAATGAGCGGAAGTCCAAAATCTGGATTCCTCCGATCTGCTAGGCCGATCGGAACACAAATCGAATGAAACCCATCAGCGCTATGAAAGAGTCGGTCACGTAGAAACGTACTTCCCTGCTGACATCTTGCGGAGTAGTTCGAAAACTTTTACAATTGTTGTAGAAGGGAACAAGCACAGAGGCCAACTAATCGTTCCACTGCCGAGCTGCTGAACTCAAGGACGAGTCGTTTCTACGAGACAAATGTTCTCGTGAGACGAATGTGAATCGTGTACAAGTGACCAAAGAATGACACAAGTTCCTCGGAGCATCTTTCATTTTATTGCTGGTAAAACAAGGATAGCATTTCCATCTGACGCCTTTGCTCTAAAGATTGTAATTCATTTTTATTACATTAAGTTCCACACAGGACGAAAAAATTCCCCCAGGGCCTATGTCATGTGAAAATGCTGCGTGGTGGGTGTCTTTTAGAAAAGGAAGGAGTGGAAGTTCTAGGAAGGAGACAGGTATGAGGGTGGGTAGAAATGTGGGGGTTAATGTACATATTCATAATTCACCAAATATATATAGACAAAGACACAATGTGCAACTCTTATATTGTGCTGAGGGTATGCTCTCAATAAAAGGTATATTTTGGTTCCTTACCATTAAGGATAACTGGGAAGATAATACTTACAAAAGACCACTGGTACATCACAGCACACGTTTCACAGAAAAAAGGCCTGAAAATACATAAAACATCCAATAAGTATGGAAGCCGAACGCTGGAGTGCTGTGTACCAGTGATTTTTAATAAGCTCAAAAATAATTTTGCTTCAGAAGTAAATGAGAATTTAAGCATGAAAACTGTAAAAACGTGGCTTATCAATGAAAAATCTATGTACCTATCTGTAAAAAAAAAAACAAAGAAAAAAAAAGAAAGATTGGTGATGCTATGGCAGTTAATTTAAAAAAAAATATGTGTAGCTTTTTTTTTAATGATACCAAAGCTGCTATTTTATTAAATTCTTCGGGAAGATTATTAAAATATTGTATCCCATTAATTTATTATAAACAAAGAAAAAAAAAAAGAAAGATTGGTGATGTTATGGCAGTTAATTTTTTTAATAAATTTTTTTTTTTAAGTATGTTTATTCAGTTTTTTAATTTTACAACATTTATCTTTAAAATCTTACAAAACTGATCAATCAGTTTGATTGTAAGAAATCTCTCATTTTTCCTATTTAATTAATAATATTGTAATAACTGTGTAAAATCTAAAATACTAATTATTATAAACCACTAATAATTATAATGTTTATGAATACAGTGTGTGATAGTAATTTCCAGGTATTTGATCAATATTCGATTTGAGTATTTGTATACAATATTATTTGTTTTCATGTTCTACGGAGATAGAATGATTTAACTAAAAAATATTGAAATATTTGTAGCTTTTTCTTAAATGATACCAAATCTGCTATTTTATTAAATTCTGCGGGAAGATTTTTCAAATATTGTATCCCATTGCATTGGTTGTTATGTTTTTGCATTATCTCTTTGGTTGTTATATTATTTTTTTATTACATTTTCTTTAAATATTTGTAATATTAAATCATTTTACAGAGGTCTTCAATTTCCTTTACATTTTTGAAATTACACGTATTATGTTTTTACTTCTAATATTAACGAGTGTATATTGAGGAGAGCCTGCAGACAAGCAGCCATGTGGCAGCTTCGCGGGACTACCGATAAAATGTTTAAATTATATATTTATGTAAACTATGTTTTGGTTGGAATAATAAAATAAAATAAAATGTGTCCAGGAGTGACGGACGTGTTAAACCATCCCTCCTATTGCGAAGTAAGGCGATGGGTCGAGAGAGTCCGGCTCGAGATGTCTAGGTTGGGTCTCCCTCAACCACGCAGTTGGTAGGCAAACGCATCTGCTACTAAGAACTAGACAAATCTGACCCCAAGAACCCGGTCATTCTTGCTAGGTCACCAAACGTAGTGAACCACTTGGGGTAACTTATGGCAGCGGTGTTCGTTAAGCGGTAAATGATTCCCGGGGCGGCGGTATCCATACCCGCCCCCTAATTTTATGGTTTGTTAAGATACCTCATTTGAGGCGGGACCCGTTTAACGCCTCATTTCTGTATTTGAGCGAGATAGAAATATGAGTTTTCATCGAAATTATTCTGAAATAGGGTCACATCAAACTTAAAGACCGGCCTGACAGTGATAAAAAAAAAATCATCATCATTAATGTAAAAAAAGTACTACATCGTACTATATCATCCACGTAAATTACATTTTTTAATTCATTTGAGCAATTGCAATTTTTAACTTAAAAAAATGAACAGCTAATAAGTTATCACAAACAGTTATTGATTTTGAGGCGGTACGAATTTCGCCGGGTCAGCTAGTAATAAAAAAAAAGAATTAAACTTATTAGCATTTTAAGGTTTTTTGAAGATTTAGCGCTAGATGAACTTTATGCACCGGATGCAATATTTTGAGAATATGTAGATGTATCCGGCCGAATAGTTCGCAATATTCGGTCGAATACTGAATCTAATCCTATCATTTCCTATTATTAATTAATTAATTAAGTAATTAGTTAATTAATTAATTAAATTAATATAATATTATAAAGGCGAAAGTTTACATGGATGTATGTTTGTTACTCTTTCACGCAAAAACTACTGAATGGATTTTTCACTAATAGAAAGCTACATTATTTGCGAGTACTATAGGCTACATATATTGGTAAGTTCTGGCGTTATGAATAATCTCTGGCGTTATAAAATTATTTGTCATACGTTTTCTGTCCCTAACAAAATTGATTTTTTGCAAACGTCAGAAAAAAAGCAAACCAATTGTCGCCTTGGAAACGATGTTTTTTTTTAAATTAGGCAATTCACCCTAAAAAAAGTGCTTTGTTGTCATCGTACTCAATAACTATCTCTAAAAATGAATAACCAAAATGAATGTATGCGCATAAACCCGAACGACTGCACCAAAACGACCATTGAGTTCTGGCATTATGAAATTTGTATAAAAAATTATAATATGTGGCACGCGAGCAGATTGAAAACTGAATGGGGGAGGGAGAGGGGGGTTGATGGGGGGAGTGGAGTGGGGGAAGGGGTGGGTGGAGGGGAAGGGGGAAGTTTGGTCGATGGGGGGAGTGGAGTGGGGAGAGGGAAGGTGGAGGAGGCGGAGTGCGAATCCCCTAATACCATGTGAGCGAAGCTGCGGGAAAAAACTAGTAGTTAATAAAGTAGCCGAATAGGCCGAATACCGAATAGTGGCCGAATATTCATGGCATCTCTAATCGCAACGTTACAAAAATTACCTGTAAACAAAGAAACGATAATATTTAAAGTTTATTTGTCGACAAATTAAATTATTTTTCTAATACTTATTTCAATATAACATATAATCTATTACTTACTAAATATTCTAAAAATACTGCTAACAGCCCTGGCAGCGGCTTCATGAGCCGACTATTGGTGCCAGTGTTGTGCTCGGGGATTATGCCCCGTATAGGAACCAGAGCCCCGCTGGGCCCGGATGCCACCAGGAGTGCGGCACCACAGGGCGGGCTCCGACCTACCTTGCAGGCGGCTAGCTCGTACCACGGCAGGCAGGGGAGACCCTCGTCATCAGGGTGGTGTGGTCGCCGGTAGGCTGTTTGGAATGTTTTACATGGGGGGGGAAAATACTGGTCGTGATCACCCTCGAACAATCTCCTCAATAAAAGAACGGTATTTAGATAAAACACAACAAGATATTTATTGTGAGAAAACACAGGAGTACAAGGTTAAAAGGCAATTCCTATCTAGAATATCCCTACACGGTAAATCTCTCAACCTGTCCTCTCTGGGATCGCCATTGCTCAGGTAAAATCGCGAGGGCAAATAGAACACATTAATTTAATGGGGCTTACTGCGATGGATGCGGCGTGTCCGAACCTCGTCCGCTGCAGAGGGGATCTCGTTCCAACAGGAGTCTCCAGGTGAAACATGCCACAAACGTAAACATTATCACTGTACTTTAAATGACGCCTCGGCCTTGACAGCCGTAGCAACTAGAACACGCATTTGCGCATTACATTCCCGTCGCCATATCGCGTTGCGATTGACTCGGCCCACAAAGATGGCCTACGGAGTATTTCTCCTTAACAATACAAACGACTGCTCGCGGAGCGCTCTGCCTGGTAAGTGTGGGCGGGTAGGGAACCGAAAACATCCGGTGACCCGCCGGCACAAAGCTAACGCGTGCCGCTGTATAGTGCTGCCCCCTCGCGGGTGCGCGCAACTACTGTATTCTCCTTTCTTCCAAACAGGAATGTGTTGCGTAACAATACATACACTAGAAGACAGACGTAAAATAAACGACTTCATTTTTATTCAAAATACTCTAATAACTCTAAATTCGACTGTTGCGAACTCTTACAACTCATAAACTTACGAATACCGACAGTAACCACGCGACAAAATACACTATTCTACTGCAGCATTCACAAGCGGAACTACATTGCCCACTCTCCTATACAACAATTTCACGTTATGGGGAATCAGTACTTAGGTGATGTCGACATATTTAACATCAACTTGGCGAATTTTGTGGATCTTGTAAAAAACTTATTCCAAAACTATTCCTAAACATATCTGTATTTGTGTAAACTTATCAAATCGCTGTATTTTTTTTTGTATTTTTGTGACTTGTGTGCATTTTTTGTCTAATTTTCTGTTGAAAAATCATCTGTCATGAATTAATTGTACTACCAAACATGTAAAAGCCCTCTGGGCGTTGAATAAATAAATCAATAAATAAATGAATAACTGAAATGTCAGTCACATAGCGAGTAAACAATAAAGCTGTTTAATGTGAAACCAAGACAACACATCAATGACACTTGAAAAGCGATTCACAATTCAAACATTAAGGGATCCTAGGCATTTCTACGTAGGTATTCTTTTACATGTTTTTAAATGTTTCTCTTTAATTTGTCTTGTCTTGTCTTGGGTGATTAAAAAAATAATAGTAAGTTCGTTATGTTGTAATTAAAAACAACTCGTGATGCAAAGTTCGTGATAATTATAAAATATAGTTCAATTTAAGAGAACAGTCTTTTTAATGGAAATACCGCACAAGAGTCCAAATTACTTAGGACCAGTAGGAATATGACATCCCCAAATATTAGAATATGCTCCGAGAAAGTGGCGAAGTACATGATTCAATTACTCATTGGATTCAATTACAATTTTCCAAGCCCGAAGCAATGACATCGATGTTCAACTGCATTATACGATAAAAATTAGAATACGATTCTGCTGTTTGGGCCCCATAGCAGAAAAAATATATAGACTTAGTGGAACAAATCCAAAAAAAAAAATTCTACGGCATCTTTATATGAGAATGCATGGTGAATACCCGCGATTTATGCGTCATCTGGATTTGCTATCTGAAGAGCGCTTCGAATGTCTCCAATCTAGAAGGAATGGAACCCTAACAGTAACAGCTTTCAAAATCATAAACTATTACATTGACAGCCCATACCTCTTAGGATGCTATAAATTGTTCGTACCAAACAACTACTGCCAGGGTCGCCACCACGACTTGCTCCGTATCCCTCGTGGCAGAACAGACGTTCTGGCCCAGCACTGCATGACAAGAGATATGGTACTACTAAATGATATCTCTAGGTCCTTTGACATTTTCAACATTATTCTTGAAGGTTTCAAGAGTAATTTAGGCAAGAGCTCTAAAACAGTAATTTTATTTTTTCTTCTTTCTCATTTAAAGTTATATATATTCTACGTGTATTGTATTAGGATTCAAGTAATCGAGATTTGTTATATTTTTTTATGTTCTCTCTTTTATACAGGTGCTTGTATGTTTTTATACAATGCAATGCCGCCTCATGCAGCCTCATGAATGAGTTTTTCTTTTGCCCTGTTTAATTCAAATTTGTCTTACTACTTATTTTTGTTTTTCCTGTTAAGTACTTGCATACTGCTTACTAACAACGTATGCAGGGAAAATGGAGGTGTAGGTTCTTTCTAAATATATATAAATGAAGTTTATAACACAATTGTTGGTAAAAGGTTATTTATTTAAAGTAAGTAAGTTCACAGATCACATAATATGGTAAAAATAGTCACAATGTATCAATTCACTAATTAACTGAGCAAGGGATCGGAGGGGACCTTGCCGTTAGGCTTTGGGAACAACAAAACTGACTGTGGTTCTGCTTAGAGGGTCGTACCATAGGACGAAGCGCAACTAAGGCAGCATTGGAGGACCCACCACTTACCCGCCCTGGTATAGGTAACAGATGGTTACCCCTTCAAGGCTCTTGCAAGGACTCTAATTTTTTTGGTAAAAACGACTCTATATTTGAAAATGAAACTAGACCTCCAATGTCCCTGCATACGTTGTTAGCAAGCAGTATGCAAGTGCTTAGCGGGAAATACAGATACAATATGTGTTAGTATGACAAAGTATAGACAAGACAATGGGACAGGTTGGTGAAAGTCCACGCGGTGGCAAGCGCTGGGTAATTGTATCCAGCGTATCCTACAAGCACCTGTTTGGGAGGAAGATACAGTAGATAAGTAATAAGGGCATGGCAAATGGTTGGGAGTCCTCTCCAATCGATTGGCAGTCCCAGCAAGAATGCGCATGACGTTAGGTCTAGTCGTGAACCACACTCAGCTTCCGCGCCCCTTAGCCGGTTCCTCGGTGATGCCTCAAAGAAAAGTAAATGGGAGATTGGGGGGAAATACCCGACGACCCTAAGGAATTCAGCGTCGAGTAGCCGGAGGCAAGGCGAAGGAGAGCCGAGGTCGCCCCCCCAAACCCAAGGCCTGCACATGTTGCTGGGGGTGGCGCAATTAATTTTAGAGGGCACCGTGCCATCGTCCAACGACTCCTGTTGATGCAAGGACGAGGTCTAGCGCACCCCCAGAAGGGGAAAAGAAACATAACAAAATAAATAGATGCAGTTCAGTTCAGCCTTCTGAGCGAAGCAAATTAGCATTGAGACTAAAAAGAAAAAGAGAACAAAGAAACCAAAACAAAATAAAAATAAACAAAGTCGAGTATGTGAGTTAAATCAATAGTGTTTCTTTGAATATGAAGCTGGAAAAAAAAAGAAAATTACACAAAAATGATGAAAAATTATAAAAATAATAAACAGAGGTATCTCGATTAAACACCGTCTAGCATAGCTTAGTTAAATCTAAAAGAAAACCATGTGAAAAGAAATAAAATAAGCAAAAAAAAATAGATAAGTCACACAAAAATAAAAGAAATAGGAACAAAATGTATATAATAGAATAAGATAAAGGTACCTAGGATAGAGATGATATAACAAAAAAAAAATGCAGATATAAAGCATAAAACATAAAATTCTAGCAGTAGATGTAATAAAGTAAAGAGAATGTCCGTGGATTCAGGAGCAGATACACCTAGCATCTACATGATTTTACAGCTAGTCAGCGACTCTAAGATCAGGCCATCTCTCAACCCAGACTTTCGTAAATTTCCTCAAACACTCAAAGTTCACCTTATTCGAAACGAGATCCGCGTTCCAAGCTGGTCTCGTAGTAACTTGCAAGCCATCGAGCATTTCCTCTCGGGCATCCGTCAAAATCTCGCAGTGCCACAGAATGTGCTCGGCTGTTTGATCAGTATTACCGCAAGCGCAGTTAGAATGGGGTGATAGAGAGAGACTATGAAGTCTCCCTCTGAACTCCCCATGACCGGACAGAAGTTGGGTCACATGATGATCCCTAGTGATGTACGCCCCTTCCATTCTGAGTTTAACTGACGGGAAGAAGGAGAAAGTCCACCTACCCGTATTTGACCTATCCCAACGTTCCTGCCATTCTCTCAAAGTTCTTTCTCGCATCTCTCTAAGAAGTCCTGGGAGGGAAACCGCTCCACCTGGTATTAGCTCAATACCATGATGGGTGGCAGTTCTTCCTCTTGTTAGAAGCTTCTTTGTTAACACCTCCCTAATTTCAAGATCGATAGGCAAAACGCCGGCCAAAACTGGCAAAGCGTCCGAAGCGACTGTTCTGTACGCACCCGAAAGCGCCAGCAAGGGGACTCGCTGGCCTCTCTTGAGCGCCGAGAGTACGAGTGAATTCTCCAGGCGGTGCATACGAGACTTGCGCCACGTAAGCCCCCCTGTATAGGAGACGGAGCGCTGGAGAGCGCAGTCCCCACTCGGCAGTAGAGATTCTTCTCAATTTCAAAAAGAGGGCCTGGGCCTTACTTGATACGCTTTTAACATGGGTCAAGAATGAGGACGTTCGATCCAAAGTGACGCCTAGGTATTTAGTGTTCTCAACGAATCGGATGTTGGTATCTCCCATTTTGATGGTGGGATTTCTACTTCTATTGAGGTTACCCTTCATCAGGAGTCCCATGGTCTTGTGGGGAGCGAAGGTCAGCCGATTTCTCTTTCCCCATTCTAAAGTCACACTATAAGGCAGCATTGAAGTACCCACCACTGTCCCACCCCGGTATAGGCAACTTATGGTCGCCCCTTCGGAGTTCTCACAAGAATCTAATTTTTTTGAATAAACGGCTCTACATTTAATGTAACGAATCTAGACCTTCAATGTCCCCTCATACTGTGTTAGGTGGCGGTATGCGGTCGCGCCTACAGGACTGTACTGTAATGGTCATTTCTACAATTCTAAAGCCCATGGAGGTAGTCACCGCCAAAGCAGTGAGCCTCGTGGACAGTCAAACAAGTGGTTAGTAACATCGACATAAAAAAGTAAAATGAACAAAATAGACAGCAGCCGTCATGAGTAATCAGCTCATGACAGCGAAAGACCATACGCAATCCAGCGGGCGGCACCGAGTACTGTTCATAAAAAAAAGCAACAAAAGTAAAATAACATTTGTACAGAGTAGAACTGATGTTACCGCAAACTGGCTACCGGCGGTCCCCGAGACAGTGAAGGAGGCTGATTGTCCGGCCTCCCGACAACCGGCAGCGTCGTCCGTAAGCCAGCTAGCCGGTGGTGCCTAGACGAGAGTAATTGGAAATCATAGAAGAAGACCCTAGGGAGAGAAGCGTCGGATCGCCGGAGGCGGGACGGACAGCCTCCAGATGTCGTTCAGCCTTCTCCCCAGCCTCTTCATGTCACAGGGGGTGGCGCGGCAGACAGGTGCAGCTCCACCAGTTCCAGAAGACCGGCCATGGTACGTAGGCGGGGACACGGTCCAGGGTCCAACCCCTTATATGGGGAGAAGGACGGCACAAAACGAGCAACTGAGTTCAGTTCTCACAAAAAAAACATAACTAAAAAGAAAAATTTATTGATAACATAGTAAATCGCAAAAAAAGAAAAAAATAAACAAGAGCGTGTGGAAGTCAGCGCTGGGCATGTGAATGCACCATATAACCAAACTAAAAATCATAAACATGTAAAATAAAATGGCGATTTAGAAAAAAAAAGAAAAAACGTAAAATAGACATGAGCGTTAAATTACGCAGGGCATCTGTAAACAGTAGACCATGAACATAAAAATGTAAAAGCATAAAAACATAAAAATGTAAAGGTGTAAATAATAAACTTAAGAATAAATAATAAAAAAAAATATATATATATATATATGTATATGTATGTATAAATACTGTAAAAGCAAAAAAAAAAAAACATAAAAATGTAAAGGTGTAAATAATAAACATAAAATGTAAAATAAAATATAAAACTGAACATCCTGGGCAATATTGGTAAGAGAGTAAGAAGCAAAGAAAGTCCATGGTTGGTCAGGAACAAGTACACCTGGTGCCAAAATCTACTAATCCGCGACTCTAAGCTCAGGCCATCTCTCAACCCAGATCCTTGTAAAATTCCTCAAGCACTCGAAGTTCGTCTTGTTCGAAACCAGATCAGTGTTCCACACTGGTCTGATAGGTACGTCCAAACCATCGAGCATTTCCTCTCTAGCGTCCGTCAAGATCTCGCAGTGCCACAGAATGTGCTCGGCCGACTGGTTGGTTGATCCGCATGCGCAGTTGGGGTGGGGGGACAGGGAGAGGGTGTGAAGTCTCCCCCTGAATTCCCCATGCCCGGACAGAAGCTGGGTAATGTGGTGATCCAGTCTGAGATAAGCCCCTTCCATTCTGATTTTAACTGATGGGAAGAAGGAGAAGGTCCATCTTCCCAAATTCGATCTATCCCAACGGACCTGCCACTCTTGGAGCGACAGATCCCTCATTTGACGTAGCAGCCCAGGGAGAGTTCCCGGCCCTCCCGGTGTCAGAACAACGCCTAGGTGAGTGGCCGGGGTTCCTCTGGTTAATTTCTGCTTAGTAAGCACTTCCCTGATTTCCAGATCGATAGGCAAAATGCCAGCCAAAACGGGTAAAGCGTCCGAAGCAACGGTTCTATACGCACCAGAGAGTGCCAGCAAGGGGGTTCGTTGGCCTCGCTTGAGAGCTAAGAGTATCAGAGAATTTTCCAGGCGGTGCTCCCACACAGAGGCGGCATACGAGACTTGCGCCACATATACGCACCTATATAGCGTTCGCAGAGCCGGATTACGCAATCCCCACTTAGCTGTGGAGAGTCTCCTCAGCTTCAAGAAGAGAGCCTGAGCTTTGCTGGATACTTCTTTGACGTGAGCCAGAAAAGAGGACGATCGATCTAGAGTGACGCCTAAGTATTTCACTGTTTCAAAAAAGCGGATGTTAGAATCTCCCATTCTGATGGTAGGATTTCTTTCTCTACTGAGAAAGCCCTTCATCAGGAGGCCCTTGGTCTTGTGGGGAGCGAAGGTCATCTTATTTCTTTCACCCCAGTCTAGGAACATCTGCAAACCTTCACTGCCTTTGTTCTCCACTTCTTTTCTACTGTCCCCAGCGACCAGATACAACTTATCATCAGCGTAGTCGACAGCGATACATCCTTCAGGCAAGGGTAACCTGGAGGAGTCATCAAAGGAGATGTTCCACAGGTCAGGTCCAAGGATGGAGCCCTGCGGGCATCCCATGTCTGCTTCCCTCTGGATACAAAACTCACCGAAACTGATCGTAATGGTACGATCAGAAAGGTAGTCATCGATGGCTTGGAACAATAAGTTTGAACACCGCCTGTTTTTCACCTTTGTACGTATCATTGCCCACCACGCATGATCGAAGGCACCAGTGATATCGAGGAAGATTGCAACTACATACCTCTTTGGGCAAGCCTTCACCCATTCAAGCGCATACGACAGGGCGTGCACCGTGGATCTACCGGGGACGAAGCCGAACTGCAGGTCACTGGCCGGAGACAGGGTTTGTCGGAGTCGCTGCCTAATCAATTTTTCAAGGATCTTGCCTAAAACGGGAAGGAGGGTAATCGGCCGGTAGGCCTTGATGTCCGTTAGTGGTTTTCCGTTCCCCTTTGGTATAATCCGGAGCACGCCACGCTTCCACTCAGAGGGGAAAACTCCCCTCCTCAAGCACGTGTCCATCACCTGGAAGAGCTCCTCCTTGGCGTGGACCCAGACTTGCTTCGCAATCACGCCGTTGAGCCTGTCATGCCCTGGTGCCTTCTTAGGACCCAAACCCTTAATTATCACCTCAATTTCTGCCTTAGTGACTCTAGTGAAGTTATCCTCTTGGGCAAGGTTTCTAGGTGGCAGCCGTGACAGATTTCTTATCTGTTTATGGTGGTCACTTTCCCCAATTACTGAATCTACAGGAACTAACTCACCCAAGAGTGTTTCGAGAGTGGAGGCCACATCCACTGTCTCAGCGTTCCTCCCATCTGTTATCCCAATTACTGTTGACAAGTACCGGTCAGAGCCTTTACCGGATTTTGCAATCGCGCTGTGGATTTCCCACGGGTTGGCGTTACCCACGTCTTTAACCCAATTATGCCAAGCAGCTCGTTTCGCCAGGAGAACGGCCCGTTTGAAGGCCGACCTGGCAGACCTGAGGCTCGCCTGAAGTGCAACCGTCTCCTCCTCCGTACAGTTGCCACTCCTGGACAGCCCCAGCGCCCTGTAGGCCCTCTTATAGGCCCCCTTCAGCGAAGTCAGCTCAGGTGACCACCACGGCGTCCTGATACTAGTCTTCGGGTTTGATCTTCCCAAAGACGAGTTGGCAGCCGATACAACCGCCTTATTAAAAAAGTTCCCCAAATTATCCGGATCAGTAGCTGCTACGTGGTGAAAATCCCTTAGCGTATCTCGTAGCGCTTCCCCAAAGTTATCCCAATTCGCCCTAGTGGTGTTGAAATACCAGGAGGATCTTGGAGCTTCAGTTTTTTTGACACCAACCGTAAAAGTAATTAACCTATGATCCGAATTAATCTCGCACTCATGGACTGTCCACTTTGAAATCCTGGTCGCAACTGATCCAGAGCAAAGAGTTAGATCAATGTTGCTCTCACCATGTATGTTCGAAAACGTAAAAAAAGAACTCTGTTCATTCATGATACTGAGACCTTGCGCAGCAATCAGGTCCTCCACGGCGTCTGATCGTTCCGTCCTACAATTACTAGTGTCAAACCATAATGGTGAGCGTGCATTAAAGTCACCTCCGATAACTATGTTACGGCCTTTAAGCGCGTTGAGCGCGCGCGTCAGACTCAGGATGTGGGGTCCCACCGGGTTCCCAAATTTAAAGTAAACTGAGATCAAAAAGATCTCAGTATCGCCAAGTCTAATACATAAGGCAGCAGTCGGGGGTCTGGTTGGTGCTTTACTTATGGTAGTAGAATACTCCTTAGAGGGTCGTGCCAGAGGACGAAGCGCAACTAAGAGAGCGTACTAGCCAAGAGCGAGCTGCAGACGAACTGACTAATTTAGGGTGCGCGGCCTGTTATATAGCCCATTCCTTGTTGCGGGGTGTGGTTTATGTAGCGGCTCGAGGGTGGGAGATGCGCAGAAGGCGTCGGCGCATCCTGGTTTGCTTAGGGGTGGGTGAGCAGGATGGCGCTGTACGGGAGAAAGAGATGGTGTAGTGGCAAGCGTAAAAACGGCGCGCTACATCCTCCCCCTCTGGATCGAGGAACGTCCCGTCGAAGATCCAGGTCTGTAGTAGCGTGGCGGCTACTTATTCTTCTTTGGTCGACCTCGTTTGCGCAGAGGAATAACCGGAGCGGGCAGCGGTGTCAAGTGCCCGTGGTATGGAGTCAGTGCTAAGGTGTGGTAGGTGCCTAGCGAGACATCTGGTGCTTCCATTGAAGCTATCTCGTAGCTCGTTGGTCCATGTTGCTTCAGGATCAGGTAGGGGCCATCGCGTCGTGGTCCTAATTTTGCGCTGAAGCCTCTTGCGGCTTTGCTAAGAGCGTGGGAGTGGACAAAGACGTGATCTCCGGGCTGGTAATGGGGGTCTTCTCGCCTCTTGTTATCCACGTAATTCTTTTGTTTGTCTTATTTCTCATCATTGTGGGTCCTGACAAGACGTAGGGTATCGGCTAGTTGTAGCAGATGCGGCGTTATCTCGGGGATGAAGTTTTCCGATAAGATAATGCTTCTCAAGTCTCTTCCGACGTCATCGGCTGACCTTAGCTCACGTCCAAATGTGAGATAGGCAGCGGAGTATCCGGTGCTCTGACAGAACGCGGTATTCATGGCGAAGCGTATTGATGGAAGGCTTTCGGCCCATTTTCGGTGTTCTGTGCCAACCAGGATGGCTAGTTGGGGTTTGAGGTCTCGATTTTCCTCTCGACAGGATTGGCCTCTGGGTGGTAGGCTGGTGTGAAGGTGTGCTTGATGTCCAGGCAGTAAGTCATCTGCTGCATCACGGCACTCACGAACTGGGTACCGTTGTCGCTTATCAGTCGGCGTGGGGTCCCGTAGCGTAGGCATACTTCATCAATCAGGACGCGGGCGCAGGTCTCGGCAAACGCGTCTTTGAGGGGAAATAGTTCTATCCAGCGTGTGGCCACGTCTTCGATGATGAAGATCCAATTCTTCCCATCCTTGGAAGTTGGGAGTGGTCCGAAGAGGTCGAAGGCTACTGTTTCAAACCTCTGGTTCATTACTGAAGTCTGTAGAAGGCCGGCGGGTTTTAGGTTTGATGGCTTGTATCTCTGGCACTCCAGACAGTTCTTGACGTATTTCTGTATGTAGGTCCGCATATTCTTCCAAAAGTATCGTCTGGCAATTCGTCGAATCGTGCGTTCTACTCCGTAATGCCCAGCGGTAGGGGCATCGTGATAGGCCATGAGTATTTGGTGTTGTTCATGCTCGGGGACGACTAGTTGAGCGTCCTCTTCTTCGATATCGGGTGCATTTCGGTACAATACACCGTTTTGCATCAGGTAGCCCTTAGTTGTCCAGTAACTAAGGTCTTCGTTTGGATTGTTGGCTTCAAAATACTCGATAATTTTCTTCAATGCAGTGTCTTTCAATTGTTCTCTGCGGATGTCAGCCGCGTTGCATACTGGAACGTCGAGGGTTATCGTGCATAGTGCGCAAATAGAGGGTGGGTCTTCAAGTAATGGTGGTCGTGATAGTGTGTCCGCCACCAGGTTTGAGCGTCCAGGTGTGTATTGGATTTTCAGGTTGTAGGGTTGAAGCTGCAGGGCCCATCTTGCAAGGCGACCTGTGGGAGACTTTAACGTCATTAACCACTTCAACGCTTGGTGGTCGGTAACCACGGTGATTGCTGTTCCTTCAATGTATCCTCGGAATTTTGCAACTGCCCATACGACTGCTAGGGCTTCTCGTTCTGTGGTAGAATAGTTCCTCTCCGCTGGTAGTAGCAGGCAGCTCGCGTATTCTACCGAATGTTCTTCTAGTCCCTCCCCCTGGACCAAAACTGCTCCTATTGCGTAGCTGCTTGCGTCCGACTTTATGATGAATTCCTTGCTTCCATCGGCTTGTCGTAGTATGGGGGCGCTAGTGAGTAGTGCTTTCAGGGTGTCGAAAGCATTCTGCTGTGGGGATTTCCATTCCCAGGTGGCGTCTTTCTTTATCAAGTCGCTGAGTGGCTTGGCGGTTTTGGCGAACTCGGGTACAAATCGCCTATACCAGGAGCATGTCTGAAGAAATGTCTGTAGCTGTTTGACATTGTTTGGCTCCTTCATTTTAGAGATCGCCTCTATCTTCTCCGGATTGGTGCTGATTCCTCCGGGGGTTATTACGTGTCCTAGATATTTTATGCTTGGACAGCAGAAGTGGCATTTAACTCGATTTGTAGTGAGATTAAATTCTCGTAGCTTGGTGAACACCTGTTGTAGATCGGCGAGGTGTTTATCGAAGGTGGGCGAAAGTATGATTATATCGTCCAGGTATGCTAGGATATTGACTTCATCTAGCTCGATCTTAAATCGGTCAATCATGCGCTGGATTATTTTATTTTTTTCTTAATATTATAAGGAGCACTGTAGAATTATTTTAAATTTTATTATAGTTAAGCGCACTTGAAGTGAAATGTCACAAAACTGCGCTATATAAATAAAATGTTATTATTATTATTATTATTATGGAACGTCCCGGGCGCATTGCGAAGTCCAAATGGCATCTTCAAGAAGCGGTAGAGTCCGAATGGGGTTATAAAGGCCGTCTTGTCACGGTCTTTCTCCAGTATCTTGATCTGCCAGTAGCCAGATCGTAGGTCTACTGTAGACATAAAGTTTGACTGCTTTGCCGAGTGTAGCAGGTCATCCATTCTGGGCAGGGGGTACACGTCTGGTACTGTTATCGCATTGAGAAGGCGAAAATCAATGCAGATGCGCTTGTTTCCGTCTTTTTTGGGCACCATAACCACAGGTGCGGCCCACGGTGAATCTGCTTCTTCTATAATCCCTTGGGTTAACATACTGTTAATCTCGGCGCGGAGTTCTGCTTGGCGGGCTGGCGAGAGCCTGTAAGGGGCTACTGAAATCGGCGGGTGTTGTCCGGTCTCGATTCGGTGCTCAATTTTTGTCGTAGATGACAGGGTGGCTGAGAAGACAGCGGCGTTGTCGCACAGCAGGCGGTCCAGCTGGTCCCTCTGGGTAGGTATAAGGTGGGTGGCTTCATCTGGTCGGAGGCTTAGTATTTCGGCGTCCAAGGCACAGAGCTCCACTTCATTTCTGGGTTTTCTTGGGGAGTCATCGAAGAGCCGATAGGAGCGTATCATTACCTCCCTTAGGGCGTCTTCCTCCATCGCGTCCCCGGGAAACAGCTCATTCAGGGCTATCATCTTAGCCCAAATGTTAGTGCGAGGCGGTGTCTGTGAGAGAGGGCTCATGAACGGTGGCACGTAGATCTCACATTCATTGTCCTGTGCTGGTGGGGCGGGCAGACAAACCTTAGGCGGTGTCTGTGGGAGAGGACTCATGAACGGCGGCACGTACATCTCGCATTCATTGTCCTGTACTGGTGGGGCGGGTAGGCAAACCTTAGGGAGTTTGTGTGCTCTCACTTCTCCTATCTCGCCAGTCTTTTGACGTTGTCGAATACCTCGGTTTGGTGGTATGGCGTCATTTTCCATATGCAGCATATACCGTACTTCGGGGCTGTCTGTGAATGCCCATGCGCGCTGGGGAATGTTTATATTGATCCTCGCATCTTCGATAAAATCGACGCCTAGGAGTGTTCGATTCTCGTGTCCTCCTGGGAGCACGATGAAGCTGGTGGGTATCTGTCGGCCTCTTAGTGTCAAGGTGGCGGCTATTGTCTCAACCTCCTGACGTTTAGGGACACCATCTGCCAATACGATGTCCATGATGGTTCGCTGGGTTTTGAAATTTTGAGCGATTAGCCGCCGGTGTAGCTCAGCTGATGCTACGCTCAATTTTGCTCCGGTGTCTACGTGAGCAGTGCCCAGGAAGTTTCCAATCCCGATGTGTAGTATAGGTCTCGCTCGGGGAAGGCCTACTTCATGTATCGAGCAAAAATCGGCTCGTGGGTGAGGGGTGTCTATTCTCCCTTGGCTGCATTGCGGGCACTTGCTTCTTACCACGCCTGGTTTACCGCAACCGTAGCATGCGAACTTCGCATCACTGGGTGTCTCCAGCTTCTTGACTGGAGGAGTGTACTTTACGTGCGCTCCTGTATCGTAGCGGGAACGGCACTCCTCGGAACGGTGCCCAAATCTGCGGCAGTTAGTGCAGCGTAGGCGGCCGTCTGTTCGGTTTTCCATCGCGCGTAGTGGGACGGTCTTCGTGCTCTCGTACAGGCTTTCTTCCGCTGCACGGGCTTTTTGTAGTAGTTCGGCGAAGGTATTGATCGCTTCGCGCGGCACTCTGTCTCGTATCCGGATATTCAGTTGTCCGAATATTAGGTCTATCTGGACCTTCTATGGATGGCTGGGCGGTGGTAGCTCCGCGAGTAACATCCGCTGCTTAGCAATGAACACATCGGTTGACGTTAATGCGTCTTGCTTGCATAAAAATATCTCTGTGTACACTTTGTACGCTGGCTTCTTAGGGGTGAAAGCATGCCTGAGGAGGGTCGTTGCGCTCTCCCAGTCTCGTACTTCTCCTTTTATGCCGAGCCACCAAGCGGCGGCGTCTTTCGTAAGCAGCAGTGGTAATCCTTCCAGAGCGTTTGCGTCTTCGATGTTCTCGGCGCACTTGAAGATGGATGCGGCGGCAATAAAACTCTCGACCGCACTCCTGTCTCTGGTACCATCGAAGCGTGCCGTACAGGTGGTGAATGTACCCGTACGTGTTGGTTCCGACTGCATCCGCTTCATGGAGTTCATTAGTTCCGCGAACTGCTCCTGCGTGAAGCAGATGCCAGCACTTTCCTTGGCCTGCATTGTGAAACGAGGACTTCGACGTGGTAGCGACGAAATTTTGTAGATGCACTGATTTTAATTTTACTTTATGTGTCTGGCCACTAAGTTGGGCGCCAGTTTTATAACACAATTGTTGGTAAAAGGTTATTTATTTAAAGTAAGTAAGTTCACAGATCACATAATATGGTAAAAATAGTCACAATGTATCAATTCACTAATTAACTGAGCAAGGGATCGGAGGGGACCTTGCCGTTAGGCTTTGGGAACAACAAAACTGACTGTGGTTCTGCTTAGAGGGTCGTACCATAGGACGAAGCGCAACTAAGGCAGCAGTCGGGGGTCTGGTTGGTGCTTTACTTATGGTAGTAGAATACTCCTTAGAGGGTCGTGCCAGAGGACGAAGCGCAACTAAGAGAGCGTCCTAGCCAAGAGCGAGCTGCAGACGAACTGACTAATTTAGGGCGCGCGGCCTGTTATATAGCCCATTCCTTGTTGCGGGGTGTGGTTTATGTAGCGACTCGAGGGTGGGAGATGCGCAGAAGGCGTCGGCGCATCCTGGTTTGCTTAGGGGTGGGTGAGCAGAATGGCGCTGTACGGGGGAAAGAGATGGTGTAGTGGCAAGCGTAAAAACGGCGCGCTACAAGTTTCGTTTAACAAAAAAAAAATTGAAACTTGCGAGAGCCTTGAAGAGGTAACCATCTTTGCTTATACCAGGGCGGGTAAGTGGTGGATAGCCTCCACTGCCATAGGTCACCCCAAGTGGTTCGCTACATTCAGTGACTTAGAAGAGTTGCCAGGGATCATGGATGAGGTTTGTCCAGGTCTTGGTGGCGTACTTCGGCCCAATCTTGAGAGGTCAGTAGAGGGACTCTCCACCCATCGCCTTGCATCGCAGTGGGAGGGATGATTCACTTACATTCTTCCATCAATCCTGGACACACTGACCACTAGATTCCTACCAACCTCTTGTACATTTCTCCCTAGAATTTCGTCATTTCTCTCCTTTATTTCCTTAAAAAGATCATTTTTATGTAGGCCCTGAGGTAACATATTTTCCCAAGAGCCTCCTGTGGGAAGATAATAATTAAAAATGGCTGTTTAAATCTGGTCGCCAAACACGGCTAACGATATTTTAAGTACCTTTTTTGGGGTAAAAATAATCTCGTTGAATTTAATGTTTCAAAGACCCAAACATGTCTGATTACATCTAAAAGGGATCGAAACGAAAATTCAGTCTCCTTCAACGGAAGCAATCTTCCGAACCCTCCATTATATGCTTGGTCTAACTCTCAGTGACCAGCTCAGGTATGGGGGCTCCATCGAAGTCAGAGTTAAGTTAGCCTCTCAAAAACTGGGCATACTGTAGAGGGCCTTAATACTTTAATAGTATACAACTGCTAACTCTGTACAAATCACAAGTGCACCCACGGTTGACGGTTGAATTTGGCAGCCACCTCTGGTCTGGAGCTCCAAAATATCTGAAAAATACCCTCGACTCTGTGCAGAAACGGGCGGTCCGTTTGATAGATTCTCCCAACTTAACAGACGGATTGCAATCTTTAGAGCACAGGCGTCGGTTAAGAATGCTATCCTTGTTCTACCGGAATTTCAATGGAAGATGCTCCTAGGAACTAGCGTCATTGATCCCTTTGGCACCGGTGCATAGTCGGGAAACACGCCAAACGCATGCCCAATATATGTACACGGTTGAAATTTGCCACATGAGAACGGGTCGCTTCTTCGACTCGTTCTCGGCTGTAGAACGATTTGCCGGCGTCCTTGTTTCCTCCTTCCTACAACATGGGTCTCTGGAAGACCAATGTTCATTCCTTCCTCTCCTCAAAAAGACCCTCCACACAGCATCTCAGATGACATGGGCACAGAGGGAAAATATTTCCCCCGGTATCACCTGTGTGGAGTTAATGTAAAAAAATCAACGTTTTTCTGGCAGGTAAAGTGGCTACCATCCCACCTTGCTACAAATCCACTCAATTGTCAGCAGAGGCAAATTACTATTCGACAACCCTCTTAATATGTTGGCAAACAATGTTATAAGTAGACGCAGCAAGTGATTTTCGTTTCAGTCAAATTGACAAAACTCTATCAAAATGAGGCGTCTTCCTTATATCAACCTGGTGGTCCTAATCATTGTTGTATGTGCTGGTAAGTTTTAAATTTTCGTATTATGAGAACAGCAACAAGTTTCAGTTCAACAAATTTATATACCTGCAGTGCAGGTCCTGCACGGACGGCCAAACGAAACTAAATAATATAAAGAAAATAATAATAAAATACAGTCACAATTTGCCAAACATCTCAGAGATAAAAATCACTAACTTGGTGCTAATAATAAGCCAATTCCATTACACATTCACCGTAAACTCGATCTTTTAGAGCAGGAGCGATCTTTTTACTGTCGGGGGCCATTTGATTTTTCTTGTGTCACCCCAGGACCGCACTAAGATTTTCAGGCTTGAACGGGGAGGGGAAGGAACACCTTAACATATTATTTTGTCTCCATTTTACTTTTTTTTTTAAATAAACCGATTTTTATATATTTTTTAACTTAAAAAATTACTTGAAGTTTTTGGCAAAATAAAAGGGTTCAAATTTAACTAAGTTTAAAAATTATTATATTATTATAATCATAAAAAATAGCAGAAAGCGAAAATAGTCACCGTTCATTGTATCAGAAGAATTAGCATCTCGATTTTTTATGTTACTTTTAGAACACAAGACTGGTTTTAACTTGCTGAATTTTATAGCTGCACTTCGAACACGAGAGTGGTTTCTTTCGAAATACGTCAACACACGATTGCGCAAACGGTTTTTTATTTATTTCTGAACACAAGACTGGTTTTAACTTTTACATGTTTTGTTCTCTTATCATCGATATCGTTACTGCTCAGCTACAATTCAGGGTTTCTCCTGGAATGCAGCTGGTTTTCAGCAGTGCTTCTTATTAGAAGCACTGCTGAAAACCAGCTGCAAAACATTTTTTTTAATTAAAACGAAATAAATACAAAAAATAAACTACATAAAAAAACATTTCTCCACTATTTTTCGACAAAGTCCCCGTTACGGTCAATGCACTTGGTGAGCCGTGGCACAAGATCCTTGATTCCCTTGTCGTCCGCCGCCAAAAATGCTCTCACTTCTTCTTCCGCGTTCTAGTCCGTCTCCAAAGGTTTTCCGGCCAAATGTTGCTTCAGGTGAAGAAAAAAATGCAAATCATGCCATGCCATGCCTTCTCGTTGGGATCTCCACCTTGTCGGGGTGAGGAGGCTTGAATATTCCAAGGACTCTGAGAGCTATGCTGGCGGTAGTGTAACTACCAGAAGGGCCTCCCAAGCCAGACAGGTCTCAGATGAGGAGTCAGACTAAGAGAGATCCACTGCTAGAGGGCAGCAGTACCTGGCAGTATTGAATCAAGGCGGAGAAGAATAACTTCGGTACGGCTTGGTATCAACATTTTGCAAGCGATGATAACGTATTTATCTAACCGGTTGCAATACTGCGATGAGGAAAGCAACGGGAAACTACCTCATTATATCTTCCCAGGAAAAATCATGGTAATGGCTGATAAATACAACGGCCCCGAGTACGGGCGCCCCTTAAATGGGGCAGGGGTGCTAAGAATCTCCCGGTCAGCTAATATCAAGATAAAAAGAAAAGAAGAAATGAGTAAAATAGGAACATGGAATGTGAGGAGTATGCTCCAACCAGGAAAAATTCAAAACACCATAAAAGAAATGCAAAGATTGAATATCAATATACTTGGTGTAGGAGAGATGAGATGGAGAGATTCAGGAAAATGTACTGTAGACGACTATACTGTCTACTACTCTGGTGACACTAAATCCCGGAATCGAAATGGAGTTGGCATTATCGTTACAAAAAAAGTAGCAGGTGCCGTGACGAATATCATTCCACATTCAGACAGGATAATTATGATACAAATTCAAACATCAACAGTAAATACTAATATTATACAAGTATATGCACCTACATGTGATTGTGAAGAAGAAGAATTGGAAAACTTCTATGAAAATTTAACGAAAGTTCTTTCCTTCACAAAAAAACATGAAATAACTATAATAATGGGCGATCTTAATGCTAAAATTGGTAAAGGTAAAGAAGAAGATGTTGTCGGGGAACATGGTCTCGGTACGAGGAATGAAAGAGGAGATCGGTTTGTCCAATTCTGCTTAGAAAACGAATTAGTAGTTACTAATACATTCTTCAAATTACCGGAAAGGCGTTTATATACATGGAAGTCGCCAGCAGACTCAGTCCAGAGAATTGTACGAAATCAAATTGACTATATTATCATCAACAAAAGATACAAGAACTCGATTAAGTCTGTAAAAACATACCCGGGTGCTGATGTACCATCAGATCATAATTTACTCCTGGCTGAATTTAGGTTGCGTTTTAAGAAAATTGATAAAAAAGAACGGGCTTTGAAATTAGATAAAGACAAGCTTAAAGATAATGGTCTGTGTAAAGAAGCAACACAAATATTGGAAAAACAATTCGCCGACCTCCAGACTCAACTATACAACAGAGAAGAAAATATTGAAAATATTGAATACATCTGCAATGAATCAAAGAAAATCATCACAGAGATTGCAAAGGAAAAATTCAAAGAAGAGACGCCGCAAAAGAAACAGAAATGGATGACAGACGAAATACTAAACCTCATGGAAGTAAGAAAAAAATACAAAAATCGAAACGTGGAAGAATACAAAAGAATCCACACAGAAATTCGGAGTTAAATTAGGCAAGCAAAAGCTGATTGGCATATTCAACAGTGTGCTGTAATTGAAACCCACAATGATAAACATGATATTTTCCAAGTACATAAGAAAATCAAAGAATTGACTGGAATAAATCGTAAAACCGACATTGGGCAACTGGAGGATCGAGATGGAAAACTTCTAACCGATATTAACGAAAAACTAAAAAGATGGAAAGACTACATCTCAGAACTCTTCAATGATAATAGAAGCGCAGAATATGATATGGGAAATATTACAACAGGCCCACCAATCACAACAAATGAGGTAGAACATGCAATTCGTCTCTCTAAAACTGGGAAAGCAGCGGGCCCAGATGGAATACAGGCTGAAATCCTTAAACTCATAGGAAATAAAGGCATCCTAGTATTGACCAGTCTCTTTAACACCATATATAATACAGGAATTATCCCACTAGATTGGCTTCGATCCACTTTTGTTAATCTCCCAAAGAAAGCAAAAGCAAGTAAATGTAGTGACCACCGGACAATTAGTTTAATGAGCCACTTATTAAAGATATTTTTGCGAATTATACATGGACGCATATATCGCAAAGTGGAAGAAAAGATAGGTGTCACACAATTTGGCTTTCGAAATGGGTTGGGTACTCGAGAAGCGTTATTTAGTATTCAAGTACTGATCCAAAGATGTAGAGATGTGAATACAAATGTACATGCATGCTTCATTGACTTCCTTAAAGCATTTGATAGAGTTAGACACGACAAAATGATTCAAATTCTGAAAACCTCCGGGATAGACGATAAAGATATAAGGATAATAGGTAATCTTTATTGGAACCAGAAAGGAGCAGTAAGAGTAGAGCAATGTCAATAAAGAGAGGCGTGCGACAGGGTTGTATTCTTTCACCTATGCTGTTCAACTTATATTCAGAAGAAATATTCAATGAAGCTCTGCAAGAAGCTACTCAAGGACTTGTTATAAATGGGAAGATTCTAAACAACCTGCGTTATGCAGATGATACGGTACTTCTAACAAGTAACATTGAGGAGTTACAACTTTTGCTGAATCAAGTAGTGAAGACTTGTGAGAATTTTGGGCTAGAACTGAATATAAATAAAACAAAATACATGCTCATAAGCAAAAATAACGCATTGGATGAACATCTTTATATTATATCACGCCTTGAAACGATCATTGAGACTAGTTCATTTAATTTTACTCCGTCACAAAGTTTATTTTAAAGATTAAATCGCAATATTCAGTAAGAAAACAATAGTGCTTCCGGTCTGTGGCATCATAGTCTAACATATTCAAGTAATATCAAGGTGTTATACAGTCGCAATTATTTTAAATAAGCAAAAATACTATATTTCTATAATAACATCGCGTCGGTAGTCGGTAGTCATTATAAATCATTTACAATGCACTGCCGCGTATGTCCTGAAGTTATTCTATCAGACGAGTCGATATTTGTGTGTTCGGTGTGTAAAGGCACCTACCATCTAGCCTGTGGAGGAATAACGGAAAGCACTTTCCGTCGACTCACACAAGAACGCCGTGAACAACAGAAGTGTAAGCAGTGTAAAAGGGACACACGATCGGCCACCGCCAGCGATAACACATCTTTGGAACCGCCCAAAAAAACAACGGCCACTAAGGATCAAGGTACTACATCACCGTCATCGTCCCCCGCTAATCTTGAAGATATTCAGGATTTAGTCATGACCAAAACAAACAACCTGGAAAAAAAACAGAACGACATCATGGACAAAATAACAAGATACTGGAAAGCATACAATTCATGAACGCACAAAATGAAGACTTTATGGCCAGAATCCGTGAAGTCGAGAACCGAAATAATGAGCTTACAGCGAAGAATTCTGCACTGGAAGCTAGAATCGCAGTACTGGAGAATAGTCTTGAATCCCAAGAGCGGGCCTCAAAGTCTTGCAATGTAGAAATAAGAGGCATCCCCGACATCAAGGACGAAACACTAAAAGACGTGGTCTTCAACATCTTCAAAACAACAGGATCTTCCATAGAAACTAAAGACATCGATGCTGTATATCGTCTACAAAAAAAAAATCATAATCAGAAGCAACCCAGGACAATTGTTCTTAAACTAAAATCGAACATGGCTAGAAATCAACTGCTAGCTGATGTGAAATCTTTCAACAAGAACAAACCCAATACCGAAGATAAACTTAACACATTAAATATTGGTCTCGCCGGCCCCCGGTTGCCGATCTATGTATCTGAACAGCTAACATTTCGGGCAAATCAAATTTGGTATAAAACTCGCCAATTCGCAAGACAGAGACATTTTCAATTTGCATGGATTAAACAAGGACGCATCTATCTGCAGAGAGAGACAGGATCAGGCGCAATTCTTATATCCGATGAAAACAAGCTGGCTTCCCTATGAATATCTCAAACACAATATACCTACTGACGACAACGATTATAAGATGAAGGTTCTATTATTATCATTGCCATTATCATATACGGTGATTATTCACATCACTTTATTCACATCATTCAGTCATTCGAACCCAATACACTTACGAGGCTTGCTCTTTTCCACTCTTTACTATATTATTATTATGTTTTATTCTGATATATACTTCATCACTAATACTAAGTGTAAGTTCCTGTGTTCAATTACTTGGGAACATTTCGACTATTATCACACATGTGTATTCATAAATATTATTGTTTTATGTATGTTATACTAATGTACGAAATCAGGTCGTATCTTACTCAGGCAGACCGATGACTCGAATATAATGTTAATTCGCAATGACACATACAAATCGGACGAGTAAAACGCCAAACAAAATGGCTAACGACACAAAGTATGCATAACTCTAATGTCCAGCTACTCCATTATAGTATAATGAACATTAAAAATCTCATTACCATATTATCTCATCACCTAGGTACTCTATTTCTTTAATGCACATTATAGTAAAATGGATATAATTTGTACCACTTATAACTCTGCAGGTTTAATTATTATGATGATAATATGTTCCAAGGAGATACCAAATTTTTCCTCTACATATGAGAATCCACACCTAATTAATACGCTTGTATTATGTTTCCCTACTGTACAACCGCACTCACTCCCAAGTACTGATATAATATATCTTATTAACGACCCAAATCATATCTTAATTGATAATATTATTCCTATCTTGCCTATCATAAACTCCATTACAATAATAAGTATGACACGTATTTTTAACCTTTCAAATCCAACGTACCCTGAATTATTATATTATTTTTTTTATTTCCTAGCTTTGCCAACACTGTAAACCTCTTTAATTATTCCTTCTTCATTATATACAAATTCACAAAAACAGCATATAATAACCACAACACTTAAAAATTTTCAAAATATTTCATAATGATGTTCTACATTACTTGTAAATACACAAGTCAACACACATATTACTATATTTGCAAGGGTGAAGTGTATTTCCAGCCGAGCGTCAACATTATTGTTATATTTATTACTACCTTAAAATGAACGACTTTATAATAAACGCAATCGATAAATCATATAAAATAGACGAAAGAATTTTTGATACGGTAAATAAAACAAACGATTTTATAGATGTAAAACCTACAGCCAGCCTAATAATTATACACATGAACGTGAGAAGTTTGGAAAAAAATTTTGAAGAATTTCTTATAACTATTAGACAATTAAATAGAATAGATTGTATAATATTATCAGAGACGCATTCATCGAGCGAAATTAATTATAATATACCGGGTTACTCGTACTACGCCACAAAATATAAAATTAACAGAAATAGCGGCGTTGCCATATTTGTATCTAATATTTATGCTGTCACAAGTATAAATGAAATAAAGGTGAACAATGTAAATTTATTAAACTTGGAGATAAATTTTATGAATAAATCATTTAATATCATTGCTATTTATCGGACACACTCTTCTGTTCTAACCACATACATAGAAGAATTAAAAAATATATTACAACATCATAAAAACAAAAGAACAATAATCATCGGAGATATTAATCTGAATATTGCTAATGATTACTACTCTAACGATAAAGATAACTATCTAAATATGTTAGCAGAATTAAATTACATTTCATGTATAAATTCATATACCAGAAACATTATTGGACAACGACCATCTTGTATCGATCATATATTTACAAATACCAAAGATATACAAAATATATCATCTGCTGTAATAAAAACAACTGTAACGGATCATTATGCATGTATATTTAAATACGACTACAAACATCAAAACCTCTCATTACCAACCACAACTCCGGTTAATAATACTGATAAATACAAACATAGTATTAATATAAATTCTCTCACCAAAATATTAAGTAACGAAAAAGAATGGCTAGAAATATACAAATGTAACGATGTAGATGAATGCTGCAAAATATTTGATAAAAAACTGAGTTTACACATAAACGCTTGTAGGAATAATGCATCTCAAAAACCATCCTCAAAATTTAAGCCAATCAAACCATGGATAACCCAAGGATTAATCATATCAATTAGACACAAAGAAACACTCTATAGACAATATACAAAACAACCGGAAAACATAACATTACAAAAACATTTCAAAGCTTATAAAAAAAAACTCACATATCTTATAAAAAACATAAAGGATGACTACTACAAACAAAAACTTGAATTAGCTGAAAATGACAGTAAAAAGACTTGGTCCATCATAAATGAAATTATAGATAAAAAACAATTCAAAAATAAAACAATCAACACAATAAGACACAATGATTCAAAAATTTGCTGTAAAGATAAACCCTTAGAAGCCGCAAATATTTTCAACAACTTTTTTGCTAATGTAGGAAAAAACCTCGCTAGCAAAATCCAACAAGACCTGACCCCAAATGACCCAAACACTACAGTAAATAATGAGTATACCTTTGAACTATTTCAACCAACAACAAAAGAAGAAATCGAACAAATCATTACAAGTATGAAAGGTGGTTCTTCCCCAGGTTTTGATGGGATCACAATACAAACACTGAAATGTATAAAATCACAAGTATCAAAACCATTAACTCATATAATCAATACAAGTTTTCAAACCGGAATATTTCCGTCCATGTACAAACAATCCGTAATCGTACCAATATTTAAAACCGGCAATCCGGAAGAACCAACCAATTACCGTCCTATTTCATTACTATCAAACATTGCAAAAATATTTGAAAAAATTGCCAAAAAAAGAATAACTCATTTCATTAAGATCAATAACATAATTCACAAAAACCAGTTTGGATTCATGGAAAACAAAAGCACAAAAGACGCCATTGCTAAATTATCTAGTACTATACAAGACGCTTTAGACAAATCATTAAAATGTGTTGGTATTTTTGTAGATCTCCAAAAAGCTTTCGACAGTATATCACATGTCAAATTAATACAAAAATTAAAGGTTGTGGGTTTTAATGACAGAGCACTAAATTGGCTAAAAAGTTATCTTCACAAAAAAACACAAATTGTAAAAATTAATCACACACCAAGTTTACCACTCACAAGTGATTTTGGGATACCGCAAGGTACTGTTTTGGGACCACTACTTTTTATCATGTACGTAAATGATATTTTTAAACAAAACCTCAGTGGAACCGTTATATCTTATGCGGACGACACGATTATTATAATTAAGGGTAGTGACTGGAAAATTGTAAACGAAAATGCAAATAATGACATCCATATCCTAAAAAACTGGTTCGACACAAACCTTCTCACAATCAATGCAAAAAAAACAGTTTATATCCCTTTCTCAATAAATAAATCCAAAACTTATCCCAACATTAATATAATTATACACAACACAAAATGTAACAAAGATGTCTGTAATAATTCATGTACCATATTAAACCATGCAACTGAAATAAAGTACCTGGGTGTAATTGTAGACCAACATATGAAATGGAACAGACACATATGTGAACTTGTTAAACGCATTAGGAAATGTATCTATATATTCATTAGATTAAGAAATATTCTCAAATTAAACAACCTAAAAAAAGTCTATTATGCACTAGTCCAATCACTAATTCAGTATGGAATCATTGGATGGGGAGGTGCATATGAAAAAATTATAAGTCCTGTAAAAGTGGTACAAAAACTAATTATTAAAGTAATTTTAAAAAAACCACCAACATTCCCTTCAGCATCATTGTTCAAAATTTTCGAAGTACCAAAAATTGAAGACCTCTATAAAAAAGATTCAATACTACAAATATTCAAAGAAAATGTAACTAAAAAATTTAAACTCAACTCATCATTAAGGCATAAATTTAACTTCCAAATTCCTCTATTTTCAACACAACAAATGCACAACAATTATATTTACAAAGGCATAAAATATTTTAATAGTCTTCCCGAAGAAATTAAAAAAATAACAGATTTCGTAACATTCAAGAAAAAGGTCAAATTAATCTTTAAAAATAATCAACAACCATAACAACACCAATCAAAATGTTATAACTTCAATCCATAGCATATCAAAAATTAACATCACAACATAGTTTATATTTATTGTATACACTAAGTAAAATGTATGTTATAAAAGTGAAATATAGTAGTTTATATATTATATTTATATATAGTTTATATTTATTGGAAAATGTAAGTAAATTGTATGTTATAAAAATGAACTAGCTGTAAAATAACTCCTACGCCAAGCTCAAGAGCTAGTACTCTTCATTGGCGTAGAATTTCATAATATTATGTATCTTTTCATTCAATAAAAAAAAAAAAAAAAAAAAAAAAAATATTGCTGGAACAAAACTGGAGAAGGTACAAAGTATTGTATACTTGGGCTGCAATGTAAATGATAGATGGGATCCTTCAGTTGAAATCAAATGCCGCATTGAGCAAGCTCGTGCAACCTTCATCCGCATGAAAAAAATGTTCTGCAGTCATGATCTCAACCTTGGATTACAAATGCGAATGGTCAGATGCTACGTATTTTCAATATTATTTTATGGAATGGAAGCATGGACGCTTACTGAAGAATTAATTAGGCGACTTGAGGCATTCGAGATGTGGATCTACAGAAGAATACTTAAAATAAGCTGGATGGACAGGGTCACAAATGAAGATGTTATGGTTCGGAGGAATAAAGAAAAGGAAGTTATTAAAACCATAAAAATCCGAAAACTTCAATATCTTGGACACGTGATGAGACATCCAGAGAAGTATGAGATCCTGCATCTCATAATGCAGGGAAAGATTGCCGGAAGACGGGGCCCTGGAAGAAGGAGAACCTCATGGCTGAAAAACCTGAGACAGTGGTTTGGCCAGTCTACCGTGGAGCTGTTCCGGGCCGCAGTAAACAAAGTCCGCATAGCCAACATGATAGCCAACGTCCGTTGAACGGACAAGGCACAACAAGAAGAAGATTCCGGGGTTAGGTGGTAGGCCCATATTTCAACCCAAAAAAAGCCTCGCATTGGGTGGTAAAATGGTTCCCAGGTTAACTATAAACTCGGTCTACCTATAGAAAACATAAATTAAAACCAATTTATGAAATAATTAAACTTTTTGTTGTAGACAGCCCTGTTTTACACGTACCAAGTTGCAAGCAGTTTGCAATACTTTCAGCACGTCTTCATACAAAAAGTTGAAATTTTTAAGAACAACCAAAATCGTCTTCAGCTACAACATCAATAACGTTGTATTTTTCAATCTTAGAACTCTAGCTCACTGATAACTCACGGACCGCTATTGGACCTAGTTGTATGCAGTTGGCCAAACTTTCTCAGCAATAGTAGATGTGTTCAACTGCGTGGAATTTAGTTACAAGAAGACTCTAATTTTATTTTGTAATGTTTAACAGGTCCGGTGGAAATAACTTTAGCTCAGTCAGCTCCCCCACCACCTCCAAAAGATTCAACTAGTAAGTCCAGCATCCAAATATTTTATTTTTGTTTTATTTAAATTACTTTTATTTATATGTACATTCTTTATCATATATCACGGCTCACTCCAGCATGTTACAAACTCCTGGGTTTCATCATCAGAACATGTAAGCAATTTGATGACCTAGATGCAATGATAGCCATATTCGATGGCGTCATAAGAAGTAAGCTGGAGTATGCTAGTAGTGTGTGGACTCCGCACCAAGCTAAATATATGTGGCGAGCCAACGCTCAAGTACGTACCTACCTAAGGTATGGTACCTGCGCAATACGGCGACATCGTCGCCTGGCACGACTGACACGGAGAAGTACTTACCTTCCTGCGCGGAAATATATGGTATATCGTCGCACCTTATGGAAAGTACCGGAGCATTCAAATTCCCTGTACATTAGGCGTTAGAACCATCGAGAAACGTGTCGCTTTCTTTCGATGTTACCAGCCGAATTATTAAACCGTTACCTCCGCCACGGCGTTATAAAAGCCGGAGTAATGATTTGACCCACTCAGATCAGCAAGCCAAAAAAATTGTCCCGTTATTTACTACTGTCGCGCTCCGTATTCCGATAATATTGTGAATTTTAATTCTTATTAAAAACTATCAACAGATAATTCTAGTGTTTTCTTTTATGCGTTTACGTAGCACGTCCGATTGCTACACATATTAATATGCTGGAACAAATTCAGAAAAAGTTCCTTAGGTATGTCTATATGCGGATGCATGGAACGTACCCGAGAGTTATGCACCATATGGAATTACTTGAGGCAACAAATAGATTTCGCTTGGAAACTAGACGTTATACAAATCTTGCATTTCTTGGTTTTAACATAATCCATAACTGTATTGACAGCCCATTCCTCTTGGAATGTTATGGCTTATACGTGCCTGAAAATTTCAGCCGTAGTCGTCGACACGACTTGTTCAAAATACCATACGGCAGAACAGATGTTCTAGCATAGCATAGCATAACAAGAGGAATGGTGCTATTGAACGAAATATCGGAAACTCTTTTTAAGATAGCTTTATGATTTTTTTGTATAATAATCATCTTCCTAGGTGTTATGACTGTCAAAATGAGAAAATTGTACAGTAATTGGATAATAATCTGTTATACAATTTGTATTCAACAAACAAAGCAGTACATTGGTAATGGTGATGAAACCCTAACTAATTAACTAACTAACCATCACGCCGTTTCTCGGCAGGGATAAGCAGAGAGGACGGAACGCCAAACAACTCGGTCTTGGCACAAACTCTAAAAGAAACCATGTGAAAAGAAATAAAATAAGCAAAAAAAAGATAATCACACAAAAAAAAAAGAAATAGGAACAAAATGTATATAATAGAATAAGATAAAGGTACCTCAGATAGAGATGATATAACAAAAAATATATATACAGATATAAAGCATAAAACACAAAATTCTTGCAGTAGATGTAATAAAGTAAAGGGAATGTCCATGGATTCAAGAGCAGATACACCTGGCAACTACATGATTTTACAGCTAGTCAGCGACTCTAAGATCAGGCCATCTCTCAACCCAGACTTTCGTAAATTTCCTCAAACACTCAAAGTTCACCTTATTCGAAACGAGATCCGCGTTCCAAGCGTTACAAGCCATCGAGCATTTCCTCTCGGGCGTCCGTCAAAATCTCGCAGTGCCACGGAATGTGCTCGGCTGTTTGATCAGTATTACCGCAAGCGCAGTTAGAATGGGGTGATAGAGAGAGACTATGAAGTCTCCCTCTGAACTCCCCATGACCGGACAGAAGTTGGGTCACATGATGATCCCTAGTGATGTACGCACCTTCCATTCTGAGTTTAACTGACGGGAAGAAGGAGAAAGTCCACCTTCCCGTATTTGATCTATCCCAACGTTCCTGCCATTCTCTCAAAGTTCTTTCTCGCATCTCTCTAAGAAGTCCTGGG
The DNA here is from genome assembly GCA_917880885.1 of Limnephilus marmoratus. Lineage (NCBI taxonomy): Eukaryota > Metazoa > Arthropoda > Insecta > Trichoptera > Limnephilidae > Limnephilus > Limnephilus marmoratus. The sequence goes on from OU862907.1 coordinate 61,045,273, forward strand.
AGGGAAACCGCTCCACCTGGTATTAGCTCAATACCATGATGGGTTGCAGTTCTTTCTCTTGTTAGAAGCTTCTATGTTTACACCTCCCTAATTTCAAGATCGATAGGCAAAACGCCGGCCAAAACTGGCAAAGCGTCCGAAGCGACTGTTCTGTACGCACCCGAAAGCGCCAGCAAGGGGACTCGCTGGCCTCTCTTGAGCGCCGAGAGTATGAGTGCATTCTCCAGGCGGTGTTCCCACACAGAGGCCGCATACGAGACTTGCGCCACGTAAGCCCCCCTGTATAGGAGTCGGAGCGCTGGAGAGCGCAGTCCCCACTCAGCAGTAGAGATTCTTCTCAATTTCAAAAGAGGGCCTGGGCCTTACTTGATACGCTTTTAACATGGGTCAAGAATGAGGACGTTCGATCCAAAGTGACGCCTAGGTATTTAGTGTTCTCAACGAATCGGATGTTGGTATCTCCCATTTTGATGGTGGGATTTCTACTTCTATTGAGGTTACCCTTCATCAGGAGTCCCATGGTCTTGTGGGGAGCGAAGGTCAGCCGATTTCTCTTTTCCCATTCTAAAGTCACACTTAAAACCTCTTCATCTTTACTCTCAACTTCCTTTCTGCTGTTCCCCGAGACCAGATACAATTTGTCATCAGCGTAATCCACCGAGATACATCCTTCAGGCAAGGGCAACGACGACCTCCGTAGTCCAGTGGGTAAGACTCTTGACTCACAGTCCGGAGGTCGCGGGTTCAAACCCGGCATGCGCAAATAAATTTTATTAGATTAATTTGTGTTATTTCACAATTAATTCATTTAAAATAATATATAGTATATTTGCGGCATGTTCCAGAGTGGAAGATACTATCAGTATCGCCCTGGTGTAAGACCACCATTCAGAATTGAAACGTTGCTTGAAAATGGCTTTAGCCGTGTTTGGTGACCAGATCTGAATAGCCAGGTACTTCCCAACCTTCCTCTTCCCTACATCCTTCCCCTCCCCACTCTACCTTCAGCCTCACAACATACCCCAATTGGGGATGCTATAGTCTCACTGGCTCCAGACGGGAGCAGTTGAGATTCTTGTGCGGTTATTCACTGTAAAAAAAAAAAAAAAAAAACCTGGAGGAATCGTCAAACAAAATGTTCCAAAACTCAGGTCCAAGGATTGAACCCTGAGGACAACCCATGTCAACTATTCGTTCAATCAGATAGTCTCCAAAAGAAAGGATGACCGTTCTGTCGCAGAGGTAATCAGCGCAGATCTTGAACAGATTTTGTAGGCATTTCCTATTTTTGAGCTTGACAAGTATCATCGGCCACCACGCGTGATCGAAGGCACCAGTGATATCGAGGAAGATTCCTATTACGTACCTCTTTTGGCAAGCCTTCACCCAGTCAAGCGCATACGTGATGGCGTGCTCAGTGGACATACCGGTTACAAAACCAAACTGCCGCTCGCAGGGTGGGGATAAGGTTTGACGTAAACGCTGCCGAATCAGTTTCTCCAGGATCTTCCCCAGGACAGGTAGCAGGGTGATTGGACGGTAGGCCTTCACGTCCGACCTTGGTTTATCGTTCCCCTTTGGTATAATCCTAAGCACGCCCCTCTTCCATTCAGAAGGGAAAGTTCCTCTTCTCATGCATGTATCCATCACCTGGAAGAGCTCCTCCTTGGCGTGGATCCATACTTGCTTCGCTATTATTCCATTGAGCCTATCTAGCCCTGGTGCCTTCTTAAGACCCAAACCCTTGATTATCAGCTCGATTTCCACTTTAGTTACTGGTATCATCCTAACCTCCTGGGCGAGGTTTCTCGGTGGGAGCCGTGACAAATTTCTAATCTGTTTGTGGTGGTCGCTTTCCCCAATTACTGAATCTACAGGAACTAACTTGCCCAGAAGTGTATTGAGAGTGGATGCCACGTTCACACTTTCAACGTTCATTCCATCCTTTTCGGTTATTACGCTAGTCAAATACCGGTCAGAGCCTTTTCCCGTTTTATCAATGGCGCTGTGGATATCCCAAGGGTTGGCGTTGCCCACTTCTTGTACCCAATTATGCCATGCAGCTCGTTTCGCTGAGAGGACGGCCTGTTTGAAGGCTTTACGGGAGATACTGAGTCGTGACTGAAGGGCGTATGTCTCCTCCTGCGTACACTCACCGCGTCTGGACACGCTCAGGGCTCGATAGGCTCTCTTATAGGACCCTTTCAGCGAAGTCAGCTCACTCGACCACCACGGCGTCCTGATAACTGTCTTTGGGTTTGATCTTCCCAAAGACCGCTCGGCAGCTGATACCATGGCTGCATTAAAAAAATTCCCCAAATTATCTGGATCTCTAGCTGCTACGTCGTGAAATCCCCTTAAAGTATCACGTAGAGCATCCCCAAAGTTATCCCAATTCGCCCGGGAGGTTTTGAAGTTTCAGGAGGATCTTGGAGCTTCCGTCTTTTTGACACCTACCGTAAAAGTTATTAGCCTGTGATCAGAGGCAATTGCGCTTTCATGAACTGTCCACTTTGATATCTTGGTCGCAACAGATCCAGAGCAAAGAGTTAGATCAATGTTGCTCTCACCAGAAGTGTTCGAGAAAGTGGTATAGATACTTTGTTCATTTATTATGGATAGACCTTGCGCCGCAATGAGGTCTTCGATGGCGTCTGAGCGCTCCGTCCTATAATTACAGGAATCGAACCACAGTGGTGAGCGAGCGTTAAAGTCTCCTCCGATAACTATGTTACGTCCTTTAAGCGCGTTTAGGGCGCGCGTCAGACTCAAGATATGTGGTCCTACTGGATTACAATATTTAAAGTAAACTGAGATCAAAAAGATCTCAGTTGTCCCAAATTTAATTGATACGCAGGTTTGGTATTCGTTCGACAATCCCGCTAGAAGGAGGGGGCTGATCAATGAAGTATTGACCAGAACACCCGCCCCCGGCGAGGTGCCGATTTCAAGTACCACACCCGGAAAGTTAACTGGTGTCTTACCTAGCCTGGTGTATTGCTCCTGAATTAGCAAGATGTCGATTTTTAGGTCAGACATGACCCTTCTTCTTTGGACAGTTTTTTGTTGGTGCCAATGGCGCGGCGTACAGTCCTCCATGGATAGAGTTACCAGCACTCACCCTTATTTAAATATCTCTATCAGCCTTCCCATCTCTCATTAACATACTTCCCAAATAAACAAACTCATCCACCTGCTCCGAGTATTCATAATTCACAAACTATGTTGCACACTGTTTTCATACCCTCTCTTTCAAATACCATGACTTAAGACTTACTTTCACCATTCACCATTAAGTCATTCTTCAAACATACTTGGTTCATCCTAGATACAAGAGACTGTAGATCTTCCATACTGTTAGTCATCAGCACCGCATCATCAGCATACAGCAGGCAATATACTTTCAGATTACTCATTTTCGCGCCTAATCCCATCACTTTCAATTCTTGCATACAATTATCCATGTGTAGATTGAATAACCATGCAACCCTAAATTATAAAATTACTAGCTGACCCGGCCACGCGTTGTTGTGGCTAATAAAACACAACGTCATCTACAGGATGGTTATAACCACCGCCGTCTTTGAGTTTATCGCGAAGAGACAGACAGATGCCGCGGAGGACTTTAATTTATAATACGTAGAGATGGTGTGAAAGATTGTAATAATGTGCATTAAATGCTTGGGGTAACCAACGTATTTAAGTTAATAAGGATTAATAATCCGTCTAAATAACTTTTCAATTACCGCAATGTACGTGACCATTTTTTTAGAATTTTAGAACTTTTTTGTAGATCTAAAGGAGAGGAATATCCAAAGATATTCAAATACAAAAGAGATATGCTATGGTGTCCGCGAAATTGTCGGCGGACTACGCCCTAATTACAGTAGTTTGCATACAAAAAGAATTTGTTAATTTCGTTGATTTTTTTAATATGTTGTTACCGGAATAAATAACAGTCGATAGACGTGATTAAAACATAATTAATGGATATCAGGTGTAATAATTGTTTTAAAAAACATATGATTTTAAAGGGTAAAAACATCTGCCAGCTTTATTTTCAAAGGGGCGCCATTGGTTGATTAACCAGGCTAGCAGATAGGAAAGCAATAATCCTCTCTCGGGGCTTTCGTATGCAAACTTTCCGGTTAAAATAGAAGGATTTTAAATAAAATAGACAGTATTGATAAGAAATAAGAAATAAAAGATTTATTATAACATAATTAAAATAATTGGGACATTAAAACATATTAATAGACCTTAAACTCACCTCCCTTGGATTGACCAAAAATTCAAGTAACTAACTATCTAAATTACAATCTTGAGCTTCTGGTTTTTCTCCTGAAGTACAGTCTGATAAAGTACCTGGAACTGTAGTCAGCTGAAAACAGTATTAGCTCCAACATTTCACTCCAGCCATGGAAATTTTGTAAATCCAGGCGAGATTATAATTCCTTCGTCATTAGACAGGTTAGACTCCTTGTGATTTATTAAACTTCCATATTTTAAATAAATTGCTTTGATACTTGGCAAGTAAATTCAAATTATAACCTTTGGTTATATTCTGTGGTTATTACGATCTCAGAAATGTGTATTTAAAACGCTTTGTCGGCACCACGATTTATATTGGTCGCGGCCTTTTTAATAAAGAACCATTTCGGTTAAATAAACAATCGTTTTACTTTTATAATAATAACGAAATAACACGTATGTAAGAATCACGTTTGACTTTAGTAAATAATCCACCACCACGGACTAAACACTGAGTAGTCCGCTCTAAGCAAATTATTCGATTTTTATACCCTATTCAAAAAGAAATAATTGAATGATCTTACTTCCAAAATTCAAAAAAAAAAAATTAATGTTAAAGTTTATTATTTTTTTAAATATTATTTAATCACTTCTTGAAATTAGGTACCTGCTTGCCTAAATCTGTGATAAAATAAACTGCGAGATATATTGACAAATATTTTATCATAACAATGTGTATTAGTATTGGTTTACAATATAGTTTGAATACGGAAAGAATTCGTTCATTTCGTTTAACGTTCGTTTGGTTGATTCGTTAATTATTCGTTCATTTAGTTTACATGTTAATTGGTAAACAATATCGGCGACACTCGGAAGCGCAGTCCCACCTAGTAAAAACTGCAGATAACACATCTACTTATATTTCAATATCTTTGGGAATATCTCACCATGCATTGTTTTGTTATATCCCAAAAGGATTAGGCAGCGTTTTCGATGAAAACCACCAGGCGGCTTGACTTTTTCCGACACTTCTAACAATTATCGTTATGTTTCAACCAATTTACACAAATCCAACAACTGACAAATTACATACTTAAACCTTCCTCGCGAAACACTCTATCTATTGGTGAAAGCCGCATGAAAATCCGCTCAGTAGTTTCGACAGACAGACAGACAGACGACGCGGGGGACTTTAATTTATAATAGATAGAGATAGAGAAGAGATAATATTTTATAGTGGGTACAAGTAAAATGTTTTTTTTTTGTTTAACCCCTCCGAATTTTCGAGAATATTCGCTTTTGGTGTCTCTAACAAAATGACATTTTACGAAAACTTTTTGTTATTACCGCTTCACAATTAAAGCTCTATAAATGAAACATTTCTAAAATTTCTGAAAACGGTACTAAAATCACAGATTATGTAAACAACAATACTTATTCTATTGTATATATGTGTAATAAACACTTTTGTCACCTCACTTTTTTATCATTTCATATAAAAATATTTAATAAAAATTAAAAATGTCGAGCGCGGACGAGCCGCCGGTAGTAAATTTGTGCGGGTAAATATTTTTGTCAACTACGCGACTGACAGCTGATTCCTGTTATGTATTTCTATAGACAACTTGATAGAGATGTACAGCTTGATCTACTATCGACCTTTTACTTTTTGGTTTAGGGATGTAACTAAAACAATAACGGAGTTAGAAGATTTCTATGGAAAAACACGCGCTGACGTATAAACACGCTTATTGTACTTGACTGCTGTCCTATTTCTAACGCTTATATCTGCTTACGTTGCGGAGGGGTTTATGATGGAACAATGATAATTGATCTTCTGTTCACGAAATTTTTTAAATTTTTAGGTTTTACCTGGGTTCACTCATATGTATTCTAACCATTATATTTTCCAGATAATGACATATCTTGTGAATTCGCATGCTCGATGTATTGTGACTACTCTCAGGGACCGTGCAGCTTCTACCTCCCAGGGCAGGGCTACTGTTATTGTAAGTAAAAAAATACTAACCATGAATTACCTCATTCTAGAGAATTACTACTTGATTCATATAAATCAGTACCCACCAGTTGCGACTCGTATCTAGGGCTAAAGCTAGGGGGGCATTATGGGACAATGCCCTACCTTAAGAAATGCCATCGACTATGATAATAAACTAGTAAACTGTTTTTGATATGATTGATAAAAAATACTAATTATTAGTGATATCTAACTAAACGGCTTCGAATTAACAAAGGAATCATATTCTACTAATTCTTTATTCTGCCCATAGATGGCATTGAAGTAAGTGGTGGAAAGATATGCGCGTATTGCAATCACTGCTTACGGGGAATTCCCAAACAGTTTGAGGATACTATTAAACAATTGAGTCACAAATAAACCAATCCCTAGACCCTAGATCAGGAATGGCGAATCTTTACGTATCAACGTGCCATTTTTCTACAGAAATGTTTGAGGTCACGGACGTGGGAGGAGGGAGGGGGGGGGGGGGGGGGGTTAAGCGAGTTTTATTGCCAACGTCGTGGAAACGATGTTGACCCTTTTGAAAAGGTTTACTATGTTGTGCAGTGACATTTGCAGCTGCTTAACTTGTCGCGCTCGTATGACATTTTGGCCAACATACTTAATCATAGATATTAACTGTTTATTTATTTTTGCCATTTTTGTTTTTTTGCTGAACTAGCCAAATTAAATAACATTTCAATCATAGATAAAACTCAAATAAACTTAAAAATACAATTATATCAACGAAATTCACTGTTATGTTATGCATAAAGGTGAATTTCGTAAGTTAACATTTACTTTGCACGTAAATGAAATAACAAATAGAGCTATAAAAATGTTTGGTTTTATATGCGGAACAGCAAGTGATTTTAAGTCACTAGAATGTTTGAAAATATTGTACACTTCTTTAGTAAGAAGCCAGGTAGAGTATAATTCGCCCATTTGGTCCCCATTGTATAAAACACATTCCGACAATACAGAAAGGGTACAGCACAAATTTTTAAGATTTGTTAACCTTAAGCTGAATATTCCAATTCAAAATATTAATTATGTCCTTTTGATGAAACAACTAAACTTAATTACGCTGTCAGATAGGCGGATAATCTCTGAACTTGTACTATTAAATAAAATCATTAATAATAGCATTGACAACCCTGAAATTCTCGCCAAAATAAAATTTTACGTATCGACCAGAAATACGAGGCAAAGTGCTACCTTCTTCTGTGACAATTTTAAAACAAACTATGAGGCTCATACACCTATAAATAGATTACATCATTTTGGTAATAAATTTGGGAATATTGTAGACATGTTTGCAGATTCTGTATTAGATATAAAAAGAAGTTTATAATTATTTTAATGAAACGTATGATTTTGATTTTAATTAATTTTATTTTTTATTATTATTTTAATCATTATAATTGTGTACTACGTACCTGCCTAACTATGTTATCTATCCTTGTAAAAACTCACTAGGGCGTAAATAAATAAATAAATCAACTATGCTTCATTCATTAGCAATAGAAACTCGCGATGTAGATTGTAGGTTCGAAAACAAATGAGTGAACGCTGCGGTTCCCTCCGCCGAGAAAGGGTTAAATTCAACTCTGGCAACGGCCCTGCTCTTGACTTTTCAATGAGCTATAGTGCTAAGATTGAAAAATAAATCAACTACAGCTACACCAATAATATCGTATTTTTAAATCTTAACACTTGTAACAGACGTATCAAGCCTTTACAAGACTGTAAAATAAGGGGCACCGGTCTTGTGCACGCCTTCCACTAGCTCACGCTGATGATGGTGATATTTGTGACCAATATAAAGGCCCTTAATAGGGACGCCCAAACTGGTTTTTTGGCTTTGTAGCCGGAGAAATAGCCCTGAAGGCGATAAAATGATAAGTTTAGGATGTCTCCTGGTGGCAACTTGGTATCCAAGTTTTTACTTGTGTCACCAGGGCATCTGTGTATTAAGAAAAAGACATTTAAAATTGATAAAATGTGTTTTGAAAAAGATCGTTGCTGGCGGCACGGTAAAGCCGACTGAGAGCCCAAAAAGGCCCTTGTGGGGGCCGCCAAAAACGGGAGGTAAAGCAGCCTGCTTGGTAGAGCAGCCGATTCCTGCTGAGCCATAACGGCAGAACAGCAAGGGAGGGAAGGCAGTCCGCTTAGCGGAGTAACTGCTTCCTTCGGAGCCGAAAAAAGCGGCCCTTCTCAGGGCCATAACTAAAAAGGAGGCTAGTCAGCCTGCTTGCCTTTGGAGGCGTAAATAATCATAAATAAAGTATTAAGTATTAAAATTATTAAATTATAAGAGTCTAGAATGTCTCCCGGTGCAACTTGGCACGCAAGCTTTATTGGTTGCACCGGGGCATTGTACATAACTAGCAAATTATAATTTAACAATGAGGGAGAGCAACACGTCCGTTACACTCCCCCCGTGCTGCTTGTCTGCACTAGTCATCAGGACGTGTCGAACGATGAGTAGGCGAAGCTGCATAGGCGGGAACAACAGGATCCCAGCGGGCTTCACGGCAGGTCGGGTGTAGACTTTTTTTTTTTTTTTTTTTTTTACAGTGAATACCTCACAAGAATCTCAACTGCTCCCGTCTGGAGCCAGTGAGACTATGGCATCCCCAATTGGGGTATGTTGTGAGGCTGAAGGTAGTGGGGAGGGGAAGGAGGTGGGGAAGAGGAAGGTTGGGAAGTACCTGGCTATTCAGATCTGGTCACTAAACACGGCTAAAGCCATTTTCAAGCAACCTTTCAATTCTGAATGGTGGTCTTACACCAGGGCGATACTGATAGTATCTTCCACTCTGGAACATGCCGCAAATATACTATATATTATTTTAAATGAATTAATTGTGAAATAACACAAATTAATCAAATAAAATTTATTTGCGCATGCCGGGTTCGAACCCGCGACCTCCGGATTGTGAGTCAAGAGTCATACCCACTGGACTACGGAGGTCGTCGACTGCGGGGCTCGTCTGGATTCGGGCTGTCCTCTCTCGGCCATCTGCGGCGGGGGTGTCGTCCAGGACTCGGCCGTGTGGTCGGCTGATGTGGAGCATCATGGGGTCCATGACAGCCAGCAAATTTTTCCTTTTGCTGGGGTTGATTGGCTCCCCCCGTGTGAAGAGCGCCACTTCTTTGATGGTGGCATTGCTGGGGCAGGGCGGGCTCGTCTTCGCTGCGCCGGTAACAGGTATCACGAATGTGGTAGTGATACTGCTGGGGCAGGGCGGGCTCGTCTTCGCTGCGGTAATGATGAGCACCACTGACGTGGTAGTGATACTGCTGGGGCAGGGCGGGCTCGTCTTCGCTGCGCCGATAACAGGTATCACGAATGTGGTAGTGATACTGCTAGGGCAGGGCGGGCTCGTCTTCGCTGCGCCGATGAGGAAAACCACTGTTATGACAGCGGAATGTGGTTGGTCATCCAACTGGGCCAGTGCTTGATATCTCTGTTCGCGCAGAGGTACGGATTCAGCAGATGCTCTCTGCTGATCGGCTGACTGTGCAGAGCTGGCTGTTCGGTGGAGCCCGGGTGAGGGCGGCCCGGGGCCAGAAGGTCCAGGTGGCAACAAATCCCACTGCTCCGGCAGCGGTGCGGATCCGGCAGATGCTCTCTGCTGGTCGGCTGGCTGCCTCTGATAAAGCAGGGGTAGGGGCGGTCCGGGGCCAGAAGGTCCAGACGGCAATGAATACAACTGCTCCGGCAGCGGTGCGGATCCGGCAGGGTCCGGTGTCACGAAACTGGCCCTTCTCGGGGCCGCAAAACTGGCCCTTCTTGGGGCCGCAAAACTGGCCCTTAATGGGGCCGCAAAACTGGCTCTTCCTGGGTTGTAGGAAGGAGGCGGCGGCGGAGGGTCTTCAGGCCCTAGCTGCGCCAGTGATGCATATGGTCCAACGGGCTTCTCCGGTGCGGCTTCACGTTGCCTCTTGTCGAGCAGAGGTACGGGCGGCACGGGGCCGGATGGTCCAGGCTGCATCCAAATTTCCTGGAGTCGCCAAGGTTCTCCTTGGTCCGGAACTGAGCGTTCGGTTGGCTCAAGGACTGCACCAGCTTGGGCAGGCTCTGCTGCTGCTGGTGGTGCATACCTCTGGTCCACCAGAGGTACAGGTTCGGCAGGCTCTTCACGTACGGCTTCTCGGTACCTCTGTTCGAGCGGAGGTACGGGCGGTACGGGGCCGGCAGGACCAGGTTGGGCAGGAGCTGCTGCTGCTGCTGGTAGTCGGTACTGCTGTTTGTGCAGCGGTACTGGCTGTGATGGCCCAGGTGGTGTCCACTGGGCGTGTGATGATGGTCCCTCAACGTTGTAGTAAGGGGGCGGCGGCAGGGGGCCTCCAGGCCCTGGCTGCGCCGGCAAGGCGTACCTCTGGTCCACCAGAGGTACAGGTCCAACGGGCGTCTCTCGTACGGCGGTACGCGGCCTCTGGTCCACCAGAGGTGCGGGCGGTACGGGGCCGGAAGGTCCATGCTGCATCCATCCTTGACCCTCATTGTGATGAGAGGGCGGCGGCGGAGGGCTCTCAGGCCCTGGCTGCGCCGGTGAGGCGTACCTCTGGTCCACCAGAGGCACAGGTCCGACAGGCATCTCTCGTACGGCGGTACGCGGCCTCTGGTCCACCAGAGGTGCGGGCGGTACGGGGCCGGAAGGTCCAGGCGGCATCCATCGGGGACTGCTGCCATAGTAGTTGAGGGGCTGCGGCAGGGGGGCTCCAGGCCCTGGCTGCGTCAGCGAGGCGTACTTCTGGTCTACCAGAGGCACCGGTCCAACGGGCATCTCACGTACGGCGGTACGCGGCCTCTGGTCCACCAGAGGTGCGGGCGGTACGGGGCCGGAAGGTCCAGGCGGCATCCGTCGGGGACTGCTGCCATAGTTGAGGGGCGGCGGCGGAGGGCCTTCAGGTCCTAGCTGCGCCGGCGAGGCGTACCTCTGGTTCACCAGAGGCACAGGTCCGACAGGCATCTCTCGTACGGCGGTACGCGGCCTCTGGTCCACCAGAGGTGCGGGCGGTACGGGGCCGGCAGGACCAGGTTGTATCCATGTTGGATCCCCTTTGTTGTGAGGGGGCGGCGGCGGAGGGTCTTCAGGCCCTAGCTGCGCCAGTGAGGCGTACCTCTGGTCCACCAGAGGCACAGGTCCAACGGGCATCTCACGTACGGCTTCACGTTGCCTCTGGTCGAGCAGAGGTACGGGCGGTACCGGGCCGGAAGGTCCAGGTGGCATCCATCTTGGACTGCCTTGGTTGCTTGGCTGCGGGGCTCGGCTATCTCGTGCCGGCCCTGAAGCATGATGAGGCTGCATCCATGTTGAGTCATGGCTGCTTGGCTGCGGGGCTTGGCTATCGCGTGCCAACCCTGAAGCATGACGAGGCTGCATCCATGGTGGTTGTCCATGGCTGCTTGGCTGCGGGGCTTGGCTATCACGTGCCAACCCTGAAGCATGACGAGGCTGCATCCATGTTGAGTCATGGCTGCTTGGCTGCGGGGCTTGGCTATCGCGTGCCAACCCTGAAGCGTCGTGTTGTGGCAACCCTGTAGCAGCATGCGGTAGAGCGGGCCCTGTCGCACTTTTTTGTGCCGGCCCTTTTGCTCCACGCGGTGTCAGTCCTGCAGGATGAGGTAGAGCGGGCCCCGTCGCACTTTTTTGTGCCGGCCCTTTTGCTCCACGCTGCGTCAGTCCTGTAGGATGAGGTAGAGCGGGCCCCGTCGCACTTTTTTGTGCCGGCCCTTTTGCTCCATGCTGTTGTGGTTGCAGGGTTTCCGTCAGCATGTCAATAAGTTGCTGCTGACGGCGCAGCTCTCGTTCTAGTTGTCGCACCATGCGTGTCACGGGCGTGGGTATGCATGGCATCAGGCGTGATGTGGCATCAGGCGTGGCATCAGCCCTGACATGGGCCATGGCATCAGGCGTGGCATCAGCCCTGACATGGGCCATGGCATCAGGCGTGGCATCAGCCCTGACATGGGGCGTGGCGTCAGTCCTGGCATGAGGCGTGGCGTCAGTCCTGGCATGAGGCATGGCATCAGGCGTGGCGTCTGGCGTAGCGTCAGGCGTAGCGTCAGGCGTAGCGTCAGCCGTAGCGTCAGGCGTGGTATCTCAGGCGTGACGTGGCATCAGGCGTGGCGTGTCAGGCGTGCAGCGGATCCGGCTCGAAGGACCACTTGTAACAGACGTATCAAGCCTTTACAAGACTGTAAAATAAGGGGCACCGGTCTTGTGCACGCCTTCCACTAGCTCACGCTGATGATGGTGATATTTGTGACCAATATAAAGGCCCTTAATAGGGACGCCCAAACTGGTTTTTTGGCTTTGTAGCCGGAGAAATAGCCCTGAAGGCGATAAAATGATAAGTTTAGGATGTCTCCTGGTGGCAACTTGGTATCCAAGTTTTTACTTGTGTCACCAGGGCATCTGTGTATTAAGAAAAAGACATTTAAAATTGATAAAATGTGTTTTGAAAAAGATCGTTGCTGGCGGCACGGTAAAGCCGACTGAGAGCCCAAAAAGGCCCTTGTGGGGGCCGCCAAAAACGGGAGGTAAAGCAGCCTGCTTGGTAGAGCAGCCGCTTCCTGCTGAGCCATAACGGCAGAACAGCAAGGGAGGGAAGGCAGTCCGCTTAGCGGATTAGCTGCTTCCTTCGGAGCCGAAAAAAGCGGCCTTTCTCAGGGCCATAACTAAAAAGGAGGCTAGTCAGCCTGCTTGCCTTTGGAGGCGTAAATAATCATAAATAAAGTATTAAGTATTAAAATTATTAAATTATAAGAGTCTAGAATGTCTCCCGGTGCAACTTGGCACGCAAGCTTTATTGGTTGCACCGGGGCATTGTACATAACTAGCAAATTATAATTTAACAATGAGGGAGAGCAACACGTCCGTTACAACACTATAGCTCACGAAAATTCGAGAACCGCCCCTGGTTCACATTGTTCTTTTATGAACCCTTCAATCATCTGGCACATTCTTTCAGAACTTATGCATATTTCGGTTTGCAATAAAATCTAGATCCTGAGGAGAATAATCTTTCAACCAGCCGAGCTATGTCGATCAAGAGAGATATCGGGCGAGATCTCTTGTCAGATTTGTGTGATTTTCTATCGCTGTTAAATGAATAATATGCATGCATACTTATGCATGCTGTAGCGGTCCCGTGTCTGGGGGCCTCACTTACCTTTGCAGGCGGCTAGCTCGTATCGTCGGTAGGCCTGAGGTCTCTCCACCTCAAGGTGGTACGTAGCTAAATTAAGAGGTACAAAGGTATTCGCCAACTTGCCCACGTGTAATCTCATCAAATGAAAGAAGAGGCTGGGTAAAACATAGCTATATTGTCTAGTAAACACGAATACAAGAGCTTGCAAAATACAAATCGGACACAAACAAAAAATGCCTGGCTAGGTAATTCCTAACAAAGAAATCTCTCTCCCAAAATCCTCCCTGGGCCTGGGAACGCGATTAGTGTTACCCGTAAATTACTTTAAAAAGGACACATTATAAACAGGGGTGAATCGACTTACAGCGGGTCGTCAGGAGGCAGGAAACCAGGAGGCAGGCCATGGTCAGGATAGGCAGTTCCAGCACTCTACACGGTGGTGTCAACTCAACATCGAGTTCCTCATCTGCGGCCCGTAATTACTGAGTTTAAATCAAGGTTCGGAAGCGAGACGCATCGGCCGTTGTTTCGGCACTTGCGGGCGTAACTCAAACAGCTGCGCACGAGCGACGCGGCTGTCCCGGACCAAGCGTAATTCCTGACTGAGGCAGGGTGCGGGTGGAGGTGCGCCGTGCTCCTTTTGCAAGCGGGAGGGGAAGGAATGCTTGCGTTAGCGAGTAGAATGCCGGCTTCTAGGGACTACTTTACGCCGTTTACTCCGCAACACCGTCCTTTCGCAATTGGGGAGGCGGGAATGGGTACCGCCGCCCCGGGAACCTTTATTGGATAACCAACACCTCTGCCATAGGTCACCCCAAGTGGTTCGCTACGTTTGGTGACTTAGCAGGGGTGACCGGGTTCATGGGGTGAGGTTTGTCTAAGTCTTGGAGGCGGATGACCAGGACACACTGAACCCCAGTTTCCTACCCACCCCTTAAAAACTTTTCCTTCCCAGAACTCTCTTTTCCTTCCTTTCCTTAAAAAACCTCCACACAGCATCCCCAAAGATGACATAGGCCCTGAGGGAAATTATTTTCCTCAAGGCCTCCTGTGTGGAGCTCATGTAAAAAAAAAAATACTTGCGGGAATGTGTGTTCAAAACAACCTAAACTAACATACGTGATATCTCACAAAAGCAAACAACAGCCTTTGAAAATCACACAAATCTGACAGGAGATCTCGCGTGACATCGGTCTCTCCCGATCCGGCCCGCAATGAAGTTGGTGGGCGGACACATTGAAATTTTGAAAAAAATAAAAATCGTTTTCAGCTACAAAAACATCAATAACGTCGAATTTTTCAACCTCAACTGAAAACTCACCGATCGCCACTAGTTGGATGCACTGGGAAATACTTTCTCAACAATAGTAGATGTGTTTAACTGCGTGGAATTTAGTTACAAGAAGGCTATAATATTAGATTTTGTAATGTTTAACAGGTCCGGCGGAAATAACGAACGCTCCGCCAACTCCTTCACAAACTCCTACAACACCACCAACGCCAAGTAAGTCTAGCATCCTAATGAATTTATATTTCATTTTTGATTTATTTTTATTTGTTTTATTTATATGTATTAAACAAACAAAGCAGTACATTGGTTACGGTGATGAAACCCTTATATAAAATTTAAATATTTCATGGTAGGTACAAGTAATATGACATTGATCTTACCTCAAAAAAGCTAACAAAAAAATTTTAAACAGTTTGATATTCCAAGCATGTAGAAAATCTATGCCAAGAACATTCTAGTACATTACCATAAAAATGATTCAGAGGCAGACACCTCACACGCTTATAAAACCAGAGCCAAATAAACAGACATACGTAATATACCAAAGTGTAACTCTTCTTTTGGACAAAGAAGTTTTGAATTTTAAGCAGTAATGTTATATAACAAACTCCCACTTAGTATCAAACAAATTTACCCAAAAAATAGCTACATTAAGGATATTAAATGTTGGCTGAAGAAACTATCGGAAAATGAACTTACTAGTTTTCTTAAAACATCGTCTTAGAAGTTTCTAAAAAACCTTATCCAAACAATGAAGTTAAACCATAGAAGTCGCTGAAAACTTATCCAAAGCATAGTCCCCCCCAGCACAGGATCTCCTAGTGAGGAGGACTACGAATATATTTTCTATTTTATATATATATATATAACGTATTTCATATAAAAATGTAAAAAATAATAAATATATAGTTACTAAATAATAAAAAAATTGTTTAATACGATTGATCAATGATGATTGATTTTCTGTTCACGAAAGTTTTTCGATTTTTAATAAATGATCTACCAATTTAGAAATAAGGTTAAATAGAGCTGCCTCAAGCGAATAAAGTTGGGTTAGGTTAAGTTTTAGGAATTACTTTGTTGATGGATGTTTTGATCTCGTTTGTTGTTGTTGCATTATAATGCTTGTGCAATGATGGAGGAATAAGATACCAGAGGTTTGAACCAGCGCCGCCTGGGTGTGAACCCGACGCAATTGTTCACTCATATACTAACCGGTCAAACCGTTATATTTTCCAGATCATGACATGTCTTGTGAACAAACATGCTCAATGTATTGTCCTTACTATGAGAGACCGTGCACCTTCGATCTCCCAGGGCAAGCGGAACCTTGTTATTGTAAGTCAAAAATTACTAACTATGAATCTCATTCATTCTGGAGAAGTATTACTTGATAATAGGGGTGTGAAAAAATAATCGATTATGAAAAAAATCGATTTTTCTCCAACAAAAATCGATTTTTTTCGTAATCGATTATTTAAAAAAAATGTATGTATTAGTATTCCTTTCAGCATTAGAAGCAGTTTAGTTGAAGTTTCTTATCAAACTTGTCACTAGATGAAGTCAACAGAGTCAACGAACAATTTATAATTTGTGTTGATTATTAAATAAAAAAATAAGGTTGGTTATTTTAAAACTTATAATTTCTGCTGAATATTTTTTAATTAATAAACTATGATTAAGGATATTTTACGCGTTTTTTTTATTTGACAAATTTGGGGAAACATCGATTATTATAAATAATTTTCAAGAAAAATCAATTATTTATAAATCGATTATTCGTGCTAAGAAAAAAAATCGATTATTTTATAATCGATAATTTATGTAAAAATCACATCCCTACTACTTGATTTATCCAAATTAGCACACACCAATGGCGACCCGTGACTTTTCTGTGAGCTATAGTCAGGGGCGGCCCTAGGGCGGTGCGAGCGGTGCGACCGCACACGGCGCCGTCGTAAGGGGGCGCCGAAAACACCCGACCACTAATCGACTATCTATCGATCGTGCGCTTAAATCGTGTGGTCGGTGCAGGGAGCTAGCAGTTTTGCCAACGTAGGCGATTTTTCGCCATTTAGGCTACTCAGGGCGAGAATCGGCACCGAAAAAATCTAAAAGGCGACTGGTCGCCTATTAGGCTACTTCAGAGACAAGTTATTTAAATCAGCCGAATCGCAAATAATTAAGAAAAAAAATAATAATGCTGTCGCTGAAAGAATTTTCAGCGTAATGGGGACAATCAAAACAATCATGGACTTAGCAAACGCATCGCACTTGCTGAAAAACCGCTCGAAATTTGTGAAGCAGTACCGGACTTATTCGTCTGCTCAAATAACAGCTAAGGAAATAACAGGCTGCGATAGATTCTACGTTTAAGCCAGTCCGATCCGAAGAAAGAAGCGATTATTTGAATATGAAGCTGCAGATGAGACACCGACAAATCTCGAAGAACTGTTTAAAATTAACGTCTTTTATCCTATGATAGATACAATTGCATTGGTCACTTGGTTTGGGCATTTATCTAAATTCAATGATACATGGTCTTTTTTGTATAATATCAAAATAATTCCTGATAAGTCTTCATTAGAAAAAGCGTGTGCAGATTTGCAAATCATTTTAACCGACGGAAAAATTTGATGTCTCTAGTTGCGAATTGGTTGAAGCACTTTTGATCCTAAACCCATAACTAAAATATCTTGCCACTACAAGTTCTTCAACTTATAAAAAAAATGATTGCCAGGATATATTCCCAAATGTGTGGACAGCGCTTCGGATTTTGCTGTCCATCGCTGTAAATGTCGCCAAAGGAGAACGAAGCTTTAGTAAATTAATACGTACTTACGTTCGGCTATATGTCAAAAAAGACTATCATATTTCAATTTTATCAATTGAGAATGATAATGACCAAGGGTTAAATTATTCTGATTTAATAAAAAAATTCGCAAGGGCAAAAGCAAGAAAAGTTGTGTTCTAGTGTTTTTATTGATTTCACAGATTTAATTAAATAAATGTTATCAAACATATATTAATGAGTCTAGTTTTTGCACTGATAATTCGTGGTGGAATTCCATTTTATTAGAATTTGAAATTAAAACACTTTGTACTTTCTTCCACTAATTTTACATTTCACCAAGACCGGTTTCGTCCTATTACGGACATTTTCAGATTAAACGACTTCAAAAAGGAGGAGTTTCTCAATTCGACTATATTTTTTTAATATTTGTTACCTCAGAACTTTAGACTGGGTGAACCGATATTGATAATTCTTTTTTTGTTTGAAAGCTAGTGCTTCTCCTGTGGTTCCATTTCAATTTGGTTCAGTTCTGACAATGGCATCTACGAGAAAACCATATAAGTCTTAAATTTGCATTAAGTATGTGCGCGACAAATGGACGAATAACTCAATATCACCCCAACCGATTTTGATGATTCTTTTTTTTTATTAGAAAGGATGTACTTCAAGGGTAGTTTGATGAGAGTTTGGTTAGGTTCTGATTATGGGATCCATGACAAAGTAACGGAACTCTTCAATTCTTAGGAGCAAATTAACGATACACGGCTGAATCTTTTATAGGCTATCCGGATCTTTGAGTCACCTACCGTCAGTGGTGTAGAAAAGAGCGGTGGGGGGGGGGGGGGGGGGGGGGTGGATCGCCCCGGGTGCCACTCGAACGTGGATTAAAAACTTACGAAAGTGCAAAATTGCCGTAAAAAATATTTTACTCCTGAACACTGACTTTTATTTAGCTCTATGGCTCGGTTAGTCGGGGATTGCCGAAAAAACCTTTTTCCTTATTTTCGTTCCATAATTCGATCGGGGATTTCATTAAAATATTCCTTGTGTCATTCCAATTTAGTTCGTTAATTGTGATTGACGTAAACTCGTGAAGTGAATTGTTATCTATTGATTGACGTGAAAAGTGAAAAAGTTGTTATTCTGTTAGTGTTTTTAAATGTGTTTTTTTTCCTCCCCGAGTGCCACCCATGTTAGCTAGCCACTGCCTACCGTAACTTCGTTATGGTCAAGTAAGGTCTGTCTCATATGAGCAGCACATTTAGTAGGTCTACCCATATTCATACAAATTAGTTAAAGTACTTCAGATTCACTAAAAATCAAAAAACAAACAAAAATTTGAACAAAACTAAACACAACTTAAATGCAATAAAAATTAAAAAAAAATAATTTCGTATTCTTCTACAACTTAATAATCAACAAACTTTTTCTACTCATCAATATGTAGGTACGATTGTTATTTTTGGAGTCGGTGTCAGCCAAGGTACCCGGCCCGGCGTGTTCACTTGACAGCTCCCATCCCGACGTGGCCTCGCTCTCGCCTCGTCTAGTCGCGCGTGCGACACAAGCACATCTCACCTATGACTACGAATGTAGTTACAAATCTACCTTGGCTGACACCGACTTCAAAAATAACAATCGTACCTACATATTGATGAGTAGAAAAAGTAAGTTGATTATTAACTTGTAGAAGAATATGAAATTATTATTATACTTTTTGTTGCATTTTTTAAAGTCGTTTTTTGTTTTGTTAATTTTTTTTTCTGATATTATTTCTCATCTGTCTTACTAGGTACTTCAATTAAAGTTGCACAACTGCACAGAAAGAACTCAATTTTTTTGTTAGGAGGGGGGGGGGGCGCCCCCGAGAGATTTCGCACCACCTAATAATTTAGCTAGGGCCGCCCCTGGCTATAGTGCTAAGATTGAAGAATACGACATTATTGAGGTTGGCGTAGCTGAAAATGAAGGTTTAAATTTTGTTTTTAATTTTGAAAAAGAAACCATTTTTAGCAACAGTAACACCAATAATATGGTATTTTTCAATCTTTGAACTCCAGCCCGCAAATCTGACAAGATCTCGCTCGAGATCTATGTCGATCAAGAGAGATATCGGGCGAAATCTCTTGTCAGATTTTCTATCGCTGTTAAATGAATAATATGCATGCATACTTGCGGGAATGTGTGTTTAAAACAACCTAAACTAACATACGTGACATCTCACAACAGAAATTCTGACATCGGCCCGTAGAAAACGCAAATAACAGCCTTTGAAAATCACACAAATCTGACAGGAGATCTCGCGTGACATCGGTCTCTCCCGATCCGGCCTGCCATGAAGCTGGTGGTCGGACACATTGAAATTTTGTAAAAATAAAAATCGTTTTCAGCTATAAAAACATCAATATCGTCGAATTTTTCAACCTCAACTGAAAACTTACCGACCGCCACTAGTTGGATGCACTTGGAAATACTTTCTCAACAATAGTCGATGTGTTCAACTGCGTGGAATTTAGTTACAAGAAGGCTATAATATTAGATTTTGTAATGTTTAACAGGTCCGGTGGAAATAACGAACGCTCCGCCAACTCCCTCACAAACTCCTACAACACCACCAACGCCAAGTAAGTCTAGCATCCAAATGAATTTATATTTTATTTTTGATTTATTTTTATTTGTTTTATTTATATCTATTAACAAACAAAGCAGTACATTGGTTACGGCGATGAGACCCTCAATTATAAAATTTTAATATTTCATGGTAGGTACAAGAAATATGACATTGATCTTACCTCAAAAAAGCTAACAAAACTCATCTACTTCCTCAAAAAATTACGAAACATCTTGTCAATAAGGGAATTAAGGAGAGGATATTATGCTTAATGCCACTCTCGATTTGAATATGGAGTAAAAGGATGGGGCTTAGCAGCATCTAATCACATAAAACAACTTACGGTTACTCAGAATTGCATCATAAAGACCATACTACAGGTCTCCATATGGACGTCAACAACAGAAATTTTTAAACAGTTTGATGTTCCAAGCATGCAGAAAGTCTATGCCAAGAACATTCTAGTACATCACCACAAAAATGATTCAGAGGCAGACACCTCACACGCTTATAAAACCAGAGCCAAATAAACAGATATACGTAATATATCAAAGTGTAACTCTTCTTTTGGAGAAAGAAGTTCTGAATTTTTAGCAGTAATGTTATATAACAAACTCCCACTTAGTATCAAACAAATTAAAACAAAAATAGCTACATTAAGGACATTAAATGTTGGCTGAAGAAACTATCGGAAAATGAACTTACTAGTATTCTTAAAACATCGTCATAGAAGTTTCTGGAAAACCTTAACCAAACAATGAAGTTAAACCATAGAAGTCGCCGAAAACTTATCCAAAGCATAGTCCCCCTCAGCACAGGATCTCGTTGTGAGAGGGACTACGAATATATTTTCTATTTTATATATATATATAACGTATTTCATATAAAAATGTAAAAAATAATAAATATATAGTTACTAAATAATAAAAAAAATGTTTAATACGATTGATCAATGATGACTGATTTTCTGTTCACTGAAGTTTTTCAATTTTTAATAAAAGATCTACCAATTTAGACGTAAGATTAAATACAGCTGCTTCAAGCGAATAAACACGTCGTTTTAACCTTTCAGCGGTCGCGCGCGATCTGTGAGACCGCAGCGAGCTTATTTGACTGATTATGTGCTAACTATAAACATATATAATCGCGCTTCTGTGATATCCTTAGGGGGTGAGTTACGTACTGTCAATACCCCAGTGACATTCGTCGCAAGCGCACATGTTCATTTGTTTATAGTTGCGGTCTTAGATTCCGCCGTACGACTGGTTGTACACGTGAAAAATCTCTTAAATGATATTGAGAGCTAAATGAGTATTTAACGTTTTCATTTTAGGAAAGAATAATTATTTAAGAATAAATAAGAAATCATTAACAATATTATTACAGAACTGTCAATCAGTGTGTAAACAACTCTGCGCATTGATATCCATGGTATTCTGAAATGTCATATTGACATAAGCCATTCCCAAGCCACCAAAAACAAAAAACCTGGTTTTAGTATAGCCATCATTCTTTTAAAAGGAAGCAACCTAAATTAAAATTGTACTTGACTAAATAATTATTGTTATAAAAATTACTTCCTAACAATCTAACCGAACCTCACCTAACAAAAGAATTGGACAAAATATTAAAGACATCCCGTAAAGATAAATAATTTTGAATAATAACTAATTAAGTTTTTATTCAAAAATATTTAACAACAAAAATAACACTTATAATTTATTGTTTTTACTGGATGTTTGTAATATTTTTACAATTTTTTTGGTTATGTTGGGTTAGGTTAAGTGCCTCCGTTCATGGAGATACTTACAAGATACTCGATCCTCGTTAGCGTATCATACGCGCCGATCGTAAGTACCCCCCGTACGATTTTGCTGGTGCCCGTTCAAGGCGCTACGCGGTGGCTGTCGGTTTCCAATCAGTATCACGATACCGATAGTGCTGATCGCACGCAACGCGTCGCATCATTTGTGTCTGATACTTATTCGTTTGAAGTTTGACAGAAATGTCGTCGGAACATGAAAGTAATGTTAGATTTATTCTGAAAGTGGAAAAAATGCATGTTTATATAATTATACGTTACCAGAATACGTAAGAAAGGATTTAGTGGAGAAGGCATGGATTGATGTTGGAAAAAAGCCATATGACATCGCTTGACAGCGTGTTAACTCCACGGCTGCACTTGAAAAATGATCAAGTTCGTCAGCGCCATGTACGGAGACTAGCATTAAAATGTAGTATATCAGCAGGGTACTCGTGGTTTCGTCACAATTACGTAGATTGTAAGTATCTCCATGAACGGAGGGCCTAAGGTCTAGGAATTACTTTGTTGAGGGATGTTTTGATTTTGTTTATTGTTTTGCATTATAATGCTTGTGCAATGATGGAGGAATAAGATACCAGAGGTTTGTACCAGCGCCGCCTGGGTGGGAACCCGACGCAATTGTTCACTCATATACTAACCGGTCAAACCGTTATATTTTCCAGATCATGACATGTCTTGTGAACAAACATGCTTAATGTATTGTCCTTACTATGCGAGACCGTGCACCTTCGATCTCCCAGGGCAAGCGGAACCTTGTTATTGTAAGTCAAAAATTACTAACTATGAATCCCATTCATTCTGAGAAGTATTACTTGATAATAGGGGTGTGAAAAAAATATCGATTATGAAAAAAATCGATTATTCTCCAACAAAAATCGATTTTTTTCGTAATCGATTATTTAAAAAAAAAAATCGATGTATTAGGGAACGTACCCATACTACGTGACCAACTTTTTGCAATTTTTAACCCCCCCCCCCCCGGTGTTCAAAATCCTAAGCAACCCGCCGCTCATTTGTATGGAGCGTGACATTTTGAAGACTCCCCCCCCTAAACGTGTCACGTAGTATGGGTACGTTCCCTTAGTATTCTTTTCTGCTTTAGAAGCAGTTTAGTTGAAGTTTCTTATCAAACTTGTCACTAGATGAAGTCAACAGAGTCAACGAACAATTAATAATTTGTGTTGATTATTAAATAAAAAAATAAGGTTGGTTATTTTAAAACTTATAATTTCGGTTGAATATTGTTTAATTAATAAATCTATGATTAAGGATATTTTACGCGTTTTTTTAATTTGACAAATTTGGGGAAACATCGATTATTATAACTAATTTTCAAGAAAAACCAATTATTTATAAATCGATTATTCGTGCTAAGAAAAAAATCGATTATTTTATAATAATCCCTACAACTTGATTCATCCAAATTAGCACCCACCAGTGGCGACCCGTGACTTTTCTGTGAGCTATAGTGCTAAGATTGAAGAATACGACATTATTGAGGTTGTCATAGCTGAAAATGAAGGTTTAAATTTTGTTTTTAATTTTGAAAAAGAAACCATTTTTAGCAGAAGCAACACCAATAATATCGTATTTTTCAATCTTTGCACTCCAGCCCGCAAATCTGACAAGATCTCGCTCGAGATCTATGTCGATCAAGAGAGATATCGGGCGAAATCTCTTGTCAGATTTGTGTGATTTTCTATCGCTGTTAAATGAATAAATTTGCATGCAAACTTGCGCGAATGTGTGTTTAAAACGACCTAAACTAACATACGTAACAGCAGAAATTCTGATATCGGCCTGTAGAAAAAGCAAATAACAGCCATTGAAAATCACACTAATTTGACAAGAGATCTCACGCGACATCGATCTCGTTCCCACATAAAATAGAGAATAGCTCGGCAGTCTCTCCCGATCCGGCCCGCAATGAAGTTGGTGGGCGGACACATTGAAATTTTGAAAAAAATAAAAATCGTTTTCAGCTACAAAAACATCAATAACGTCGAATATTTTAACCTCAACTGAAAACTCATCGACCGCCACTAGTTGGATGCACTTGGAAATACTTTCTCAACAATAGTAGATGTGTTCAACTGCGTGGAATTTAGTTACAAGAAGGCTATAATATTAGATTTTGTAATGTTTAACAGGTCCGGTGGAAATAACGAACGCTCCGCCAACTCCCTCACAAACTCCTACAACACCACCAACGCCAAGTAAGTCTAGCATCCAAATGAATTTATATTTTATTTTTGATTTATTTTTATTTGTTTTATTTATATGTATTAAACAAACAAAGCAGTAAGCACTAAGTTACGGCAATGAAACCCTTAGTTATAAAATTTTAATATTAGGTTCTTATATAAATATGAAAATGGCCTTTTGTGTGGGAGGACCATAAAGTCAAATTTTTTAAAACATAATATATTTATTTAATCAAAGTATGTACCATTGCTATCTATGCACTTTTGCCATCTCATAGGTAGTTCATCGATCCCTTTACTAAAAAAAACATTCGGACGGGAATCAATAAAATCTTTAAAGGCGGTTTGTACTGCCCCATCGGAGTTGAATTTTTTCAACACATTACACATTATTTTTCCATACACATCATTAATCCTTCGAGCTGTTTCTGCAGCACTGGTGCCACAGTGGAACTCGTACTCGTGAATAACGCGATATTTCAAGTTTTACATTTTGTAAACTAAGTTACAATTTTTTTGGTTATGTTGGGTTAGGTTAAGTGCCTCGGTTCATGGAGATACTTACAAGATACTCGATCCTAATTAGCGCATCATACGCGCCGATTGTAAGTACCCCCCGTACGATTTTGCTGGTGGCCGTTCACGGCGCTACGCGGTGGCTGTTGGTTTCCAATCAGTATCACGATACCGACAGTGCTGATCGCACGCGACGCGTCGCATCATTTGTGTCTGATACTTATTCGTTTGACGTTTGACAGAAATGTCGTCGGAACATGAAAGTAATGTTAGATTTATTCTGAAAGTGGAAAAAATGCATGTTTATATAATTATACGTTACCAGAATACGTAAGAAAGGATTTAGTGGAGAAGGCATGGATTGATGTTGGAAAAAAGTCATATGACATCGCTTGACAGCGTGTTAACTCCACGGTTGCACGTGAAAAATGATCAAGTTCAGTATATTTCGGATAGCGCCGTGTACGGAGACTAGCATTAAAAAGTATTAAATCAGCAGGGTACTTGTGGTCTCGTCACAATTACGTAGATTGTAAGAATCTCCATGAACGGAGGGCCTAAGTTTTAGGAATTATTTTGTTGAGGGATGTTTTGATCTTGTTTGTTGTTGTTGCATTATAATGCTTGTGCAATGATGGAGGAATAAGATACCAGAGGTTTGAACCAGCGCCGCCTGGGTGGGTACCCGACGCAATCCTTCCCTCATATACTAACCGGTCAAATCGTTATATTTTCCAGATCATGAAATGTCTTGTGAACAAACATGCTCGATGTATTGTCCTTACAATGTGAGACCGTGCACCTTCGATCTCCCATGGCTAGAGGAACCTTGTTATTGTAAGTGAAAATTACTAACTATGACTTACGTCATTCTGAAGAAGCAGTACATATATATTTTTAAAATAAATAAATAGAAAATACTTTGTTTTAAGTCACTTTATTGTTATTTTTTAGTCTACCGGTTTCGGTACCTCCGTATCATCATCAGTATTTTGATAATAGTCCTGATGATGGTACGGAGTTACCGAAACCAGTAGACTAAAAAATAACAATAAAGTGACCTAAAACAAAGTATTTTCTTTTTATTATTTTTAATTGTAAAACTAACGTTTTTAAGACAAGATTTTTTTATGCATAGCACAAAGGGTAACAATTATTATAAGCAATAATTATCAGCCTGAAACACTCATCCACATTGAAAAATCTTCCGAGAAAAGATACATGACGCCAACGGGACTTGAACCCGTGTCCTCTCGATTGCCGGTCGATTGCTCTTGACCACTGAGCTATGGCGGCTTATCTCGTATCCGCCAAATGATTCAATATATGCTAGTGTTTCATTCAACAATTACTGCTTATTATATTTTTTCCACCTGAAAACAACCAACTTTATTTTTGCGAGAGAAACATTGTAAGTGTTAAGTCCCTCGCTAGGTGGCGTCGAGACAAATTATGTCTTCATTTTATTGGGGAAATACTTAAACTTGGGTTCAAGTCCCGTTGGCGTAATGTATCTTTTCTCGGAAGATTTTTCAATGTGGATGAGTGTTTCAGGCTGATAATTATTGCTTATAATAATTATTTTCTTTTTATTTATTTGAAATGTCAAGTCACAATGTATTTGCTTCTTTTGAAAAATGAATATTTTTTTAATTACCGGCAACCTGGGCGTTTATTGGCGTATATTCGCACCCATTAAATTGTCCCGTCTTTCCGGTTTAAAAAACATGGTCTGATTTTTAGATTGAAATTTTCAAAAAATCGCCAGGGTTTCAAAAATACGTCAAAAAAATCCGGAATATCTTAGAATATTTTCCTAAACCGGAAAAAAAATGATTCAAGTGGCATATTGAGCATTAATAGTTGAGACACTGGCGGTTAAACGCCGCTCCTTCAGTGGTGGCAAACAATCATACGGGTTTTTTTTTAGAATTAGGCAATTCACCCTAAAAAGAGTGCTTTGTGCCGAAAAAGCTAAGGATGATAGTTATAATTTTTTTTGAGGATAATCTATAAGAGAATGGGACAAATCAAATATTGAAATCATCCAAGTCCATGAACTTAAATAAAACTGAAAATACGCGAGAATTGTTGAGAGACAGCAAATACGGAATACTGAGGGGAGAATGGCGGGTGATTTTAATGAGCAAACGATGTTTTTGAAAGCAGAATATTTTTGCAATTAAAAAAGACATGGTCGAGAGTCTCCTCTTCCACACCGTACTGGCAGAGTGGACTATCGAGGACTCGAATTTTATACAAACGCGCTGCAATAGAAAAGTGACCAATTCTCATTCTCGAAATGCAGGAAATAAATCTTTTGGATTTTTTTTGCCGTGGAACCAAGGTTAACATAGAATGTGATAATACCTTAATCTATTTGGCGAGTTATAACTCAATCAAAGTTCATGCGATACGCAAGTAATACAGCGGCGGTCAGGGCCGGATCTACGAAATCTGGCGCCCTGTGCAGTGGGTACCGATGGCGCCCCCCCCTACATTTTTATTAAAAATTCGTTCACCCCAATTTTTTTTATTTAATAAATTTTTTTTTTACACTAATTTATCAAATAAAATCAAGACATATAGAGGGTGTAACTTTTCCAAGTGACCTGGCAGTAGCTATCACACTCGTTTTTTTTAAAAGAGACTATCGCCAGGAGCCCTATACTCTCTGAATCTATTGGGTAAACATAAAATTATGGTGCTATTTTAATTATTTTAGGAAAAACTCTCTTTGCAAGTTATGCTTTAAAATAATACAACGAATTGTTTGTTTGTGCCCGTACCATGATTTAAAATATAGGTTACGAGACAATGCGAGTGGTTTCGCTGAACTAGGTCCATTAGACATTCTTGAGATTTACTGCGTTTATGTATATACGAATATTAGAAAAAGCAAATACAAATACGTTCTCATGGCAACGTACAACACAAGAATAGCATCTATAGCTTCTGACTAGCAACAGGTAGTCCCGACGAGAGACAGTGAGCAGTGATAATAAGAATATAACCTCAAATTTGTATCTTGCACTTGGCCTGTGTTGAGCGAACAAACACCATAACCATACAAACACTAAACACTGACGTATGGTATCAACGGCTTACGGACAAAAATACCGCGCTGTGATTGGTTATTGAACTTGGATCGCACCCATTCGTCGTAAAAGACGGTAAAAGATATATGGAAAAATAGATCTTACGTTTAACCTAAATATATGGAATTTGTAAAAAAATTCTGTAACTGACTATAAATTCGTAAGCCGTTGATACCAAACTGGTGCGTGCGCATTCTGTTTCTTTGGAAAGTGTTGCTAGAGCGTAATAATTATTTCGTACTATGGATAATATTATAACTAAATTTTAATACAATATTTATTTTTTCACGGCGCCCCTTCGGAGTTGGCGCCAGGTTTTTGCACGTTTTTGAACGTATGGCAGATCCGGCGCTGGCGGCGGTAAATTCACTTTGGAACTTTGGCAATACAGTTTTTAGTTTTCTAATGAGTTCACAAATATTCCATTGATTTGGATTTTATTGCGAAGCGAAAATATTTTGATCTTCTGACGAAATAAACTGAAACTCGGTCTTCCTATAGAAACCATAAATTATAACCACTTGACGTAATAATTAAATTTATTAAAACTTGTTTCGGGCTTGACATTTAATTTTTAAATTGTATATTGCATTGTAGACAGCGCTGTTTTAAATGTACCTAGCAGTGGCTTTCGCGAGTTTTCAGCTAGAGAGCTGAAAATGATTTTTTTTTCAAAATTTCAATATTTTATATGAAGATTTTCAGGATTTTTTCGGTTTGGGGATGCGCCGCATCCACTTTTCAGAAAAACAAAAATCGTTTTCAGCTACAACAGCATCAATAACGTCGTATTTTCCAATCTTAGAACTCTAGCCCACTGAAAACTCACGGATCGCCACTGGACCTAGCTGTATGCAGTTGGCAATACTATCTCAGCAATAGTAGATGTGTTCAACTGCGTGGAATTTACTCGTAGTTGCAAGAAGGCTATAATTTTAGATTTTGTAATGTTGTAACAGGTCCGGTGGAAATAATCGATGCTCCGCCAACTCCCTCACCATCTCCAAAATATTCAACTAGTAAGTCCAGCATCCAAATATGTTATTTTGTTTTATTTTAATAACTTTTATTTATATGTATTCAACAAACAAAGCAGTACCTACTTTGGTAACGATGATGAAACCCTTACTAACTAACCATAGTAGGGTAGGCAGAGAGGACGGAACGCTAAAAAACTCGGTCTTGGCACACACTTCTTGCCTTGTTCACATTCATAGATCGTCTCATATATCCACTTCTATAATTCTGACTCTTGACATGGCCCGACTCAAGTATCTGATTCACTTGGTCATGCTATGTCTTTCTCGGGCGTCCTCGACTTCTTCTACCATTCACATTTGCGTCATATATACTCCTTACACTTATTTCCTCGTTCATTCGTTCTACATGCCCAAATCATCGAAGCGTTCCTTTCTTTATCTTACTCATTACGTCTTGCATTCTTTGCGGATCTCCACGTTTCTCATACGATCGTACAAGGTTTTACTACACATACGCCTCAGGGATCACATTTCTACAGCATTCAGTCTACTTTCATCCTTTCTCTACCAGTTCCATGTCTAACTGCCGTACATCAGGGTAGGTACCAGTACTCTATTATGTACGGCTAGCTTCGCTTCTTTGGACGGTTTTTTGTTGGTGCCAACAGCGTTCAGTCCTTCATTGATAGAGTTACCAGCATTCACCCTTATTTCAAAATCTCTATCAGCCTTCCCATCTCTCATAAACATACTTCCCAAATGAACAAATTCATCCACCTGCTCCAAGTATTCATCATTCACAACTATATTGCACACTGTTTTCGTTCTCTCTCTTTCAAATAGCATGTCCTTAGACTTACTTACATTCATAATGATGAATGTAAGTAAAGAATGTAAGAGGCATTCTCCATACATACTTGGTTCGTCCTAGATACGAGAGACTGTAGATTTTAGATCTTCCATAGTATTAGACATCAGCACCGCATCATCAGCATACAGCAGGCTATATATGTACTTTCAGATTACTCAATTTCGCGCCTAATCTCACCTCTTTTAATTCTTGCATACAATTATCCATGTATATTCTCGATCCAAAATAAGATCAACCCGTGGACGCGCATGTCTCCGCCCCTTCTCTCCACTGTTTGCATTCAATCCCACTATTTAAATAAATTGAATTATTTTATTAAATTTTATTTTATTTGTCTGACATAACATTACAACAATTTATAACTTTAAATAATGGTAGCGGTAGTATTACCAAATACATATTGTACTTTATGTGGCATGAGATTTACCAAATTGGCTGAGGAATTAATCCGAAACTAAAAATATCATCATTGTCATTTAAAAAAAAACCTCAGATGATTAACTTGAAACATTGAAAGCCAGTGAATCATCGTTGTTGTCTCCGAGGTCATGAACAATAATATGATGGACATTCCAAAATTATCGCTTATTAATACCAATAATATGTCGAATAAAATTACTCAAATACTCTGATGTAACTTTTCCGATGCCTTCTTACGTAGGTGTTCTTAGGCATTTATTTTGAAGGAGAAATTGTTTACTTTAACATGTTATTTTATCATCGACAATATACCAATTCGCTCGTGTTTAATTCGCAATGTCAAGGAAGTAATCGTAGCATAGTTTTGTTGACTACGCTAGGAGTGACATTTACCATATACTTATTATTTATCATATAACCCTCTGTGAGAGCTGTCCTCTTTTGTTCTTTGTAATTAGTGATAATGTATTTGAACATATCGGCTGATTACCCATTTTACCACTGGGTCTGAATGGGTTAATTTTTTGTAACGCGGACACACAGAACGACGGTCAACGGCGTACTGAATTTTGGGCGAAGTGATTGGCGGCAGCGGAGGGCCGAGGGCCGGTGAAGGGACCGTAGCCGGGGGAGTGGTATGCGCAGTACAAACCAAATTTTGTACCATCGCGGGTTGTTCTTAACGCGGTTTGAGAATAGATTGAATAACCACGAGACCCTAAATTATAAAATTAAAATATTGTAAAGTGGGTACAAGTAAAATGTCTTTTATTAGTTTAATATGATGAAACTTGATTTTATAAGTAAATTTTTTATTTTTTTAGGTTTTACCTAGGTGGGAATTTGACGCAATTGTTCACTCATATACTAACCGGTCAAACCGTTATATTTTCCAGATAATGACGTACCTTGTGAATTCGCATGCTTGATGTATTGTCCTAACAATATGAGACCGTGCACCTTCGATCTCCCAGGGCAAGCGGAACCCTGTTATTGTAAGTCAAAAATTACTAACTATGAATCACGTCATTCTGGAGAAGTACTACTTGATTCTCCAGGTTCAGCACAGGTTCTCCTAGTGAGGTGTTCACGAAACATACAATATTACCAACCAACAGTTTCACCTTCTCAAACCTACCTACCTTATTCATATAAATCAGTACACACCAGTTGCGACTCGTGTCCAGGGCTAAAGCTAGGGGGGCATTATGAGGCAATGCCCTACCGTATGAAATACCATCGAATATAATAATATACTAGTGGAAGATACTATCAGTATCGCCCTGGTATAAGACCACCATTCAGAATTGAAACGTTGCTTAAAAATGGCTTTAGCCGTGTTTGGTGACCAGATCTGAATAGCCAGGTACTTCCAAAACCTTCCTCTTCCCCACATCCTTCCCCTCCCTACTACCTTCAGCCTCACAATATACCCCAATTGGGGATGCCATAGTCTCACTGGCTCCAGACGGGAGCAGTTGAGATTCTTGTGCGGTATTCACTGTAAAAAAAAAAAAAAAAACTGTTTGTTCATAGTTTGATATGATTGAATAAAAAAATACTACCTCTTGGTGTAGCGTAGCGACACCTAATCAAACAGCTTCGAATTAAGTTACATTTTTACATACGCCCTACCTGTAATTACCACTACCCTTTCTCAACCAGTCATTTTAAAAAGACGTGAAATTAAATTTTTTTTACTAAGAAACTACTGAACCAATTTATTGGCGGTTTTTTACAAATAATTTAATGAATCCTTCCTAGCAACATCGATTTTTTTCATTGCGTTTGCTGCATTGCGTACACACTTTGTAGTACTTATCTTTTTGACGACCTCCGTAGTCCAGTGGGTAAGACTCTTGACTCACAATCCGGAGGTCGCGGGTTCGAACCCGGCATGCGCAAATAAATTTTATTTGATTAATTTGTGTTATTTCACAATTAATTCATTTAAAATAATATATAGTATATTTGCGACATGTTCCAGAGTGGAAGATACTATCAGTATCGCCCTGGTGTAAGACCACCATTCAGAATTGAAACGTTGCTTTAAAATGGCTTTAGCCGTGTTTAGTGACCAGATCTGAATAGCCAGGTAATTTCCAACCTTCCTCTTCCCCACCTCCTTCCCCTCCCCACTACCTTCAGCCTCACAACATACCCCAATTGGGGATGCCATAGTCTCACTGGCTCCAGACGGGAGCAGTTGAGATTCTTGTGCGGTATTCACTGTAAAAAAAAAAAAACACTTCATATCGTAAATAAGAATCGTTGATCACACCTTTTGAAAAGCTATGATCCGAGGAAATTGTAGTATTTAAATACTGACTATTTTATCTGATAACATTTATTTTTTATTATTATTTATTTCATTTACATTTTCATAACATAAACATAATATAGCTTACATATTTTATACACTCTCCTAAGAAAGCAAATGCTTGTGTTTAGGAGAGAAGTTAAGAATTATTAAAAAAAAATCCTTATCACAAACTTAAGAGTTTAACATATAGGTATATTTATTATTTGTTATATGTGTTTTGATGAGAAGAACACATCAATAATACTTTCAAGTGATAAGTAGATATGATATTATCTTTAATTGATGTATTTTTTTTTTAAATATTCTTTGCAGAACATGGTCCATTTTTATAGTAGTACCTCTCAGAACCACTGTCGTTTTAAAATGACTTGAATATTTCCTAAAAAAAATCTAATATTTCAAGTACACATAATCATATGATATTTATTTTTTATATCTGTAGGAATTAATTTGGATGAGAAAGGGTTAAATTCAACTCTGGCATCATTGAGGTTGTCATAGCTGAAAATGAAGGTTTAAAATTTGTTTTTAATTTTGAAAATGAAATAATTTTTAACTACAGCAAACCAATTAATATCGTATTTTTCAATCTTAGCACTCTAGTTCCCAAAAATTCGAAAACAGCCCCTGGTTCACACTATTCTATTATTTTCTATTTGCAGTAGCTTAGTGGGTATAAAATCCCATTGTATGTAACTTTTATACAAAAATAACAAATAAAAAAAAAAAATAAAAAAAACCCTCAATCATCTCGCACATTCTTTCAAAACTTTCGTATTTCCGGTTTGCAATAAAATCTAGATCCTCAGGAGAATAATTCTCCTCAGGGCCTAGGTCATCTTTGGGGATACCATGTGGAGGGTTTTTATAGGAAAAGGAAGGAGAAGAAGTTCTTGGAAGGAAAAACGTGTGAGGGCCGTGAGGGGTGGGTAGGAATTTGGGGTCAGCGTGTCCTTCTGGACACGCTGAATATGAATCTATCTCTCCTGCTAGCGAGGTCAAAAGATCTCCCTCAACCAGTCTCTCCCAATCCGGCCCGCCACGAAGTTGGTGGGCAAACACATTGAAATATTGAAAAAAATAAAAATCGTTTTCAGATACAACAGCATCATTAACCAATGGAGCGAAACAAACAAATTTGCCTCGATTGCTCGAGGTTTCTCAGAGGGTCATAAAAAAAAAATGCTGACATAAAAACTTATTATAGTACTATATAGTCAATGAATTATCCAGTATTTTACCGGTTTTCTGATATTTGTAGGATTTAAAACTTATTATAGTACTATATAGCCAATGAATTATCCAGTATTTTACCAGTTTTCTGATATTTGTAGGATTTAAAACTTATTATAGTACTATATAGCCAATGAATTATCCAGTATTTTACCGGTTTTCTGATATTTATAGGATTTAAAACTTATTATAGTACTATATAGCCAATGAATTATCCAGTATTTTACCGGTTTTCTGATATTTGTAGGATTTAAAACTTATTATAGTACTATATAGCCAATGAATTATCCAGTATTTTACCGGTTTTCTGATATTTGTAGGATTTAAAACTTATTATAGTACTATATAGCCAATGAATTATCCAGTATTTTACCGGTTTTCTGATATTTGTAGGATTTAAAACTTATTATAGTACTATATAGCCAATGAATTATCCTGTATTTTACCGGTTTTCTGATATTTGTAGGATTTAAAACTTATTATAGTACTATATAGCCAATGAATTATCCAGTATTTTACCGGTTTTCTGATATTTGTAGGATTTAAAACTTATTATAGTACTATATAGCCAATGAATTATCCAGTATTTTACCGGTTTTCTGATATTTGTAGGATTTAAAAAAAAAAAAAATAAAAGAAAATCGTTAAGTTTATAAATGCGCGAATCCTGTATGTTTTTTTTTACTTAAAACTGCCGTGAGGGATACTTATTCGATTCAACATAGTGGTATACTTGATAATGAAAGGTGCATATCTATGGAAAGAGGACTTAATTTTAACCGTAAACAGCTACGAATAGTCTACGAAGTTCGAATTTGCGACATCTATGATCATAACAGATAAAGCATTTAATTAGCTTCGTTTAGATTAAATGGCTGGCCAAGGAAATATTTTAAATAATTACAATAAACGATTTACTAATGGTAGGGAAAGGTAATCCATTTTTGTACCAAAATCAATCGTAGAAAAATAAAAGTGGTCGATTTTTCGACCAAAATCGCTCCAGTGGATAACGTCGTATTTTTCAATCTTAGAACTCTAGTTCACTGAAAACTCACGGATCGCCACTGGACCTAGCTGCAATATTAAGCTATTCTCAACAATAGTAGATGTGTTCAACTGCGTGGAACTTAGTAACAAGAAGGTTATAATTTCAGATTTTGTAATGTTTAACAGGTCTGGTGGAAATAACGGAAGATCCGCCACCACCTCCTCCTGCAACACCTCCAATAGATTCAACAAGTAAGTACAGCATCCAAATAAATGGATATTTTATTTTTGGTATATTTTTATTAGTTTTATTTATGTTTTTTTTTTTTAACATTAACTCCACACAGGAGGCCCTGAGGAAAATAACTTCCCTCAGGGAATATATCATCTTTGAAGATGCTGTGTTGAGGGTCTTTTTGAGGAAAGGAAGGAGTGAACATGGGTCTTGAAGAGACCCATGTTGTAGGAGGGAGGAAACACAGAGGCCGGCAAATCGTTCCACAGCCGAGCCGTTGAACTCAAGAACGAGTCATAGAAACGACCCGTTCTCATGTGACTAATGTCAACCGTGTACATATGTTGGGCGCGTGTTTGGCGTGTTTCCCGACAATGCACCGGTGCCAAAGGGATCAATGACGCTAGTTCCTCGGAGCATCTTACATTGTAATACCGGTAGAACAAGGACAGCATTCCCACCTGACGCATGTGCTCTAAAGATTGCAGTCCGTCTGTTAAGATGGGAGAATCTATCAAACGGACCGCCCGTTTCTGCACAGAGTCAAGGTTTTTTTTTTAGGTATTTTGGAGCTCCAGACCAGAGGTGGATGCCAAATTCAACCGTAGGGCCAGGGGCACACTTGCGATTTGTACAGGGTTAGCAGTTGTGTACTATTAAAGTATCTGCGGGCCCTGTACAGTACGCTCAGTTTCTGAGAGGCTAACTTAACTCTGGTTTCGATGGAGCCCCCGTACCTGAGCTGGTCACTTAGAGTTACACCAAGCATATCGATGGAGGTCCTGTTCTGAAGATTGCTTCCGTTGAAGGAGACTAGATTTTCATTTCGATCCCTTTTAGACGTTATCAAACATGATTGGGTCTTTAAAACATTAAATTCGACGAGGTTATTCTTACCCCAAGAGAAAACACTCTCGAGGTAACCGTCCATTCTTTGCTTCAAAGCCCTCCGAGCTATTGGAGTTTGTGTGCCCTTTGGGGGCTTGTCAAACCAAAAGCTATCATGAACTCTACTGTCATCCGCGTAACAATGAATTGGTGCACATGACAAAATGTCGTTGATGCGCAATAAAAACAAAGTCCGAGACAGAACCGATCCCTGCGGGACGCCAGCATTTATCAAATGTGAGGAAGAGGTGAAACCATCGGCTACCGTCTGAATCGACCTTTCCCTCAAGAAGTCGGCAATCCACGTACACAAGGATGCGGGAAGTCCGTAAGAAGGCAGTTTGTTGACAAGTCCTCGGTGCCAAACCCGGTCAAAGGCCTTGGAAATGTCCAGTGCAACCGTTTGGGTCTCACCGAAACGTTCCAGGCATCGCCCCCAAACATGCGTCACATACGCGAGAAGATCACCGCACTAGCGGTTCCACCAGAATCCGTATTGACGGTCGTTAATAATTTTGTTCTTCTCGAGATATCTGAGCGGTTTGTCGTTGATCACACGTTCCATCACCTTAGACAGAACTGATGTGATCGCTATGGGTCGGTAGTTGGCCGGGTTGGAGCGGTCACCCTTCTTTGGAATAGGGTGGATAACCACTTTTTTCCAACCAGAGGGCACAGAGCCAGTCTTCAGTGACATTTTAAAAAGCTTCGTCAAAATTGGAGCTATTTCTGCAGCGCACCTCTGCAGTACCAGGGCAGGTATTCCGTCAGGCCCACTAGCTTTATTAACATCAAGCCCTCGTAAAACTTGGAGTACTTCCCGATACCGGATCCTCAGCTTTTTCATACGAAAACCGCAATGAGGAACTGACGTCGAGATAGCACCTTGGTCATCGTGGGTTGAGTTATCCGCAAACATTTTACTTAATAAGTTAGCCTTTTCGGTGGCCTTGTTTGCTAGTAAGCCGTCAGGTCTGGTAAGAGGTGGCAGACTGGATTTGCAGAAATTGCGTCCAATAGAGCCCGCAAGCGATCAGAATTGCCTGCTGCCATGCGGGCATGCAGCCAGCTTTCTGCTGATCTGCTGGTCGTGCTCGAATTTTGACATATTTATGATTCTCTTGGTTTCCCTTTTCATGTTGTTGTAAGCTGTTCTGTCTTCGGATGTTCTAGATGTGTTGTAGGCTCGGTAAGCCGCGTTTTTTCATCGCACTGCTTCAGCGCATTGTCTACTGAACCACGGCTTTGAGCCTACACCAGATTCGTTAACAGTAGATTGGATGAAGCCATCCATCGCGGATGTGATAACTTCACCAATTTCCTGGGCACCAAGGGAGGGATCTTGAGGATTTCTAAAGGATTTCTTGAGGGATCCGAAGTCCGAAAATAGACAGACAGGGAAAGCATTAAAATGTGCCCGCAGACCGAACCAATCTGCTGACCTATAGTGCCACACTTTTCTCTTCAGCCTCTCGTTTGGTGGTCTGAAGTTTACAGGGATCGATGTCGTCACCAGGCAGTAGTCGGACGATCCTAAAGGCGCTGTGACTTCAATCTTGTAACCGTGTGGCACAGTAGTAAAATATGTCTAACAGATTGGAACGGTGAGTATGAACATCAGGAACCCTTGTAGGCTCCTGAACCATTTGTTCCAATCCGTAGCAAAGGGCAAAGGATTCCGCTTGGCGTCCAGCCGAGTCTGTTGATCCTGAGAACTTCAACCAAGGTTCGTTATGAACATTGAAGTCCCCCAGGACCACAAACTCTGCCGTAGGGTAGCGGGGCAAGAGGTCATCGATGGTGTCGCTTAAATGTTTGAAGAGCTCTGACGGATTTGTGACTGTAGAAGGTGAAACGTTCATTAGCATTCATCAAAGACGAAGCAACAGTGCATGTCAGCACTTCTAGACGATGGGATTGTCATTGTAACGAAGCTGAAGGACAAACACCGCTGACTGGCGAAAAGCGGTAGGCCGTTGATTGCAATAACTGCACGCAACATTGAGCGAATTTATGACATCATTCGTGGTGACCCCAGATAACTACAGACGTCGCATTCTCCCCCTTAGTAAAGGCAATATAAACTTGTCAAGATCTATTTCGGCATTACGAAACAGTATCCTTCGCCAAGATCAAGACAAACCTCTCCCCTACGAACCTGGGTACCCAGCATGGTCGATCAATATAGGTTTTATCGAAAATGTCGGTAGTTTGTCATCGTTCCCGAGCACGACTGCAGGCCGCTAACGAATAAACAACAGTTCACAAGGACTAAGGGTTCCTAATTTATTTGACGTGAACTTTTATTTATTCGTCAGCGGCCTGCAGTCGTGCTCTGGAGTGATGACAATTTACCGAAATTTTCGATAAAACCTATGTCGATCGACCATGCTAGGTACCCTGGGCACCACTGATAAATCAACAAATGCAGCGAAACCTATGGCAGAGGTGTTGTTCATCTAATAAATAGGACTCAAAATTGAAAATATCCAATTTGATAACGGTTGGAGTACAAGAGTTATTGAATACCAATTTGATATATATTGTTATTTTTAACAGGTCGGGGACCAACACCATACCCCGCGCCTACACAAACCTCAACACCAAGTAAGTCTACCATCTACGTGAAAAGATGTCTAATATTTTAATTATTTTATATAATATTAGGTCCTTACATATGAAATTGGCGTTTTGTATGGGAGGAACATAAAGTCGATTTTTTAAAATATAATATATTTATTTAATCAAAGTATGTACCATTGCTATCTACGCACTTTTGCCATCTCATAGGTAGTTCATTGATCCCTTTACTAAAAAAACCATTCGGACGGGAATCAATAAAATCTTTGAAGGCGGTTTGGACTGCCCCATCGGAGTTGAATTTTTTCCCTTGCAAGAAGTTATCCAAATTTTGAAAAAAATGGTATTCTGTTGGGACAAGGTCCGGAGAGTATGGTGGATGTCTTAGACATTCAATTGAAGCTCCTCCATTTTGGTAGCCGTCTGTGTCTAGCGGTCAACGCGCGTTTGTTGATTTGCTTCACTTAATTCGTGAGGTACCCACCTTTCAAGCTTTTTCACCTTCCCAATTTGCTTCAAGTGGATTAAAACAGTTTTATCACTAACACCGCAGCCTGCAGCTAACTCGGACGTGGTTTGTGATGGATCCGCTTCCACAATAGCCTTCAATTCTTCGTTATCAACTTTGGTCTCCGGCCGTCCACGGGGCTTGTTCTGCAGGTCGAAATTTCCAAAACAAAAACGTTGGAACCAAAAACGCACTGTGTTTTCTTTTGCCGCACCGTCGCCATACACATCATTAATCCTTCGAGTCGTTTCTGTAGCACTGGTGCCACGATGGAACACGTACTCGTAAATAACGCGATATTTCAAGTTTTCCATTTTGTAAACTAAGTGACGCAAAGAAAAAAAAACAAATAAGGAAAAAACAATTGAATTATAATTTTCGAAACACAAATACATGAGTAAATAGCTGTATAAATTTGAATTTGGAATTCCTAACCAAAAAGAAGATATTTGAGATCAAAGTTGCCAGTACAGCAAAACGCCAATTTCGTATTTAAGGACCTAATATTATAGAAACAAACAGTACATTGGTTATAGTGATAAAAATTACAGATAATAAGTAACATTTCCGGATAATAAGGGTACCTTTGATATGTTTCTTTGTAATGTATAATTAGTACTTCCCGGGTGATGTGAGTTGTGAGGGTGTGTGTGTGTGTGTGTGCGTGTGTGTCTGAGTATGTTTGTGAATGTGAGAAGTGATGATAAGTGAAGGAATATGTATCTATGCGCATTAAACAATTTATATTATTGACATGATGTTCCTTTTAAATTTGGCAGTGAATTCGAGAAAATGTCGATGCTTCGAATTAGGCAAACATTATTGAATGTAGGTATGAAGAGCACGAGAGCACAATAAAGGAGACCCTATGAACTTCTCTAACTATAGGGGCATAACTCTGCTGAATATCTCATACAAGATCCTATCAAATGTACTGTGTGGTAGGCTTATGAAATATTCGGATGGCATAATTGGCCAATATCAAACTGGGTTCCGTAAGGGGAAATCTACAACTGATCAAATCTTTTCACTGAGACAGATACTGGAAAAAACAATAGAATTTAATGTTGATACATACCATCTCTTCATAGATTTTAAGGCTGGCTATGACACGGTAAATAGAGAAAGACTGTACAGAGCCTTGGATGAATTTAATATCCCAAGAAAACTGGTAAACTTAGTAAGGCTCACAATGTCTAATGTTGAGTGCCGAGTCAGAATACAACAGGATCTGTCAGACACCCTAAAGACCTTCAATGTACTAAGACAAGGAGATGCACTTGCCTGCATTTTGCAAGGCCATCCGAAATGCGGGTATACAAACCACAGGCCATATTTTTAACAAGTCTGTTCAGCTCCTTGCTTATGCTGACGATATAGATATCATCGCACGCTCAGAATATGAACTAAAATCGGCGTTTAAAAGCTTAGCTACGTCTGCAAGGAACATGGGATTGGTCATCAACGAGGGGAAGACAAAATATATGCCCGTATATGGACGCCAGAAACCACCAAGTATACAGATATATAATTATACATTTGAAACTGTCAACGAGTTTGTATATCTCGGTACTATGGTGACAAATATGAAATGCATATGAAATCTCGCCACCTTACCAGAAGAACTAAAGTCCTGCTTTACAAGACCCTTATACGACCTGTTCTTATGTATGGTTCGGAATGCTGGACAATCAGTAAGGGTGATGAAGGAGCCCTAGAAAGTTTTGAAAGGAAGGTGCTGCGAAGGATTTACGGCCCAGTCTGTGATAATGGAGAATGGCGTATCAGATACAACCAGGAGCTATACGATCTTTACGAGGACCCTAATATCTCCAAGGAAATCAAAACTGGAAGACTCAGGTGGGCTGGACATATCCAGAGAATGAGCGAAGGAGATATCCCAAAGCGAATAATTATGGATGGTGCACCTGGGGGACGGAGAAGAGTTGGAAGACCAAAGCTTCGATGGCTGGATGGAGTGGTGAAGGATGCAAGCACCATCGGCATCCGAAACTGGCGCAACGCAGCACAACACCGACAGTCATGGAGGCAGGCTCTGCTGGAGGCCAAGACCCGACCTGGGTTGTAGAGCCACAGATGATGATGATGATGATGAAGAGCACGGTTAATTGGCGAACTAGTTGCTGCATTTGTTTAGTAATTAAGCGTGTGG
Source organism: Limnephilus marmoratus (assembly GCA_917880885.1). Classification (NCBI taxonomy): domain Eukaryota; kingdom Metazoa; phylum Arthropoda; class Insecta; order Trichoptera; family Limnephilidae; genus Limnephilus; species Limnephilus marmoratus. The sequence goes on from OU862907.1 coordinate 61,086,251, forward strand.
AATAGTGCTGAAGTTCGTTGCAATCAATTTTATTATGTGAAATTATGTTTATAAATGTCAAATCAGCTATTGCTCGCTTTTGTTGCGAAATTTGAAATGTGCATTCAAAGTTACTTTTGAATTTGAAGGTAAGATATTTTTGAAATTTATTTTGAATATATTCTATGCTATCTTTATACAGTTTGTACTGCGGGTTCCAAATTGGCGAGGCATATTCCAGTGTACTTCTAACTAATGCAAAATATAGCATTACTATTGTCTGCTTTGGTGACCGGACAATTCAACAATGTGCAACTTTATGGGATTAAGTGTGTCCAGGTCATCCGCCGCCAGATCCATACAAACATCATCCCATGAACCTGTGTACAGCTGCTAAATCACCAAACGTAGCAAACCACTTGGGGGTGACCTATGGCAGAGGTGTTCGTTATCCAATAAACGGTTCCTGGGGCGGCGGTACCAATTCCCGCCTCACAAATTTAATGAACCGTGTGGAGCTTTTGGAAAAAAAAAATGATGATGCTCTCTCTGAGATAAGTAGGTATAGCAGAGATTTGATCCTTTGGCGCCTGTCAATTGTTCATTCGGATACTGGTCAAACCCCTTTATTTCCAGGTTGGGACTGGAACTGTGAAGGTGCATGCGAGTTTTTATGTGACTACTCTAAAGGACCGTGCGTATTCTCTCTCCCAGCTGATGGTGGGCTTTGTTATTGTAAGTTACAACTTACTACTTGTTACGTTTGTAGCCACCTGCGCTGTGAGAAGTACTTACTTAAGAATTCAAATTCAAGCAATTCAAATTCCAATTCTTTTGAACAGCAAGCTGAAACAAATTGTACTGTTTATTTTTTTTAACTGTCACACTCCATATGTTGATAACATTGTGAAAATTTTAATGGCACATAAAAAACTATCGGCTAAAGTTCGGTTTTTGGGGGAAATTCCTAAAAAATAAAACTAGTTATTTTTATACTAATTATGGGCCGGAAAAACCGAATCTGAAAGAATTAGGCGGCGGAAAGCAATATTAACAAAGTTACACGACTTTAAAATTTTTTATACACATACAGGAAAATAGCCATTTTGGAAGTATTCTGATTCCTACAAAATCAAACTAATAGTTATTTTTATACTAACTTTGGGCCGGGGAATCCGAATCTGAAAGAATTAGGCGGCGGCAAGCAATATTAACTGAATTACACGACTTTAAAATTTTCCATCGTGCACATGAAAATATTCATTTCGCAAGCTGATTTTGACTTGACACACGTAGTACAAAGACCATAGAAAACAAGATAACATAGATGTTTTTACCACACAAAATTAAGTGTTGCCATTAACCAGTAATATCAATAACGTAAAATAAAATGTTTATATTTTAAGTACTTATTTTTTATAAATTTTACTCACTTTTGTATCACAAACCATGTTACACAAACCTAGCGTAGCCGTTAAACTACTTGAAAACAGGGATGTTTTTTAAAATTGACGCGAGCAGGCGGTATAAAGGGGCACAAACCATGTTACACAAACCTAGCGTTAGGTTAGGTTAGGTTAGGGACGTGAGCAGGCGGTATAAAGGGGCACAAACCATGTTACACAAACCTAGTGTAGCCGCTAAACTACTTGAAAACGTAGGCTGTTTTTTTTAAATTGACGCGAGCAGGCGGTATAAAGGGGCACAAACCATGTTACACAAACCTAGCGTAGCCGCTAAACTACTTGAAAACGTAGGCTGTTTTTTAAATTGACGCGAGCAGGCGGTATAAAGGGGCACAAACTATGTTACACAAACCTAGCGTAGCCGCTAAACTACTTGAAAACGTAGGCTGTTTTTTTAAATTGACGCGAGCAGGCGGTATAAAGGGGCACAAACCATGTTACACAAACCTAGCGTAGCCGCTAAACTACTCGAAAACGTAGGCTGTTTTTTTAAATTGACGCGAGCAGGCGGTATAAAGGGGCACAAACCATGTTACACAAACCTAGCGTAGCCGCTAAACTACTTGAAAACGTAGGCTGTTTTTTTAAATTGACGCGAGCAGGCGGTATAAAGGGGCACAAACCATGTTACACAAACCTAGCGTTAGGTTAGGTTAGGTTAGGGACGTGAGCAGGCGGTATAAAGGGGCACAAACCATGTTACACAAACCTCGCGTAGCCGTTAAACTACTTGAAAACAGGGATGTTTTTTAAAATTGACGCGAGCAGGCGGTATAAAGGGGTACAAACCATGTTACACAAACCTAGCGTTAGGTTAGGTTTGGTTACGCATTTTTAAGACTACGAATTTTCATACTTTTGGTTTAAGAATACGGCCGTTGAGATAGTTGGGATTAATATTTTTGAGAGCTGGTAACACTGCTGGCACATGTTTTCGTAGATTTCTTGTTTATCTATGATTTTGTACTGAATGAGTCAAATTCAGCTACCGAAATGAATATTTTCATGTTTTGTGTGTATTGAAAATTTTAAAGTCGTGTAATTCAGTTAATATTGCTTGCCGCCGCCTAATTCTTTCAGATTCGGATTCCTCGGCCCAAAGTTAGTATAAAAATAACTATTAGTTTGATTTTGTAGGAATCAGAATACTTCCAAAATGGCTATTTTCCTGTACGCGTATAAAAAATTTTAAAGTCGTGTAACTCAGTTAATATTGCTTTCCGCCGCCTAATTCTTTCAGATTCGGTTTTTCCGGCCCATAATTAGTATAAAAATAACTAGTTTTATTTTTTAGGAATTTCCCCCAAAAACCGAATTTATTCCAAACTATCAACCGATGATTCTAGAGCTTTCTTTTAACTGTGTTTACGTAGCACGTTCAATTGCTACATTGGTGACACCGACGTTCACATTAGTGACCACGAAGTTTACATTTGTGAATCCGACAGTGAACACGACGCGTGCAAGTACGTCTACCGCGAGCACGTCGCGCACGAAATAAACTCTTCGGTGATAAATTTCGCGCACCAATCATCATCATCATGTCCCTCACGAGCGGTACATCCGAGGAAATGGGTAAACCCATCAATCAGCCACTACTAACACGGATGGAGCGGTTGATGCAGTCTCTCCAATAAGAGCTCGCTACTTTGAGGCGCGAAGTTTCGACACTACGCTCTGGCCAGCATAGGAGGAGCGCCACCCCGCATCGTTGGAGCAATCGTTCCCGCAGTCGGTCCAGAGGTAGTCAGCCCGAGGGAACATGCTGGTACCACTGGAAGTATGGGACGAAGGCAAGCAAGTGCACCAAACCCTGCAACTTCCAGCAGGAAAACGCGCGGGGCCCAAACTGATGGCGACCAGCACCAGCCCCAACCAAGTCAGTCGCCTTTTTGTTACCGACAGGGTAACCCGTACCCAATTTCTTATAGACACCGGCGCAGATCTCTGCGTTTTCCCACGACGACTTGTCCAGGGACGCCCCACTAAAGCGACATACGAACTGGCAGCAGCAAATGGCAGCACAATCGCTACTTATGGCAGCCTAACGCTCAACCTGGATCTGGGATTGCGACGCGACTTTACTTGGAGCTTCGTCATTGCAGACGTCTCCAGGCCAATCATCGGGGCAGACTTTCTCGCCAAGTACGAGCTACTGGTGGATGTCCGAAATAAACGGCTGCTGGACCAAGTGACGAATTTGACCATCACGGGAAAACGAAGCGACAACAAGATCGCTTCCATTAAGACGGTCACAGGAACGTCCCCGTATCATAAGCTTCTTCAACAGTTTCCTGACATCACTCGCCCTGACGGCGCCAGGAGGGAAGTTCGTCACGCAACACTGCACCATATTAACACCACGCCAGGACCTCCAACAGTCGAACGCCCACGACGCCTTGCTCCTGACAAGTTAAAACGCGCCAAGAAGGAGTTCGAGGCCATGGTCCGTCTCGGAATCGCTCGACCTTCCGAGAGCTCTTGGGCATCTCCCTTGCACATGGTACCCAAGAAGGACGACCAGTGGAGACCATGTGGCGATTATAGAAGATTGAACGCCAGAACTATTCCGGACAGATACCCCGTACGCCACATCCAAGATTTTGCACAGGCACTGAGCGGCACCAAGATCTTCTCAACGATTGATCTGGTGCGGGCATATAATCAAATCCCTGTGGCTCCCGAGGACATTCCGAAAACAGCAATCACTACGCCATTCGGACTCTTCGAATTTCCGGTGATGTCTTTCGGCCTCCGCAACGCAGCCCAGACCTTCCAACGCTTCATGGACGAGGTTACCAGAGGCTTAGATTTCTGTTACGCCTACATAGACGACATCCTTATTGCCTCAACGTCAGAGGAAGAGCACCTAGCCCACCTCAAGATATTATTCCAGCGCCTGCAGGAATATGGTGTTGTCATCAACACCGCCAAATGCCATTTCGGCCTGACTAAGGTCAAATTCCTAGGATACTCGGTGTCCGACGCTGGCACTTCACCCCTCCCAGATAAAGTGGAGGCCATCAACAACTACAGCCAACCAGCTTCCATCAAGGATCTCCGCCGTTTCCTGGGAGCAATAAATTTTTACAGAAGATTCATTCCCAACGCCGCGAGGACACAAGCTCCACTCAATGACCTCCTAAAAGGGAACCAAAAAGGCAAACAACTCGTGTCTTGGACTGCCGAAACAGTAGAAGCTTTCAGCAAGTGCAAGGAAGCTCTGGCCCAGGCAACCCTGCTCGTTCACCCGAAGTGCGACGCCCCACTCTCTATCGTCAGCGACGCGTCTGATACTACAGCCGGTGCCGCACTCCACCAATTCGTCGCAGGTCACTGGGAGCCTCTAGCATTCTTTTCGAAGAAGTTTTCGGCAGCTGAAAAGAAATATGGCGCATACGACAGAGAACTACTAGCCATCTATCTCGCTGTGAAATACTTTCGCCACATGGTGGAAGGCAGGTCGTTCACCATATTTACAGACCATAAGCCTATCACGTTCGCCTTCCAACAAAAAGCAGACAAATGCTCACCAAGGCAATTCCGCCATCTGGACTATATCAGCCAGTTCACAACTGACATCCGACACGTCTCCGGAAAAGACAACATCGTCGCGGATGCTCTCTCCAGGGTCGAGACGATAGATACTCCTCTGGACTACGCAGCGCTGGCAGCTGACCAGATGTGCGACCCTGAACTGGAACAACACTTGCAAGGAAGTTCTAGCCTACAACTTAAATAGATTAATATTCCGGGTACTGACGCGCATCTCTACTGTGACGTCTCAACTACCATAGCCAGACCCTTCGTCACGAAGAAGTTCAGACCTGCGGCATTCAATGCGGTCCATCAGCTGGCTCACCCTGGAATTAAGGCCACGGTTAAGCTCATAACTCAACGTTATGTCTGGCCGGCCATTAAAGCTGAGACTATTAAGCTCGCACGCAATTGCCTTCAATGCCAACGAAGCAAGATTACACGGCACGTGTCAGCACCCCTGGGAGCCTTTCCCAGACCCTCCGCTAGATTCGAGCACGTCCACATCGACATAATCGTCACGCCTTCTTCAGAAGGATGCCGATACTGTCTCACGTGCGTAGACAGATTCACGAGATGGCCAGAGGCATTCCCGATCCCAAACTAAGAGGCTGAAACAGTGGCGCGTGCTTTCTACAAGGGCTGGATAACAAGATTCGGCACTCCACTCCGCATTACTACGGACCAAGGGAGACAATTTGAGTCGAGGCTGTTCAGGCAGTTGAATTTCCTGGCAGGCACGACGCAAATCCATACAACTGCATACCACCCCGCAGCAAATGGCATGGTGGAACGATTTCATCGTCAACTGAAAGCAGCGATCAAGTGCCATCAGAATAACCGTTGGACGGAAACACTTCCCACCGTACTCATGGGAATCAGAGCAGCTTGGAGAGATGACCTCGCGACAACCTCAGCCGAGCTAGTATACGGCGAGCCGCTCCGCTTACCCGGCGAATTTCTATGTACAGCACGACCTAATGTTAACGACGACACCGGAAGCTTCCTCAAGGAACTACGGAAACATTTCAACGAGCTGAGACCAGTTGAAGGTACCCGCCATGGTTATGGACATCGTTTCGTCTTCCAAAATCTTCCCACAGCTTCTCACGTCTTTCTGAGGGACGACACAGTCAAGAGCCCGCTTCAACAACCCTACAGTGGCCCTCATAAAGTCGTTCGTCGGCACGAACGAACATATACCATACTGGTAAAAGGGAAGGAAATCACCGTGAGCATCGACCGCCTCAAACCAGCATACGTTGCTCAAGATCTTGAGAGTTTCACATCACACTCGCAAACCGCATCAGAGTCACCAGCCGCCACATCACAACCAACCCTTCCGTTGTTCGATGGCAGTAAGGATCGGACACACACAACCACTCGTTCTGGAAGGCGGGTTCGATTTCCCGATCACCTCGGTATCTGACTATTCCTCTTTCCACCGCAGCCATGTCTGCGTTGTCTGGGGAGGGAGTACTGTAGCTACCTGCGCTGTGAGAAGTACTTACTTAAGAATTCAAATTCAAGCAATTCAAATTCCAATTCTTTTGAACAGCAAGCTGAAACAAATTGTACTGTTTATTTTTTTTAACTGTCACACTCCATATGTTGATAACATTGTGAAAATTTTAATGGCACATAAAAAACTATCAACCGATGATTCTAGAGCTTTCTTTTAACTGTGTTTACGTAGCACGTTCAATTGCTACACGTTATTAACTATGAATTTATCATTCTGTCAGAATTCCTACACTTCATTCTATCATTCTATCAAAACTTATACGCTTTATTGTATTATTCTGTCCAATTTATAAACTTTTTTCTATCATTCTATCAAAATTTATACACTTTATTGTATCATTGTGATTTATTCTTTTAATTTATACTTTTTCTTCTATAATCTATCCAAATTTATTATATCATTCTGTACAAATTTATACACATTATGCTATCATTCTGTTCAAATTCATACACTTTATTCTATCAAAATTTATTCACTTTATTGTATCATTCTGTCAAAATTAATACACTTTTTTATATCATTCCATACAAATTTATTGTATCGTTCTGTCCAAATTCATACACTTTTTTCTACCATTCTATCTAACATTATTCTCTTTATTGTATAATTCTGTCCAAATTTACACACTTTATTCTATCATTGTTTAAATTTATACACTTTATTCTATCATTTGGTCCAAATTTACACACTTTATTCTATCATTGTTTAAATTTATACACTTTATTCTATCATTTGGTCCAAATTTACACACTTTATTCTATCGTTCTGTCCAATTTTAAACCCTTTATTTTAACATTCTGTCCACGTTCACGTCCTTTATTCCTTCATCCCGTCCAAATTTATACCCTTTTATCTATAATTCTTTCTAAATTTATAGACCTTATTTTATCGTTCTGTCCAAATTTAAACACTTTATTTTATCTTTCTGTGCAAATTCACAAACTTTTTTCTTTCATTCCATCAAAATTTATACGCTTTACTGAACCATTCTATCCAAATTCATACAATTTTTATATCATTCTGTCAAAATTTGAACATTTTTTTTCTATCGTTCTATTCTTCTTCTTCTTCTTTCGTATGGTGGGGGGTCAGAGGGGGACATCTAGGTCTGCGAGCCAGTCTAGGGCCTCAGGCGTTGCCCTGTGGACCTCATAAATCCCGCCGGGGAATGAATGGAGCGGGCATTCGTTGACCACATGTTCGGTGGTCTGCACCGCACCGCATTCACACGTCGCCGACTCTTTAAGGCCCCATCTATGCATCATGTGAGCACAACGGCTATGGGAGCACCTTATTCTATTGATGGCAGTCCAGAGTTTGCGAGGCAATGAGAACCCAGGCTGTCTCTCAGTGGGGTCTTGCACGAGATCGGCGTTTTTGACGTTAGCTGATTGCCACTCAAGCTTCCACCTATCTTCTGGGGTGAGAGGTGTTCGAAGGAGTCTTTCTCCTTCCGTCCAGAAGGGTTTTCGAGACTTTAAGCGGCATGCCGGGTGAGAAACGACATCATTCCCTCATTGTTGCAATCTCTCGCCTGATATTTGGCGGGGTTATATTTGCAAGTACGGGGAGCCAAGGAAGAGGAGTCGATTTTAAGGTTCCGCTGATGGTTCGCATTGTGGCATTAAGCTGAACGTCGACCATGGAAGTGTGGGCGCTTCTGGCCCATACTGGAGCACAGTATTCAGCTGCTGAGAAAACCAGGGCAATGGATGCCGTTCTGAGCGTGTTGGCGTCGCATCCCCAGCTAGTACCAGCCAGCTTATTGACTAAGTTTAGTCTTGTCCTGGTTTTTTTGCCCACTGTTTCCATGTGTTTCCGGTAATTCAGGCTCCTGTCCAAAGTTATTCCAAGATAGAGGGGATGGGGGTCATGGTAAATATTTTTTCCATCAAACTGAACACAGAGTTTTGCGTTTGCTTGTGAATTACTGAGATGGAAAGCTGTCACAACTGTTTTCGACCCATTTGGCTTTAGTCGCCAATTGAGGAAAAATTCTTCCATAGCCTTGAGGTCAGAATTAAGGATCTCTTCTGCTGCATTGAGGGTTTTGGCTTGGACTGTGATGGCGAAGTCATCTGCGTAAGCAAATTTTCTGCCTTCAGTGTGAGGAAGATCTCGAGTATAGATATTGAAGAGTGATGGGGCCAGCACTGAGCCTTGGGCAAGGCCATTATTCAGGTGCATTTTTTTGCTTTTTAGCCCTCCTAGAAAAACCCTGAAAGTACGGCCAGTTAGTAGTTGCTCAATAAGTCGTACTGTGTTGCCATCCTCTATGGTGTCGTAGAGCTTGACAAGGAGGCCTTTGTGCCACACCGTGTCGTAAGCCGCAGAGAGATCAATGAACGCTGCCGCAGTCTTAAGCCGTTTCTGGAATCCAGATTCGATGTGTGTTGTCAGAGCTAGCACCTGGTCACAGCAGTTACGGCCTGATCTGAAGCCAGCTTGCTCTTGTGGAACCACTTTCTCCAGAATTGGGGTAAGTCTGCGGAGCACCACTCGCTCTAGGAGTTTATACATGGTACTTAAAAGCGAGATGGGCCGATAGCTGTTTGGATCTTCTGGTGGCTTGTTGGGTTTGAGGATCGCAATAACTTTAGTTTTTTTCCAGATATTTGGAATTACTCCAGTTTTAAAAATTTCAGTAAACAGTTTTGCGATCCATAACTTTGTCCGTGGCCCAGCATGTTTCAAAAAGTCTGGAAGAACTCCGTCGCATCCAGCTGCTTTCCCAGCTTTTGTTGAAGTGAGGGCGATGTCTACATCATCAGCTGTAACGGCGACCACATCGTTAGGGTTCACCGGCCATTTTAGCCGCGCCGCTTTCAGAGATTTTTTGATCTGGTGGCTTATGTTAGACCTTGTTGTCGTTTTTGAACTGCGGAGTAGTTGGTGAGCAACAGCATTTGGGGACACTTTGGGGGTTGTCTTAATTGGCTGATTTGCAGCTCCGAGTCGCCTGAGTGTTTGCCACGCTTTTCTGCTCGAGTGTTCGAAACTCATTTCTTCCATTAGTTCGTTCCACCTGTTCATGCGCCCGTCATCCAGAGACTGGAGAAGATCAGAAGCAGTGTCTGGGTCGTTATTCCTCTCATATTCAGCTAGAAGGCGTTTGCTTTCTGAGCTCCATGTTGGGATATACACTTTTCTGTAACCTCTAGGGATGAATTTCTTCGCAGCTACAAACAAAAGGTTCGAAAATCGGTCGTAGAAATTGTTAAATCGTTCTATTCAAATTTATTTATCACTAGTAGACCCGGCCACACGTTGCTGTGGCTGACGATACCTTCATAACCAACGCCATCTGTTAAATCAAATCGACACCACGCTGCCCGCCGCCGCATGGCCAGATGTATTATGAATTTTAATCAATTTACACAAAACCTTGACAAATTATATACTTAAAACCTTTCCATAAATCACTCTATCTATACCTTGGTAAAAACCGCTTGAAAAACCGTTGCGTAGTTTAAAAGATCATACAGCGTGAGCAACTTCATTTTATATTTATCTAAGATAAAGATAAAGATTCTATCCAAATGTATACACTTTAATCTATCAATGTTTAAATTTGTACATTTTATTCTATCATTATATAAATTTTTCTATCATTTTTATTGTACAATTTTAATTATTCAATTAAAATACAATCTTTTCATTCTTCCTCTAGACATATGGGAAGATAATTATAAAAAAAATCTTAAGGCTATTTAAAGACGTTTGCATACATCTACTGTTTCAGAAAAATAATTCAATAGCAACCTTCCTCTCATTCTATGCAAATTTATTGTATCATTCTGTCCAAATTTATATCCTTTATTCTGTCGTTATTTAAATTTACACACTTTATTCTTTCATTCTTACATGCTTTATTGTATCGATCTGTCAAAATTCATGCTCTTTATTCTATCGTTCTGTTCACATTTATATACTTTATTCATTCATTCTGTCCAAATTCATGCACTTTATTACGAGTATATCATTCTGTCCAAATTTATACATGTTATTCTATTTTAAATTTTGAAGACGTAAGAATCGAAATATTCAACTCCCTCACCACCACTTTCTACAACAACCCCAACATCAAGTAAGTTCAGCATCCAAATGAACAGATATCACTGAAAAGCACTTTGCTCACTGAAAAGTTACGAGTTACCACTGGTGCGTACTGATTTAGATGAATCAAGTAGTACCTCTTCAGAATGTCGTAGTTCATAGTTATTAAGTTGAATTATTTATTATTATTACAATAACGAGGTTCCCCTTCTGCTGCGAGATGGAAGTTGCACAGTCCCTTGGAGTAGTCACATAAATACTGGTATGCGCCTTCACAGTTCCAGTCACCAACTGGAAAATAAAAGGGTTTGACCGATTATGATCGGATTTCCCATAGTGCCGTCACACGTTCAAATTTCCGCTATCTTAGTCCTCCAGCATTGCAAAAGCACTTTAAAGATGGTTGTAGAAGAATCCTTACAAGACATTAAACTATCACACGTATATTTAGTTAGAAGCCTAATTGAATATAACTCAGTAGTTTAGTCTCCATCTTACAAAATTCACTTTATGTAATTACGTTGTAATAAAATTTGAATTAAATATCCTATAAGAAGACTTGCATATAAAATCTTACTAAATATTCTAAAAATTCACACATTAGAAGACAGGCATAAAACAAAGGATTTAACCTTTTAATTAAAAATATCAAACTATGAATTCGACTGTTGCGAACTCCTGCAACTCATAAACTTACGAATACCCATAGTAACAACAAGACAAAACACACTATTCTACTGCAGCATTCAAAAACATAAATACATTGTCGCTCTCCGATACAACAAACCCGTTTAATCACAGGAGACCATATTTGTCCCAACGCACATGGGTCTCATATAAAACGATGTAACTTCCTTATTATCATAGTTACAAATATGTTCTAATCGGTGTTAAAAAGGAAAAACACCACGCTTTATATTCCGATCTAAAAAATAGCCACCAAAAAAGTAAAATATACACTTTTATGTACACAAAGTTTTGAATCGCAAATTGAAAAAAAATGAAACTTCTGGGAATTTTTTTATAAATTATTTTTACATAGAGCCACAAAAAAGTGAGGTTACAATATGTGTTTGTTGTACATTTGTCTAATAAAATATTATGTGTTTTTATTATCAATAACTTTAGTTACAAAAAACGTAAGGTGAGCCGCTTTCAAAACTTTTTTATGTTTGAATGCAAATTTTTTATAATAAAAACAAATATGTTCATTTCTAATTCTATAATTTGAAAGCGCATTTCATCACCTTTGGGGTCGTTTATTTATCATGTTAGGCTCCAAAGGGGGGGGGGGGGGGTCGGCAAAAATCACGAAATATCACGAGGGAAGGGGGGGGGGAGGGGGTATAATTATTTGTTTTTCGCGATAATATTCTGAAAATTTCAAAATACTTACAATACGTACAAAAAAAAATACACGTGATTTTGGGGGGGGGGTTAGTCTAAAACCTCACCACATATCACCAAGGAGGGGGGGGGGGGGGGGGGGGTTAAAAAGTTGCTAAAAACATCACGTGGTTAATGGACGACCCCTTTCTAAAACAGTTTTTGGTTTTTGAATGTGCTTCGAAATATCGAAATATTACAAAATTTGCATTTTATTGCAAAGCGAAAATATTTTGACCATCTGAAAAAAATGCAAAATTTTTGAAGGGTAAACACTATGTGAAATTAATACTTGGGTGACGTTGACATATTAAATTTCAAGTTGCCAAGTTTTGTTGATGGTGAAAAAATTTATTCTAACACTAATCCTAAACACATTTTGTATTTTTGTAACTAACTAACTAACTAACTAACTAACCATCACGCCGTTTCCCCGCAGGGGTAGGCAGAGAGGACGGACCGCCAAACAACTCGGTCTTGGCACACACTCTTTGCCTCACTCACATTCATACATCGTCTCATACATACTCTTCTATTATTCTGACTTTTGACATGGCCCGTCTCAAGTATCTGATTCACTTGATCGTGCCATGTCTTCCTCGGGCGTCCCCGACTTCTTCTACCATTCACATTTGCATCATATATTCTTTTTACACTACTTTCTTCGCTCATTCGCTCTACGTGCCCAAACCATCTGAGGGTCCCTTTCTTAATTTTGCTCATTATACTTACATCAGCCTTACATTCTTTGCGGATATCCACATTTCTAACACGATCATACATGGTTTTACCACACATACGTCTTAGGGATCTCATTTCAACAGCATTCAGTTTACTTTCATCCTTCCTCTGCCAGTTCCATGCCTCACTGCCATACATCAGGGTAGGTACCAGAACTCCATTGTGGACTGCTAGCTTCGCTTTTTTTGACAGTTTTTTATTAGCGCCAACAGCATTCAGTCCTCCATTAATGGAGTTACCGGCATTTACCCTTCTTTCGATATCTCTATCAGCCTTCCCATCTCTCGTAAACATACTACCCAGATAAACAAACTCATCCACCTGCTCCAAGTATTCATCATTCACAAATATATCGTACACTGTTTTCGTACTCTCCCTTTCAAACACCATGACTTTAGACTTACTTACATTCATCATTAACTCATTCTTCATACATACTTCGTTCATCCTAGATACTAGAGACTGTAGATCTTCCATAGTGTTAGAGATCAGCACCGCATCATCAGCATACAACAGGCAACATACTTTCAGACTATTCAATTTCGCGCCCAATCCCACATCTTTCAATTCTTGCATACAATTATCCATGTATAGATTGAATAACCATGGTGACATTACGCAGCCTTGCTTAACACCTTTTGTGATGTCAAACCACCCCGTAAAATCACCGTTCACCCTAACACATGCAACGCTTCCCTCGTACAGAGACGCAATTGCCTGTATGAGATTTGCATTCACTCCATACTTGGACAACACCTTCCATAGCTTTTTCCTGTCGACTCGGTCGTACGCTTTTTGAAGATCTACAAAGGCGCAGAAAAGTTTCTGGTTTTTCGCCAGAAACTTCTCAGTGAGCATACGCAAGGAGAAAATCTGGTCCATGCATCCCCTTCCACTCATAAAGGCACCTTGCACATTGCACATCCCATATTTTATCCTTTGTTTCCGTTCTTACCCTTTCAATCAATATTCTTCCATACAGCTTGCCGACAGAACTTAGCAGGCTAATAGCCCTATGATTCCCACATTCCATGCGTGACCCTTTACCTTTGTACAACGGCATGATTACAGCCCTCCTCCAATCTAATGGCGTGTAACCCTCCTCTAAACATTGATTAAAAAGTTTGCACAACCATGTGAGAATAATATGGCTATCTCCTTTAAAATATTCGGCAGCAATATTGTCGAAACCAACAGCCTTACCATTCTTCATGCATTTAATCGATTTTTTTATTTCATCCATACTGATTTTGATAACATTCACTCCGTCATCGTTCATTCCCGATTCAACGCTGGACTCACTATCACCCGAGTTGCTTTCGAAGACTTCCTCAAAATATTTCATCCATCTTTCTTTTATTTCTTCTTCATTCGTCAACATTCTTCCATCATTCGATTTTATCACTTTCATTCTTCCGTTCTCTGGGCCACTCCGGGACCTTTTGACTTCCTTCCAAAACAGTTTAATGTTTTCTTGGAAGTGTTTTGTCATTTTTATTCCCTCTTCATCTTCCAGGCGTTTCTTTCGTTCTTTCACTCCAACACTTACTCTTTTCTTGCATCCCTTGTATACTTCTTTCGCTCTATCTCTCTCTTCGCTTGAAGCACTGTCAGTCGCTATCAGACGTAACCAAGCTTTCTTTTTCTCTGAGACCAGTGCTTTGATCTCGTCATCCCACCATGCATCGCCTTTCTTCCTACCTTGCTTACTTATTCCACACACGTCTCTAGCAGATTCGCACAGACTAACCTTTATGTGGTTCCATGTTTCGTCTATGCTTAGACCGTCCATTTCTTTCGCATTCAATCTCATTTCTGCACATTTCTCATACTCACTTCTCACATAATCGTTTTGCAGTTTTTCTATTTTGACTCTTGTTGGAGCTGATACCGTTTTCACTTTAGAGCGCCATCCGCGAAAGAGGTTTACTCTTGATACCACCAGAAAGTGGTCAGTTTCAACCTCAGCCCCTCTGAAAACTCTTGTGTCCTCGGTAACGGCTCTCAACCTAGAGTCAATTACTACAAAATCAATTATTGATCTTTCATTTCCTCTTTCCCACGTATATTGGTGGATACCTTTATGATCGAAAAAGGTATTCGATACAAACAGGTTCCACTCTAAACATACTTCAAGTATTCTATTCCCATTTTCATTCGTCCTTTTATCCCCGAACTTACCTAAGGCTGAATCAAATCCGTCACGTCCAATTCCCACCCACCCATTCAAATCGCCCGCCATTATAATCCTTTCATTCAAATTTTTTAATCTCATTACGTCGTTCACACCAGTCCAAAAATCATTTTTCACTTCGTTGCTTTCAGAATTAACAGGAGCGTAGCAAATAACAAGAAACACCCTTGTCAAACCAATTTTGAAACGGATCCACATTATTCTCGGACTTACACATTCATACTGCAACATACATTCAACCATTCTGGGAGACAGTAGCGCTGCAACACCCTGACAAGCCCTCTCCGTATCTGGTCTCCCAGACCAGATGACGAGCCTATCGTTATGCTGCATTGTACCGCTCACTTTTTCCATACTCTCTGTCACACAAAGTACGTCCAAACATTTACTATCCATTGTATCGCATAATTCATTCATCTTTCTGTCCATCCCTCCCCTGATATTCCATGTACCAATTCTACATTGTTCACGTTCCGTCCTCCTCTTTGCGCAACCGAAGGGTTGGCGATGTGATGGGTAGCGAGCCTCATCGACACCTGTGTCGGCCATTCCCTTCCAAGGACTACATATAAAAACTACCGTAACATCAAGAAAATACCGTTACACTTATTACCTACCTCTAAAAAATACACAACTCATAACAAACAATAGTGAAAGTCAATATAAATAACTTACTGCACTAACAACTTAATTAAGTAGGTAACACTAATACAAAATATATAATGTCTTATCACTGTAAATATTTATATCATCGTAAAATGTTTATATCTGTGTGAAGTTCTCATATTATTGTAAAAGTTCACTGTAAATGTTTATAATTATCACTCAGGCTAATAATATCGGCTCCGACCGATGTCATCTTCTGTGTGCGCGGGCGCGGGGGCAGGCGGGGGCAGAGGAGGCAGGCAGTTCGTCAAATGTTTACGAAATTACGAACACATTTGAGGGTACAGTCCGATGTCCGATGTCATCCTTCCTAGTGCGCGGGGACGGTGGGGCGGGTGGCGGGCGGCAGGGCAGCGGGGTGCGTTTAGGGATGCAGAGGTCGCCAGATGATTATCTTCTGAGAACGGCCGTTTCTGCGGCCATAATATGACACCGGCAACGGCAGGCATGAGGCGGGCAGAGGGTGAGGGGTACGCGAGGTGGTGTAATGTAGGTGCGGGGTATGCGAGGGGCATAACCAAGGGTCGAAGTGGTGGTCACATCTGGTAAATGTTCGATGCTAGTTTGAAATTTTAGCCACTGAGTTTAAACTGTATCTTATAATTAGCTATATTATTTTGTACACATATTTAAAAGATCGTTTCACTTCCACACTATTCACAGAAACATTATTGTTAATTCACTTAAATAAATTTCACACAGTAAGGAACATTTTTTGATACTCTTAAGGGTTGAATATATGAAATATCCCCCTTAATTAGTAAAGAGTACCGGGACCGACCAAAAACACGCCAGGCTGCTCCGAGAGCCCGACTCTTTTTTTTATCCATCTAATCGCCGTATTTATCAGTTTGTCTTTCTTATGTGCAAATTTTGTGTGAGGTAATTAAATTTCTATTATTTCTTTCTTAAGTTTCAAAATTAACTGTCATGTTAAAGGTGTAGGTACTACCAACATGTAAAGGTAGCGTTAAATGTATAATATAAAAATGAATCGCTGAGTTGCTAAGCACATAACCTTCGAACGACTGCACCAAATTGGATAATTTTTTTTTTGTGTTCGTTATTGTCAGTACAGGGTTTTTAAAGAACTTCAGGTGACCTCTGACATTATGAAATTTGTATAAAAAAATTGCTATTGGTGGCACGTGAGGAAGCGGCTATTTCTATGAAAAGCGGAAGGGAGGGAGAGATGGGGGAGGGGAAATAGGTAGGGGGAGGGGAACCTGGGAGGGGGAAGGGGAACCTGGGAGGGGGGGGGGGGAACTCGGTAGGGAGGTTCGCGGGACGGTGGAAGGGGGGGGGGGGTGGAGTGGGGAGAGGGAAGGTGGAGGTGACTGAGTGGGAAACCCCTATTACCATGCGACCGAAGCCACGGGAAAAAGCTAGTAAATAAATAAAAATAAATAATTCTAATTTTGTCAGCTTATTTTCAACACGAGACTGCATGTTATGTTTTGGTATTGCATTTATAAAAAGTCAAAGCATTTGAATGTTGGACTTACTTGGTGATAGAGTTGGTTTCGTATTTGGTGAAGGTGTCTGTAGTGGTTTTGTCATAGTTGACAATGCTGACGTTGTTGGCACCGGACGTGTTAAAAATGACAAAAATCTTTTAATTTTTTCAATATTCAATAGTTATGGTAGTTCAAGCGATGACTGTACAATAACCCAACCAATATTTTACCTGAACCAAATGAGCATTGGACATCAACAGTATATTTTTTATTTTTTTATTTTTTTTTATTAGTAATAGAAGGTACATAAATTACAAATAATTTTTAAACAGTAATTAATTACATAGTAGAATATTTGATGTACCCCCATAATTAAGAAAATACGCGTCTGTCAGAAGTCTTCTCAGGGGGCAGAAAAGGGTGTGAATGGTGGGTATGCATCTGATGATAAGTGTGTCCATGAGTGACGGACGTATGAATCCATCCCTCCCGCCGCGGTGCAAGGCGTTACGAGAGAGTAAGGCTAGAGAAGTCGAGGAGACTCCCTCAACCCTTCTCTGGAATGCGGGTATGGATACCGCCCCCGGGAACCATTTATTGGATAACCAACACCTCTGCCATAATAGGTCACCCCAAGTGGTTCGCTACGTTTGGTGACTTTATAGCAGTGCGATCGTCTTATCAACATCACTAGCGAGGCTGCACAACCCTAATCATACAACCACGTGACTTTGCCGGCTGACACGGCGATGGCAAACATATTCAAGATTGAGTGACAATCTGGGAACGAGCAGCGGCGGTACTTCCAACACGCTTCAGGACGGCTGGGAACCGGTCACGGAAATCTCACATACAACAATGTACTTCGCTTACGGATTCACGGTCACCTTTCGTAATGTAGTCTTAACTTATTTTTATTTTGCAATGGTTTATCTATGATACTTAGCTTGTAGTTTTCCTAGTTCATCTTTAAAATTAGGATGGCGCTCATAATCTAATTTAACTTGCTTCTTTCATTCCTTTTAATTATAACACACGTGTCATAACTTATATTACAATACCTAGTCTCTTCGAGAGTAGGCACGCCCTGCAGGTTGATCTCACTTAATTAGAATAATACATTATACATGTTTGTAATTTAATAAATATTGTTTAAAGTTGAGAGTTTCATTTGGTCTTATGCTCTGGTTTAATTTACCTTCATTATTACACATACACATACACATTGATTAACAATAATCTTAGCATCTCTTAGCATCCTTCTCATTAAATATGGTACATTTTGGCGCCCAACGTGGGGATGCCCGGGTTCACTGGGCGGGGTTTGTCCGGGTCTTGGTGTCGGATGCGTCTGTCCACCAGCTGCACGGGAAGCCAAATCGGGAGAGAGGAGTTGAAGGAGTCCCTTCGATATCTCCAGACGTCTCTCTCTTAACTTAGCCTTGCACCGCAGTGGGAGGGATAGATTCATACGTCCGTCACTCATGGACACACATCCCCCAAATTAAGTTAAGTTATGAATTAAGTTCTCCTTAGAAATGCTCCGTGCTCATTTCAATCGGTCCGAATCGTAGGTGCGACCAAAATACGAAGTAAATTTCTTAAAAGTGCCGCCAGGGGCAGACCTCCCCCCTCCTCTCCCCACGCTACGCCACTGAAGTACCCATAAAGTTATTGTTATAATTTTGAACTAAAGCACGCTCATTTTTATTATTTTTTATTTTACCGCGCTCCCTTTAAGATTTAAGAGAGAATAACCAGACACCAGACCCAACCGGAAATATGTCACTTTTAATAAAATTCTAGACGTATTGACCTTTTTCTACAAAAAAGTATAAATCGATTTTGATAGTTTGTTCTTTTATCTAGTAAAGGTATGTTTTAAATTTTGAGAAAAAATATTTATTTTTAGTACAATAAGGTTATACCGAAGGTCGATGGCAGATTTGTTAATTTTTCAAACAAAATTCTATATTATACAACACACGTTTAAAATAAAAAATCATACAATAAAATAAATCAAAACGTTACCTACGAAAGCTACTATTCACAATTTTTATTTCCGTTCAAATAAAATCTTTAAAATAAGATCCGAGAACGTTTTTTGTGACCAAATTACTTCAGTTTGTCCATTTATTTACGGCCGTACAAAGTAACACATATTATCAGTTTTTTTTTACATTTTTATTTTGCTTAGACGTTATTGAAAAATTATAAATACTTACGATCGAAAAATAATTACACAAAGTACATAATTTTAATAGTTTGAAAATAAATAACGCTTATTAATATTTTTGACATGATCTCCACACAGGAGGCCCTGAGGAAAATAATTTACCTCATGGCCTATGTCATCTTTAAGGATGCTGTGTGAGGGTTTTTTTAGGAAAAAGAAGGAGAGGAGAGTTCTGGGAAGGAAAAGGGTTTTAGGGGTAGGAATCTGGGGTTCAGTGTGTCCTGGTCATTCGCCTCCAAGACTTAGATAAACCTCACCTTATGAACCCGGACACCCCTGCTAAATCACCAAATGTAGCGAAACGTAGGGTCACCTATGGCAGAGGTGTTGGTTATCCAATGAAGGTTCCCGGGGCGGCAGTGCCCATTCCCGCCGCCTAAATTGTATAATACACTTTTCTGACAAAATGTGTGTGTTTTTTTTGTTTACTTATCAGTAATTTTCGTTAGAAAAAAACAAAAGTTTGCCTTAAAATTTTAAATATTTAAAAAATATATTGTTTAATTAGAAATTTGAACGTGAATTCAATCAAAAACAGTTTTTAGTTATCCGATGAGTTCAGAAATATTGGGATTTTATCGAAAATATGTTGACCTTCTGACGAAATAGACCGGACGCCTGAGGGGTTATTTATAAACTCGGTCGGCCTGTAGAAACCACAAATTGCAGTCACTCGATGTTATGTCTA
This sequence comes from Limnephilus marmoratus, assembly GCA_917880885.1. Taxonomy (NCBI): domain Eukaryota; kingdom Metazoa; phylum Arthropoda; class Insecta; order Trichoptera; family Limnephilidae; genus Limnephilus; species Limnephilus marmoratus. The sequence continues at coordinate 61,106,182 of OU862907.1, forward strand.
CAAATCGTTAAAAACACCTACAATATAGGGCGTAATAAAGGTTAGTTATTTATAATTAATTAACAAACCTTATAAAAACTGTTCTTGTTTATCGTTGTAATAGGTAATAATAACAAAATTACTTTAACGACTTATACTTTGATTAACATTTTAATTTGATTGTAATTAGATACTCTGTTATATTATATTATCGAACTCATTTGTCCTCTCCGTGATAGTTACTGAAGTATATGACATTATTTGTTTAAACCTGAAATGTTCCATGGTATCAGTATAAAGGGGATTGGTATATTTATGGTATAAAGTATTTCCTCTTCAGAAATTGAATTCTTTAAGCAGAAATTCTGAAGATAAAGTAATTGGTCAAAATGGAATCGTTTTGTATATTAATTTTAGTGCGGTGCAAGTCGGTAGTATGTATTTTTGTTTAAAATCAACTTCGCTATGTATTCAACACATAAATTGCACATATATTAAAAACTCACCATTATTATTATTTGTTATATACGTATATACCTATAAAACTGTTTTTTTTTCTCTTTAATGTATAATGCTATACCTACTTTTTACTTACCAGCTCTATTTCTATGTACCACGTGTAAAAACTATGTGTAAAAACTATATGTTTTCTTTGTATTCTAAACACACCTGTATGCACTAAAACATAAAAATGTAAATGTGTGTAAAAGCCCATAAGGGCGTTAATGATTAATAAATAAATCAATTATTGCTCCACTTTTTAACTATTGCTCCACTTTTTAACTATTGCTCAACTATCCTTTTCCCATGTAACGAACGAGAACGAAATAAGTTTCAAATTCTCCAAAACATTGCAATGAGAATAATACTACCGCGAAATAGATTTTCAAAAGTTAAAAAAATGTTAAAGGAACTGAATTGGCTAACCGTGAAACAGATGCTGACCTTGAATACGATGATATTTATACATTAAATAATTAACAACATTTTACCAAAATACTTCTCAAATGAAATTATATTCAACAAGGACATGCACAGATATAACACAAAGACGGGCAAGGAAATCAGGCTTAAAAAATGACAAGGCGAATACGCAGAACAGTTTACTGTACAAAGGGATGAAGTTATATAACACGCTACCAGAAACTTTAAAGTCTGCACCAATAGGCCATTTGCATGGATTTCATAACGACTTGGAAAAAATCGTGTGGATAGATCTTTTTACTAAGATTACGAAAATGTTAGTAAAAATTTTTAGAAATGTACAGTTTTTATTTATTTTTAAATAAATAAATCCATTATTTGGGCCCGTGACGTCACTACATGAACATGTCCCGTCTCCGAAAATGTTCCTATTAATTTTATAAAATTCCACGCTGATTTTTTTTTTTCATCACTTTGATTTCAGGCGAATTTTTTAATTTGACATTCAACGTTCACTAGATTTATTGTTTGTTCTCTGCGAACTTATCATTTGGTTTGACTATTTGACAGATGTTATGAAGAGAACCCCGTACATTTTAGATGTCGGTACGTATTTTAGAGGTATAATGGTCATGGTACTGATTTAAACAAAATCAAATTTTATAATTGTCTAAAATTCAGACCTTTAAAAATCGAATTTAGCCAGGACTCACACCTCTCGAGATCCACGTAAAAACATTAGGTGAGAACTCTCATAGTTAGTTAGCTAAATTATCAACAGATGTCCGGAAGGTACAAAACTGTGACTAGCCAAGGAGATTTTCTATAAATGACGGTTTTTTAAAAGGATATACCTCTTTCCTCTTCGTCGCTTCGCTGAAACTACATCTAATTAACTACTCCTTGGTCTGTCTCGGGTAGTTTTGTATCTTCCGATTATAAAAAATGTAATTGGAAATGATAACAAATAAATCAAGAGTTCCTTAGAATTTGTCCTGAAGATGAGTCTTTATTTTACCGGTTCCTTACCTTAAAACTTTACATTTGATCCTACGAGTCGGATAGTTTAACGCGAGTGATTAAATTAATAAAAAAGAACCAGCACTAAAGAAGGAACCAGAAATGCAGCCAGAATCCATCAAGCAGATTCCAGCATCCAGAAGACATCACGATAAAAAGGGCAAGTGATCAATCCATTCCATACTACCCACCTTACCATAAAAATCCTAAAAAAAAAGAAAGCAAAAAATTTAATGACATCAATATTGTGCATTTCTCATAAAAAAAATTGTTGCAAGCCGGTATGAACAAGTTTACAAAAAAATAACACGACATTGCAGCCGGCAATTAGATTATCGCAAAAAACTACAACAATGTTATAAATTCCGGGATTAAAAGAAACTTTCTCCGAAATAATCATTTGAATTAACCGCGAAGCCGATAAAACAGTTTGTTGCTAATAATACTCTATGGGCGAAATTTAACGGCTTGTCGATTATCGCAGATCGTGTTGTGACGGATTGAGAAGTTGTCAGTGGTTATTACAGGATTAATAGTTTTAAACGGTTATTGTGATAAAATAATTGGATAACTCTGTAAATTGTAAGTACCTGATTTGATAAAAATGGATTTAAAAACGCTAATCGGTAAAAGGGGAATCTGTAAGGGGAAAGTCACGAGATTCAGAGAATTTTTAAACAAAATTTCGTTGACACAAAGTGAGCTAGGATTACGTATAAAACATTTCGAGCTTTTAATGGATCAATTCGAGGAAATTCAAGGTAATATAGAAGCCTTATCTCCCGATCAGGGCGATCAAGAAAGGGCGAGCTTTGAAAACGATTATTTTGATGTTTTATCCAACGCTAAAGAGAGGTTAGGTTCGGACCATTCCGCAGGCAAAACAAACAACAACATTAAACTGCCGATAATAGAGTTACCAAAATTTAAGGGTGATTACTGCGAATGGATAGAATTCCGAGATGCGTTTATATCTTTAGTAGACAGTAATTCTAACCTAGATGCCGTTCAAAAATTTTATTATTTGCGTTCTTGTCTAAAAGGGGAAGCGCTTAAGCTTATAACAGCATTGCCAATTCAAGTTGACAACTATTTAATGGCCTGGGAGATGCTCACGGACAGATACGAAAACTCAAAAATAATTATAAATAATCATGTAAACGCGTTGTTTAAATTACCGGACTTAAAAGCAGAAAATCACGTCGCAATAAGAAGCCTATTAGACGAGGCACAGTTGCATTTAAAATCGCTAAATAAATTAAATATAGCTACGAAAAATTGGGATGTAGTATTGATTTATTTGTTATCAAACAAGCTAGATTCAAATACAAGGGCTCATTGGGAACAATACCTAACAAAAAATAATCTACCTACCTACGAAGAATTTATTAAATGTTTGTATACAAGGGCCCAAGTATTAGAGGCCTCATCAAATAACGAAAAAAGAATTAATCCGGGAAAAACGAATCCGCATAATTATAAAAAGGAAGCTATGGTTTCATTTTCTGCACAAAAATTAAAATGTTTACATTGCAACGATAATCATAAGATTTATTATTGCCGCAAATTTTTGGAATTGAAGCCAAAAGAACGAATTGATAAAATACACAAATTAGGCGCTTGTTTAAAATGTTTAAACTTCGGTCATAAATTAAAGGATTGCAAATCAAAATTTAATTGCCGTAAATGCGATGGCGTAAATCACAATACGTTACTTCATTTTAAACAAGAGGAGGAATCAAAACACGAAAGGGCATCAACATCTTCCGCGAAGGAAGCGCCTTTGGTAACAAATCATGCCGCGAAGGTAGAACCAAATTTCGTGTTATTGTCCACTGCCATCATCAACATAAAGGACGATGCCGGACAATCAATTCAAGCAAGAGCTCTATTAGATTCTGGGGCACAAACTAATTTTATAAGTAAGGAATTTGCAAAGAAATTGAAATCAAAAGAGAAAAGGGTCAACATTCCTGTTACGGGAATCCACAATAAGATTTTAAATATAAAATATAAAGTGGAATTCAATATAACTTCAAGCTATTCTGAATATAAAAGGAATATAGAATGCCTGATAATACCTGAAGTGACCAGTAACCTGCCACAAATTTCCTTTCAGAGAAAAGACGCGGGGATCCCTAGCGGTCTCCAATTAGCAGATCCGAACTTCAACATTACCAGCCCGATAGATCTGCTACTGGGAGCGGAGGTGTTCTGGGAAGTCTTGCATACCGATCGAATGAGAATTGGAGATGCTGGACTCACGCTACAAAGGACCGAGCTAGGATGGCTTGTCGCTGGACCTATCTCCACTCCGAAACCAAAAAGGCCAGTAAATTCCTGTAATTTATCCTTAAATTTATTGCATAAGCAATTAGAAAGCTTTTGGAAAATAGAGGAACTAACTCCTGTAAAACATAGAAGCCACGAAGAAAGAGCATGTGAAGAGAGCTTCTTACGCACGCATGAAAGAGATGAGAAAGGACGTTTTGCGGTAAGATTACCGCTGCGGCCCAATATTAATCAAATGGGTGAAACCCTAAAGGTGGCTGAAAAAAGATTCTATAATATGGAAAAAAAATTTCTTGCCAATAAGGACCTGATGCTAGATTATAAAAAATTCATGAAAGAGTATCAGGAATTGGGGCATATGACGCTGTGCGAAGCACCGCCAAAAGATAAAATTTATTATTATTTGCCACACCATGCAGTGATGAAGGAGTCTAGCACGACAACCAAAACCAGGGTCGTGTTTGACGGATCAGCCAAGTCATCAACCGGTATATCATTAAACGACGCCCTCATGGTAGGGCCAGTTTTACAAAAGGATTTATGTGCGCAATTATTATTTTTCAGAAAGCACCAGTATGCATTAACCGCCGACATCGAGAAGATGTATCGTCAAATATTGGTGCAGCCTGAGGATAGAGATTTGCAGCGCATAGTCTGGAGGGACTCTCCGGAAGAAGAAATCCGACACTATCAACTCAATACTGTCACCTACGGTTTGGGACCATCATCCTTTCTGGCTACCAGACGCTTAATAAGGATGGGATGGGATGACCAGGCACAGTAAACTGGGAAGAAACACCAGAACTGGAGTTCACCCCAGTTCCACACCCACCCCTTAAACCCTTTTCCTTCCCAGAACTCTCCCTTCCTTCCTTTCTTTAAAAAACCCTTCACACAGCATCCCCAAAGATGACACAGGCCCTGAGGGAAATTATCTTTTTCAGGGCCTCCTGTGAAAAATAAAGAAAAAAATCATGTTTTAAAGAAAAATAGAAATAAAAATGATAATTCAAATTTTGAAATACATAAACTTATAATAAAGATTTATGTGTTAAGAACTCGTGTGTTCTATACAAACATATATATTAATACATATAGGTATATAAATTAAAATTAATTATGAATCAAACAAACTGATTATAGTTCTACACAGCCAATGAATTCACCTATCTTTTGTCGATTATCACACATTTTTTTGTAGAATTTATAAAAAAATATTATAAAATCGTAAACTTCCACTTAATTACTTACAAATAAGAGAAAATTTGCCAAAATTGGCAACAAATCAATCCGAGGTATTTTAAATAGTGCCATATTGTGGCAAAAAGCTCTCCAGTGGTTAAATGAAACAAAAATACTACAGATAACAAATAAGAGAAAATTTGCCAAAATTGGCAACAAATCAATCCGAGGTATTTTAAATAGTGCCATATTGTGGCAAAAAGCTCTCCAGTAGTTAAATGAAACAAAAATAATACAGATAACAATTATTTATTGTCTTTACGATGTCTATATTATTTTTGTCCCATTTTTTAGTCTGTAATGTTTTAGGAGATATTTTGGCAGGGGATGTTTTGTATGTCCGTAGGATATTTTGTCGGGGATATTTTTTCGTGGATATTTTGTCCATAGGAAATTTTGTTGGGGATGTATTCTCCGTAGGATATTTTGTCGGGGATATTTTGTCCGTAGAATATTTCGTCGGAAATATTTTGTCCGTAGGATATTTTGTCAGGGATGTTTTGTCCGTAGAATATTTTGTCGGGAATATTTTGACCGTAGGATATTTTGTCGGGGATATTTAGTCCGTAGGATATTTTGTCGGGGATACTTTGTCCGTAGGATATTTTGTCGGGGATATTTTGCCCGTAAGATATTTTGTCGGGGATATTTTGTCCGTAGGCTATTTTGTCGGGGATATTTTGTTCGTAGGATATTTTGTGGGCATATTTAGTCGGGGAGGAAAAGTCGCGGAACCAAGTCATACAATCTCGTGTTTGCAAATTTAATTAGCCGATAATATATATATATATATATATTTTTTTTTTTTTTTTTTTTTTTTTTTTTAATTTCAATAACAAGGTTTGTACATGTATGTATGATGTATATAATAAGTATAGATTCATTTTTTTTTCACAGACCTCCTCACTAGGATTTCCTGTTCTGAGGTGGCCTGTAGTTTTTTTTAAATATTTGTATTTGGTTATGGATTGTCTTTATATCATCTTCATGATGTTTGTAATTTTATTATCACTTTGATCTCTCAGCCATATTTTTACTTTTGTTTTAAATATATTCATTTCCTTTATATTTTTGATTTGATCTGGTAGAGCATTGTATAATTTTATAGCATGGAATTTATTATTTCTCTGTCCAAAAGATGTGTTCAAACTGGGAGTAACCAGGATGTTATTGCTTACTGACCTGGTTGAGTATTTATGTTGGGCAGTGGAGTATACATATATGTTTTTTTTCAGTTTAAATAAAATATTTTTTGAATAAAGTTTCTGTACATTGAAGACTTGAAAGTTATTAAATATTTCTTCCGTCGGAGTTCTAAGCGGAACTTTCAGTATTGTCTTCAGTACTCCTTTTTGGGCTATTTTGAGTCGCTCTGTGTGAGTGCTCAAAGCAGACCCCCATCCAGTTATCCCGTACTCTATTTGTGATTGACATAAAGCGTAGTACACTTTCTTAATGTCGTTTATGTTATATTATAATTCTTCTTTTTCTAAGTTTTGTCGGGTATGGATTCTACGTAGGATATTTTGTCGGGGATATTTTGTCCGTAGAATATTTCATCGGGAATATTATTTGGTCCGTAGGATATTTGTCGGGGATATTTTGTCCGTAGGATATTTTTTCGGGGATATTTTTTCCGTTGAATATTTTTTCGGGAATATTTTGTCCGTAGGATATTTTGTCGGGGATATTTAGTCCATAGGATATTTTGCCGGGGATATTTTGCCCGTAAGATATTTTGTCGGGGATACTTTGTCCGTAGCATATTTTGTCAGGGATATTTTGTCCGTAGGATATTTTGTCGTGGATACTTTGCCCGTAAGATATTTTGTCGGGGATATTTTGTCCGTAGAATATTTTGTCGGGGATATTTTGTCGGGGAGGAAAATTCGCGGAACCAAGTCATACAATCTCGTGTTACAAATTTAATAAGCCGATAATATTATAATTCTTCTTGATCTTGTTTGTTGTTGTTGCATTATAATGCTTGTGCAATGATGGAGGACTAAGATACCAGATGTTTGAACCAGCGCCGCCTTTTTTTTATATGAACTCCACACAGGAGGCCCTGAGGAAAATAATTTCCCCCAGGGCCTATGTTATCTTTGGGAATGCTGTGTAGAGGGTTTTTTTAAGGAAAGGAAGGAGCGGAGAGTTCTGGGAAGGAAAAGGGTTAAAGCGATGGGTAGGAATCTGGGGTTCAATGTGTCCTGGTCATCCGCCTGCAAGACCTAGACAAACCTCACCCCATGAACCCGGGCACCCTTGCCAAATCACCAAACGTACAGAACCACTTGAGTGAAACCCGATGCAACTGTTCACGCATATACTAACCGGTCAAACCGTTTTATTTTCCAGATGGTTACATAACTTGTCAATTCGCATGTGCGACTTATTGTAGTGAGAGACCGTGCACTTTCGAACTCCCAGGGCAAGCAGAACCTTGTTATTGTAAGTCAAAAATTACTAACCATGCATCACAGATAAAAGATGTTGCTTGGCCTATTTCAGCTTATCGCTCGACAAATTCGCCAAGCCACATCTTTTATAGCTGCTTGTAGCTTGTAGCTCATCTGTCATTCTAAAGAAGTACTACTTGCTTCATCCAAATCAGTATACATCAGTGATGCCCCCAGTGAGCAAGAGTGCTAAGCTATGTTTTAAAGCGGTTTTTTATTTGGTTCCCTAAAGTGACAATGGGAATGGTTCCTCTCCAGGATCCACCTGAAAAGAATTCTGCTTATATTATTTGATCTTGTCGATGTCCAGTACTCATTTGATCCAGGTAAAATCTGTACCCAAGAAGCATACGGATGTAAGTCCAAAATTTGAAGAAATGAGTTCTTGATGTACACTTGAAGTAAATTATCATGTTTATCAGTGACAGAAAGACGCGAAGAAAAAAAGGATTTTATCAAAATGTATACGGACGCCACAAAGATATTGAAATATAAGTATATGTGCTATCTGCAGTTTTTACTAGATGGGACTGCGCTTCCGGGTGTCGCCGATATTGTTTACCAATTAACAAATAAACTAAATGAACGAATAATTAACGAATAAACTAAACGAACGTTAAACTAAATTAACGAATTCTTTCCGTATTCAAACTATATTGTTTACCAATACTAATGAACATCTTCAAAAAATTCAACGAAATGAACAAATTCTTTTCATATGCAAACTACTCTAATTAGGGCGTAGTCCGCCGACAGTTGCGCGGACACCATAGCATATCTCTTTTATATTTGAATATCTTTGGGATGCCATTACCTTTGGTGCAACAACTATCTTAGAAACAGAAATATGTACATGGACTTGATTTAGTTGCATTTTAAGTATTATGACTCAAATCGATTTGCATTCTTCTGCCTCTAACATTACTAAGCTTTCTATGGAAGTAAACAATTTTAAAACATTGATCCTTTCATAACACACAACATGTCAAAATAAAATATTCCATTAAATTGAAAATAAAAACACACAACGTGTCTAAATAAAATATTCCATTAAATTTAAATATTCCGTTGAATTGTCAAAGGTTGACCGGTCAGTGGTTGAGTGGGCATAGCGCTTGGGTCTCACGTCTCACCCGAGCGTCGCGTGTTCGTTTCCTCGACTGGCTTACTGGCTAAGTCCTCCATCACAACACAAGCAACATTTTAGGCTTTCTGTGGTGGTAGTAGGAGATTTTCAAACATTGCCGGGAATGTTTGTCTTTCTTTTTATAAAAAAAAAGAATTTGAAGCAGAAGGACTCAAGTCCGTGTTATTTTTAACAATATTTTTAAAACCTTTACATATAAAATATTTCATTTTATTTGCTAGTTTTTAAAACAAAACTACTTAATTGATTTAATAATTACCTTTTTGTTATCTATCAACATGGACATCCGAAGAAGTTATAAGACCATAATACAGAAATAAAAAGTTTTATGGCTTTCCTAAAGATTTACCTTTTTGGACTCGCATCCGTATGCTTCCCGGTACAGAAATATTGGTTAGGTTATTTACCAGAAATATTGAATACTCAACAATTGAAAAGAATTTCGATATTTTAACAGGTCCTGTGCCAGCAACGTCAACACCGTCAACCACGACAGAAACACCAGAGATACCTTCACAATATACGACATTAACTTCTACATCAACTACTACAACAACTCCAGCACCATGTAAGTCCAACATTCAAATACGTGGAGCTTTTTATAAAAGTTCCAAAAAACATGCAGATGCAGCATTTAGCTGCCGGCCGATTTGATTTGAAGTTCCTACCCGGAGCAAGAAGAAGAATTTATACGGGCTACTAGCCACTTGTTCGCGAGAGTGACGATTATTCTAGAAACCAGCTGCTTGAGAGCCCGTTCACACTTCCGTTTTCAAAACGGATTTTACTCTACGAAAACAACGACCAAAAAATTTAATTTGCTTTTTCTTCAGTAGACGGTCATGCGATGGTCATGCGCAATGGACGACGATGGAGCTCTTGTTTTCATGTGGTACTTATTAAAAAGAAGTAAAAAAGTGAAAAGAAAATTTTGGATATACCCATTTATAGCTGAAATTTCTCGCCAAGCCGATAATTTTAATGAATAATTTTTATATCCTTTTGTCGTTTTATCCCATGGCAAAACTCCTTCTTCGACCAGTGAGATTAAATTTTCGGGATTTATTTCCTTTAATTCAATCTATTTATGCACCAGATTTAAATGTCCGGGTTAAATTTTCCCCAAAAAAAAGGAAAAAAAGAAGGAAAAACTAAACCATTTCACACACTTCCCCAATTGCACTATATAAGTATTATAAATACAAAACAATTCAAGAACAACATGTCAACCTACTAGAGACCAAATGGGAATATAATTCACCGACTCCAGATATTTTCATATCAGAGGGTTCGGCTCTGTGGCATTTCTAATTGAACCTATAAATCCTACTGATCCCCCAACATAAATATTTAAAAAATCTTTTGTAATCCTACATGTATTTAAAATTACTGATTTTTGCATTTTTATATACAAATTCTTTGACAAATCTAATATGCTTAAATTTTGAATCAGATTCCTAGGTATTATGCCAGTGGCCGAAATAACAAATGGTAATATTTTTATAGTCCGAGAATGCCAAATTCTTTTAATCTCATTTCCTAAATCTGTGTATTTTCTTATTTTTTCAGAAACAGTTTTTTTAATATTACAGGAATTTGGAATAGCTACATAAATGATATAAGTTATTTTTTTAATTTTGTCATGTAAAACTATGTCAGGTCTATTATGACTAATTGTTCTGTCTGTTAGTATAGTTTTATCATAATATATTTTATAAAATTCATTTTCTAAAAATGAATTTGGTTCATATTCATAATATGGTACTATATTACGGCAGTCAATCAAGTTATGTTTAATTACCAAACTTTGGTGAATTATTTTTAAAACCTGATTATGCCTAAATGTGTACTCGGACGGCGCAAATATAGAACATCCCGTATTGTAATTATTACTATAATAAATATTATTTAATAATATTATAAACGCCAAACGCGGGCCCCATAAAAACACTACCGCGTGATTTGCCTGCTTGCTAGCGTCTGAGAGCAGGCGGTGGGGAAGCGGGGTGTGGCTGGGTCAAAACGGATCCGTTCTCCGTGTAGTGTTAACAGCTCCATTGAAATGTATGAGCCAGCGCGTTCAGTTCCGGCTTCAAAACGGACGCTTTGCGTAGGCTATCTCACCGGCAAAAAATAACGGATTCGTCTTCACGCCGGAACCGACAAGTGTGAACAGCTCCATAGAGCCGCTACAGCGGCTAGGGCTTCCGTTTCAAGAACGGGACCCGCCTCCGTCTTTAAGACGGAAGTGTGAACGGGCTCTGAGTCAGTGAGAAATAGGCGTTTTCACGGTAAACATATGACATCAAAGCAGAGAATTGACGGCGCGCGAGATGTCTTCAATCCACCACCATTTTACGTACAATTTGTTATCTTTTAATTTACCTTGGTTCACATATTTATTACTACTTGTCGATAATGTAGTTTCTTTAAAATCTTTAATCATCTACAGAAGAGTCATTCATAATATTGCATATTAATAATTAAACTGTTATATTCGAGCAGTTTCCACGACTCCAGATACGAATATCTACAGCCTGTATGTCTGACGAATATCTACAGCGCATATGTTTAACTAATATCTACGAACTTCAGAGTGTTGATTAATATCTACAGAGCGTAGGTTGAACTAATATCTACAGAGCGTAGGTTTGACTAATCAGCTAAATGTGCCCAATAGTCCGATATTAGGGATTTTTCCATAAATACTTACATAAATAAATTAAGTTTTTTATACTGCATACGCAATATTACGTTATTCCAATATGCTATACATAATTGCAAATCCAACCTCTGCCAGTGCTGTAGATATTCGTCAACACTTTGGTTCTCATAGATATTAATCAACAGTTTGAGCTGTAGATATTCGTCAACACTTTGATTCTCATAGATATTAGTTCGATTTTTTCAGTTTTTGGAATTCCTGTAGATATTAGTAGACGCCTCCGTTTCCACGACCCAAAATTGCAAGATGCAGCGCCAAGATGGGAACACAACGCAATATTTTACTCAAATCCTAATCGGTTATACCCTTTTATTTTCCAGTTACTGACTGGATCTGTGAAGTCGCATGCGAGAATTTATGTGACCACTCTAATGGACCGTGCACGTTCACTCTCCCAGGGGACGGGGAACTTTGTTATTGTAAGTTAAATCTTACTTACTATTGTGCCACTCTATACTGCTTGATTTATCGAAATTCTGTTACTTTCATTCACGTGACGTGACCTTTTATTCATTAATCTGATTAATACACGGGCTTTTTCTATTCCCATGTTTTTGTTATTTTTAATTTATTACCATCGATTCAAAAAATCCATAATTATATATACAGAAATAAGCCAAATGTAAACATGGAAAAATTGGTTAATGAAAGAAGAGAACTGTCACGACCAATGTCGTAACACGAGAGAGATGTGGACTGTTAATCTGAATTTTGCGAAAACAAGACAATTGACTGCGTTTTAAACTCAATCACTGGAGATGGCAAATGGAAGGATAAGTCCCTACCTTTTGATGTATTCATCCACTGTTTCTGGACAGATCTTGGTTATGGCTGCACTTCATTTCAATAACTACTGCACAACTTGGGTATAATTACCGATACTTTGGGGTTCATTAATTAGTATTTTATGCGATTAATAGCGAGATTTTAATTGCGAGATGTCACCGATGTCAATGCGATTTTTCAACTCATACAAGTAGGTAATTTTAAATTTTCAGCGAGCGCAGCGTCATTTACAGAATAGTAGAATAGTAAAATAAAGAAGTAACCAAAAAATGCTATTTGTTGCCATGAAAATAATTACCTTGCACAAATAATTAATAATTTTCCAATAGAAATTAATGTTCTAAATTACCCCGGATTATTAATGTATATTATTATTAATAATTCCTAAAATTTTAACTGGCCAAGGTCAAGGAAGAAGTTGTAGAGTGCGTGAACAGGGACCTAAGCGATTCCTTCAGAAACTTGCCCTTTGAGACCGTATGTATGTTCAAACGAACACTAACTTTGAGAATTATTTTTTCCCAAACTACATCGAATAAAAGACTCGGGTTTTTGTTTTCTAATACCTGGCAATCTTCTCTGTGGCGTCTATTTTTGTCCGCTATGTTGTTACTCGTTATCCCGCCGAAAATATCAACAACATTTTGACAGTTCGCGTGCTCTCGACGCTTCGAATTCCTCTCGCTATTATTTGCATCATATAAGGTGAGTTATCCATTGTTTTTACTCAATTTACATTTATTTTGTTGCCCAAAGGCGCATTACAAAATAATAACAATAGAAACATCCATCTTACAGAAATATTTACGAGAATATTATAAGTGAAAAAGCATGTTCGGTCAACCTAACATTCGGTTTCAATGGTAGTTTTTTTACGAATATGGCGGATTTTTCTTAATTATTGTCATTCAAAACCATTTAATTTCTGTATGTAGTTTAGCACAAATGTTATTTGTTAATGCATTATTGATTTGTCATTATATTTTATGTGGTTTTTTACAATTTACAGATGAATAACGGTCTCAATGACATTGAAATAGCACTTTTGCTAGAAGGAGATGTTTCTGACATTGAGCTGGAGCGGGATGAGGAAGAAGACGAAATCCAAGACCTTTATCATGCAGAAGAGGGCTGTATTGATCATCAAACCCTCGCACGTGAAGTTGGGATGGCCTTTGAAGTGGTAGTAAGTCATGAAGTCTTTAAAATTCACATTTAAATGCATATTTATGAAACCGTATTATCAATTAATTTTATCTTTTGTTCAAAACATAATATTTTCTATTTTCAGGACACTGAAGTGGACAGTCAGGAAGAGGATCCTCCCCTGGACATGGATGAGGCAGAGCCCACCCAGGAAGCAGACAACGTTGCCCAAGAGACAGTTGCAAGAGCTGATGAACCGGTGAACTCTGAATGCATAGTCAACTTTTCTGAACCGAGTGAAATAAAAACAGCTCTCCAATACTTCAAATATTTCATTGATGATAAAATTATTTTAAATATGGTGGAACAGACCAACCTTTACTCTGTTCAGAAAAGTAGCAGGAATGTTTGCACCTCAATTGAGGAAATGGAAAGGTTTCTCGGCATGCATATTATGATGGGTATGTTTAGGCTACCTCATATTCGCCAATATTGGCAAGAGGGACTTAGGCCCGGCGCAAATTGAGCCCAGTCCACGCACAGTTCTCGCACAGCACACGCGTGGTTATTTTGTAGAACATGGTTTCTGTCGGAGCGGCGCATATTAAACACATTCCACGGCCAGTCCAGTCCCAAGCTTCGTCGCACGTGGGCGTGTTGTGCTTTCTACACAGTTTCGTGGATCATGTGTCCCTAGTTTTGTCCCTATTGTGGGGTGATAATGCAAATGACTATTTCCAAAATGGGCTAAATTGAGTTTATATATGCAGTCAGACTAATACAAGGCCAAGGAATCGAATGGCATCATTATTTTTACGATAAAATGACGAAATCCTCCTCAAAACGCACTATTTTAATTATTTCATGAACCTCACTAAACTGACTTCTGTTTAACCTAAACGATTCTTTAAACACACCATCTGGAACTTCACTGGATAACTTAAACTCCCCATGACCCTCTCTTTTTCGTAAATACTCATTCGTTTTACTCTTTTTTCTTTTTTTGCTGAGTAGGTGCAATATGAATCTTTCGTCATCCTCAGACTCAGATTGTAAATCGACAAGAAGTTGTTGCCTTGCTGTCATCTTGCATACTGCGAGAAGTGGGTTGGGTATGGTGTGGGTGTGGGCTGTGTTAAATATGCGCTACTATTAAAAAAACGTGTACGTAGGCTGGGTTTCGGTCACGCGGTGCTGTGCGTGGACATGCGTGGACTGGGCTCAATTTGCGCCAGGGCTTAGACTACCCATGATATGTGATGTGATGTCGAGAGACCGATTCATCAGCCTCAGGAAATATTTCCACCTAAATGACAACGCAAACTGCGTGCCAAGTGGTCAACCTGGGCACGATAAACTATTTAAAGTTTGCCCATTTATAGATGCTCTCCGTCACAATTTATCTATGATCGAACCAGAAGAATTCAACAGTGTAGATGAAGCCATGATCCCATTCAAAGGGCGGAGCATTTTAAAACAATACATGAAAAATAAACCCCATAAATGGGGGATTAAAATGTTCGCCCGAGCGGGAGCAAGTGGCTTCGTTTATGACTTTGAAGTCTACACGGGCAAAGACACCAATGTGGGTGAGAGGACTTCACTGGGAATAAGTGGAGATGTTGTCGTACGACTCTGCAGAGGCATTCCCCAAAATGGAAACTTCAAGGTTTCGTTCGACAACTGGTTTACCTCTCACTCACTCATTTCTAAATTGAAATCTGTAGGCATATGGTCCATTGGCACTGTTCGTAATAACCGACTACGGGGTTGTACCTTTAAAACAGACCGTCAGTTACAGGAAGAGGGCCGTGGGGCATATGACTACAGGACTGAGATTGAATCTGGTGTGTTTGCCCTGAAATGGTTTGATAATAGAAATGTTCACTTCGCATCTTCATACGTCGGACGAGAACCAATTGGTACCGTCCGTCGGTGGTCAAAGACTTCCCGCTCCTACATAGACGTACTATGTCCTGCCATCGTGGCTCAGTACAATAGATTCATGGGTGGTGTTGACCTCAACGACATGTTAATTGCTCTATACCGGACGGATATCCGATCGAAACGCTACTATTTGAGAATAATTTTTCACCTCGTTGACATGTGTGTGGTGAATGCTTGGCTATTATACAGGCGTCACTGCACACAAAAAGGTCAAAAATATAAAACTCTAGTAGTGTTTCGATCGGAGATTGGGCGTGCCCTGACATCCAGTAGTGCAATCAACCCACGTCGGAGAGGTCGACCCTCAAATGAATCGCAGGAGGAACCGACGACGTCTAGTAGGCATCGGGCAAGACAAGTCAGACCTGTTGATGATGTGAGGTTTGGTGGTTGGGGGCATTTTCCTGAGTATGTTGAAAACCCCTTGAGGTGCAAACACTGTGTCAAAGGCATTATTCAGGTCAAATGCCAACGGTGCCAGGTACATCTATGCTTTACACCTACTCGCAACTGCTTCAAGGACTTTCATACCCGGCCTGAGATCCAACATCATTGACCAAGATCTTTTTTTTTGTTTATTTCAATTATGTTTCTTTTTCATTATATATGTTTTTAAATCTTTCATTAAAAAATGTTATTTTTTAATAAATAAAATACTTTTAGTATGTATTTGTAGTGAGTATATTTTCCCATAAAAATAAAAAAAACTGCCCTTTGATAACTAATGTTTAGTATTCAACCTAACATAGCATAACTTCTATTTTTGTATCTTTCATAAAATATGTTAATTTTCATTAAATAAAATCCATTTTTGTATGTATTAGTGGTTATTATTATTTTCCCATACAAATATAAAAGTACCCTTTGAGACCTAATGTATGTTCAACCTAACATAGCATAACTTCCAAAACATATTAAAAAAAAAAAAAAATTTTCAAAAAATTATAAATAATTCCCAGAGTTGTAATCAAGCTTCAAATATTTTTCTACACTGCCAGTTTTAATTCAGGTCTGAAAGGGAGGTGCTTAGGGAAGAACATATTAAAAGTCCTGACGTCTAGGTGGTGAGCTAGGTGGGGGAGGGGCGGGGGGGGGGGGGGAGGTCCCAATTTTCTGGTTTCTGCTTATATCTCAAAAACGGTGCGTTGCAGAGTAAAATTTATTGTGAATAAGTAAAAGCTCATAAAATTATTTACAACTTTTATTCTATATGTAATTTTCTAAATTCCAGTCGTTTTTGAGTTACACGCTCCACAAATGTAGATATTTTCGAAAAAAATCATTTTACCTCACATTTCATTTTTTACCAACATTCCTTTATTAACATTCAAATTACAAATATTTTTCATTAACATTTCCTGCGTCGGGTAGCAAATGATATCTCTCAATGGATTGAGGGATCAAATGCTGCGGTATGTTGTGGACTGTATGCGTATATATATTTTATTCTTCTTCTTTGTGTGCCGTATCAGGTCCCCCCGACGTTGGCGATCACTCTTGAGAATGTCTCCCTGTCTTGCGCTGCCCGGAATAGCTCTTCCACACTTCTAATGCCGGTCCACTCTCGTATATTACGCAGCCAAGACATTTGTCTCCTACCAGGCCCTCGGCGACCCTCTATCTTGCCTTTCAATATCAAATGGAGCAAGTGATACTTCTCCCCTCGAAGTACATGACCCAGATATGAAATTTTCCTGACTTTTATTAATGTAAGCAGTTCTCTGTCTGCTCTAGCCCGCCTGAGAATTTCTGTGTTGGTTATCATGTCGGTCCATGGGACCTTGAGCATTCTCCGGTGAAGCCACATTTCGAAAGCCTCTAACCTGTTCATGGTATTTACTTTCAAGGTCCATGTTTCACATCCATAGAGCAAGACCGACCACACATAGCATTTTAGCATTCTCTGCCTTAGTTTTAAGCTGATATTGTTATTGCAGAAGAGGGATTTCATTTTAATGAACGCAGTTCTTGCTGCTTCAATTCTGCATCTAACCTCCACATCTGGGTCAAGAGTCTCCGTGAGAATACTGCCGAGGTATCTAAATCTTTCCACCTTTTCGACATTGCAACCATTTAACTGTATCACTGATTCAGAATGATCTAGTCGTCCAAATGTCATCCATTTAGTTTTATTGACGTTGATTGTTAGGCCCAGTTGTTCACCAGCATTATTAACAAGATTTAATAGGTATTGGAGGTCATCGATACAGTCAGCTAGTAATACAGTATCATCTGCGTATCTTATGTTATTAATGACAACTCCGTTGATCTTCAGACCCTTCTCAGTATTACTTAGGGCTCTTTTAAAGACATAGTTGGAATATATTTTATTATATGTTTTTAATATATTTTATTATATGTTTTAAATCGTACTTACCCAGACTGCTTCCCTCTTCGTTCAGTGTTCACTGGGAAGGTAGGTATGTTAGTATGGGAGATTTTGGAAGGGAATGGCGACTGGGAATGAACATTTAATAGCGAAATCATTAGCGACAGTAAGTGACGCGTGGCGATAGTACTTGTGAATAGCTGCGAGATTTAATTACAACTGTAAAAACGGTGCGGTTCTTAGGACTTGTATCCCTTGCGGCGAGGCGAATTCAACTCAACTAATTATGGCAGAGGGCACACAACAG
The DNA here is from genome assembly GCA_917880885.1 of Limnephilus marmoratus. Classification (NCBI taxonomy): domain Eukaryota; kingdom Metazoa; phylum Arthropoda; class Insecta; order Trichoptera; family Limnephilidae; genus Limnephilus; species Limnephilus marmoratus. The sequence goes on from OU862907.1 coordinate 61,124,485, forward strand.
GTATCTTAGAAAGAACCACATGCAACAATAAAGGCGCGAACATGCCCCCCCGCCTTGACCAAGTGGTCAAAAGAAAAAGACAAATACAAAAAAAAGAAACGCGATGCGATAGGATTCAATCAACAATTGACGTTTGAAAATAAAACAAATTGAGCATAAGCATCCAAAATATAAAGAAATAAAATAACAACAATAGAAGGCAAAGACCCCAAATGGTCGCCAAGCAAAACAAAAAAACATAAAGAAAAAAAATAAATAAATAGAATAAGTATTTCTATTTTAGATATACCCCTGTATATCAGTTTAGACATTCATGTGGTAAATCAACCATTAACGGAGGTGGTAATGCTGAAGATTTTATATTATGGTAAACAATACATTTCAAAAGTTGTGAAAGAATCTTATTTCGTGCCACTATTATCCAAAACTTCCGCTAAATAGTGAATTGAAGGCTTCGCGGGCCTACATGAAAATATAGTTTATGATTATAATCTATAATTAAATAAGTTAAATGTCAGACTTCCGGTAATAAAATCGGAACTTTGTTTTCGTATGACAGATCTGAGTACTTGAGTCGACCGCGCACCCTGATAATACCACGGCTATCAAGAAACGGTTTGAAGTTTAGAATGTACGTTGAACATGGAACGTTATTTCGCATGTTACGTATATCGACAGAAAAATATGTTTCCTGTTTGATGCGTATGATTTTCAAAAGCGAGTCATTTAACTCACGAGAGCTAAGATAAGTTGAGTTTGTATTACCCGTACCAGGAAGTTTAGTTTATTGTTAACGAAACGCAATATCCATGCGACTACGCGTTGCAATTTATTAAACGAAGAATATTTGCTAATAATTGAATTAGTTACAATTTGAGATGATACAAGCGCTTCAAGGTTGCGAGTTTTGATTTCTGGTGAATCAGCTACGCGAGAACACATGCCAAAAGTAATTGGCGGTTCATACTGATTGGTTTTCAATTCCGGTAATTGTTCCGAATTTGCGTGCTAAAATGGCGCAATAGGCCACTCGGAATGCGGCTGGCAAAGCCATTTTGGACCATTCCACCGAATATCATTTGCCATCAATTGTGATGGTAGCATACCTCTCGACAGACAGTCGCTAGGGTTTTCAGCACCTGCGACACGATAAAAATGACTACTATGCAAATTTTCGTGTATTTTTGCTACACCATTGGCATCACCTCTTCCTCACACTCGATAAATGCTGGCGTCCAGCAGGGATCGGTTCTGTCTCCAACTTTGTTTTTGTTGCACATCAACGACCTTTTGTCATGTGCACCAATTCACTGTTATGCGGACGACAGTACAGTTCATGATAGCTTTTTGTTTGACAAGCCCCCAAAGGGCTCACAAACTCCAACAGCTCGTAGGGCTTTGAAGCAAAGAATGGACGGCTACCTCGAGAGTGTTTTCTCTTGGGGTAAAAATAATCTCGTTGAATTTAATGTTTCAAAGACCCAATGTTGTCTGATTACGTCCAAAAGGGATCGAAATGAAAATCTAGTCTCTTTCAACGGAAGCAATCTTCCGAACAGGCCCTCCATTGATATGCTTGGTGTAACCCTAAGTGACCAGCTCAGGTATGGGGGCTCCATCGAAGCCAGAGTAAAGCTAGCCTCCCAAAAACTGGGCGTTCTGTACAGGGCCCGCAGATACTTTAATAGTACACAACTGCTAACCCTGTACAAATCGCAAGTGCGCCCCACGGTTGAATTTGGCAGCCACCTCTGGTCTGGAGTTCCAAAATACCTGAAAAATACCCTCGACTCTGTGCAGAAACGGGCGGTCCGTTTGATAGATTCTCCCATCTTAACAGACGGATTGCAATCTTTAGAGCAGAGGCTCCGGGTGGGAATGCTATCCTTGTTCTACCGGTATTACAATGGAAGATGCTCCGAGGAACTAGCATCATTGATCCCTTTGGCACCGGTGCATAGTCGGGAAACACGCCAAACGCGTGCCCAACATTTGTACACAGTTGACATTTGTCACATGAGAACGGGTCGTTTCTTCGACTCATTCTTGTGTTCAACAGCTCGGCTGTGGAATGATTTGCCGGCCTCTGTGTTTCCTCCTTCCTACAACATGGGTCTCTTCAAGACCAATGTTCATTCCTTCCTCTCCTCAAAAAGACCCTCCACACAGCATCCCAGATGACATAGGCCCTGAGGGAAATTATTTTCCTCAGGGCCTCCTGTGTGGAGTTAATGGAAAAAAAAAAAAAAAAACAAAGGTTTGCCAGCGGTGAGGTGATGAATGAATCCAACTTAAAGTTACAGTCGAATCAGAAAAGGCAAATATTGAATGAACAATAAACCTCGCGGAGTAATTATCAATTACCCTTTTCAACAGTTGCGATAACAATAATGCTGCGCATAATTCTAAGCGTGCTAAGGAGACGACCTTTAACGTTGCTACCCTTGATTTGGCGCAAACTAATTGAACCTCAATTCGGTTATCAGGAGTGGTCACCTGAGCGTATATCACTGCTCCGTATGCCTTTTCGCTCGCATCCGCAAACCCAACGAGTTTTAACGTGCATCCTTCAGCGACTCCTACATGACGTGGAATACGAATTGACGATATTGACGGCAATTCCGCGTTGAACTGCTGCCACTGGCGTGATATACTCGTGGGTGGGATTTCGTCCCAATCGATTTTTAAAATCCACAGCTCCTTTATCAGAAGCTTGGCTTGTACAATTATAGGCGCCACCAGACCCATCACGTCAAAGAGTCTAGCGACAGATGATAAAATATTGCGTTTTGTACAAGTTCGATTTTCTGGAGTGACTTCAAATGCGAAAATGTCATCCAAAGGATGCCAGCGTAGCCCAAGGATTTTTAGCGATGCATCGCTATCGAAAGTTACACTTTGCGACAAGCGAAGTTCCAATGGAATGTTTTCTAATACTTTGCTTGAATTAGATGCCCACTTAGCGAGTTGGAATCCTCCTGACTGGAAGAGCTCAATCAACTCTCCAGCCGCGCGGATAGCTTCTTGCTCATTTAAAGCAGAGCTAGCGATGTCGTCTACATAAACGTCGCGATTGATAATATCCCTTGCCATAGGGAAGCGAGCGCCTTCATCTAACGTTAACTGTTTGATTGCTCGAAGGGCTAAGAACGGGCTGCACTTAAGGCCAAATGCCACGCGATTATATTGATAAGCCTGAAGCGGCTTTTGCGGATCGAATCTATATAAAATTCGTTGATAACGACGATCTTCTTTGCGAACATTTATACATAAATACATTTGACGAACGTCGGCGGAAATTGCGATAGGAAAAAGGCGTAAATTCAGAAGAATGCAAAATAAATCATTTTGTAGGCTTGGTCCCGTGTGTAAAATGTCATTTAAAGATAAATCATTTTTTGTTTTTGCGCTTGCGTCAAGAACCACTCTCACTTTCGTGGTCATTTTATCCTCACGCCTAACTGCGTGATGCGGAATGTAGTAAGCGTTTTCTGACGGTAAAGCTTCTACCTGGGATAGATAACCTTTGTGAATATGTTCTCTGATCACTTCATCATAGAGCGGTTTTAATTCTGGCAGATGCTTAAATTTTCTCTCTAGTGCATAAAACCGATTTTGCGCAGCTTGCAATGAATCACCTAAGTCACACGGGTTGCCTTTGAATGGCAAAGCCACTTCATAAGAACCGTCCTCAAGGTGAGTTGTGGTGCTTTTAAAAATGTTCTCAGTTTCCTTTTCTTCGAGGCTGAGAACCGGTTCCGAACCGATATCTTCGATTTCCCAGAATTTTTGAAGTAAATTCTCAATTTCGTGCGTAGCGCAGAAGGTTAAAGTGGTGTTTGATTTAGAATTTACCGGAGCATCACCCATGAAGACATAGCCTAATGTGGTTTGAATTGCGACTGGAAAACCGGAGGTGATTATCTTATTTGGTAACAACAGTTGAGAGAACAGACTAACGCCAATTAGCAAATCAATTGGACCAGGCATTGCCCAGGTGTCGTCTGCCAGCGGAATATTTATGAACTTATATGACGTCAAGTCCACTTTGCAAGTAGGTAAATGAGCGGTAATTTTATCTAAAACTAGAGCGGTTATGGAGTACTTGAAATAGGGTTCAATCCTAGATTGAATCGTCAATGTGACACTTCCTTTTATTGATTGCGTTTTTCCGCCTAAACCCTGGATTGCAAAGCGCGTTCCTGGTCTGACTGCCAGGCCTAATTTTTCACAACAATGTGATGTTATGTAATGCTTTTGTGAGCCTGGGTCCAAAAGACAGCGAACGGTATTCTCTTCACTGTTTCGATCAACAGTGTGAACCTTGGCGGTAGCAAGTACTTCAGTAGTTGCACCTTGTCGAGTGGTTGCTGACATGGTACATACCGAGGGTTCTGACTCGTTAGGTTGAGTTTCTACATTGGATGTGTTGGTGTTTGCGTGACTGGATTTCTCAAAATGAAGGAGCGTATGGTGCTTGTCATGGCACTTAAGACAAGTGCCTTTTGATTTACATCTTGTAGACGTGCGTTGCGGGCTTAAACAATTAAAACACAAAGATTTTTCATTTACGAAGGAAAACCTTTCCTTTGGTGATAATTTAAAAAAATTGTGTACAAGTGTACAGTTGCGTATGGCTCTCATTTTGACAATAAAAGCATTTCGATTGCGTATTTATGAAAGTATGATGTGTGCGGGATTGAGTTGTACGTGCAGTTCCACCGGAACTGGTTGTATTTATATTAGCGGTGTTAAGTCCACGAGTTGTTGATGTTAGTTGCAGAATTTTGACCTGATCTTGTACAAACGATACCAATTGCTTGCAGGTGGGAATTTCAACTGAGAGCTCAAATGCTTGAGCAGTTTGCGACTCTAATTTTTGTAAAGCGAATTGCAGTAATATGAAATCCGAAAGATCCTCTATTCCTAATTGTTTTAGCGCGGCGATGGATGCTGAATATTTTTTTTTATAAATACTGTCAAACTATTTGCATTGTGTGTTACGGTTTTGGAATGAAATATATTATTCAGGTAGTGCGTGGCAAGTGATCTCTTACCTTGATATTTATTAACTAGCGTATCCCAGATTATTTTGTACGTATCTCCAGTTAGCACTAAACTATTTGTCTATTTAATATGTCCTCCATTTTTAGAAATATTTGTAAACTAAAAAGTTTTAATTATTTATAAAATAATGTGCAACAGTCACTGGGCGGTTTTGCCTTCGGACCAAAGTATACTGAAACGGTGGTAAAACACAGTGGACAAGTTATTTACGAAATAATGAATTATATTGGAAATATTTGACTGACTCATAAATACGCGATGTTCATAAGTAAATACGTACGTTGGTATTCATGTATATATATGTGACTATTCCAGTATTTAGCAAGTAGTTAGCAGTTAGCAATAATATTAGTATGTTTGTGACAATTTTATGACAAGCGGGCAAGTAAATAAATTCAAGTGGCGGGTAGATATGACAATGTTATGACACTGACAATCTCAAATTGCGGATAGATATTTTAATAATGATTTCAAACGAATATTGCTCATTGAATCCTTCCGTAAATATAATAAAATAAATACTCGATGTTATCCGGCTCGAATGGCCAAATGTTGCGGCGGGTAGCAAATGATACCTCTCAATGGATCGAGGGATCAAATGCTGCGGTATGTTGTGGACTGTATGCGGATGCGGCTCTTATCTATTTTATTAAATATGTTTTAAATCGTACTTACCCAGACTGCTTCCCTCTTTGTTCAGTGTTCACTGGGAAGGTAGTAGTATGGGAGATTTTGGAAGGGAATGGCAACTGGGAATGAACATTTAATAGCGAAATCATTAGCGACAGTAAGTGACGCGTGGCGATAGTACTTGTGAATAGCTGCGAGATTTAATTACAACTGTAAAAACGGTGCGGTTCTTAGGACTTGTGTCCCTTGCGGCGAGGCGAATTCAACTCAACTAATTATGGCAGAGGGCACACAACAGGTATCTTAGAAAGAACCACATGCAACAATAAAGGCGCGAACAATATCGTCTAAAATATTCACCACAGAAAGAAATTAACTGAAAAAAAGTTGTAAAAAATTTCATTCCCTTTTAGAATATATATGCATATGCAAATAAATCTCCAATCAGTAAGTATTTATATCAATTTAAAGTTGTTTCGTAAAATGTCGTCATTTTCAGAAAAAGCTATTTTTATCTTATTACTGACACACAACTTTGGTTCGTTCACCTAATAATATGTGTGACCACACTTTGAAGCCATTTATTAAATAAAGTAGACAAAAATCATATTACTTGAAAAATTGTAAATTGTGTTTTATAATGATAATGATAATTATCTCATGATAATTTTATATTTCGCTACAAAGACGAATGCTACATAAAATATTTCGCTACATAAAATTATAAACCTCATTCAAAGTTCTCAATAACATCATGTTACACTCTCATCCTCTTTGGACGTGAGGATCCTGGTAAGCATTGTTCATCCATGGCATATTCATCCTCAGTAGTATATGGTTTTTGTTGAATGGGCTCTCCGTCGTCTTCATCCTCGGCAACAAGCACGCTATTGAGATATCTCCCTTGGCAGTGGAGGCACGCTACAGGTCAGCATTGCTTTTCGGCATCCACATTTGCCAATTGCACAATCCTTGGTGCAGCGGCAAAATATCATATTCAGAAGGACCTCCGGTACTGGTAGATCTTCTGTGTTTATTGGCACCAAAGTCTCTCCTTCATGTTTCCACCCCCATTCTTCAGGGGGCAGCTCAATCAGTGCACTGGAAATGCTGCTTAGCTGCGCTCTCTGTTGGAGGGAGAGAGCTGATGTCAGGCTTCATATTTTTTTTTTTTTTTTTTTACATTAACACCACACAGGAGGCCCTGAGGAAAATAATTTCCCTCAGGGCCTATGTCATCTTTGTAGATGCTGTGTGGAGGGTCTCTTTGAGGAAAGGAAGGAGTGAACATGGGTCTTGAAGAGACCCATGTTGTAGGAGGGAGGAAACACAGAGGCCGGCAAATCGTTCCACAGCCGAGCCGTTGAACTCAAGAACGAGTCATAGAAACGACCCGTTCTCATGTATTTGCCACCGACCTTATGAACGACTGGAAGCGGTACCAAGGGCGGCTGGTCACACAGTGTGTTTGTGTGCAGCACTGGCAAATTATAATGTCTAAATTTATTTTATTTACTTATTACTGAAGACTATAAAATCTCCAATTTAATTTCTCTAATTTAAATCTATAGAATCTCTAATTTAATTATTTCAAAATATTAGTTACCAATATAGTGCTACGAATATTATCAGGAAGAACGCTTTTAATCTAGCGCGGCCGCCGAGCGCCCTCGTATCGGCCGCATCGGTGTGCATTCGGTTTGCAAACGAACGAAATCGTATTTTTGTATGGGAAATCTAAAACATCGTAAGCGCGTCGTTTTCGCTATTTGTACCAGAATTGGGCTTCAATCGGTGTGCCACTCACCTAACATAATCCGATTCTTGCCGAAGTTTACCGATTGGCCATGAACCATGACCCGAGGTGACACGAATACTAGAGCAGTCTAGCGGCGCGCGCTTGGCCCGTGGCGTGATGATTGTCATTGTTTTGTTTTCTTTTTTTGTGTTGATTATATTAAATACCACTAGCCCAATTTATTAATTTTTCATTTTATTAAATAAATGAGTGCAAACAGTGTTGAATATATAAGAGGAAATAATAGTCTGTTTGAAAATAAATTAATTATTAAAAATTCATAATTAATATTTTTTTTGTCATTAGTAGGTAGGTACGGATTGTCAGTGAACCACCACATTCTCAGGGCAGCGGCCGCCACTGAGCGGTACTGGTTAATGTAGGTCCGTCTTTTTGGCGCCGCATACCATTTCAGGAAACATTTATTTCCAGCCTCTTCAACCTCGTCGCGAGTCGAGGAGGGGTTGTAAATAATCATTGCCGCTTGCTTGATGATTTTTGACTCAAAGTACAATTTTGAGAGGCCCATCTTGTTTCTTCTGAAAGTTGCAGATGTTGTATCGCAACCGGTAAATGAATGTAAGAATAGGATGTGTTCAAATCTACGGTGCTACATCTCGTGAGTAGACAGTGCCATTGTTTTGGTTTTCCCTCGTCCGGGTTTCAGCAGCAGAATATCTTGGGTGGGAGGAGTGGAAGCAATCAAAAGGACAGTGAGGTTTACATCCTTACCAACGACAGCCACAGAATTGTGAGAAGATTATTCCACAGCAGTACGGACGTAGCTATAGCTTTGACAAGGGGGGGGGGGGGGGGGGGTTCCCCAAAGTAAAAAAAATAGAGCTCTAACGCCAATTAAATCTATCATTTACAAATTAAACATTACCCGCGACTATAACACGCAAAAGCATAGTCGCGGGTAATCTATAATATATAACTTAGGTTACTCTAAGTAGGCGCCTTTAAATAAAAAGTATGATGTATGTATGTATTGCAATATTTATTCAAAAGAAACAAAGTTGAAACTTTAAAGAAAAACATATAGAATAAAAGTTGTAGATAATTTTATGAACTTTTACTTATTTTGAATAAATTTTCCGCTCTTCTCGCTTCCAAGTCAAAGAGTCAAGTGGAACCGGAAAATGCTCCCCGCGCTTCGCATAGACAAAAACAATCAGGAGAGTGTCGCCAACATTATCATTTTTCTATATCTTACGAAAGTACTTGAAGGAATAAAAAATATTAAAAATTGCTTCATAAAAATAATCTAAGATTATAATCATCAATCATCATCCAATGAGATGAAATATGGTTAATTTGACGTCATACATCCTAGCCGTATCCTCAACGCTGAGTATTTCCACAATCTGGTGGACTGTATTGCTGATACCTATCACATGTTGGAGGACGCCATGGGGCAAGGCGTTCTCATACCACCTACTCATCCAGGAAGGAGACTCCTCATTAAGGATCCCGATTCGTTGCATCAAGTGTGGATAGGCTCTAGCTAGTTAGCTCTCGAGTTGGTTGGTCCGCAGGTATGCATTTAACAAGTGGTAGTTTCAATATATGTTTTGTTATAAATCAATCCATTCTTTTATTTAACTTTTCAATAATTCACAATAATGTATAAAAAGAACAATGCCCACGCCCTGATGGAAGCGACTCTTGCCTACTGCACAGCTCAGTATACTTTGTTTTAGACAAAGTTTGGCGTCCAAGTTTCCAATTCGGAAATAAAGCTGATCACTGTGATAATTAATTATACCATGTACCTTTATATTATTACGCAACCACTTAACAAGCGGTGCTTAAATAACATGACACACTAAGTAGGTAAGACACAAAACACATCCAGTGCTATTTTACCATTGCATCATACTTTAACATTTAATGCCCATCCTTGTAGATGGTTTCTTATGCCTAACGCCCCCACCATTTATATTTACCGTAACGAATACCACCCAACGTCTACCCTTCTTAGCAGTGTTTTGCGAGCAAAAAATCCTAAACTTTAAATATAACCATCATTGTGAAATTCAAAGATGATGGCAATATACGATGCCAGGCAGAGGGAGAGGGTAAGAGGGACAAAGCAAGTACCGAACGGACCAACTAAAAGGTTAATGGCACTATTTTCCCGAAGGCCTCCAAAAAAAACACCAAAAAATTTTACAATCGGTAAAGTTGGAATACTAGAGTTATGGAATATCAATTTGAAAGATTTTGTCTTTTTTAACAGGTCCCGCGCGATTAACGCCACCTCTGCCATCTCCACCATCTACTACAACAACTTCAACACCAAGTAAGTCCAGCGTCCAAATAAATTTACATAAAGCTGATTTTGACACTTGTCATGTTGACCCCTCAATACCGGATTGACTAAACATATTGATTTTGATTCGTGGAAGTTTTTAGATTTTTTATAAATGTTCAACCAATTTCAACATAAGCAAAGTTAAATAAAGGTTCCTTCGAGCTCACAAACACGTCGCGTCGTCCGTAGAGAGAAAAAAATATGGCCTTATTTTTAAACGCCCGGGATCTCAAAAGTTTAGTATGATCTGTAGCTATTCGAAAACGTAAAAATAAATGAAATTATTGATCCCTATTAACCCGCTAAAAATATTTCGTTATTTGGAAAAAAATAAAACACAAGTTCAGATTTTATTTATTGAACCAAACTTAATTTTAATTCCATAATTGCAGTAAAAAGAACGCAAACATATGTGATGTGCTGGTTAAAAATATAAAAAGGGAAAATAACAGGAAGCAGGGTGTGGCGGGATCAAAACGGACCCGTTCTCCGTGTAGTGTGAACAGCTCCATTGAAATGTATGAGCCAGCGCGTTCAGTTCCGGCTTCAAAACAGACGCTTTGCGTAGGCGATCTCTCCGGCAAAAAATAACGGATCCGTCTTCACGCCGGAACCGACAAGTGTGAACAGCTCTATAGAGCCGCTACAGTGGCTAGGGCTTCCGTTTTAACAACGGGACCCGCCTCCGTCTTTAAAACGGAAGTGTGAACGGGCTCTGAGTCAGTGAGAAATATGCGTTGTCACGCTCAACATATGACATCAAAGCAAAGAATTGACGGCGCGCGAGATATCTCCAATCCACCACCATTTTACGAGTCATTCATAATATTGCATATTAATAATTAAACTGTTATGTTTGAGCAGTTTCCACGACCCAAGATTTATAAAATTACCATCATAGAGTCTTGTCAATAATGTAAGTCTATTATAGGTATCTGAATTGATTAAATTTAAATACTTTAAATCAGTGTTTCATTATAGATTTAGGTACTCGATTGATTTTACATGCCTACGTACCTTTTGAGCTAAGCCTAATTTATTTAACCTCATGTATTTCTAACATTTAAAAAAGATATTAATACAAGCCCTATTAACTTAGATTCCTTTTTAATATGTTACACATTCTCGTATAAGGGTAAATGCGCAGTTAGCCCACCTCACCGATAATACGGAACGTTCGTGTTGTCGAAGTTTGATGCACGGATAATACGGAATATTCGTTTTTTAACTAATAGACAATCAAATATGACATTTGTCGGAAGTACCAATCTTATAAAATAATTCTCTAAAATAAACTAGCATTTCATCATAATTTAAAAAAACATCCCAGGTTTTGAATGGTTTGTTTGGCAAAGCAGGGTTTGTCTAGCGGGTTTGTGTAATTATTCTAATACATTTCTTTCCATGTTCTACTGTTATAAATACCTACAGGTATAAACTTGTCAATAATGCATTCACTTTGTTTTACGCAAACATATTTTTTCTATGATTGGCAGCATTGTCTATGAAATGTTAAAATAAAAACGATGAATAATCAATGGCGTTACGGCGAAAGTGAATTAATTTTAACAAAATTAAAATGCTAAATGCATATTTTTTGCATGGTTTTTGATTCTCCCCCGACATAAATACTCACTTTGCGTAATAATGTAATAATAAAGCTAAATCCAACTGTTTGAAAAAAAAATTCCGTATTAACGAGTAAGCGGTTTAATGCATCGTATTAGATCTGACCATGTTATAATTATTTATTTACTATCTGGTTTCCAGCATGCATTTAAATTGTTTCTCCCTGCATGTCCTTTCCCATTTGTCCTGTTTCCCTTCCGCCTTCCCTTCCTCTACTCTAAAAATAAGTATCCAATTTGGTGCTGTCGTTCGGAAATAATGCGCGTACAAACATGTCGGCGATTCATTTTTATTTATATTTATCTTTCTATCTGTAGAGAATGACAGCGATTTCATTTTACAGCCATAAAGTAATTTTGTATAAGGGTATCCCTGAGATCTGACAGCGCTTGCGGGCCAGACGCCAGAATAAACTCGTAGGCAACTTCATTCCCTTACTTGCGCCCTTTTGGGTCGTTCGTCGCTGTTCGCTGTCATTCTCGCCATTTTCCTTCAAATCCTTCTGAATCGAACTTTTGTCGTGTCATGCTTTGTATCCAACATTCAATAAACGTGGAGTCCGGAACCTCAACCTGTGTATTAATTTATCTTCATACCTTGGCTACATTAGTAAGTACGATTCTACCAAAATAAAGTTCTTGCCAAATTGGTGAACCCGACTTATACACATGGATAATGGCGGACAACCAGCAGCGAGCGACCATCATGGCGCAGGGAAGGAAATCCTGAGGTATCATACCCCGGTGAGTTACCTTTCAATTTTAACTAAAATAACAGTGCATCTTTTGCTCTTATTGCTTTTCACTAGGGAGACCTCAGTAAAACTTTAAATATAATATGCATCGCATATTCCGTCATATATTTCGATAATGACGGCCTAAACAGTGCATGGGTTTTCAAGCAAAGTATTATTATTCTAAAACAAATATTTTTTTAAATTTAATTAATAATTAATCATTCAATCGTATCAAACATATCTTAATTTTTTACTATATACCCACATGGATTATGTAAATCAATCTTCCGATAACAGGATTTTAAAGTCAAAATATTGTTACCTTTACGACCTTTCAAATAAATACTATGATCTCTCATAAAATATCAAACCAACTAATCATTATTTCTTTTCGTTTCTTCAAAAAAGAATTAAACTGCGTTGTACCATCTATTTCAGGGGAACAAACTGACATTTCATGACCGAAGTACTTAAGGCGGAAACACAACGCGGCAGGTCCGGTAAATTCTACGCCGGGACGGATTTCAGCGCTGCAAGCCCGAAACTGCCGATTTCATCAGAGCGGCAGGCAGAGAAAACACTTATCACAGAATTCAACGCTTGTGGAAACCATCGCTACAGACACGTAAATTAAAAAAAAAGTTCATCATTAATTTTATTTCAACATTTTTAAATTATGTTACATTGTTTGATGGGTTGATTCCTACCCAAAATGTTGCAATTCAGCACATGTTCTATTTAAGAAATTTTTAGAACTTGTGTGAATACATGTGAAATTATACCTACCTATAATCCATAATAATGCTACCTATTAGCACATTTCTTTTCAAGTATACTATCGAAATTCAGTAATATTTTAACATTTCTTGGAACTACGAATATTTTACAGATTATTTTACAAATGATATTTGAAAATTAAGTCCTACAGACAGTACATTCTAATTTTAAACTATTCTGAACGCTTTCTATGTAACAATCGATGGAATCTAGTACAAAATATTGTTAATTTTTTAACAATTTTGCCAAAAATTTTAAATAATTTTTTTAATTAATACGGGTAATAATTTAAAAAAAAAAAAACATATTTCACATATGATTCATTTCTTGCAATATTTTTCTTGCCATACGCTTTTTGCCATATTTGCCAATTTTGAATGTAATGCGAAATGACCACTTCTGACGAAGACTTCCACTTCGAACAAATCTTCGGAACAAATTCAACGGCAGAAGCCAAGAAAAAAACACAATTAACCATGGAATCTACCAGCTCTAATAACTCCGATCAAGCGATACACCACGTTTCAGTAAAGCTCCCCACTTGCTGGAAGGAGAATATTCAACTTTGGATAGTTCAATTAGAGGCTCAGTTTGCGAATTCACGTATTAAAGATGACTTCACCAAATATAACATCATCGTCGCAGCCTTAGATTCGCTAACTCTACAAAGCGTGAGTGACATAGTCACGAAACCACCAATAACGGACAAATATACTACCCTCAAGACCGCGCTTATTGATCGTCTGCAGGATTCTGCGGAGAAGCGCCTAACTCGCTTGCTTACGGGAATTTAACTTGAAGACCGGAAACCTACAGAGCTCTTAAGGCACATGTTAGAACTAGCTGGTCCAGCTTTAGCGGAGAGCGCAATAGTTCGTACATTATGGTTGCAGCGCCTACTGCAACATGTGCAGGCAATATTGTCAGCACTCACGGAAAATAATGTGAGCCAACTGGCGTCCACGGCTGACAAAATATTAGATGTTTACCAATCATCAGATTGTAGTGTCGTCGACCGCAATGATAAACCATGCACATCAAGATCGGAATCCACGGAAACTTCAATATTACTCCAACTTCAACAACAAATTTCCGCACTAACCCGTGAAGTATCGCAATTGAAGCTTACTCAGACGAACCAATCTTCAAACTTTCGAGGAAAACGAAATCAAAATCCTCGTAGGAACTACTCGTATCAAAATTCGACACAGAGGAACTTCACAAGCAGACCTAGGTCTCGGTCTCGTGATAAATCTCCAAATAGAAACAATAATGGCATCTGCAGTTTCCACAGAAGATTCGGGGAAAAAGCATACAGGTGTTTGCAACCATGTTCATTTACCAAGAAAAACTCGGAAAACGACAACGGAACCTCACAGTAGGGACATGTGAGATTCCCAGCAAAACTTGTCGTCTCTTCGTATATGACCAACAAACTAGGCAAAAATTCCTTGTCGACACGGGTGCCGATATTTCAGTCCTCCCAAGAAACCAGTCTTATAACAAGAATAATGTCACTTCTGACAACTGCCCCACTACCCTGTATGGAGCGAATGGAAATCCAATCAAAACGTATGGTACAAGGACCGTCGAGCTCAATTTTGGCCTTCGACGAGCATTAAAATGGTGATTCATTGTCGCTGATGTTTCAAGACCCATACTAGGAGCTGATTTTCTTCACAATTTTAACTTAACAGTGGATCTCAAGAAAGCAACCATTGCAGACCAATCTACAGGACAATTAATCAGGGGAATAACCTACAAAGGACCAACTTCTGGAATCTCTACTATTTCTACTGTACAAAAATATAGGGACATCCTGAATAAATACCCGAACTTAACAAGGCCTAACATGAAAATCCCTGATAAAAAAAGACACACTGTAACACATTGTATAGAGACCAAGGGACCTCCTGTTACTGAGCGTGCTCGTAGACTCGCACCAGCTCTACTTGAAGCAGCCAAAAAGGAATTTAAATACCTTATGGAGCAAGGGATTTGCAGGCCATCAAAGAGTAATTGGGCCAGCCCCTTGCACATGGTTAGAAAACCGAATGGCAAATGGCGTCCATGTGGGGACTATCGCCGCTTGAACGCCCAGACAATTCCGGACAAATATCCCATACCGCAACTGAATGATTTTGCACATAAATTATCTGACGCTACTATATTTAGCACCATAGATATGTCTCGCGCTTATCACCAAATACCGGTGGAAGCGGCCGATATACCGAAGACTGCGATCATCACCCCGTTTGGCCTATTCGAATTTACGTCTATGCAATTCGGGCTATCAAACGCAGCACAAAGCTTTCAAAGATTTATGCATTCTGTAACAAGGGACCTGGATTTTTGCTTCGTTTACCTGGATGACATCCTCATCGCTTCCAAAAACGAAGAAGAGCACAAAAGGCATCTAGATTTACTACTAAAACGTCTCGCCGAATATGATCTGGTTATAAATATAAATAAGTGCAAATTTGGTGTACACACAGTGAACTTCTTGGGTCACACGATCACCCAAAAAGGAATGTCACCTATCAAGGAAAAGGTAACAGCAGTTACAGAGTTCCCATTACCTAAAACAGCGAAAGACTTACGACGCTTTTTAGGAATGTTAAATTATTATCGCAGATTCCTGCCCAATTCCATAAACATACAGACTAAGTTATTCAACTGTATAAATGGTTACAAAAAGAATGACAAAAGGATACTCACATGGAATCAAGAACTCACAGAAGCATTCGAGAATTGTAAGCAGCAATTAGCAAATGCAGCTTTACTTGCGTACCCAATCCCGACAGCAAGAATTTCAATAATGGTTGACGCTAGTGATATAGCTATGGGAGCAACGCTACAACAACTCAACAACAATTCTTGGGAACCCTTGGGATTCTTCTCGAAAAAATTTACACCCGCACAGCGGAAGTACAGCACCTTTGACCGTGAACTTACTGGCGTTTATGAAGCTGTAAAGTATTTCAGGAACCACATTGAAGGTCGAAATTTTTCAATCTACACTGACCACAAGCCACTCACCTTTGCCTTTAGCAAAAAGCGAGCATCTAGCTCTCCACGTCAAGAAAGACAGTTGGATTTTATTGCTTAATTCTCCACAGACATCAGGCATGTTTCTGGGTCACAGAACGTAGTAGCAGACGCACTATCTCGAATCGATGAGATTAATTGTCCTACTGAAATTGACTACAGGCAGATGGGAATAGTGCAGTGTCAAATTGACGAAATTAGTAAGGCAAAAGATGACACCACCCTCGCCTTACGTCAAATGGTGATACCTGGCACAGATGCTTCAGTTTGGTGTGACATCTCCACAGGCCATGTCAGACCTTTCGTTCCAGCCTGCATGAGAGATCAAGTGATTGAAAGCATCCATAATGTTTGCCATCCCGGCATCCTCGGAACAACTAACACTATAAAACAAAGATTTGTTTGGCCCAACATGGCGACAGATATAAAAAACTTCGTCAAGCACTGTATTGCGTGCCAAAAAGCCAAAGTCACCAAACATACGGTAGCGCCACCAGCAACTTATGTTTTGCCTGAAGATCGTTTCCGACATGTCCATATCGACATAGTGGGCCCTCTTCCAGCTTGCAACGAGTACCGATACCTGTTAACCATGATAGACAGATTTACTCGCTGGCCCGAAGCTATACCTTTAAAAGACATGTCAGCGGAAACCGTCGCTACTGCCCTTACGACTCACTGGATTGCTCGTCACGGGACCCCGTTGACCATCACAACAGACCAAGGAAGACAGTTTGAGAGTTTTTTATTTAGGAAATTGACTGAGAAGTTTGGAATCGAGCATACAAGAACTACCGCATATCACCCGCAAGCCAATGGTATGATCGAAAGATGGCATCGCACATTAAAAGCTAGCCTCATAGCAAGCGGAGAACCAAACTGGTTGGGGAATCTCCCTCTTATCCTACTCGGTTTGAGATCGACAGTTCGGGACGATTTAAAATGTTCACCAGCCGAACTCACATACGGTAGAACTCTCAGGTTACCTTGTGATTTCTTCACTGAGACTCCAAGGGAAGAACCTGACACTTATGTTGGACGTCTACAAAGAAAATTTGATGGCATAAAATCAACTCCTGCAAGTGCTCATGGTACAAGAAAAATCTTTATACACAAAGATCTGCCTACTTCTACCCATGTATTCCTCAGAACAGATGGAGGAAGAAGATCGCTCCAAAACCCTTACGAAGGACCATATAAAGTCGAAGAACGCGATGAAAAAACATTCGTCATCAGCGTAAATGGGAAACCGAAGCGTGTCTCGATAGATCGCCTAAAGCCCGCTTTTATACCAGTAGAAGACAACGTACCTATTTCTACATCTGTCCAGGAACCACTCCCAGAAAACATAACAAGAACAAGATCCGGTCGAAGGGTGCATTTCCCTGACAGATACCAATCAGTACGCAAATAAATGGCACTAAGGCAGTATAAATTCTTTTCAATATAAAGGCAATATAAATTCTTTTCAATATAAATTCTTTCTCTCATTTATATTCTTACAAATCCATATCAAATCTAAAATGATTTATACAAAACAGATTTATAAAAAATAAGTATAAAACACATAGAAAAACTCATTAGAATTCCAAAAAGCATATATTTTTTAAAAAAATTACTGAACAAATATACTAAAGTCTACAAATTTTGATAAAATTTTAAGCTCTAGTATTAGTACTATTATAATTCGTGTAACTAATGAAATTTTTTTCATTCTTCAACCATGTAAATAACATGTAACTAGTTTTAAGTCAACTTTACAATCGTATATTACACGATAAAACATCTATGTATAAGAAATCATTTAACGTTACGCTAAGATAAGCGTTCTCTTAGTAGGTTTTACAATAACAAAACCAAACATAATATATCAATCTTTAATATAGCACATATCGTTTATATCATTCTATAATGCAACATGTACTTAAGATAACCTTTAAATATAACTATAACATAATGTATGTAATATTGATCATGTTAACAAAATAACACACATTGATGTATCCATTCATGAATAACTTATCCAAGTTTCAAACCACCCCGCTAGACGCGTTGACTTTCACATGTATCTTTACTAACTTTTAACTAACTTTGATTACGTTTTGCGTATTTTTATAATATTATGGAATTTAACCATGTTCAGTCGAATGTTTGATGACATCCACATATCCGAATGAACATGTTGTTGAGATTTTAACATTTAAATCATACAATAATTTTTATACCATTTCTTTTAATGAAATGTAATTGCTTATAACAATATGATTATTTTTTATCCATATCCTATCAAGCGTACATGTCCCTCGCCTGATAGAATGTGTTGATAAAATTTTTTTTTAAACTATAAATTACTCCTTAAGTGTTTACAAAGGTATTAGCAAATACACATCAAGTTCATTTATAAAAACCATTATAAAAATTATATAAACTACACTTGTAAACAATTGATGAGATATTATCACTATAAAAATGATAGATTAAGGATTTCATACCTCATGTTCATAGAAAACGAATATGTTGTACATTTTATAATATCTACTACTTTCAAAATCTGAAATATTTGATTAGTTTAAGATCAAACATTCTAAACCTGTATTATATAATAAATAGTTTTAGCCATGTACTTTATCATATTCCAGTAATAGAGTACCTATTTACTTTACATGAATAATAAGCTATAGTTATTCTAACACTGTTATATTATCGGAACATAATATGTCTTATATTTACCACAAACTCAATATAACACATATTTATTACATATTTCCATTCCTACATAAAAAATTAGAACATTACGCACTTTGCAATAAAAAAGTAACATGTACTTCTAACCACTCCGCTGTACGCGTCGAAGTTAAAAACTATACTCTAAAATTTTATATAACTCATAAATACAAGTATTACATGTACCTAATTTTAAAATTTACTAAGTTTTTCATTATGTTCAAATGTTTTGTTTTTAAAAAATCTTTCAAACGCGTGCAACCAGATGTTCCTTGATGTCCACATCTGATTGAACGGGTTGAAAATTTTTTATCACATGATAATGATTCAATGATCCGTTCCAAATGCTTAAGGAAACATGATAATGTTATTATTAACTAAATTCATTATTAATTATTAATTTATAACTTCAATAGTTCTAAAAGGTGAATTATATACCTGTCATTGGCTAAGGCATACCACGTCTAAATGTTTAAAAAATACATAACACCTCCAATAACATCACGTTTCGTTAAGCAATTGACATTAATTTACACTATAAAAAAAATAAGAATAAAATAAAAAAACATGTATTTCGTACACGATTATAGTTTTAGCAAATTACCTGAAAGGGTGATTTGAATTAAAGCATAAGTGCGTGACACTCCTTGCTCCAAACAAAAAACGTTTGTTGACGCAGTAACTTTTAAGTATTTTCTCTCTAAACTAATAATTTTATTTGTTAATAATACACAATTGAAGTATTGTGAGGTATTTTTAATATTTATATTAATTTTAAGTGATACTAGTCGCAAACATCCTGTACATATGCTCCAAACATAAAGTTTGTAGATGCAATTCATTGATTATATACATAGTCAATCTAGTTGGAGCATACTCCTAGAAATAACATTATGTTTATAGCTTCAAATTCAAAATCCATGTTAAAATACTATATTTATAATGTTACACACATATTTCACAATCAAGTAAGTTTTTAAATTTAGCTTTAAAAGTTAGGTGACATACAATGTTGCATTTTTAATCTAATCCAGAAGTCAGCATGTTTCGTGTGGTGGGTGGTCCCACACAGAATAAACCAAGTTTATATAATGTATGTCAAATCACTTTTGAAACTGTTTATATTAAAATACAGAATCACTCTTCCTTCTATTTACGACTGTAAAATCTAATTTAAGTAATCATATCTAATGCATTTCAGAAAATATAATAACATATTGTTAAATTAAAAGCAGATTATTATTCGACACTACTCACAATACCAACATGTGATGTTTTTTCATTATATTTTCTAGAACGCATTGAAACCAATAAACTAATTTTACATTTATTTTTTATGTCGTTTTTCAAACTGGGAGGAAGGTATGTAGAGAACAGCCATAAAGTAATTTTGTATAAGGGTATCCCTGAGATCTGACAGCGCTTGCGGGCCAGACGCCAGAATAAACTCGTAGGCAACTTCATTCCCTTACTTGCGCCCTTTTGGGTCGTTCGTCGCTGTTCGCTGTCATTCTCGCCATTTTCCTTCAAATCCTTCTGAATCGAACTTTTGTCGTGTCATGCTTTGTATCCAACATTCAATAAACGTGGAGTCCGGAACCTCAACCTGTGTATTAATTTATCTTCATACCTTGGCTACATTAGTAAGTACGATTCTACCAAAATAAAGTTCTTGCCAAATATCTATGTATATCTATATATCTAGATAGATAGATTGTAGGACAATGATTTTAACATGAGAGATCATTTTTAAACTTAAGAAAAGAAAGTTGGTCACCTTGACAAATCGGCAATAGCCGAGCATTTAATTGAAACCGGCCATTACTTTGGATTTGTTCCTGAAGTCCTGAGAAGACCGAAAACTCATAAAGCACGCCTGATTACGGAGGCAATTGAAATTCATAAAAATCTTATAAATATTAATAGAGACGACGGAGCTAAACTTAATAGTTCTTGGTATCCTGTAATTAACGGTTACATCAAGGCTAAACGCAAAAAAACATGTTAAAGTATATTGTAGCGCCAGCTCGTATAGGAGTGGAGCTGGCGACACGGTATCGCTCCTAAGTAGATAAGTACTAACATCACCCCTAACTATTACACATCTGCACTGATGATGGACACTGCAACGCTGTCCGAAAAGTCGGCTAAAGAAGGAGGTAGCGCAACACGGCATAATACCCCAAAATCTAATTTAAAAAAAAAAATTTGGCTGTGAAAATCTAAAATCGTATTTTAAGAAAGGAGTTATAAAAAAAAATTATATTTGAAAAAAAATACACATAAGAATGAACATTCGAGAAACAAAAACTGAAAAATACAGCGATGAGATATGTTTACAAAAAATACAAGATGTATAAGAATAAGCATTTTACCGGATCAAAAAAACTCGCCAAGTTGATGTTAAATATTTCAACATCACCTAAGTATTGTTTTCCCACTTCGGAGAGTGGGCAATGTAATTACGTTTATGAATGCTGCAGTAAAAGAGTGTATTTTGTTGTGTTATTACCGTGGATGTTCGTAAGAATATGAGTTTTGGGAGATCGCAACTGTCAATTTTGGAGTTAAGTATGTTTTATAAAAAAGTTAAAATGTTTTTTTATGCCTCTCTTCTAATCAATGAATTTTTAAGTCTTTTTATAGGATATTTAATTTAAATTTATAAAAAGCAGATTTTTTTTGTATTCGCTCAATGTTATTAATGTGAATTTTGTAAGATGGAGACCAAATTACTCAGTTATATTCAATTAGGCTTCTAACTAGAGATACATATAATATTTAATGGTTTAAAAGGATTCTTTCACAACCTTCATTAAAGCGCTATTGCAATGATGGATGACTAAAGTAGCGGAGATTTGAACCTGCGGCGCCAAGATGGAAACACGACGCAATATTTTACTCAAATCCTAATCGGTCAAACCCTTTTATTTTCCAGTTGTTACTGACTGGATCTGTGAAATCGTGTGCCTGAATTTATGTGACTACTCCAATGGACCGTGCACGGTTACTCTCCCAGCGAACGGGGAACCTTGTTATTGTAAGTTATATCTTACTTACTATTATGCCATTCTATACTGCTTGATTTATCGAAATTCTGTTACATTTCATTCACGTGACGTGACGCTTTATTCATTTATCTGATTAACTCACGGGCTTTTTCTATTCCCATGTTTTTATTATTTTTAATTAATTACCATCGATTCAAAAAAATCCATAATTATATATACAGAAATAAGCCAAATGTAAACATGGAAATATTGGTTTATGTAAGAAGAGAACTGTCACGACCAATGTCGTGACGCGAGAGGGATGTGGAATGTTAATCTGAATTTTGCGAAAACCAGACAATTGACTGCGTTTTTAACTCAATCACTGGAGATGGCAAATGGAAGGATAAGTCCCTACCTTTTGATGTGTTCATCCGCTGTTTCTGAACCGATCTTAGTGATGGCTGCACCTCATTTCAATAATTGCACAACTTGGGCACAATTACCGATACTTTGGGGTTCATTAATTAGTATTTTATGCGATTAATAGCGAGACTTTAACTGCGAGATGTGACCGATGTCACTGCGATTTTTCAACACATACAATTAGGTAATTTTAAATTTTCGTGTCAATATTATAGGTAGGTTCCGCTTAGCTATGAAAAAATCGTCTTTATTTCCTTTTGTAGTAACTGAGTATGGACTTTTAAGGAAAGGAGGAAGACAAATGGATAATGAATGAATGAAGGACTTGGGAACATGGATTTAATTTTTAAACTGTTTCAGAACTAAACAAGAACTATGTATGCTGAATATTTCTTTATCTATCCCGCTAGAATGTGGATCTGCGCTCGAAGCCTTGCGGGCGGAGACTGATCAAGGATCTTCCAATATTTCCCCAGGCCGATACTTGATACAACAGGGAGTGGAGATGAATATGTGTGAGTGGGGCCGGAGACGTAAGTCAACCTCGGACGGCGAGCGCGGCGTCATTTACAGAATAGTAAAATAGTTAAATGAAGAAGTGCATGGGCCTAACCCGAATTCGACAAGTCAACAAAATGCTGATTTTTAAATAAAGATTAAATACTCAATCGGCGGCAATAAAAGAAAATAATTTGACATGTGATAGTTCGCTTTAATATTCACAGCCGATTGTAAGTGATCGCGTCTGTAGAAGTTTAGTTACCGGGTAATCTGAGTATTCATCCCCGATGTGTTAATGGCGGTATGTCCGACATAGTTTTGATATAATCGAAGACTATAATCATCATTCATCGTCCAACGAGATGGAATATAGTTAATTTGACGACACACATCCTAGCCGTATCCTCAACGCTGAGTATTTCCACAATCTGGTGGACTGTATTACTGCTACCTACCACATGTTGGAGAACGCCATGGGGCAAGGCATTCTCATACCACCTAATCATCCAGGAAGGAGGGAGGAGCTCGCAGACCAGACGCTGATGCTACGAGAGGGAGTTGGAGACTCCTCATTAATGATCTTGATTAATCGCATCGAGTGTGGATAGGCTCTAGCTAGGTAGCTTTCGAGTAGGTTGGTCCGCAGTAGTAGTTTCAATTAAAAGAAACCGAAACACATTCATCGCATTCATAGACCTAGAGAAGGCTTTCGACAAAGAATGGAAAAGACTCTTCTAGATTCTGAAGAGAATTGATATCAAATATAGAGATAGGCGAATAATCCAGGCGCTATACAAGAATGAGGCCGCTATAATTAGATGTGACAATGATACAAAAAAACCAGTATAAGAAAAGGGGTAAGACAGGGATGCTCTCCGTCACCTGTTTTTTTAACGCTTATATACAGAGTGCGATTGATGACTTGAGAGAGAGAATGAGTCACAGAAAAGGTGTAAAGATACACGGGCAAAAGGTGAATATGATAAGGTTTGCTGACGATATTGCTATGGTTGCTGAAAGCGAAAAAGAACTGCAAGAGGCCTTACCAACCATTCAAAACATTCTTCAAAACAACCTCAACATGAAGATAAAAAAAGGCAAAACAAAGATGCTGACTGTAGGCCGAACGCAACATCAGATGAGAGTAGAGATGTCAGGAGTTCCACTAAAGAACACCAAGGAGTTTGTCTACCTCGGGAGCAAAATAACATGGGACGGTTGGTCTAAGAGCGAGGTCGACAGCCATTTACACCAGGCTAGGCTTGCAATCAATAAAAGGTCGAAAATAATAGAATTGAATAATATAGACCTAAAACTGAGAATACTCCTTATCAAGACCTATGTATGGAGTATCTTGATGTACGGCTGCGAAAGATTGTGCCTATCCGAAAGAGATAAAAGGAGACTAGAGGCTTTTGAGATGTGGTCCTATAGAAGACTATTAGGAATTTCCTGGAGAGACCACATTACGAATGAGGAGGTTCTCCAGAGAATCGAAGGAGGAAGGCACCTGCTCAGGACCTTGTCCGAAAGGCGTGGTTCGGCCATGTAAAACGACAAGAAAGCCTCTTGCATGCCATAATGGAGGGTATGACCGAGGGGACAAACTCTAAGGGACGCCCACGCTGAGAGTACCTGCTGGTGGACGTGCGCTGTTCATCATATGCAGATTTCAAAAGAGCTGCATAAGACAGGGAAGAATGGAAGAGAAGAATAGAGGAAATTGACGCAAACTAATCCCAGGATTGAAAGCAGAGAAGAATAAGTTTCAATATATACTTTGTTATCAATTAATCCACTCTTTTATTTAACTTTTCAATAATTCACAATAATGTATAAAAAGAACAATGCCCACGCCCTGATGAAAGCGACTCTTGCCTACTGCACAGCTCAGCATTCTTTGTTTCAGACAAAGTTTGGCGTCCAAGTTTCCAATTCGGAAATAAAGCTGATCACTGTGATAATTAATTATACCATGTACCTTTATATTATTACGCAACCATTAAACAAGCGGTGCTTAAGTCATAAATAACATGACACACTCAGTAGGTAAGACACAAAACACATCCAGTGCTATTTTACTATTGCATCATACTTTAATACTTTTACATCATCGATCACAGTAGACATGGTCAACACCGCACTGAGATACATAAAAGCTGGAAAATCAGCAGGACGTCACGACGGATTGAGTATCGAACACATCAAACACGCTGGAGGACCAATTCTTCAACTGCTGGCGAGTCTGTTTACCGACATCTTAAAGAATGGATACCTACCAAATGACATGACAAGAACAATAATAACTTCCATTCTCAAATCAAAATCGTTGGACTTTACCTCCCAGGGTAGCTACAGACCGATTTCAATTGCCACCACCATCGTACGATTATTCGAACGTCTACTACTAAACCAGATCGGTCCCAGCTTGGAAACTAAGGACAACCAAATGGGCTTCAAACAGCAAATGTCTACCGATACTGCTATATTTACTGTGAAAAGAACCCTGGAATACTACAGGATTAAAAAGACCACCACGTATGCATGTTTTCTAGATCTCAACAAGGCCTTCGACAAGGTTTCTCACCCTCTACTATGGGATAAACTCAGGGAAAGAGGCATTTCACCGGCGGTGATACATATCCTCGACTTGTGGCATAGACAGCAGGAGAACTTAGTAAGGTAGAAAGATGGACTCTCCGAACCTTTCCTCCTGAAGAGCGGCGTTAGACAGGGAGGATGCATGTCCCCGATATTGTTCAACCTGTACATGGACGAACTCACCGACAGGCTAAACAATGCAGGGGTAGGCTGCCAAATTGGAGGACAGTTTCTGAACAACATCAGTTATGCGGACGACATGGTATTGATGGCACCATCCATAAGGGGCCTAAGTATTCTTTTAAAGATCTGCGAAGAGTTTGCTGAAGAAACAAACATGCAATACAACCCCACTAAAACGGCTCTATTGGTCGTAAGATATAGACAAGGACCAAAAAATATTCATATTATTATTTCTTTTGTTTTCCTTCTACTACTATTAGCTTATTATCTTTTTTTGTTTCGTATACATTCATATCTACCTTCTTTTTCTTTTTTCCTTTCAAATACTTTGTACATGTATGTGTATATTATACCCTTATGGAATGTGTGGGATTGCACTCTCCTCCCCACATACTGGAATAAAAACTTATTTATTTATTTATTATTTATTTAACAGTTAATGCCCATCCTTGTTGATGGTTTCTTATGCTTAACACCCCCACTATTTATATTTACCGTAACAAATAGCACCCAACATCTACCCTTCTTAGCAGTGTTTTGTGAGCCAAAAATCTTAAAATTTAAATATAACCATCATTGTGAAATTTAAAGATGATGGCAATAAACGATGCCAGGCAAGTGTGAGAGGAACAAAGCAAGTACTTAACGGACTAACTAAAAGGTACTTAGCCAGTGTCGACATTGGTTTCAAAGAAAATCTTTATGAAGGGTATTTTGAGTGATATTCTATATTCCATTACAAGAACCAAAAGTTATCACATATTGAAAATTTTATAATTATTTAATAGTTTTAAATAAATACCGCACGATACCAACAACATATCAATTTGGGATTTGGAGACGGGTACCGCCTCCCCGAAAACTATTTATTGAATAATCAACACCTCTGCCATAGGTTTTTCCAAGTGGGTCGCTACGTTTGGTGCAAGGGTGCCCGGGTACATGGGATGAGGTTGTCTAGGTCTTGGCGGCGGGTGCCCATCTTCTATCTAGCAGATCTAGAGACCAATCAAGATACGTGTCGAATCAAGAGAGACTGTTTGAGTGGTGTTTTTTGACCTCTCCAGCCGGGCTCTCTCCATTCATCGCCAGGAATTCATTGATACGTGCATCACTTCTGGTCACACTGACCCCCAGATTCATACCCACCCCTCATCAATTTGGGAGGCGTGTATGGGTACCGCTGCCCCAAGAACTATTTATCCAGATGCCATAGGTCACCCCTAGTGGTTATCTACGTTTGGTGACTTAGCAAGGGTGCCCGGGTTGATGGAGTGAGGTTTGTCCCGGTTTTGACGGCAAATGCATCTGCCCACTAGTTGCCTGGCATGGCGGATCGGCAGAGAATGGTCGAGGGAGTCTCTTTGACTTCTCCAGCCATACTCTCTCGACACATCGCCTTGCGCCGCAGTGGGAGGGACAGATTCGTACCACTGTCACTCCTGGACACACTGATACCCAGATTTCTACCCACCCCTAATACCTTTTTCCTTCCTAGAAATTCCTCTCCTTCCTTTCCTAAAAAGACTCCTCACACAGCATCCCCAAAGATGGCATTATTTTTCTCAAGGCCTCCTTAAAAAAAACACCAAAAAATGTTACAATCGGTAAAGTTGGAATACTAGAGTTATTGATATATATCAATTTGAAAGATTTTGTCTTTTTTAACAGGTCCCGTGCCATCAACGCCACCTCTGCCATCTCCACCATCTACTACAACAACTTTAGCACCAAGTAAGTTCAGCGTCCAAATAAATTTACATAAAGCTGATTTTGACACTTATCATGTTGACCCCTCAATAGTGGAAGTTCTTTTTTTATAAATGTTCAACTAATTTCACCATAAGCAAAGTTAAATAAAGCTTACTCTGAGCTCACAAACACGTCGCGTCGTCTTAAAAAAAAACATACAAACAATCGCATGTTACAAATAAGCTCATAATATTACAATTATTCTACAACCATCATTATAGTTGGGAGTGTCAGGACCTTAAGCCTAGAATGGACTGCCGTATGATTTAAGAATGATCACTCGGCAGAATTTAGAGTTAAACGTTAAACTCCCCTTTTGCGACAGGCGACATAAGAAAAATATATATAAGCATTTTTTTATTTATTTCTAGGCTTTGTTAAGGTCATTTCACGGAAATGTTCAGTCCTAAAGTCTTTTAAAATAAATATTAACTCAACCTTCGCATTAATCTTCTTGTAAATGTAATACCAACAGTGATGGGGATAGCAAATGTAAAATCATGCAATGTCCAATATGTGGAATAGGGTATATGATAATATTTTATATAGGGTAAGTTTAGGCGTGAAAGTGTAACAATAACAAACACACACTTTTGCATTTTTTAGTATTATTATTATTATTAAGACGGTAAACAAACCAAATTATTTTTGTTTGCTCAATACTCACATTTTAATAATTTCCGGCGAATTCGTAACTATAATAACTTTTTTTATTTCCATGCCGCATAAGCAATGTGAGTAATATATATTTAAGATTAATAAAAACATTACCTTACCACTAAAATATTTTACGTACAACGATTTTAAAACTTTATAATCTGTTTTTCAACTATAAAGTTAGCGGTAAGCACCAGATTTTATTTTTCTAGACGATAAACTAATAACTTCGGGAGGACAACATGTAGACACATTTTAAATATTTGTAACACGTTCTTCAGAATTAATTAAAATGAACGTGGCAGAAAAATTAAATCTCCAGGCCTGCTAGGGTGAATTCGACCATACGTTTGTACAATAGGCCGTGCCGCGGCGGATATTTGTTTACGCGCTTTCTTCACTTACATCGTTAAGATTCCCACATTATTTTTCTTCTTCTTCTTTTCTTTGATACGGTAAAATCGACAGTAAGTCTGTCTAATACACGGGTCACGGGTCGCAATTTGTATACACGGCTTTTTTACTTACGTCGCGCGTCGTTAAGATTCTGAATATATTTTAGGGTATATTGTTATCTTAACATAGTGATTGTTATTCGTTGGATGTCTAAGCTATTGAGATTTAAACCTGATGAGCCTGGATGTTCACCGTACACCAATCGGTCAAACCTTTTATTTTCCAGTTGGTGACTATAGCTGTGAACTCGCATGCCAGTATTTATGTGACTACTCTAAGGGACCGTGCACCTTCCAACTACCAGCTGAAAATGATCCTTGTTATTGTAAGTTATAACTAACTTATTTTTAGAACGGGAAATATCCGGTATCTACAATTATTGAGACCTTGCCCGGAATAATGTTGTATTCAACAAAAATATCAATGTTGAGCTGTTATTGATGGAATTATGGGAAAGGTGTTTATTTTTACCAAATCACCACTTCCATATGTGTCACGGGAGTTAAATAAATGATTAGAAGGTTTTAATAGATTCTCTTTTTATTGTAATAGTCAAACACAATCGCGACACAATATTAAATAACAGAAAGTTGCAGGGCTAAATCTGATAGCTGTACACACCAGGACAATTCGGGACGGAATATTTTTGGGGTAGCATTTGGAACTACATCTAGTCTTTCCGGTGTGACCAGCATTCAAAATTGCCAGTACATAAAACAAATTGTACTTTAACAGTACCTTGCCATATACCTCCCCCCCAGCATTAGAGTGCGGGAAAACAAAAGAAAATTTAAGTCGATTGCTGAAAAAAATAAAATATATAAACTAGCAATCTGATATGGCAAAGCATGTGAACACTATAAGGTCGTTGCATATTTGAACAAATATTATTAAGAGCTATGTAAAATTATAACATTATGTATAAATATTTAAAACTTTTGTAATGACATAATGGAGTTTTGTAAAATTGAAATTTACATTACACTTTGTATTGAAATTTATGTAATTTATAGTATACAATGGTACAATAATTAGATTACTCGTAAACACAATAAAATAACAAATAATACAGAAAATCTTGTGAATTAAACAAAATGTTACTGTTTTCTGCGTAGAATATTTGAAAATGTCATACTGATGAACTGGATCATTTATAAACAAGTGTAACTTCTTGTGAAACATTAACAGCCTTACTAAAAAAAAAACCACAGCGCGACCGATTAACTGTGTTATGCAATAACATTAATATACCTCGTATACAATTAAACACGTTTTATTACCAATAAAGTTACTTACGTGGTCACGCTGTTTAAACGCATTAAGATGTGACAACGTTGTATATGGTTTTAATTTACTAGGAAACAATGTTGTTTTAATTTTTCTCCGCAAGGGGCATTATTGGCGCGCCTATGCGCAGTGGCGTAGCTAGCATGGGTGGCACCCGGGGCGGAAAACGCGGTGTCACCCCCCCCCCATAATTTTTTTTTTTTGAGAAATTCAAAACACAAATTTTGACTTCCTAAAATATAAAAAACATTTCTAGCTAGTCAAATATGTAAAAAAAATTGTTATCCTCAAAATTAAAACACGTTTAAAAGCACTAACAGAATAACAGCTTTTTCAACAATCGATAGGTGATAATTTCCTTTGCGAGTTCCAGTCAATCACAATGTACGAAAGAAATGCGAATGACACAGGGGAAAAGCGAGGAATATTTCACGGGAATCCCCAATAAATCAATAGTAAGAGCTAGGAACGAAAATAAAATAACAGAATTTTTGGGGAATGCTGACCGACCGAGCCATATAGCTAGAAATAACAAAGTTCCGTGTGGAGTCTTTAATTCTAATATGCTGCAAAAATCTGAAGAAAACCATTTGCTGTCATGAGAACATAATAACCAATACTTTGGTTAAAACCAGTTTTGTGTTCAGAGTGTAACGATAAAATTTCAATCGTGAAATAGTAAAGGGGGCGTTCAAGTATAACGTTACGCAATTATTGAAAAATTTTGACCCTCTCTCCCCCCATGCAACGCGTCGTAATATTTTTCTGCACCCCCCTGCCCCTAAACGTTACGTAACACCAAAGTGACTATTTTTACCTAAAAGTCTCAATTAAATTGCGCAAAGTACTGGAAAGTCGCTTTAATACCTTTTTCTTATTTTAATCGCGTTTGCGGTAAAAATAAAACAAGAGATTTCAAACTCGCAATAGGTATATGCGTATATTGTTTATTTTATTGTTTTAAATTGTAATTCATAAACAAATTGGGAAAATATTATTATTTTTATCGGCCATTCATTCCTTCCGGATCTCCACAATTCAATACTATCTTACCTTTAATATACCTACATCCTACAAGGTTTTACAACACATATTTTGTTTTACATTCGCTACACTGAGGAGGCCCTGAAGAAAGTAATTTTACAAAGGTTTCCATATGGAGCATCACTTACTCCACTATGATTCATAAGCTTACTCAGAGTGGAATAAAACCTTTTTCATTATCTGAATGCAGTTATACAAGTCCTCAAAACGAAGATTTAAAAGTCCACAATATGATTCACAGAAGAGAAAAACCTTTTTCATGTCCTGATTGTAACTATTCGTGTTCACAAAAGGATTTACATAAGAAGTCAGTTACTGACTCAGTGTAGAGAAAAGCCTTTTTCATGTTCCAACCGCAACTATTCATGTACTATGAAGAGAAATCTAAAAATCACACTTTTACCGACAGTGGAAAAAAACCTATTTAATGTCCTGACTGCAACTACTCTTATTCTCGAAAAAAATAACTAAAACGGCACTTGCTAACTCACAGTGATGAAAAACCTTTTTCTTGTCCCGACTGTAACGGTATTTAAAAATTCACATGCTTACCCATACTGGACAAAAACCTTTTTCATGTCCCAACTGCAGTAATACAAGTTTTCAAAGGGAAGATTTAAAAATCCGCAGAACGATTCACAGAAGAGAAAAACCTTTTTCATGTCCTGATTGTAACTATTCGTGTTCTCAAAAGGGATATATAAGAAGTCAGTTGCTGACTCAGAGCGGAGAGAAATCTTTTTCACGTTCCAACTGCAACTACTCATGTACTATGAAGAGAAATCTAAAAATCACACGTTTACCGACAGTGGAAAAGAAACAATTTCTTGTCCTGACTGCAACTATTCTTATTCTCGAAAAATGTAACTAAAACGGCACTTGCTAACTCACAGTGATGAAAAACCTTTTTCTTGTCCTGACTGTAACTATTCATGCGCTACAAAACCTACCTACCTACCTTGTTTTTCAAACCGGTCTTTCAGCACTAATAAACACGCTAACACAATAATAACTTCTTCACTAATTCACGTCAGTCCATCGATAACAATTCACTTCACCAGTCTACGTTAATCACAACATACGAACGAAATTAGAATGACACAAGGAATATTTCAGGGAAATCCCCGACTGAGCTAGGAACAAAAAAAACATTTTTCGGGAATCCCCGACCAAGCAAGCCATAGAGCAAAATAACAGCCTTTGTTAACGTGCAAAATATTTTTTACGGCAACTTTGTACTTTCGTAAGTTTTTTCTCCACGTTCGAGTGTCACCCCCTCCTCGGGTGGCACCCGGGGCAGTCCGCCCCCCCCCCCGCCCCCCCCTCGCTACGCTAGTTATGCTATGCGTTAGTTCTTCGGCCCGCGACAGCCCGCGATGACAAAACTGCTCGGTGTGTTTTATGGCGGGATATCGAAAATTTTGTGATTTTACTTAATAATTTCTATTGTAGTGACGAATTTACTCTTCTGTTCACATAATGGATATATTTACCATGTTATTTGTGTGGTTTAGACCAGTTTAATCAAGTTATTGTACAAACGCCGTACTTTCAAAGTTGAACTGTCAGAATATTGTTTTTTATAGGTTACTTAAAAGATAAAATTTTCATTTTAAAATCTTTATTTTAAAAGAGAATTCCTTAAAAGTGATAATGTTTTATAATATTAAAATCTAATACATGTGTTCGTAAACGTATCAAAAAAATAACGTCTTTAGAGATGCAAGAAATCTGTTTTAAATTTCGGTATTATTTCTAAGTTATTTTTTTGGCAATAAACAAAACTTTTAAATTTTTTATTATTTTTTTATTGTTTACACGATGAAAAAGTGAGGTGATAGTTTCCTTCCAAATTTATTACATAAAAGGACTGTGTTTTTTAAATTTTGATTTTATTTAAATTTCTCTACATTTTGGTCAAAAATGCTGTGGGGGGAAATTTTTTTCCATTTTTTTCCGAGTTTGAATCTTAAAATATGGCAATTTTTGAAAGCTAAAGTGTATTTCAAATACACAAATCTAAAAGGTAATTTTATCTAGTTTTCATAAATAGTCAGGCCCGGACTGGGACCATTTGGGGCCCTCCGCTAAAACCTGTAAAGGGGCCCCCTAACGTGGGGTGGGGGGGGGGGGGTTGCCTCCCCGGGATAATTTTTGAAAATTAGGTGCTTGAAAACAATGAAGCGTTTCTACGCTGTATTGGCACCTATAAATACCTATAATACCTATTGGTCCGTGACGTTGGACTAATGACCTTATACATTATCTGGGGGACTGCCGGGCAAACGACGATCATGACGGTCATCCTCTATTTTTTTACCTTTTTCAAATGTTATATGTTTTATTTACTACACTTTTTATTCTTTTTTTTCTCTTCACACTCAGATGCCTGCAGTCTCAGAGTGTGTGGTCTCCTGCTGTTTATTTTTCAAATATATTCTGTTCTTTTCTCTATATTATATTTTCATGTTTACTAACACCAGTAGTATTAGTTTTTCTTTTTGACTATTACAGCTTAGACTGTAGGCGATCCTACATTTCCGCCACCTAACAAAGTATGTAGGGACATTGAAGGTCTAGATTCGTTTTAATAAATGTAGAGTCGTTCAAAAAAAAAATTAGATTCTTGCGAGAGCTCCGAAGGGGCGACCATAAGTCGCCTATACCGGGGCGGGACAGTGGTGGGTACTTCAATGTATTGGCACCTATAAAGAAGAAGAAATTCAGATAGGTTTTTATACGAATATTATGATTTTCGACTTTTGTTGACTTTATTATTTATTGAAATAAGAAATTCACAGTATTTTTAGGATACCACAACACTACTAAACAAATGCTGTAGAACTGCCAAAAATTATTACGGAGATCAAAATAAAGGGCAGGATTTTATTCACAACAAAGCATTAATGAATTATGTCAAAATTATTTGTGTAGTAAAAATAATGACAAACGGATTTTAGGGATTAGAAAAATAATACTTAACATAAAAAAAATCCTGTGTGTTTAACAGTTTACAATGTTGTATACTAGAATAGAAGGGGTTTAACTTAACTGAAATGATTCGACATTTTGCTTCCCTAGCCCTAAAGTAACAGTTTCTTTGTAAGCAACTCACTTGTAAAAGCTACTTCATCTATTATTTTATTTTTGTCCAAATTATAAAAAAAATCCCTCTCAACATTAATAAAAAGCAGACTGGACATAAAGTCTTGGCCTAAGGACGACCGAAGTCGATTTTTGACGATTTTAAGTTTATAAAAAACTCGTTCACTGGTGACTTGGGTACAAGGTATGGAAAGAACAAATTTATATACAATATACAGGTTGGTAAACAGTCCAGATTGAGTAAGTTCAAACAGAACAGAAAAAGCACATGTCAAACACTGGAAACGTTGTCTATTTTCAGAGCAGTAAGTGTCAGCATTTGTTTCCGCTGTCGTTGGGTCCAAATCGTCTTCTTCGTCACTGCATCTGTCTCCGTAGTTCTCAGTGGACTCTGACTCTATGAAGTTGCTGTATTGTTGTGCAAACCGTCGCAGCTCTATCAACAGCCGACTTCTTTCAATTTTACACAGTTTAGAAACAATGTGCACAACTTCTGTGGGAAATGTTTGGATTTTCAAGATAAAGTCAAACTTTTTGGGGTCCAACCAGGGCCGGATTAACCATGTCGGGGCCCCTAGGCAACGCACGACTCGGGTCGGTTTTCTCGCAAACAATATTTCTGAAGTTTGTGAACATCATAACTATTATAACTCAAAATCTTGACTTGACTTGACCAATGCGATGAGTTTTTTTTACCATTTTATAATAACAAATTCACCGAAATTTTTAAGCGAAAATCACGTTATTCTCTTCAAAATGCTGCCAAAAATAAAAATAAAAAATCGAAAAAAAACTCCCTCTGACTACCTAGGAAAACATATTACGTTACTTGGTGTATGCAAATCTAATGTATAGTTTTTTAATATGTTGTCAACCAGGTTGAAAAACGAGTTAAAAAACTTTCGAGAAAAACGCTTTCAAAGTTTTGCTGAGGATAATTCAACATACAAACTGTTTAAACGGTTTCATATAAAATGCGGTATCTCCATCAATTTTACCAATTTCCTCAAATAGTGAGAGCATTATTAACAATGCATCTTTCAGAAAATGAAATAAAAATATTTTTTTTGCAGTGTCCTTAAAGCCTTGTTTAGGATTTGACCAAGGGAACATGGTGGCGTTTAGAGGCCCCCCAGAGTTAGAGGCCCGTATGAACTGAATAAAAAACTTGTAAAATTTCATCAAATTCACTAAGGGGGGAAGCTTGTACAATATTTATATTTTAAACGTATAATTAGAAATAAAACAAAACAAATGCCAATATAAACCACACACGACACCTTCAATCACTTCAGATACTAAGTAATGTTGCAACAAAAAGAAGGAAAGAAAAGTAAAATACAACTATGATTATATATTTGTTTTAATTATAGACTTTTTATTTATTGTTTGTGCATAATGTGAACTTTAGTTATTTATTGGGTTATAAGCAAATTATTATTGTAATTTTGTTGTTTTCTTTAATGCGTGTACATAATGTTATTAACCTGTAAATGTTTCTAATAAAAAAAATGAAAACATCTTGAAAACTGACTTTTTCCGAAACTTTGTTGCTCACCAATTGAAGCAAGTCAGTTTTTCTCGGGACGCGGGGCCCCTAGCCGATGCGGGGCCCCTAGGCAGTTGCCTACTCTGCCTTAGGGATAATCCGGTACTGGGTCCAACCAAGAGCAATCCTGTAAAAACGTCTTTGTTTGCTCAAAATCTTTCTTCAATACTCATCCTCGCACAGTCTAAAGTATCAAAATATACAATTTTGTAATGTTGAACTGTTGAAATAGAGTCAGTTTCATCTTTTGATTTTTCACCGGGCATTATAACTACTAACAAGACAATTTTTTTGTACGTTTTGTGGGGCCCCTTCGGGGCCCCCTCATGCCGGGGGCCCTCCGCGATCGCGGACCTGCGGACCTGGCCAGTCCGGGCCTGTAAATAGTATTTGTTTTTACAACACCTTCAAAAATAAGAAATTGGAGGGGACCCCACCACTTTCCCAACGGCGTTATAAGGAAACATATGGTTTCCTCCTTCACCGCACACGTCAAGACTCTATTTTTTTTTTAACGAAGCTACATTTATTTGAACGACTCTAGACCCTCCAATGTCCATGCATACGGGGTTAGTAAGCAGTATGCAAGTACTTACATTAACATTATACAAAAGATAAATAAAAGTAGCAGCCCGTGGAATGATTCTTCTGAAATCTATAGAGAAAAATATATACAGATAAAGGTGTTAGTAAATAAAGAAAAATAAGAGCTGCGCCCGGTTGAGGAGACCTGGTTAAGATAAATAACGAAAAAGTAACAGTAATAATATAATGCAAGTATTTGCAAAAATAACTGAGAGAAGAAAAGGCATAAAAATAAAATATGTATACAGAGAAGGTATTCCACAAACCACCAGGCAGTCCCAATGACAATGTGTATGGCTATCGGCCCAACCGCAGACGAAACCCGGAGTCCGCGCCCTTTAGCCGACTCACCGATTTTGCCACGAAGAAATATATGTGGGAAAGAAGAGGAAGTTTTTGAAGACTCGGGGAAAAGATCAGCGTCGGATTGTCGGAGGGGGGGCGGAAGGACGTCGAGACCGCAAAATAAGAAATATATAGAACATTCAAAATACTATGGAAAAATTACAAATATCGTTCGAACATCAATGGTTAAAACAGAGATAAACTACCCTCTCAGGCCGCGGAAACCATGTGTATTTCTTTTAAAGAACAAATTTTTAATTAGTAATGTTTTCACATCCGCCGCCGTTTGTCAATTGAATAAAATTTTCACTGGGTTTTTTAGTAAGGCTGTAAGACGAGGAAAGTTTGTTATACAATGTAAAGTTTGTTCAACGTCGTTTCGATTTTTACAAAAAGTTTAGAAGAAATGAATAAAACATAATTTAGCGGGTGATTTCAATTCACGCAGCGCTTTGGAAAAATTAAACACATAAATTATCTTCGACGTGTTCTTACAGATGTCATCGCTATTTTTAAGTACACGGAAAAATAATAACTAGTACATAATATGTATAACGTACGTCCTATGTTTGTAGAGAGGTGGTATATAGGGGTCACATGCAAAATGTGGAAAAATAATACGGCGTCACGTCTCTATAAACAAGGAGTATAAAAATATTTTCTTAATAACTAATATAAAAACATGGTTATGGATTTTCTCGGTGAGAATAGATTTGTATGTACATCTCAATATTGTAAATTAATTAACTTAGAGCTCAAAAATTAATGAAAATTTGTATACTCTAGGAAATTGGTTAGCCAAGTAAGTATTTTTAAAATCCTGTTGAAAGATGTGCTTTTGATTTTGACATGTTTGTAAATATTTGCATGAAATATAATGAATTATACTTTAAAAAAAATGTATGCCATTTATCCTCTATGTCTATGCAGACTGGAATCTGTCTGTGAAACGAACTGTCCGACCAGACCTAGTTGTAGTCATTTTTACAGGTACAGGTAAAGGTTTTGCGACAGATGTGGAGATAGGTAGGTACCTCAATTTCAGCGGGAAGGAAAGCGGGTTTCAGCCTGTCAATGGAAACTCTTTTGGGCTTTCCTTTTACGTTAATAACGTACGTTTTTGCGTCCCTTTCTTCTACCTTGTATGGACCATCATAAGGTTCTTGGAGTGGTTTCCGTCCAGCGTCGTTTCGGAGAAAGACGTGGCTGGAAGTTGGGAGGTCCTTGTGCACGAAGAATTTTCCCGTACCATGTGAGTTGGCAGGAGTGGGTTGAATGTCTTCAAATCTTCGTTGCAGGCGGCCGACATATGTGTCAGGCTCCTCGCGTGGCGTTGTTGCGAAGACGTCGCTGGGTAACCTTAACGTCCTACCATAAGTCAATTCGGCAGGTGAGCTTTTGAGGTCTTCCCCAACTGTAGTTCTCAAACCAAGCATGATTAGAGGTAGATTTTGTAACCAGTTCTGATCTTCGTGAGCCATTAATGATGATTTCAGCGTGCGGTGCCACCTTTCTATCATGCCGTTTGCCTGAGGATGATATGCGGTGGTCCTTGAATGTTTAATGCCGAATTTTTCTATCAGTTTCTTAAAAAGATGAGATTCAAACTGACGTCCTTGATCTGTTGTAATGGTTTCTGGAACACCATGATGGGCGATCCAGTGGGAGATCAGGGCAGTAGCGACAGTCTCAGCTGTCATATCCTTCAGTGGAATTGCTTCTGGCCAGCGGGTAAATCTATCAATTATAGTGAGTAGGTATTGATGTTCACTGCACACTGGTAGAGGTCCGACCAAATCAATATGGATGTTGCGGAAACAGTCCTCTGGTAGCAAGTACGTTGCTGTGGGTGCAACTGTATATCGGGAGATTTTGGATTTTTGACAAGCGATGCATTGCTTTACAAAAATTTTAATGTCTCTAGCCATGTTGGGCCAGACAAATCTCCTTTTCACTGTGTTGGTGGTTCCTAATATACCTGGGTGGCATACGGAATGGATGCATTCCATCACTTGAGTCCTCATCGTCTTCGGTACGAAGGGTCTGACATGTCCGGTGGATATGTCACACCATACGGATGAGTCAGTGCCAGGGATTATCATTTGACGTAGAACAAGGGAAGAGTCCTCAATTGACTTAGTAAGT
This sequence comes from Limnephilus marmoratus, assembly GCA_917880885.1. Taxonomy (NCBI): domain Eukaryota; kingdom Metazoa; phylum Arthropoda; class Insecta; order Trichoptera; family Limnephilidae; genus Limnephilus; species Limnephilus marmoratus. The sequence goes on from OU862907.1 coordinate 61,162,837, forward strand.
TCGTCGCCGTGACTCTGTTCTTGTCCCATTTGTCCATAGTCAATAGCAGAAGGACTTGATATTTCTTCTATGTGAGAAAGGGTGTCTACTACGGTGTTCTCATGTCCAGGAATGTGTCTGATGTCTGTAGTAAATTGCGCAATGTAATCCAATTGTCTCTCTTGGCGTGGAGAGCTGGAGGCTCGCTTTTTGCTGAATGCGAAGGTGATTGGTTTGTGGTCTGTGTAGATTGTGAATACACGACCTTCAATATTGTTTCGAAAAAATTTAATCGCCTCGTAGACACCAGTGAGTTCACGGTCGAAGGTACTATTATTATTGTAAATAACAATTTTACAAAGTATAAAATGAAGTCGCTCAAAATGTATGTGCGCATTGATCTTTTAAAATAAGCAACGGATTTTCATGCGGTTTTCACCAATAGATAGAGTGATTATAGAGAAGGTTTATATTTATAATACATGCTTATTATAGTAGAGAAGAAATTCAAATATTCCATTCAGGCAGCGGGCAGCGGGCAGCGGGTAGCAGGCAAGCGGGTGGTGTGGATTTTATAAAGGTTGGGTAATGGTGTTGTGTTTCGTTAGCCACAGCAACGTGTGGCCGGGTCTGCTAGTTTTAAAAATAAAATGTTATGGAACATATTTGGTTCCGTTTCTTCAATTTTTCACAGAACTAGAATATTGTTGGAAACAACATTCTTCCGGACAAGGGGTACGTACTCTTCTATCATTCTGACTCTTGACATGGCCCGACTTAAGTACCTACCTGATTCACTCGAACGTGCCTTGTCTTTCTCGGACGTCCCCGATTTCTTCTACCATTTACATTTGTTTGTTTGTTTTTGAATATTTATTTAGACGTATGCTACATTTTATCATACATCTTGTAAGAAAATATATACAAATACAATTTAAATATACAGTTACATTTTTACAAACATTTTAAGAGGAAAAAAAAGATTACTACATAAAAAAAATCGTTTTAAAGAAAACAGATAACTTTGACTAAAATAAAATTGGTAATAATAAAAATATTTATATAATACGAAAACAGATGACTAAAATAATTTTGGTAAGATTGTTAAAAATCAAAAAAACATTCTTTACGTATAATGCACATATGAAAACTGCTAAGATTTGAGGCTTCCTTTACGGCATTCGGCAGGCTGTTATAAAGTTTTGTCCTTTATACAACGCGCTATTTTGTGAGCACGAAAGTTTAGTTGTAGGAAGCCTAAAGTCTCCGCGTCTTTTCGTAGGATTATTGAAAACATTTTCTTGAAACATAATATTACTCTTAAGATAATTTGGGAGCATATTATTTTTAAGTTTGTATATTATTGTTAACGCATTATGTATTATATGTTGTTTTGTTATCATCATATTTAAATTTTGTAACGTAATTTTTACTCTAGTAAAAATGTTGCGTTTTATAATCATCCTCATCCTCCTATTTTGTATAACCTGTAGTTTATTATTTTGGACTTCGTTACATAGGAATAAAACACGATAACAATAATTAAGATGCGGAGTTACAATAGAATTTTTAACAAAGCGCGTTGTCTTGAGATCCAAGTTATTTTTCATCCTTTTTAGGAATCCAACTTTTTTAGCAATTTTCTGTGTTATTTATTTTAAGTATTCGTCGAATTTTAATTTATCATATTTAATACTGCTAACTCTTTCTATGCTTTTGTTATTAATTTTTAGTACTGCCTGCTCGTTTCCACCTAGGTAATCCACAATTAAAAACTCAGTTTTCGTAACATTCAATTTGAGTTTGTTTTGGTTTAGCCAAAGCGTCACATAATTTAAATCAATTTGCATTTTTTTCAATGGCATCCTGTAAATTTTTACTGGCTATATATAACAACGTATCATCAGCAAACAGTTAACTTGCACAATGTTTTAACACTGATAATATCATTCATGTATATAATGAACAACAATGAACCTAAGACAGAACCCTGCGGAAAAACTTTATTAGTAATATGTGGTTCAGATGTTATACCACCATATTTCGTTACTTGTGATCTTTCTGATAGGTAATCAACAAACCACTTATTTTCTTTTCCATTAATTCCAATCTTACTTAATTTTTTTATTTAACTATCTCTGTCGATTGTTTCAAATGCCCGCTTCAAGTCTAGAAATACTGCAATAATTTTACTTTTTTATCTCTAAAATTTTTTCACTTATCTATAACATAGTTAATAGCAGTTTCTCAAGAAAATTTATTTCTAAAACCAGATTGTTGTGGAACTAATATCTGCTTGGCCTCAACATATTCAGTTAATTGCTCCTTTACAATGTATTCCAGTATTTGTTCATATTTGGGTTGTGAGCGGTCATCGGTTGTGTAATCTCATCAAATGAAAGAGGAGGCTGGTTAAAACATAGCTATATTGTTTAGTAAACACGAATACAACAGCTTGCAAAATACATGTCGGAACAAGCAAAACAATGCCTAGCTGAATAATTCCTAACAACGAAATCTCTCTCTCAAATCCTCCCTGGGACTGGGAATGCGTCGATAGGGTTTCCGTAAATTACTTTGAAGGACACATTATAAACAGTGGAATCGACTTACAGTGGGTCATCGGGAGAAAGGAAACCAGGAGGCAGGCCATGGTCAGAATAGGCAGTTCCATCACTATACACGGTGGTGTCAACTCAACATGGAGTCTCACACCTGCGGCCCGTAATTACTGAATTTAAATCGAGTTCGATAGTTTAGTCGCGTCGGCCATTGTTTCGGCAACTTGCGAGGGCAATTTCACGTGGGGGCGGCGCACGGGTGACGTGTCCGTTCCGTACCGGGAGTAGCTTCTGACTGAGGGCAGGGTGTAGGTGCGCCGTACTTCTTTTGCTAGCGGGGGGGGGGGAGGAATGTCCGGTATGCTTGAGTAGAACGCCGGCTTTTAGGGACTACTTTGTTTACTTCACAATACCGTCCTTTTGCTTAATGTGTACCGTAACAGGGTTCACAATTGATTGGCCTAAAGTCGTAAAATTTTTTTGGGTTATCAATTTTTGGGATGGGCGTTATTACAGATGTCTTCCAAGTTTTGGGTAATACTCCAGTATTCAAAGATTCATTGATAATTTGGACCATCGATTCATCAATAATGTTTATAAAGTCTTTGATTATATTTATTGATATACCATCTGGGGATTCATTCGTCTTCATATTACTCATCACCCTCTTCACGTACGGTAAATCTATATTTTTAAACTTTAATTCTTCATCGGTGCATATAGGTTCGTCTAGTTGGTTCTGTGGATCTTGTGGAATACTTTCAATTAAAAGATCTATGCTTGAATAAAATGCTTGTTAAATTTAGTCGCTATCTTCTCTACTTCTTTTTTAGTTCCATCTGGAAAATCAATTGACTTTACAATTTATTTTTGTTTGCCCTTTATGATTTCTTTAAGTGTTATCCAAAGTTTTCTTGGTTCATTCTGTTGTGTTTCTAATTTTTGCTTAAAATAATCGCATTTTGGTTGATTAATTTGTTTGGAATAATTATTACGAACTTTTTATATGCATTCCATTTTTCGTCGGATGGTTCCAATTTTGCTGCTTTATATAACTATATTTATAAAACTATAGATGCATATTATATTATGATATAAACGATTTTTTTTCTTTGTATACTGTTAATTATCCATCAATTGATCTATATGTATATAAATTTTTTTTTATATATTATTTAAACTTATATAAAAATTAATATCTACATTTGTTGTCTCCGCCTTTTTAACACGAGCTTTGCTCAAAATAAAGGTGTAAGACGTATTAAAAAATGAATTTTTTTTTCAAAAAACTTTATATTATACACAAAAACATGAAATTTTTGTAAAATTTATTAAATAAATAAAAAAAAATATGCATTATGTATTTGTTGCTGAAGATTGTGTAATGGTTTTGAATACTATTTATTCGTACCTAATCTAACCTTAACCCTTTTCATTGGCATAATTTTAGTGACTGTTCTAGCAAAAATATTGACGAAGTTCTCTGCTTTGTCATTTAGGTTATTTGGTTCAGTAACTTGAGAAATTCTATTGTGTAAAGTTTCACTTAAATTTTTTTCAAAAAACATATTTCTTTCATCTCTTTATGTAATTTCCCTTGATTCATTTTTAATTACACTCGTTTCAAATATTGTTAAAATATTTTCGTGGTCTGATATTTTTGGAGTATCCACAACATTAACATTCAAGAAAAAATTATTTGTTATAATCAAATTAATAATGGTTGCTGATGTATTTGATATTCTAGTTGGTTTGGTCAAGTTGTTTCAGTCCTAGATTATTCACTAAACTATGGAGTTTATTACTGCATGTATTTTTGGCTTTCATGTTAATGTTTAAGTCATCGGTTACATATAACAAACCTTGATTTTTCATGTTTTTAGTTCACCAACTTTCGAAAAAATCCAAAAATTTTGAATGGCCAAGTTTTTTCTTATTTGTACTGCCAGTATCCATGTATTTTTTCATCAAAAACAACATATGATATTATTTTAAAAAATATACCTACTATTTTTAATAATCATAACAACTTCTCCCTTCTGCCCCTTTGAAGTGGAGTCAAAATTTCACAATAAGTAATAATAATATGTTGTACAATTTACCTTCATTTTTTTGTCGCACCTACGATTCGAACCGATTGAAATGAGCACGAAGCATTTCGAAGGAGATCTTAATTCTTAACTTAATCTAGGGGAGGTGTGTCCATGAGTGATGAACGTTCAAAACCATTCCTCCCACTGCGGTGCAAGGCTATATTACGAGAGAGTATGGTTGGAGATGTCAAAGAAACTCCCTCAACACCTTTCTCCCGATTCGGTTTGCCGTACAGCGGGTGGGCATACGCATCCGCCACCAAAACCTCACCCCGTGAACCCGGCCACTCCTGCTAAGTCACCAAACGTAGCGAACCACTTGGGATGACCTATGGCATAGGTGTTGGTTATCTAATAAATGGTTCCCGGGGTGGCGGTATCCATACCCGACTTTCAGAGAGGGGTTGAGGGAGTCCTCTTGAATTCTCCAGACTTACTATTTTGTAACCTAGCCTTGGACCGTAGTGGGAAGGATAGATTCACATGTCCGTCACTCATTGACACACTTATCCCCAGATTCATAACCACCACTCATACTCTTTCCTCCCCACTGAGAAGACTTCTGGCAGACTCGCATCTTCTACTTATATTATTTACTGTTGATGTCCAATACTCATTTGGTTCAGGTAAAATATTTGTATGAGACCACTTATTTGTTCCATACAAATACTATAAACAATAGGGCGCTGGACTCCGATCGTCACTTCGGTTTCGGGAGATAATAACAACTCAGAGACTTCTTGGGTAATGCATGAATATTTATTTTCAGACGGTTTTTATACTAAATTTTGCGTATACCTGTTTTGAAGAAAAATGTAAACATGTTTTTCATTTCTGCACGTGTTGTTTATCTTGAGTAACCCAGGTGTTCGAGGCAGGTGTCCGATATATTAGTTTACTAAGTTTTGTTGTGAATAACAAACTGGTTTGGACACGCTTAGTGTTTTTTGCATGAGTTGACCTGATTTCTCCAGGTGGACAAACGCACCTGCTGTTTATCTCCTAAAATGCAGAATTTATCATCAATAATAATGCAAGGCGTTTTGGTTGCTAAGTGCTTGGTGTTTGAATAACACGTGCAGTCTTTTATGTAACATTTCGCAAGAATCGACTTGTACAAATGTGATCAACTTGTTGTTTACTCTTCTCTGAACAGGTGGTAGGCAATAATATTTTAAAGGAACACGTGCGGCAACCAGCTGCAATTTTTCACGTAAACAAGATCTGGCAAGTGCGTCAAGAGACGTCTGTTACAATATTGGTTGGGTTATTATACGGTCATCGCTTGAACAACCAGAACTATTGAATAATGAAAAAATTGAAAGAATTTCGTTATTTTTAATAGGTCCTGTGCCAACAACGTCAACATTGTCAACCACGACAGAACGACCAAAGACACCTTCACCAAATACGCCACCAATTTCATCACCAAGTAAGTCCAACATTCAAGTGCTTTGACTTTTTATAAATATTATACCAAAACAAAACATTCAGTCTCGTGTTAAAAATTAGCTGACAAAATTAAAACTAGAAAAATGAAATAATTTAATATTTTAGATAACCACAAAGTAATAGCTACATTCAAAAATATAAAATTAGAACTATTTACTTATTTAACGCCCGCCTTTACATGTTGGTAGTTTACCTTCAACATGACATTTTGAAACTTAAGAAAGAAATAATAGAAACTAAATTACATCACATAAAATATACACACAAGTCAACAAAAACTGAAATTGAAAGCGATTAGATTGGTTTACAAAAGTAAAAAATGTGTTTAGGAATAGTGTTGGAATAAATATTTTACGTGATCAACAAAACTCGCCAAGTTGATATTAAATATGTCAATATCACCACAAGTGTTGATTTCCCACAGTGAAATCGTTGTATCGGAGATTGTACAATGTGCGGAAAAACAAACAGTGCAGTTTTGAAGGGCAATTAAAAAAAGGCGTAACTTACAGAAAAGGGGTTTATTTGATTTTATTCGGAACATCATGCCGTTTAATGCATCAAGTCCTGAAGATGAAATCAGAAAGATGATGGCCCCCAGCAGCGATACATTGATGAAGGCGATTTCTGTTTTCGGCTGCATTTTGGCACATCTCGATGGGGATAGCGAATAAACAAAATTTTTGGTACTGGGCTGGAAATAACCCAAGGCAATTTCACGAGAGACATCTTCGCTCCTCAAAAGTGACCGTGTGGGGTGCAATTTCCAAATTTGAGGTGATTGGGCCGTATTTTTTTCAGGAAAATAGACGAACCGTGACTGTCAACGCCCAACATTATGTTTCTTGAATTTTTTTTGAACTTCAATTAGAAGAACTAATGTAGGTAACAGATCTGGGAGACATCTGGTTTCAACAGGATGGTGCTAAGGCCCATACTGCTCGAGTTTCAATGACAAAACTGCGACAGATGTTCCCTGCGCACCTCATCTCTCTGAGGGGGTAGCCCGCACGCTCACATTATTTAAGGTTAAACTCACGTATGTTATTATCCACGCATTCACAGATGGCGCCCATTAAATTATTTTAGATTTTTAATACTTTTTGCACGTTACCCTTTAAAATATTAAGGTAAATTAATTGTTTGCGCCCGTAAATATTTAATACGAATATAAATAAATAGTTTTCTCCATAAACAAACCCAAATCTTTCAAGAGAGGCTGAAAAATTCAATTTATATCGGTGACTCAATCCAATATTGTATTTTTCAGCCTTTTTTGAAAGATTTGAGTGTTTTTATGAACAAAACTATATATTTATATTCATATTAAATATGTACGGGCGCAAACAATTAACTCACCTCAATATTTTAAAGCAAAACGTGCAAAAAGTATTAAAAATCTAAAATAATTTAATTGGCGGTATCTGTGAATGCGTAGATTATATCGTACGTGACGTTTAACCTTAAGCATTTGCGACTTCTTCCTACAGGGCTATCTGCATAGCCTTTCAAAACTGCACTCTCTGATTCACCGCACCTGTAGTTACGTTTATGAATGCTGCAATAGAATAGTGGGTTTTGTGGTGTTGATATAGTCTTAGGTAGTCTTAAGTTTATGAGTTTTAGGAGTTCGCAACAGTCGAATTTAGAGTTAAGTATTTTTAATAATAATGTTAAACCGTTTATTTTATGCCAGTCTTCTAAGCCATTCTAAGGTATGAATTTTTAGACTACTTAATAATAAATTATATTTGATGTAGTCTAATAGAATATTTAATACAAATTTATAAAACGCAGATTTTTTTTGTATTCGCTCAATGTTAATAATGTGAATTTTGTAAGGATTTTGACCGTTCGAACCGGGCATGCGCAAATAAATTTTATTTGATTAATTTGTGTTATTTCACAATTAATTCATTTAAAATAATATATAGTATATTTGCGGCATGTTCCAGAGTGGAAGATACTATCAGTATCGCCCTGGTGTAAGACCACCATTCAGAATTGAAACGTTGCTTGAAAATGGCTTTAGCCGTGTTTGGTGACCAGATCTGAATAGCCAGGTACTTCCCAACCTTCCTCTTCTCCACCACCTCCTTCCCCTCCCCACTACCTTCAGCCTCACAACATACCCCAATTTGGGATGCCATCTCACTGGCTCCAGACGGGAGCAGTTGAGATTCTTGTGCGGTATTCACTGTAAAAAAAAAAGAAAAAAAGTAGGTAATTTTAAATTTTGGTGCCAATATTGTAGATGGGTTCCACGTAGCTATGAATAAATCTTTTTCTTTTCTTTATGTAGTATAGGTAAAACAACTTAAGTTGGAAGCAATAAAAATGCTTAGTATTGATGTATTGGTCTATCTGTGCGAACGTCAAGCGACGCTCACAAACGCGATAAGGCTATCTGTCTTGCTTATGCCCACTTATTGTAACTAGTTGGAAGAGAGGCAAGTTTTACGACACCCTTTTGAGGCTGTACTTACAGGGTGTCCCATTCATTCGGTTCGTAATTTGATTTAAACATACGTGCACCTACATTTTGCCAGTGACAAATAATGACAAATTTTTAAATTTGAAATAATAAATAGTTTTCATTATTTGAAATAATAAATAGATTTACAGAGTGTTTGTAAAGTATGCAAGTTTAATATTTATTGCGACATCATGGAGTCCTGTTACGAAATGGAACGTGGCTAATCACTGAATGGACCAACTCGTGAAATTTTATTCCGTATTTTTAATTATTTTACTTATTCATAATGTAAAAAACGATGGTCAACTTTTAACCACAAATGTCTTGTATGATTTGACGTCTAAGGCAACTGGAGTATCACAGACTTATCTATTCAACAGTTGCTGATGATGACTGATACATAATTAAATAATTACTGTTGCTAATGATTGCTAACACATAATTATAAAAAATAAATAATCCATTAGCAGCCAAATTTTTAAGCACAGATTTTGGAAATCACACTTCATTTCAGCATTAGGTTCTGAGTTTAGGTAAACCAAGTAATTCATGCGTATTGAGCTTTAAACGAAAAATGTCAAATCCGTAAAAGAAAATACGGTAATGGAGATGTTTTATATGGAATATTTTTAACTTTGAATGAAAACGGAATTTAATTGCATGTTTTTCCATCTATCCCGACCGAAACCGATGTTTCTTTTGGTAATTAAGTTTAACCGTAGTTTACTTTTCAAAATCTATGCATATTAAACGTGTAGTGGCATGTGGCGGCTTGTGGATTATTTAATTTATAAAATATTATATGAGTATGAATATTTTAATAAATTAATCTTTTTAAACAACACAATATTTTTTTAACCTTGTCGTTATTTATGAATACCCATTTGAATTCAATCCTGAAGATTATCACATTTAGTTAACAAATTTTTTTTCTTCCTAAACCTTCAGTATTTCTATAAAAATGTTGTAAAACAACATTAGTTTTATGTTACCGATTTAAACACGCTGTGGGTTCGAATTCTCAATTGTGAAATAATTATTAATTGCTTTTTTGTTAAAAGCCTCAAACGAAACACACTGTATGAACGTTTTGCGTAAATTTAATGTTTTTATGTAATTTATTTAAAAAATTTAAGAACATGTTCAATTGTCTTTCTGAACCTAACCAAATGCAAAATATATCGTCAACATATCTTTTCCAGCAATACACATTTTTAAGTAATAACGCACCGCTATTAAAAATCTTATTTTCTAAATTATTAATAAAAATATCTGCAATCAAAGGACTCGTACTACTTCCCATAGCTAAGCCATCCTTTTGTTTAAATATTGTATTATTAAATTGAAAGTAATTCTGTTTAAAAATAACATCAAATAATAAAGTAAAATCATGAATTAGGTCTTTCGGCAAAGTTGAAGAATTTAACAAATTATGAATAATGGTTTTACTCTCTTCTATCGGAATACTAGGAAATAAATTAACTATATCGAAAGAAACCAACATAGCATGGTTAGGGATTTCCAAATCCTTTAAATAATTAACCAATTCTAACGAATTCTTAACGGTGTATTTTGGTTGGAATACATTAGTATTAATAATTACATTATTTAATGTTGAAGCTACTTTGAAAGTTGGGCATTACTTGTGATGACCGTGGCCGGTACCAACATTACTTTCTGGACTCCTTTGTATGGATCCAGATTCCTCTATATTGTGCTCTCAGTTCAGGGAGATTGAACAATAAATACTCGTAGGTAGACTTAGCGAGTTTATTCCGAGATATGGTACAGGTAGTGCTTCTTACGAAGCGATAATCCAAAGAGGATGGTAGACAGCAATCACACCCTTTTATACGTTCCTCATGCTGTCTCACTCATACACGCATGTCTCTTTCATACCGCAAGACATACGTTCACCACATCCCTCCACACTTAAATCCGAAGACAGTTACACAACATGAACTGATAATTATTTACAATACATAAAATATTCCAATATTTACAATGTAAGTAATTCATGTTGAGTCGAGAGCTGAGTGCTGCCTTCATTGACTCATCTGTGTGTTCGTGGTCGTAGTCGGTCCTTCCAATTTCCCGACGTTGACGCCACTGGATCACTGGGGCTGGAATGAGAAGGAGAAAAACCCATTAGACTGTCATCCAGGCCAAAGCTGGAGACATCGTATTCATCATACGACAGTCTCTTCGTCTCAGACGCGACATAAGGATTGCTGTGTTTCTTTTCCCATGACACACATAATTTAGACAACTGATCAAAATGCCTTTTCCAAAACATAATTTTACCATTTGAATTTACCTCAATTATATAAAGTTTTTTTCCTAATTGTTTATACACTTTCCCTGGTACCCATTTATCATTGTTTTGGTCTCTGAAATCTCTAACCATTACCTTTTGATTAATCGAAAAACCCCCCGATTCTTTATTATTTCTTTTATAATAATATTTTTGATTTTCCTGACATTTAGACATTTTAATTTTTGTTTCTTTCTTAATTCTATTATCCTTATCTCTCCCCCCTCTCGGTACAAAACTGTTTAAGTTTGACCTTAGTTTCCTTCCAAACATTACAACTGCAGGTTCTAAGCCAGTTGTACAGTGTGGTGCATTTCTGTAATCAATTAAAAAATTTCCTAATTTTTCCTCATAACCTGACTGAAACTTATTTCTTATCATCATTTTTTTTTAAAAATTTTTACACGTTCGAACCGCGTTTTCTGCTAGACCATTTGATTGTGGATGATTTACCGGAGTAGTTAAATGTTTGATGTTATTCATCTCACAAAACTCTTTGAAGTCCGCTGACATGAAAGCGGCTCCATTATCTGAAACTATTGTCTGTACACTCCCGAAATAACTAAATAAACCCTTTAATATTTTTTTTTTTTTTTTACAGTGATTACCACACAAGAATCTCAACTGCTCCCGTCTGGAGCCAGTGAGACTATGGCAAAATTTTAATAGTGTTATACGAATTTGGAGACTTTACTTCTACACAGTCTAACCATTTTGAGGTTGAGTCAATAATTACAAGAAAATATTTATTTGCAACTGGGCCCGCATAATCAATATGCACCCTACTCCATATTTCTTCCGTTATAGGCCACGGAGTCAATTCGCTCTTTGGTTGCGAAGGTTGAACCTCTGAACAAATTTCGCATCCTCTCGCTAAAAGTTCAATATTTCCATCTATCCCTGGCCACCAAAATATACCTCTGGCTAAACCTTTCATCTTTGCTATACCTAGATGAGATCTATGTAACAAGTTTAAAATTTTTTCTCTTAAACTTACTGGAATTATTAGCTTATGATTCCAAAAAAAACAATCATCAATTATGGATAACTCATTCCGTTTAATCCAGTAAATCCATTTTGAATCCTCCTTGTTTATTTTATTTGGCCACCCTGTTCTGAGATAATGTTTAATTTCCAATAAAATTTTATCTGTACTTGATTCCGATTTAATTTCCTCTACATCTATAGGTAAATCTCTGTTATTTTTAAATAAACTTAGTATTTGAGTATCAAAGTCATTCTCTACGTGAACTGGTTCCTCGACAGGAACCCGAGACAAATAGTCCGAACAGTTCAATGCTGATTTCACGTACTGTACTTTGTAATTGAACGACGACAGAATTACCCCATAACGTTGAAGTCTGTTACACGCTAATACTGGGATACCTTTCTTATCACCAAAAATTCTACATAACGGTTCATTATCTATTTCTAAAATGAATTCCCTTCCATAAATATACTCAAAAAATTTTTTTAACGCAAACACTATAGCTGTTGCTTCTAAATCCAAAATTGAATATTTCTTTTCTGCTTCAGTTAATTTTCGAGAAACAAAAGAAATCGGTCTCTGTAAATTATTATCATAACAATGTAAAAGCGTCGCTCCTAACCCTTTTGTTGAGGCATCTGTAACAATCTTCAATGTTACATCCGGATCATAATGAGCTAGCACTCTATCATCACATAAAATTGACTTAATTTTATTAAAAGCTTCCAAGCAATCTTGATTAAACTCAAAATGTGTATTTTTCCTCAATAAATTATGTAACGGATCTAGAAGTACAGACATGTTAGGTACAAATGACGTGTAAAAGTTCACTAACCCCAAAAAACTTCGTAATTCCGTAATGTCTGTAGGTTGCGATACCTTACTAATCGCGATAGTTTTGTCTTTCAATGGTTTAATTCCTTCCTTTGAAACTTCAAACCCTAGAAAAGTTACTGATGACGCCTTAAAAATACACTTGTGAATATTTACACTAAATCCACAATCTTTTAATCTATTTAACACTGCTGTTAAATTCTCATTATGTTCTTCTTCCGAATCTCCTGTTACCACAATATCATCTAAAAATACCGCTGTTTTTTTCAAACCTTGCAAGCATGAAGCTATCGTTTTACAAAAAATAGCTGGTGCGCTATTAATCCCAAACACTAATCTCGTGAATTTAAACAATCCTAAATGAGTAGATATAGTTGTGAAATCCTGACTTTCCTCATCTAGTTCTAATTGTAGGTACGCTTGCCTCAAGTCAATCTTGGAAAAAATTATTCCACCCGCCATTTGAGAAAATAACCATTCTATCCGTGGCATCGGATATTTATCTACCACTAGCTGTGGATTTATTGTTGCCTTATAATCACCGCAAATCCTTATTTCGCCGTTAGTTTTTACTATGGGAACGATTGGAGACGCAAACTTACTATAGTTTACCGGAACTAAAATACCTTCCGATTGTAACCGGCCCAATTCCGCTTCAACCTTTGCTTTTAAGGCAAACGGTATATTTCTCGGATTGCAGAATTTCGGTTCCGCATTCTCTTTTAATTTCAAATGCACTTTATATTTATTGAATTTACCCAGTTTCTCCGAAAAAACCTCCGGGAATTTCCGAATTAAATTATCAATTACACTAGTATTATTCTCAACCATATTGTGAGAAACATTTTCACTTCCCTCCTGGGATAAAGTAGATTGTAAGCCCGTAAATCCAATATTAAACTTTTTAATGAAATCACGCCCTAGAACCGTAATTGTTCCCTGTTTTACTACGCAAAATTCTAACATTTCCCTATAACCGTTAAAATCAACTGTTAATAAGATACAACCCAATAAATTTAACTTACAGTTAGCGTAACCCATTAAGGTTAAATCCTTTGGTTTTAACATCAAATGTTTGAAATGTTTAACCTAATCTTCGTCCGTTAAAATCGAAATTGCCGCCCCTGTGTCCAATAAACCGTTTAGTTCCACATTATTCACTAAAACTTTGCACAATATTGGTTCACAATATACTGCGTTTATCCGCAACATGTTTTTATGTTCCTGCGTATTTACGAACACTGAAGAAATGTTATTATATTTTAAACCGCGACATATCTTCCCAATATGCCCTTTTACTCTGCATTTATAACAAAACACGTCTTTAAATTTACAGTTTACTGAATCGTGATAATTCCCGCAATGTTTACACTTTGTTCGGTCCGCTGACCTCGCTCTGTACGATGTAACATTCTTGTCCGAAGTTCTAAAAAAATGTTTACCTACCGAATTTTGTTTTTGTGACAAATTGTTCGATGTATTTTTAAATTTATTTACTAAATCAACACTTTCCGTTTTAATTTGCTTATTCATTACCTCGAATGAATCCATAGCAATAGCACATTCTATAACCTTTTTTAATGAAAAGTTTTCAGCCTCTACAAATAATTTCTCCTTAATACGCCCCACTCGAAGACCGGTGACAAAAACATCTTTTAAATTATATTCAAGTCTGTCCTCGAATTTGCAAAATCTAACGAGATTTCTTAACCGTGCTATATAATCATTAACCGATTCTGAACTTTTTTGTTTCGTAGCAAAAAAAATTTCGCGCTCTTTGAAAACATTTCGTTTGATACCTACATGATTCTCTAGTAATAACAATAAATTTTCGACCGTAATATCTGTAATTTTTTTAGGAAAACACAAATCAATCAATAAATCTATTGTCTCTGTGTGTAAATGAGATATTAAAACCGCTCTCTTTTTTTCTACCGAATTTAACTTGTCATCATTGACGAGGATGAACTGTTCGTATTGCAACACGAACGTCTCCAGTTTGTCCCTCAAATGACAAAACCTGGGCAGTTCTCCCCCTTCCATCTTCACACAGATACAATCAATAAAAGCAGAAAATTTTACAAACAGCACTCAACTCACGACTCTGTTGACTTGATGCTGCTGCTCCGATCTCGCCCTTCCGCGGACCGTCTCCTGGCTCCTGAACCCTGGTCGTCCTTCAAATGCCCGGCACGCCTTCCGTGAGGTCTGCACCTGGTCTCTGGTCTTCTCCTGAAGACCCGGACTTCTCCATCCACGCCTTACGTGTATGCTCCTGATTCTCGGCACTGAATAACCAAACCAGCGCCTTGCTGTTCCTCGGATGCCAATATCTGCTGCTCTTGCCTGTTGCCCCTGTAGCCTCAATCTCGGATTCCTCTTTCGACTGCCAAATGTGACAATTTGGCTGCCCGTGGTTCTTTTCAAACCGCGCCAAATGTGATATGATTTGACTGCTTCTCGTTCCTTTTCAGCTGCGCCAAATGTGATTTTGGCTGCTTCTCGTTCCTTTATCGGCTGCGCCAAATGTAATTTTGGCTGCTTCTCGTTCCTTTATCGGCTGCGCCAAATGTGATGACCGTGGCCGGTACCAACATTACTTTCTGGACTCCTTTGTATGGATCCAGATTCCTCTATATTGTGCTCTCAGTTCAGGGAGATTGAACAATAAATACTCGTAGGTAGACTTAGCGAGTTTATTCCGAGATATGGTACAGGTAGTGCTTCTTACGAAGCGATAATCCAAAGAGGACGGTAGACAGCAATCACACCCTTTTATACGTTCCTCATGCTGTCTCACTCATACACGCATGTCTCTTTCATACCGCAAGACATACGTTCACCACATTACTATTAGAAACGACTGGCCTAATTGGTTTATTCAATTTATGTATTTTTAACAGACTATAAAGCTTAGGAATCTGTGGGTTACTTAAAATTAATTTTTTATCATTTTTCAACTTTACAAAAATGTCAGTTTTACAATTTTTTACTGCTTGTTTCAACAGGTCTTGACACTTATTAATTGGGTTAATATGGATAATTTCGAAATTGTCTCCTTGCAGAAAGTCCATAGTCTTGGTTATGTAATCCTCTCTATCCATAATAATAACACTGTTCCCTTTATCAGCCTTTGTAACGATTAAATTTTCTTCCTTCACAATTTTTGAAATATTCTTAGCAATATTTAAGTTCGCGTTAATACTTTGGTTTTTATCACGATTTGAAACTGTTTTCGTGTTAATGTTTTTTATCACTTCGGCACATTTATAATGGAATGATTTAGGTTGTTTATTTAGCGCATTGTCCAAATCCACTGCTAATAACTCCAGTTCTAACTTATTTTTAACATTTGAACTGTAATGCAAGTTATGATTAAGTCCTTTATTTAATAATTTTAACTCTTCCTCCGCGAACTCATGATTAGACATGTTAATCACTCGATTTTTTTTTTTTTTTTTACATTAACTCCACACAGGAGGCCCTGAGGAAAATAATTTCCCTCAGGGCCTATGTCATCTGGGATGCTGTGTGGAGGGTCTTTTTGAGGAGAGGAAGGAATGAACATTGGTCTTGAAAAGACCCATGTTGTAGGAAGGAGGAAACACAGAGGCTGGCAAAGAAACGACCCGTTCTTATGTGACAAATGTCAACCGTGTACAAATGTTGGGCACGCGTTTGGCGTGTTTCCCGACTATGCACCGGTGCCGAAGGGATCAATGATGCTAGTTCCTCGGAGCATCTTCCATTGTAATACCGGTAGAACAAGGATAGCATTCCCACCCGACGCCTGTGCTCTAAAGATTGCAATCCGTCTGTTAAGATGGGAGAATCTATCAAACGGACCGCCCGTTTCTGCACAGAGTCGAGGGTATTTTTCAGGTATTTTGGAGCTCCAGACCAGAGATGGCTGCCAAATTCAACCGTGGGGCGTACTTGTGATTTGTACAAGGTTAGCAGTTGTGTACTATTAAAGTATCTGCGGGCCCTGTACAGCACGCCCAGTTTTTGGGAGGCTAGCTTTACTCTGGCTTCAATGGAGCCCCCATACCTTTTATTATGGAATTTATATTGATTTATCAGTTTTTAATGCTTCCGGATTTAGTTTTTTATTATTATCACACAATTTTTTAATTTTTTTGTCTAGAACAAGTTTCTTTTGTATGCTTTGATACTTGCAGTAGATCTAACTTGATCATCAAACAAGTCCCATTCCACTGGGTGTAATAAACTTGCTAATTCCATATGTAAGAATTTAAGTTGAAGTTTAATGACGTTTCGTTTTTTATAACCACCTTTTAAGTCCTCTTTTAACCAACACACTTTGACTTTTTTTGCCGAATTTGAAGATGATTTAAACTTAAAATTTACGTAATTTGGTATCACTTGACATTTTAAACATGTTCGGAGAAAATATATGTTTAAACACATTAATCTATATTTAATCAATAACTTTTTATACACTTTAGCCTTCGTTGCCGTACTCGCAAATATTAATTTTTCAAAGAAAACTTCTTCTAAAAGGTTGTTACTTAGTGATGTCATTATTTATTTATTAAAAGAAAATAACTTAGTTTACATCACTTTATTTTTTATAATATTTTATACTATCAACATGTTTCGTGAACCATGTTCACTTCTTCAGGAATAAAAGTATACTAAAGTTAAAATATTAATTATAGATTACATATGTAGAGAAGAAATTGAAAGAGGGGGAAGGGTTGACAATAATGGGAGTTTCGGAGAATTGGGGATTACCAAGCTATTAGAAGTAAAAGGCCGGTTAAGTGGGAAGATATTTAAAACAGGATTAACAAAATTTTTTTGCATATTAATTATGTCAGCTTTGGAATTAACATTTTTTCTTATTTCTAAAATTTCTACATTATTGATTTGCGATGTTTTATATCCTGTATGTAATATTTGAAGACCTGAATTTATGTCAAAGCTATGATCATATTTTAATAAATGGTCTGCGAACTCAGAATCGCTATTGCCATTTAGTGCTCTGAGGTGCTCTTTAACCCTAATCTCAAAGTTTCTATAAGTTCTACCTATATAAAACGAACTACAATCATTACAATTGAGTTTGTAAACCCCTGATTTTTTGGTTTTAACTTCGCTATCTTTATTGTTGAGTATATATTTCTTCAATTTGTTATTTGTGTAAAACGCTGGTTGAATAGTACCAGGAATATTTTTACTAATAATTTTTGACGTATCGTTGTCGACAAATAAAATTCTACGCCAATGTTTATTGTTATCTTTAGAAATAGGGTAAATATATAATTTGAAAAAATTCTGTTTAATTTTTTTATTTAGTATTTCATCTATCAAATTAATAGAATAGCCATTATTAATTGCTATTTGCTTTATGTGATTTAATTCAAAATTATAGTTAAGAGCTGACAAAGGAATTGTAATTAGTCTATTAATCATAGAGTGGAAAGCCGCTAGTTTTTTAGAAAAGGGATGATTTGAAGAATTATGTATAACAATATCAGTATACGTATCTTTACGGAAAATATTGAAATCTATTTTTGAAACTCCCATTCTTCCCCATTCCCCATCACTCCCATTCCCCATCACTCCCATTCCCCATCACTCCCATTCCCCATCACTCCCATTCCCCATTCCCCATCACTCCCATTTCGAAACTCCCATTATTGTCAACCCTCCCCCCTCCTTCAATTTCTTCTCTCCATATGTAATCTGTAATTAATTTTTTAACTTTAGTATACTTTTATTCCTGAAGAAGTGAACATGGTTCACGAAACATGTTGATAGTATAAAATATAATAAAAAATAAAGTGATGTAAACTAAGTTATTTTCTTTTAATAAATAAATAATGACATCACAAAGTAACAACCTTTTAGAAGAAGTTTTCTTCGAAAAATTAATATTTGCGAGTACGGCAACGAAGGCTAAAGTGTATAAAAAGTTATTGATTAAATATAGATTAATGTGTTTAAACATATATTTTCTCCGAACATGTTTAAAATGTCAAGTGATACCAAATTTCGTAAATTTTAAGGTTCAATCATCTTCAAATTCGGCAAAAAAAGCCAAAGTGTGTTGGTTAAAAGAGGACTTAAAAAGTGGTTATAAAAAACGAAACGTCATTAAACTTCAACTTAAATTCTTACATATGGAATTAGCAAGTTTATTACACCCAGTGGAATGGGACTTGTTTGATGATCAAGTTAGATCTACTGCAAGTATCAAAGCATACAAAAAGAAACTTGTTCTAGACAAAAAAATTAAAAAATTGTGTGATAATAATAAAAAACTAAATCCGGAAGCATTAAAAACTGAAATAAATCAATATAAATTCCATAATCGAGTGATTAACATGTCTAATCATGAGTTCGCGGAGGAAGAGTTAAAATTATTTAATAAATGACTTAATCATAACTTGCATTACAGTTCAAAAGTTAAAAATAAGTTAGAACTGGAGTTATTAGCAGTGGATTTGGACAATGCGCTAAATAATCAACCTAAATCATTCCTTTATAAATGTGCCGAAGTGATAAAAAACATTAACACGAAAACAGTTTCAAATCGTGATAAAAACCAAAGTATTAACGCGAACTTAAATATTGCTAAGAATATTTCAAAAATTGTGAAGGAAGAAAATTTAATCGTTACAAAGGCTGATAAAGGGAACAGTGTTATTATTATGGATAGAGAGGATTACATAACCAAGACTATGGACTTTCTGCAAGGAGACAATTTCGAAATTATCCATATTAACCCAATTAATAAGTGTCAAGACCTGTTGAAACAAGCAGTAAAAAATTGTAAAACTGACATTTTTGTAAAGTTGAAAAATGATAAAAAATTAATTTTAAGTAACCCACAGATTCCTAAGCTTTATAGTCTGTTAAAAATACATAAATTGAATAAACCAATTAGGCCAGTCGTTTCTAATTGTAATGCCCCAACTTTCAAAGTAGCTTCAACATTAAATAATGTAATTATTAATACTAATGTATTCCAACCAAAATACACCGTTAAGAATTCGTTAGAATTGGTTAATTATTTAAAGGATTTGGAAATCCCTAACCATGCTATGTTGGTTTCTTTCGATATAGTTAATTTATTTCCTAGTATTCCGATAGAAGAGAGTAAAACCATTATTCATAATTTGTTAAATTCTTCAACTTTGCCGAAAGACCTAATTCATGATTTTACTTTATTATTTGATGTTATTTTTAAACAGAATTACTTTCAATTTAATAATACAATATTTAAACAAAAGGATGGCTTAGCTATGGGAAGTAGTACGAGTCCTTTGATTGCAGATATTTTTATTAATAATTTAGAAAATAAGATTTTTAATAGCGGTGCGTTATTACTTAAAAATGTGTATTGCTGGAAAAGATATGTTGACGATATATTTTGCATTTGGTTAGGTTCAGAAAGACAATTGAACATGTTCTTAAATTTTTTAAATAAATTACATAAAAACATTAAATTTACACTGGAAATTGGTAAAGATAAGAGTCTAAATTTCTTAGATTTAAATTTAACATTAACAGGTACAAAAATAGATTTCAATATTTTCCGTAAAGATACGTATACTGATATTGTTATACATAATTCTTCAAATCATCCCTTTTCTCAAAAACTAGCGGCTTTCCACTCTATGATTAATAGACTAATTACAATTCCTTTGTCAGCTCTTAACTATAATTTTGAATTAAATCTCATAAAGCAAATAGCAATTAATAACGGCTATTCTATTAATTTGATAGATGAAATACTAAATAAAAAAATTAAACAGAATTTTTTCAAATTATATATTTACCCTATTTCTAAAGATAACAATAAACATTGGCGTAGAATTTTATTTGTCGACAACGATACGTCAAAAATTATTAGTAAAAATATTCCTGGTACTATTCAACCAGCGTTTTACACAAATAACAAATTGAAGAAATATATACTCAACAATAAAGATAGCGAAGTTAAAACCAAAAAATCAGGGGTTTACAAACTCAATTGTAATGATTGTAGTTCGTTTTATATAGGTAGAACTTATAGAAACTTTGAGATTAGGGTTAAAGAGCACCTCAGAGCACTAAATGGCAATAGCGATTCTGAGTTCGCAGACCATTTATTAAAATATGATCATAGCTTTGACATAAATTCAGGTCTTCAAATATTACATACAGGATATAAAACATCGCAAATCAATAATTTAGAAATTTTAGAAATAAGAAATAATGTTAATTCCAAAGCTGACATAATTAATAAGCAAAAAATTTTTGTTAACCCTGTTTTAAATATCTTCCCACTTAACCGGCCTTTTACTTCTAATAGCTTGGTAATCCCCAATTCTCCGAAACTCCCATTATTGTCAACCCTTCCCCCTCCTTCGATTTCTTCTCTCCATATGTAATCTATAATTAATTTTTTAACTTTAGTATACTTTTATTCCTGAAGAAGTGAACATGGTTCACGAAACATGTTGATAGTATAAAATATAATAAAAAATAAAGTGATGTAAACTAAGTTATTTTCTTTTAATAAAAAAAAAAGATTAACCTGCTCTCAAGCCGCCAATTTGGATTTCGTGCCAAAATGGGTACAGAAGATGCTTTATCAGAATTAACCAACTACATAGTGAAAAGCATAGATGGCGGATCAAAGGTGATAGGGGTATTCTTAGACCTAGCAAAAGCTTTCGACACTATTTCGCATAACTTACTACTACAAAAACTCAAAAATATCGGTATAACTGGTCAACCGCTAAAATGGTTTGTCAGCTACATTGAAAAGAGACAACAAATAGTAAAAATAAATAAATACAGCAGTGACAAAGCCGATATCAGGTATGGAGTACCACAAGGCAGCGTCTTGGGTCCCATACTATTCCTCATTTATATAAATAGTCTTACTGAGATAAACCTAGGAAAAATTCAGTACAAAGTAATCAGTTATGCAGACGACACTGCAATTTTGTTCAAGGCACAATCATGGGAAAAGGTATTCAAAAACACAGAAACAGGGATGACTGTAGTAAATAAATGGCTACAAAATAATCTACTAACACTGAACATTTCAAAAACAAAATATTTAACTTTTAGCAAAACAAAGGCTGGTCAACCACATAGCCAACCACAACTACATCTTAACCCCTGCACCAATATTTCGTCAAATAACACCTGGTGTACTTGTGACAAAATTGTTTATGCAGACAATATTAAATATCTAGGTTTAACTGTTGACCATAAACTAAAATGGGATCTCCATATTAATATATTATCAAAAAAAATACGAAAATTATCATACATCTTCAAAATAATACGAAACATCATGTCATTAAATCAACTAAAAAATATATATTTCGCACTCTGTCAAAGTATTTTAACATATGGAATTTCAGTTTGGGGAGGAGCAGCAGATACTTACCTCAATTCTCTTAAAATAAATCACAAAACAATAATTAGAATTATGTTTTATAAACCTTACCAACATCCGACGGAACAGCTAATGATCAAAAACAAATTACTAGACGTAAATAAACTATTCATAAGGAAGATCATTTACAAAAACTGTATCAAAACTTCACATCTCCACATACCTCACTCGCAAAACACAAGAGCAAAAATTAATAAGCACTTTCAAGTTCCCCATATCAAATCAACTTTTGCAAAAAAACACGAATCTTACCTAGCACCACACATTTTCAATACCTTCCTAACACAAACAAAAACTTACGTCACCCTAAATAATTTGAATTGGCTTTTCAAAAGATTTGTAATATGGTTGAATGAAAAAGAAAGAACAGACATTCAAAATATTCTAAATAAATAACATTTCATACAAGTTCTCACGAAATTATATAATATTCAAATAAAACAAATACGAGAAACTGCAATTTTGCAATATTAATTATTATGATTAATTATTAATTATTACTTCTATTATGTAACCGCTATATTCAACTGTCACAAAATTTTAATTTACTTTTATCTAAAAAACAAAGTATGTATGTAAATATTTAATATACCAACATATAATTTATCTTTTTTATCTTTTTACATATATATTTGTTTAAATACACACATTTCTTTTGGAACAAACATAATATGTGATTTACTCGCCTCGGAACAGACTTTGTCTAGTGAGGCGGGTAAAAGAAAAGAAAACAATGTAAATAACCATGAAACTAAATAAACGCCCGGGTTGCCGGCACTGAAACTGAATGCTTTTAAAGGAAAATGTCCTTGGATCTTGAATAGATAATTGACAGGAATGAGTACTGTATTTAGGTATTTATTTCTAGAAACGGGACAGAATTATGATATTGTGCAATTATGAAAAGAAATTACAGACAATCTTTAATTTGAACACGAAGAGATATCTTTAGAACTAAACATAGAAAATTCGAGTAAAAATTTATGGAATAATTACTCTCATAGGTATCAATCATTTACATCAAATATTTGAGAAATCACGGGCTAGTTTAAAAGGGTATTGAATAATTACATGGAAAATTCGAGTAAAAATTTATGTAATAATTACTCTCATAGGTACCAATCATTTACATGAAACAGTTGAAACATCACGAAATAGTTAAATAAAAGGTATCAATAATTGACATGAAGCGGTGGAAAAATCACGGGAGAGTAAGAATTTATCAAAAGTTGGACCTTGGGGAAAATCAAAAATACAGTTCAACCAATAGAAGGCAGTGGTCGCTTCTAAAACAAAGACCATTAACCAAATCAATAGAGATAACGACTCTCTCAAATAAAATCGTCAAAGACCAAACAAAAACTTGGAGTTGTCGGCTCTCCAGAACAAACCGAAAATAAGATCTTATTCTACTAGTATCTATTAATATTACCCACTCTTCTTATGTATTTATTCGGTTACCAAACTTAGAATTTCGCAGAATTCTATGGGCGAGATCCGAGCTTGGGATGCGGAGCAAATAGTTTCGCATTGCAAGTTATAAAACCTTCCCAAATGTACATTTATATATATATATATATATTTTTATGTACTGTTCATTGAATGAAGCGAACTCACTTACAACTAGTGCTTTAGACCTGTCGGGTCACTCTCGGCTCATTTCTTGAACGTGGAGTGAGGATTCACGACCCGTAACTCCACACAACACCGTGAGTATATGATTGCATATAGGACGAAACCGGTTCGCCCTAAGTAAATAGTAGACTTTGGAGGAGTAGGAATTTGGGGGGTATCTAGGCTCGGGTGAAGACCTGAAGGCAGTGCATGATGGCAAGAGGTAGGATCGATTGGGACGCGATAACTGAGGTTTCAATAAGTCGATCCGCGCCAGAAGATTGTGCGAATTTCTAGTTGAAACCTGGTCACCTTGTTTACTTGACGGAGGCAGGAGCCAAATTTTGCCAGAAAAGGGTATTCTGAGTTCGTCTAATATACAATCAACTAATTACATTATCCTACTAAATCTATCTTTATATGTACCTTATAGCAGCTGAATCATATTGGAGGGGTGCCAAGCAGACAAAAAATAATCATATTCAAATTTACTAACAATTAACCATTTGAGTTATACTTAATTATCTGTTCAATTAAACATGTGTAATTTCGATTAGTACAGTTTATTTACGAGTTTGTTAGGATGTAGAGAATCATAATTAGTGACAAAGGAAAGTTAGCTTATTTAGAGAAATTATTTAAAGTTAGATTTGCGAGAGAGAGACCAATACAGTTTGAAACTCAACGCTCTGTTTAGAATCAAAAGGTTACCACAAAGAAGAAAGTAATTAAATTCCTATATCATAAATAAAAAAATTACACAACGTTTGATGGAGTTTAATTACAACATAAATACGAAAATATTTACGTTTAAGGTCGTAAATAACGTATTAATTAGTTAAATACATATATCTCTAAAGATATGTAGTACAAGTGAGCTTTAAGTAGCTTTCTGTAGTTATAAAAGAAAATAAGGTTCCAATTTTCATGTAGGCTTGTGTGACGTAGGGGAGGAATTTTCCAACCCTACTACACATATGCAAAGCCTTAAAATTTTAAATATCGATCAGAGCCAAGAGAACAGTAAAAAATAAAATAAATTATAACGTAAAGACAAAATTATTACAACCTCTATGATGTTTATAAATAAAACATGACATTAACGCCATCTGTGCGTCTACGGTGACATTTCTTTTATCCTTTGATGGCAGTTTATTTAAAGTTTCAAATCAAACTTTTCACTAGATGAAGTCAACAGAGTCAACTTACAATTTTTAATTTGTGTTGATTATTTAAAAAAAAATTATGTTAATTATTTTAAATCTTATAATTTCTGTTGTAATTTTTTTAATGAATATGACTGAGATTAAGGATATTTTAGGCGTTTATTTTATTTTGACAAATTTGGGGAAAAATCGATTATTTATAAGTCGATTTTTTGTGCTAAAAAAAGAATCAATTATTTAATAATCGATTATTTATGTAAAAGTCACATCCCTGCTACTTGATTCATCCAAAACAGTACGCATCAGTGGTGACCCGTGACTTTTCTGTGAGCTTTAGTGCTAAGATTGAAGAGTTCGACTGCTACAACAACACCAATAATATCGTATTTTTAAATCTAAGCACTCTAACCCGCAAATCTGTCAAGAGATCTCGCCCGAGATCTATATCGATCGAGAGAGATATCGGGCGAGATCTCTTGTCAGATTTGTATGATTTTCTATCGCTGTTTAATGAATAAATACGCATGCATATTGCGGGAATGTGTGTTTAAAACGACCTAAGCTAACATACACGTGACAGCAGAAATTCTCAAATCGGCCCGTAGTAAAAGCAAATAACAGCCATTGAAAATTACACAAATCTTGCGCGACATCGATCTCGTTCCCTCAAAAAAAGAGAATATCTCGGAAGTCTCTCCCGATCCGGCCCGCCATGAAGTTGGTGGGCAGACACATTGAAATTTTGAAAAAAAAATTTTTTTCAGGTACAACAAATCAATAACGTCGAATTTTTCAACCTCAACTGAAAACTCACTGACTGCCACTAGTTGTATGACTTTGAAATTTTTTCTCAACAATAATAGATGTGTGCGTGGAATTTAGTTACAAGAAGGCTATAATATTAGATTTTGTTATGTTTAACAGGTCCGGTGGAAATAACAGACGCTCCGCTAACTCCCCCACTACCTCCTATAACACCTCCAACACCAAGTAAGTCCAGTATCCAAATGAATGGATAATTTATTTTTGTTTTGTTTCTATTTGTTTTATTTATATGCATTGAACAAACAAAACAGTACATTTTTGTTATGTCGACGAAACCCTTAATTTTTTAATTTTTATATTTCATAGTGGGTACAAGTGATATGTTCATTTTTTTAATACGATGGATCAAACGATGATTGATTGATTGTTAACGAAAGTTTTTCGATTTTTAATAAATGATCTACCAATTTTGTGTGTTTTTATAAATGATCTATAAAACAGTGTGTTTTTTTGCATAAAAAGAGGTTTTTTTTCTCGAAACCTTGTGTGACAAACTCAACAATCGGGGCCATAGTTCTTGAACATTGTAGAGTGAGGATCTTAAAATTGTGTTGCATTTCTAAAATTGTGTTGCATCTTTAAAGGAAGCAATTATTCAAAAGTGCTCTTTTTAGTGTACATTTCACGCACAGCGAAATTAAAATGCATACTCAGTGTAGGACTTTATATCGTGTTCTGTATGTGAAGATTGATATCACATTTTGTGTGCGGATTTAGCGGAAACTTATCGCCGTGGGGCAAAAAGTCAATCTCAATTACAACAATGGAAATGCAAAAAATGTGTTTAAATTCTAAAATCAACTAAACAGAAAATTATCGCGAATAACATGAATGAAATCAATCAAGACCTGGCACCTGCCAAAAATCATAAACAAATTGCTCAAACAGCGAAGTCTACAACCGCACAGTCAGAAACCAGTGAAAATCTAGCATCATCATTCACAGATGGCTCTAATCAGCTGTTAACCTTGGAAATATTTTTGAAGGAACTAGAAAATTTTAAAACTACAATGATTTCTTTTGTGGACAAGAAACTAAGCATTTATGATCAAAAATATGAAGCAATATTAATGCAAAACAATGATCTACTTAAGTCATTCCAATTCATAGCGGATCAATAGGAAGATCTAAAAATCGTGTGATTTCTATGGAAAAATCACAGGAAGGATAATGCTGATCTAATTGAATTATAAAACCAAAACTATATTTTAACTAATATAATCTCACAACAAGACGTCAACATCGACAGACTAGAATATATGCATCAAATATGTAATATTGAAATTATAGGCATTCCGGAATCCATATCTAAAAACTATTTAGAAGTTCTCAATAAAATAGCAAAAATTATCAACTTTGAGGACTCTTCAGGAAATGTGAACTCAGCAAAAAAAAATCTATATAATGGGTCCTAAAATTGTAGAAAAAAAGCCTAGATCAATCATTGCGACTTTTAATTACACACTAGATCGGGATAGTTTTTTATACAAAATAAAAACATACATAAAGGCCACAACTCCCAGCACAAATAAAATACATTCATTTAATAAAATCATTTAACACAAAAAGCAGAATTCCTCCTAGGACAAACAAAACGATTCGCCAGAGAAAACAATTTTAAATATGCGTGGACATCTACAGGGCGTATCTTACTAAAGGAAATTGACAGTTTATCACAACAATAAATATTGCCAATGACCTACAACGATTAAAACTTCAAAATATCTGACTTCTATTTCACTCTGTCATTATGGCTGTTAATGAAGGTATCAGTTCATGTTCTCATATTCTAATACATTGTTATCGAATATTTATGTACCCATTTTTTTTCACAATCAGTGAGATCTCATGTAACCTCATACTTATAGTAAATCTTTATAAATCTGGGAAAAAAATTTATGAATATATCCATATTCCTTTCATGGTCAGATATTGGAATAGTTCGCAGGTTATCGTAGCTTCTTTTTCTGTTCAAACACATCCATCGTACCAACCTATCTACAGATTAAGTACTCACCCTGCTCTGAGTTTTATTATTATGGTAATATCCTTTAAGATTGATAAGTCGGTAATTATTACATACATTACTAGTTCATTTAAGAGTAATTTCATAGTTTTCAACAGGATATTATATAATCAATGTAATATATTCTATATTTTACCACCCTTAGCTGTTGTTATCACATATATCATGGAATTCGACAACACTAGAGAGACAGTTAAATTCGGGAACATTTTGCAATACTTTGGAAGAATTGCTAGAAAATTTAACTAAATCAAAGCCTCCGGCTTTAAACAAATTTATCAACTGATGAGAATATTCAACGGCGAGCGGTTCGGACATCACACTAGTAGCAATGTCGTCCATGTAAATATCTCTGGAGATTATCTCTGCGGCAAGGGGATACGAATCTTGTTCGTCTTTAGCAAGTTGGCGGATTGTGCGTAAGGCTAAATAAGGACTACATCGCATTCCGAAGCAAACGCGCGAGAATTCAAATACTTGCAAGGGGTCATCAGCGTGAAATCTATATACGATTCTTTGGAACCTTCGATGATCTTCTATAACTAATATTTGTAGATACATTTGTCGAATATCGGCGGAAAGTACAATGGGAAATAATCGAACATTCATTAAAACCTTGAATAAGTCAGCTTGTAAGTTATTGCCGGAATGTAAAATTTAAAGAATATGAAGTACTAGTTTTACAACTTGCATCTAAAACTATTCGTAGTTTCGTGGTTGTTTTATCGTCTCGGATTATGCAGTGATGAGGAATATAATAACCTTGATCTAGAGTCCTGTCGGGATTAACCTGAGATAAATAACCCATTTTGAGGTACTCCAGTATCACGTTATTATAATTTTGTAGCATAAAAAAGCGACGTGATGCTACTTGATAAGAATCTCCTAGTACTTTTGGAGGATCTTTAAAAGGGAGGCTAACTATATATCTACCGGACTGATCTCTGATGGTAGATTGATCGTACATTGCATCACATTCCTTTTCTTCCGGTGATTGTAGCTCACACTCCGTGACCTCTTCCAACTGCCAGAATTTTGCAAGGAGTTCCTCAACCGATGGCTCTGTGATTGTACAAAATGTTTTACCAAGTGCGTAAGAACTACGTGAGTAGGTGCGTTTCCTATTATTATATACCCCAAGCTAGTTTCGATTGCACTTGGTAATAACCGAGAGCCCTTTACCTTACCCGGTAGTATTATTTGTCCAAATAAATTGGCACCGATGATTGCATCGATGACACCTGGAAGGTGGAATTTGTCATCGGCTAGTGGTAATTCGTTTAAGTAAGATAAAGCATTTATATCTATAGGAGATGCCGGCAACTGGGTTGTAATGCGATCCACGACTAACGGTCGAATGGAGAAAGACGTTTTATTAACGCGATTCAAACTTTAAATTTGCAATTCCTTTAATACTTTGAGAAATATCTCTTATGCCTCTAATAGTTGCGTGATTGCGATTTGGGAATAACCGCAAACCAAGAAGTTCCGCTGTAATAAAGTCGTTTTGCGATGCACTATCAATTAAAACGCGTATTTTCTGATAATTATTCCTAGAATCGAGAACGTTAATAGATGCGGTACCTAATAATATTGTTTGATTTTGAGAAAAAGCGTTTGAATCTCTATTATTCAGAGTACATAATGTGACATTATCTGACTGATGTTCCGATTCATTTTCTGGAATTTCCGATAAATCCTCTTCGTTATCGTTAGTGGAATTGTGCGAGGTGATATCAAAATGTAATAAAGAGTGATGTTTTTGATTACAATACTTGCACCTGTTTTCCGATTTACATGTTTTGGAAAAGTGCATTTTACTAAGGCAATTTCTACATAAGTTTTGTTTTTGAGATATTTCAAACCTATTTTTAGGCGACGCTTTTAAAAATGTTGGGCATTTATAAATTAATGTGTGGTTCGAAAGGTTACAAACAGCGCAGTTGTACCGTTTTGTTTTGTTATTTGTTAAACTAACAAATGCCTGGCTGTACTGTTTCTTAAGGGAATTTTTCTCAATACGCTGTTGTGATTTGTGAGATTCTGATAATGTTGATGTTCTTTGTAATATCTTAGCTTGTTCCCGCAAAAATGTTATGAACTCATGGTATGAAGGTGTCTCTGACTTTCTGATCGATGATTCGAATGCTACAGCTGTTTTTTGTCTAGTTTTTGGGTCCCTATATAAAGGAAGAAACATTGTAATAAATTAGGAATTTTTAATTGTTGCAATGCTGAAATTGAGGAGTGAAATTCGTCTATGAAAGCTTCTAAATCCAATGCAGTCGGTATTGTTATTGGTTTTATGTTTAAAATTTTATCAAAATAATAAATTGCGTTCGCCCTTGTATCTTCGTATTTTTCAATTAATGTTTCCCAAATAAGATGGTAATTTTCGGATGTGGTTGGAATTCCGGCACAGATATTTAACACTTTTCCCGACAAAGTACTTATCAAATATTGAATTTTTTCCGTGTCGGAAAGGTCTGAATTTTCATGAATTAATTTTTTGAAGGTGTCGTGAAAAATTCTCCATCCCATTATACTACCATCAAATAACGGCAAAGTTAATTTTGGCAACTTAACATTGCGATATGATTTATCTAATTTTGACTGCGTGTCAGATAACTCACTTGTATTGTCACATGTCTGTTTTGCGGTTAATTGTATTACCGAGTATAAATCATCAAAGGATTGTTCCATCTGAAAGTTGGGCGAAAAATCAGAATTTAATTGCAATTTTAAATCATTAATTTTATTTACTAACTCAATAAACTCTTTCCTTATCTCCGATAACAATGCCGCATTGGCACAAAATATGTTTTTTGATTAGAGGATTTCAAACCCTTTATATTGTCACATATTCTTTGACATCTTGCAAATTGCGAATTCTGTCTAGCTTCTAACAACTTGATATCGCGTTCAATTTTAGAAACGACTGATTCCTCCGGCATGTTGAAATGCGTTAGTTTGATAATCGAATGAAATTATTTCAAGCTGACGTACGTACGACCTACCTTTTTCAAACTACTCCCGATAAATTTATATGCAATGAAAAGTGTGGCGCTGGTTCTCATTACACATCCAGGCTAGATTGGACCAAATGTTTCAGCTAGCGGCATGATAATTTACAGCAAATTTTGTTTATGCATTTACAATGATAATATGGTAATTGGTGTAATGTACGTTATGTAAAGGTTAATATTAAGAAAGAACAAGTAACACTCATCTTAACTGATATCGGCTCACGGCAAGCGTCCACGCGCCTTCTCTATGCGGTCGGTCGCCCAGTACCGTCCTACGCCCCACAACTTTGCGCGCGCACTGCCTGAGACGACAGAGTTATTCACAACTATACATGTGTGAATACACTACATCCCTCCCTTATTATTGTTTTTAATTATAAATATTTTATTTTTCCATAAGTACCTATATCAAGTACAATCAGCAAGTCCTTATTCAAATTATGTTTAATAACTAATCATCAATTATTTCCTCATTATTGTCCATCAATTTATTCACTCGAATAGTGATTGATTTACATGGCCATTATCATTTGTTTGAGCAGCACTAGTATTATTCTCTTCATCTAGCACCTTCCAATGTCCTTCCACTCCTTTAAGGTGTATGTGTCATCTGATTCGCTGACCACTTTCATCATTCCGAAGACTTACGTCTCCTCCTTTGTTCGCTTTAACGATATGTGTTTTTGGTTCGTCGTTCAAGCGCAGCTTGTTTTTTTAGTCATGTTCTTGACGTATGCTTTATCACCAACTTCCAATTTACAAGCAATAGCTCTTCTATTCATGTCCACTTATTCCTACCCTTTTTCTTTTATCTCTATCCCTCATTTCAAGGTCCTCTGAGAGATGCGTCATGTCCTGAATTATAGGCAGCTTGTCTCGAAATTGTCCTCTAAGGAACAGTTCTGCAGGTGTTTTTCCTGTAACTGTATGAAGTGTACTGTTGTACATCACCTTGTACTCACGAAAAGCCTACTCCTTCCATTTATTTTTCTCTACTTGAGAAATCTTGAGGTGTTTTACGATGTCCCTATTCTGGCGCTACACCTCTCCGTTTTATTGCGGCCAGTAGGGAATGCTATTATAGAGTCGTATGTTCCTCTCTGCACAGAAAATCTAAAGTCTTTGCTGGAAAATTTCCCCCGTTGTCTGTTGTAAGCGAGATCGGGTTGCCAAGCCTGCTAAAAATATATTTAAGCTTTCCATTTATTTCGAAGCTTGTTATGGTTCTGCGTGTTTTCATCTCTTTATATCTGGTGTAATTATCCACGACTACCAGGATATAATCTCCACTAGGTAAGGGCCACTACCCATGAGGTCAATTGCTATGTCAACCCATGGTTCGGAATGTAAGTCACTTCTTTTTAACGGGTTTGGGGCGCTGGGTGCACCCTTTACAGGCTTTGCATATGTTTTCAGCATCTTTGTCGCACTTAGGCTACTATACTTTGGTCCTCAATCTGCCCTCCATCATCACGACTATCCCCGGATTGCCTTCGTGCGCAGCTTCCAGAATTTTTCTGCGTACTTTGTTTGGGATTACAATTTTCGTCCCCCTGAGAAGAATATCGCCTTTCGATGCGAGCGCATGGTTTTGCTTTCGGACCAAATATCACCTCCAAGGGCTTATGGTCCGTTACCCGATCGAACACCTTGCCATACAGGAACATGTTAAAATGTTCGACTGCCCAAACCAGGGGTGGCCTCTTATGGCCTCTTTTTCTGTTTGGCAGTAACGACGCTCACAGCTGATAAGGTTTTTTATTATCAACTGCAATTATTCTCGGCCCGTTCTTATTGATTTGCACTATCACTGCATCCAGACCCACTGGGCTTGCATCTGCAATCACCACAGTCTTATCATGTGCATTGTAGTAACCTAAATTTGGTATCTTCACGAGCGCCACTTTGAGATCATTAAATGCGTTCTTTTGGGCGTCGCCCCAGTCATCTTGAATGTCCATGTTTCTTCCCGTTCTTTTTCAATTGCTTAAGGGGTTCTGTTACCGTTGCTAAATGGGGTATCCATTTTCCCACGAAATCCACTAAGCCCATAAAGCTCTGCAGTTCAGCGATATTCGTTGGGGCTCTAAATTCCTTTATAACCAAGATATACTTGTCTAGTTGTTTAACTCCCTGTTCTGACAGTTCATGCCCTAGGAAGTGGATTTTATTCATTCCAAAAATGAATTTGTCGTCCTTCAAACTCATGCTATTTTCTTCTAACACTATCATAATTTTTTTTCCTTCCATGTCTCTGTTCCTACTCTGTTGATTGACTAACTTTCCATAGGTTTCATACCAAAGTTTCCTAATTGACGATCTATGGCTTCCAGTGCATTCGCTTCTGCAACTTTTCATCAAAACTGATCTTGTCCCCTGTTTTCAATATCTTTTTTCGGGGTTCTTCTGAATTACCCTTTTTAGTTATTTGGTCTATGATATGCTCGTTTTCTTTATTCACCAAACTGACATTTCTTGGCCTGTAGTCGAAGTCTGACAACAATTTTTTCGAACTTCTCACCCTGTTCCTGTTTTAGGAGACGAAACAGATGTCGCTTATATACTTTGCTCTGTTTAGGTGCAAAGTAGTTGTCTAATTTTTTGTTCACGTTTAACATCGCAATGAAGGTTCACCTTCAGTTGCATTAGCTTCCGGGATGTTGTAGAAAATTTCTTGTAACTCGGGACCACCGATATGTAAAAGACTAGCTATTTTTTTTGCCTCGGTGTTTATGCCTGTCGCCTCGAGGTAAAGGTTCAGACTTCTTTTCCATCTTTCCCAACGGGTAGAAACTGAACCAACCTCCCCTTCACATTCGAACCTCTCGAAAACTTCGCAATTTAATGCCAAGAAGGTATATGTCCGCAATTTAATGCTATACGGTAAATCTCCGCAATTTAATGCAAGTTGTACTATGTATTCATATATATCTGCAATACAATGCTTTTATTATCTTTTTCCGAAACTCTATAGGGGTATGTCCGCAATTTAATGCTATACCGGTACATCTCCGCAATTTAATGCAAATTGTGCACTAAGTATTCATCAATATCCGCAATATAATGCTTTTATTATTTTTTCCGAAACTCTTGAAAACTTCGCAATTTAATTCCATATAGAGGTATGTCCGCAATTTAATGCTATACCGTTACATCTCCGCAATTTAATGCAAATTGTACACCAAGTATTCATCAATATCCGCAATATAATGCTTTTATTATTATATATTTTTTTTTTAAGTCATACTCATACTCATATTGCAACCTTACTGTAACTAAATGCTCAGTCGCAATTGAATGCCCAGGCGCAATCTAATGCACAGTCTCAATTTAATGCCAAGTCGCAATTCAATGCCAATTCGCAATTTAATGCATAGCCGCAATTCAATGCATAATCGCAATTTAATGCCAAGTCGCAATTCAATGCCAATTCGCAATTTAATGCATAGCCGCAATTCAATGCATAATCGCAATTTAATGCCAATTCGCAATTCAATGCCAAGTCGCAATTTAATGCCAAGTCGCAATTTAATGCCAAGTCGCAATTTAATGCCCAGCCGCAATTCAATGCAGAGTCGCAATTTAATGCCAAGTCGCAATTGAATGCCCAGCCGCAATTTAATGCAAAGTCGCAATTTAATGCTAGTCGCAATTTAATGCCCCGCCGCAATTCAATGCAAAGTTGCAATTGAATGCCCAGCCGCAATTTAATGCAAAGTCGCAATTTAATGCAAGTCGAAATTTAATGCTCCGCCGCAATTCAATGCAAAGTTGCAATTGAATGCCCAGCCGCAATTTAATGCAAAGTCGCAATTTAATGCAAGTCGCAATTTAATGCCCCGCCGCAATTCAATGCAAAATTGCAATTGACTGCCAGCCGCAATTTAATACAAAGTCGCAATTTAATGCCCAGCCGCAATTCAATGCAGGTCGCAATTTAATGCCAAGTCGCAATTGAATGCCCAGCCGCAATTAAATGCAAAGTCGCAATTTAATGCTCCGCCGCAAATCAATGCAAAGTTGCAATTGAATGCCCAACCGCAATTGAATGCCCAACCGCAATTTAATGCAAAGTCGTAATTTAATGTCCAGTCGCAATTCAATGCCAAGTCGTAATGGAATGCCCGGCCGCAATTTAATGCAAAGTCGCAATACAATGCTCAATCGCAATTTAATGCTAAGTCGCATTTAATGCCCAACTGCCATAAAAACTGCTCACCGCATGATACTTCCGGTGATTATCGCAGAACATTATATGTCTCTTACCATTCATTGTAAGGTGTTACTCGAGTGACCTTGTATACAATTTTGTATTCCCATTTATGTTTTTTTTTTTTTTTTTTTTAAATTTTTGTATCTGTATTTAATCGTATGTAATTGTAGATTTTTATAATTGAGAAATAACTGAGTTTCATAACTGGACAGTTATCACGTAAGTGCAAACATCTGTAAAACCCAGTATAAATAAATTCATTTTAATAAGTAGGTAGGTATGGTTGACAAATCCGTCGGTATGTCACTCCCCTTAAATGCTCTCATAGGAACCTAGGTTACCTAAAGCCCTCCGTTCATGGAGACACCCACAAACCACGCGATTATGACGCAACCACAAGCACCCTGTAGATGTACTACTCTTCAATGCCGGCCTCCGTACACGGCACTACCCGAAATATACTGAACTAGATCATTTTTCACGTGCAGCCGTGGAGTTACCATGATTTCAAGCGATGTCAAATGCCTTTTTTTCAACATCAATCCATGCCTTCTCCACTAAATGCCCTCTTACATATTCTGGTAAAGTAATTCTAGTAAACATAGTGTTACGGTAGAAAAAGGGGGATGTTGGGTGTCATGTTATGGTACTTGAATTGGGGTAGGGTTTAATGTATAGGTTATTAAACAGGGTTTTAATATATCAGGGTATTGGCACTGGAAGTGCTGTGTTGTGTTGAGATTTGTACCTACTATGTGATCAGTTATCATGACATTTACACCTCTTATTAAGTGGGTGCATTAAATGTTAATTATTCAGGGTTATATATATGAAGGTACACAGTTATCAGCTTTAATCCCATAGGATCTTGGACGCCAAATCTCATAGGTACGAGATATGCTGACTGTGTCGGTAGGCATGAATACTCCCGTCAGAGCGTGGGCACTGTTATTTTAATCATTGTTGTGAAGCTTGGAAAATAAGAAATAAAAGAGTGGATGTAAAACAAGATTATTATATTGGAATATTAACATACCTGTGGACCATACTAAGAAGAGCTAGCTAAAACCTATTATTTTTATGCGACGATTCCGGATGCCTAATATCGCACCGTGGGGGGCCCCTCTCTCCCCCACGTTGCCTCCGCGCCAGGTTTGCAAGCTTCTCCATCCATCTGGGTGATTATTGCGATTGAGATCACCATGCCCATGGTGTCCATCATGTGGTTGCAGTAGTGGAAATGTCCTCCATCAGGTTGTGAAAATAATCGGCGGGGACTATACGGACGGTCGTGTCCCTTTGTATAATTGAGAATCCATCTCGTCGGATGACGGATGATAAATATAATCGCAGATTACAGTAAAACTGGGTCGGTCAAGCCGACATTATTGCACCACGGGATTCCATACTGGAATACCCGTAAACAAGAATTCTCCAGTCGCGATAACCATGTATCGGCTGGGAATAAAGGAAACTCGTTCACATTTTAAATATACTTGAAAACAACCCGCCGATTGAATATTTTACATATTATTAAATAAATTTAAGTCCACATTTTCGACTGTCGGATTTACATCCTGCCCAGGAGATGCAAATCCAAAAAGTGAGGGGAAATCGATTATTATCCCCCTATCGACCGAAAGTAAAACCACTCGGAGAAAAAGTGTAATTATAAGTGGCCAGTAAAATAATTGAATCCACTACTATAGACAAATATCAACAACCCTGGGGCAATTTTGAACATTATTCAATTATTTTCATAACATTTTCCCCGTTCTCGCGTAAATGTTCGACCCCGAACATACCTATGTCCTATGCTGACTAAAAAACTTAACAATTGTATTGGTCCACCGGTTCCTAAAACAATAAATTTCAAAACAGAAATACAATAGAAATAAAAACAATAATCATTGTAGTTAAATACAAAAATAAAAAGACATTGTAGTTAAAATACCATTTCAATCATTCACTTTTATATTATGCTCTGTGGCATCACTTCATCCTGTTATCGGATTATAAACACTTTTTATAATGGTTGAACAACCTTCACTTTTCACTGAATTTAAATGAAAAAGAAAACCTGCCTATACTAACTAGGTCTCACAGTTAAAAATAAAAATAGTTGGAAAAAGAAGTTATACAATGACAATACATAATTAATTGTTTTGTTTTGTTTTGCTTTGTTTTTGTACAAAATACATTTTTTAATAGTTACATATATTTTTTTCGTTTGTTTATCGTAGTTTTGATAAGTTAAATATTTTTTTGGTTGTTTGTTTACAACAGTTTTGATTACGAGAGTTTTGATAAGTTACGAGACATTTTTTTTTTTTTTTTAATAGATTTTTTTATAAATGAGACTTTAATTTAGTCTTATCTCAATGATGCTTGATACTTGATATGAAGAATCATGATGTATTTGAGTCATGTGTGACTATTTGAATGGGCTAGAATTTTATTGGCTCTGACGTAGAGCATAACTTACGACAATATAAAGGTGTGCACGTATTTATTTAGACTTGTTATATTTGAGAAAATAATTATGTGATTTACCATAAATCACTACAAATAGTACCGTGTGAAAAAAAAAAAACATAAAACTCGATTTTAAATAGAGTTTATGAATACTTGTTGAATGTTGTGTCAGGGTTGGTCATAAAACTCCAAGAACAACCCGAACCACTCAGGCAAGTTTCACACCACGTAGTACTTTGAGTATGCACATGGACCAGTGGCTGGCAATCCTTCCGCCTCCCGTAGGAATCATCCATCTACAGGCAACGGATCCACTGCCCTCCTACTGACGATGTTGCACACATGTTCCGTACCAGAGTCAGCAACTCATGGCCTGATGAGCAGACAGCAAGCATCTCTCGCCCTCTGTCTGTCATGTAAGGTAAACGTAATCGACGCCGGATCGATACGTTGCGGTTGGGGTACAAGCCCACCCTTACCTTTGGAACTAATTTGGACCATTAGGAATGGTAAGTTGATCACCAGGATCCAGTTGATCAGACCGAATATACCTCCGTCAACCCCCCTCCAATGATAATAATGACGTTTCGTCATTGTCCGAAAATTTCTCCAAGTCTTATCACATTTCGTGAATATTGTCCTTTATATATAAAAAGAATGATAATTAATATCACATTATTCCTTGTGTCACCGTTGACAATTACTTGATTGTACTTAAATTCAAAAAACAATTTTCAGAATTGTTATTAAAAATGATGCCCTTGATTTAAAAAGAAAAATAAACGTTGTTATTTTTGTTGTTGTTGTTATTGTTGATGTTATTGTTGTTGTACGCTGTTGAACGTTGTTGTTGACTTGACAAATAACTTGATAACTTTTTGTTTCAATTTAAAAAAATAAAATTTTGGCAACCCTGATGTTTGAAAATATTGGTTTGTGCCAACCCTGTATTTAAAATTACAACATAAAATGTTTTATTTGATAACCCTTTTTTCAATTAAAAATTAAAATATGAAATTTTATTTAAATATGTATGTACCCCATTTAAATTTAAAAAAAAAAAAATATTCCATTGAAATGAATATGTATGTTGCTCATTTAAATGAATATTAAAACGTCAGTTTGACATTATT
This sequence comes from Limnephilus marmoratus, assembly GCA_917880885.1. Taxonomy (NCBI): domain Eukaryota; kingdom Metazoa; phylum Arthropoda; class Insecta; order Trichoptera; family Limnephilidae; genus Limnephilus; species Limnephilus marmoratus. Next base: position 61,201,439 of record OU862907.1, read on the forward strand.
TGTAAATAAACAATCAATAATATATTTGTGACAGATGTCACCTGTAAATAACATTAATTTCGTCTCGTAACTAATTAAACAGTTTGGAATAAAAATACATTTTATAAATGATTCCCTAATAAAGGTTATCTTTGAAATTGCATAATAATACAAAATATTTGTTTTCATCATGTTATTTGACAATGTACACGGTTTGTATGAATACCGGCATAACATAATTTTATAAAGCTTGAATAATAATTTTCAAATATATTTTAAAATGTTTGTAATACTTTTAACTAATACCTTTCAAATAAAATGTTTTTAATATTACTGCAATGATTTGATAAATTTAATGTACGTACCTCCGTAATTATGAACAAAATGTCACTTAGTTAACAATAAATCATTATAAATCTTCGCATAATTATTGATATTAACGTTATATTCTTATTTAAACTCATAATATAATTGTTTTGGAAAAATAAAACTGTTTTTCATCAGTATTGAGTATTTAAAAGTATAAAAACATAACAATGTTTTGACATTTGAAAAAGTCATAGGTAAATTTGAAAGCAAGAAATTGCCATAGATAATTTAAATTATTTTGAAAATAACCACTATTCATTGGATTAATTTTTTTTTTTTTTTATAGAGTTCTATAATGCATATTGTCTATGACCAAATTTCTAAGCATATTTTAATAAAATGACAATAACAATTCTATTGAGGAATTGAGGTTATGTTTGACATGTAGGTATTATGAACAGTGCATTTATGATTGAAAACATTTAAAAAAATCATTACAGGTATAAAATAAAGTTGTGACACTAATATTTTAAAAGCAAAACAAAACAAAACATAGGGCAAGTTAAAAAATATGTTAAGGGCATGTTTATATAATGAATTTAATATTTCCAAGATTCACAACAATGAAAAAAATATTTTCGTTATCACCAGTTGGTGCGCCATGTTACGGTAGAAAAAGGGGGATGTTGGGTGTCATGTTATGGTACTTGAATTGGGGTAGGGTTTAATGTATAGGTTATTAAACAGGGTTTTAATATATCAGGGTATTGGCACTGGAAGTGCTGTGTTGTGTTGAGATTTGTACCTACTATGTGATCAGTTATCATGACATTTACACCTCTTATTAAGTGGGTGCATTAAATGTTAATTATTCAGGGTTATATATATGAAGGTACACAGTTATCAGCTTTAATCCCATAGGATCTTGGACGCCAAATCTCATAGGTACGAGATATGCTGACTGTGTCGGTAGGCATGAATACTCCCGTCAGAGCGTGGGCACTGTTATTTTAATCATTGTTGTGAAGCTTGGAAAATAAGAAATAAAAGAGTGGATGTAAAACAAGATTATTATATTGGAATATTAACATACCTGTGGACCATACTAAGAAGAGCTAGCTAAAACCTATTATTTTTATGCGACGATTCCGGATGCCTAATATCGCACCGTGGGGGGCCCCTCTCTCCCCCACGTTGCCTCCGCGCCAGGTTTGCAAGCTTCTCCATCCATCTGGGTGATTATTGCGATTGAGATCACCATGCCCATGGTGTCCATCATGTGGTTGCAGTAGTGGAAATGTCCTCCATCAGGTTGTGAAAATAATCGGCGGGGACTATACGGACGGTCGTGTCCCTTTGTATAATTGAGAATCCATCTCGTCGGATGACGGATGATAAATATAATCGCAGATTACAGTAAAACTGGGTCGGTCAAGCCGACATTATTGCACCACGGGATTCCATACTGGAATACCCGTAAACAAGAATTCTCCAGTCGCGATAACCATGTATCGGCTGGGAATAAAGGAAACTCGTTCACATTTTAAATATACTTGAAAACAACCCGCCGATTGAATATTTTACATATTATTAAATAAATTTAAGTCCACATTTTCGACTGTCGGATTTACATCCTGCCCAGGAGATGCAAATCCAAAAAGTGAGGGGAAATCGATTATTATCCCCCTATCGACCGAAAGTAAAACCACTCGGAGAAAAAGTGTAATTATAAGTGGCCAGTAAAATAATTGAATCCACTACTATAGACAAATATCAACAACCCTGGGGCAATTTTGAACATTATTCAATTATTTTCATAACAATAGTCATAGACCTCCGTAGTCCAGTGGCTAAGACTCTTGACTCACATTCCGGAGGTCGCGGGTTCGAACCCGGCATGCGCAAATAAATTTTATTTGATTAATTTGTGTTATTTCACAATGAATTCATTTAAAATAATATATAGTATATTTGCGGCATGTTCCAGAGTGGAAGATACTATTAGTATCGCCCTGGTGTAAGACCACCATTCAGAATTGAAACGTTGCTTGAAAATGGCTTTAGCCGTGTTTAGTGACCAGATCTGAATAGCCAGGTACTTCCCAAACTTTCTCTTCTCCACCTCCTTCCCCTCCCCACTACCTTCAGCCTCACAACATACCCCAATTGGGGATGCCATAGTCTCACTGGCTCCAGACGGGAGCAGTTGAGATTCTTGTGCGGTATTCACTGTAAAAAAAAAAAAAAAAACACGCCGTTTTTCCGACTTCCAAAACAAATCTAACATGAATTTCATGTTCCGACGCCATTCCTGTCAAACGACCAACAATAGAACAACTACGCAAATGACAGCCAAATGAGTGCACTTATCTAGCTTTACATCTCCCTCCTTATTATTGTTTTTTTTTTTGTAAAAAATTCTTAGATTACTCACAGTTTACCTCGTCGCCACATGTAATGTACGTTATGTAAAGGTTAATATTAAGAAAGAACAAGTAACACTCATCTTAACTGATATCGGCTCATGGCAAGTGTCCACGCGCCTTCTCTATGCGGTCGGTCGCCCAGTACCGTCCTACGCCCCACAACTCCGCGCGCGCACTGCCTGAGACGACAGAGTTATTCACAACTATACATGTGTGAATACACTACAATTGGTATTTGGATTTACTCACAGGAGAGTCTGGAAATGGTATCTTCCGAATACTTGCACTTGGTATTAACTTGTTCCAGTGAACAATTGCGATGCGAGTCTTATTTTTAATAAAAGTAAATTGAATTGTATTTTCTTTCACGAGAATGGTAAATGATCGGCGTTTGCGATAAAAATACATCCGGCTTGTACACTGCGTATCTCGGAACACACCGCTCGGTCGGCGGGAGGGGAAGGGGGACATAGGATAGCAATAATTACCACGGAACAATATTCTTGTTCCAAAATACACGCACAATGGAACGCTGCACGCGGCAAAATTCTAAATTGGCGCTAACAACACCCATTTCAAATAATAAAATCATACAGTAAAATAAATCAATACATTATCTAGCAAACGTATGTTTTAAAATTTTAATTTTAGTTTCAACAAAATCATTAAAAAATATGTACGTACATGTGTTTCTTGGCGAAAATTGGTCCGTTTGTGAATTTATTTGCGCACTTACAAACTAATATATTTCAGATTTTTTTAACATTCTTATTAAATTTAGATATTATTGAAAAATGATAAATACTTATAATCAAAAAATAACTACAAAAAGTACATTATTTTAATAGTTTTATCATCACGCCTTTCAGCATTTTTGGATGAAGGTATAAATTAAAGCTAATTTGAATTGAAATAAATTCGATATTGAGTTATAATTTTAAAAAGCTGGTACGGAGAATAATTAATCTTTCTCATTGTAACCGCCCTGCACGATCGGAAGAACAACTTTCGACGAAATGTGGATTTTCGTCCGCTGGCTGGTTAAATGCTCTTAAGATATGCAATGCCTAAGTATTTTGAGTTTTCCGGAAAAACCTTACGTGTTGGAATTTTTTTGATAATTTTCCCGAATTTAGCAACCAAAAATATAAAGGAATTTCCTCTTACTTCAAAGAAAAAAAAAAACAGTTGCGATTTTGCTTTTTTTTATGAGAGTTTGTTGACAAGTCCTCGGTGCCGAACCCGGTCAAAGGCCTTGGATATGTCCAGTGCAACCGTTTGGGTCTCACCGAAACGTTCCAGGCATTGCCCCCAAACATGCGTCACATACGCAAGAAGATCACCGCACGAGCGGTTCCGCCGGAATCCGTATTGACGGTCGTTAATAATTTTATTCTTCTCGAGGTATGTGAGCAGTTTGTCGTTGATCACACGTTCCATCACCTTAGACAGAACTGATGTGATCGCTATGGGGCGGTAGTTGGCCGGGTTGGAGCGGTCACCCTTCTTTGGAATAGGATGGATAACCGCTTTTTTCCAAACAGAGGGCACAGAACCACTCTTCAGGGACAGTTTAAAAAGCTTCGTCAAAATTGGAGCTATTTCTGCAGCGCACCTTTGCAGTACCAGGGCAGGTATTCCGTCAGGCCCACTAGCTTTATTAACATCAAGCCCTCGTAAAACATGGAGTACTTCCCGATGCCGGATCCTCAGCTTTTTCATACGAAAACCGCAGTGAGGAACCGACGTCGGGACAGCACCTTGGTCATCGAAGGTTGAGTTATCCGCAAACATTTTACCTAGTAAGTTAGCCTTTTCGGTGGCGGTGTTTGCTAGTGAGCCGTCAGGTCTGGTAAGAGGTGGCAGACTGGATTTGCAGAAATTGCGACTTATTGAGCCCGCAAGCGACCAGAATTGCCTGCTGCCATGCGGGCATGCAGTCAGCTTTTTGCTGATCTGCTGGTCGTGCTCGAATTTCGACCTATTTATGATTCTCTTGGTTTCCTTTGCCATTTTGTTGTAAGTTGTTCTGTCTTCGGATGTTCTAGATGTGTTGTAGGCTCGGTAAGCCGCGTTTTTTCGTCGCACTGCTTCAGCGCATTGTCGACTGAACCACGGCTTTGAGCCTACACCAGTTTCCTTAACAGTAGATTGGATGAAGCCATCCATCGCGGATGTGATGACCTCACCAATTTCCTGGGCACATCTTGAGGGATCCGAAGTCCGAAAACAGAGAGCTGACCACGGAAAAGCATTAAAATGTGCCCGCAGACCGAACCAATCTACTGACCTATAGTGCCACACCTTTCTCTTCAGCCGCTCGTTTGGTGGTCTGAAGTTTACAGGGATTGATGTCATCACTAGGCAGTGGTCGGACGATCCTAAAGGCGCTGTGACTTCAATACTGTAACCATGTGGCACAGTAGTTAAAAATAGGTCTAACAGATTGGAACGGTGAGTCTGGACATCAGGAACCCTTGTAGGCTCCTGAACCATTTGCTCCAATCCGTAGCAAAGGGCAAAGGATTCCGCTTGGCGTCCAGCCGAGTCTGTTGATCCTGAGAACTTTAACCAAGGTTCGTTATGAACATTGAAGTCCCCCAGGACCACAAACTCTGCCATAGGGTAGCGGGGCAAGAGGTCATCAATAGTGTCGCTTAAATGTTTGAAGAGCTCGGACGTGTCTGATTCGCTAAGGTTCGGTGAGCGGTATAAACACGCGTAGAATCTTACCGTACTGGCAAGATTGACGCGTACCCACATTACGTCGAATCTGGAGTTTTCCAGATTCAACAGTCGCACACAGTTGACGTCAGCTCGACTATAGAGACAGACACCTCCTTTAGGTCTGAACTTGCTTGCGAGGGTGAAGCCCGGGCAGTCCAGATAGGAGGCGTCTACAGGCTCGGCTATCTGCGTTTCAGACAGGAATAGTAGGTTGGGGCGTTGAGAAAAAAGGTGGTGGTGGACGGAGTTTAAATTGGTATGCAGGCCGCGAATGTTGGTGTAATTCACCAACATTTTTGGCCTGCGCCGGGGTCGCCTACTACTCGCCGCTGTAATGCTGTTAATTTTTGTTGTTTGTGTTGTCATGATTTTTATTAAATATTTTTATGATGGGGTGTGGGGGGAGGGAGGTCTGGGAAGGAGAAGGTATGAGGGGTGGGTAGGAAGCTGGGGATCAGAGTGTCCAAGAGAGATGAACGAATGAATCCAATCCACCCACTGCGGTGCAAGGCGATGGGTAGGGAGAGTCCGGCTGGAGAGGTCACCCGATGCGCCCCAAACGCTACTGCTGGGTCCCCTCCGGTCACGAACCGGCACAACAGCAGCGGCGGGGTTTTTACACTCATTGATGGGGCAGCCCACCCTCAGTCGTGAGCCTGAGGGTCGGGCCCCTGTACTACCGAGCGGCCCGAACAGCGGTAACCGGTTGTAAAGGGTCTCCCTCAACCAGCATCTCCCAATCCGGCCCGCCACGCAGAAGGTGGGCCGACGCACCCACCATCAAGACTTGAACAAACATTACCCCAAGAACCCGGGCACCCCTGCTAAGTCACCAAACGTAGCGAACCACTTGGGGTGACCTGTGGTAGAGGTGTTAAGAGCGCTGCCGGTCGCTGCGAACATTTATGAATAGGTATTTTAAAAAATCTCTTTTATTTCACTCTCTGACAGTAGTCAGAATCGCGCTATAGATGTGTGAGTGAATGCAGGCCTTGTGTGTGTGGGCTACGCGCTTCACCCGTGTCGAATTATTATTTCTGCCGACCACGCATGTTCCAATCTGCAAATGTGTAGAGACAAGACCGCTCGCAGGGGCGTCCTATTGTAAGCGTCCTATGAATATGCTATTATAGCTACTTATCGTTGTTGCGCGCACAAAATATCCTGTGGGTATTCTAGAATATTAGGATACATAATAAAAAAAAACCGAAAAAAAAAAATTGGGGACCCATATTTTTATTTATTTTCATTAATTGTAGAGTTATTTTTGATACCATGTTTGGGTGAAAACAAGTGGGCTTAATATACATTTTTTTATTAAAACCGACAATTTTTTCTTAAATTTTGCATTCAGGATTTTTGTGCGCACTTTTTATGCATATATGATATTTTGTGTAGCAAACGTAGGAAAGGCAACTTGACCTTTCTCATAGGACCCATATCCCTCAGGCCTCGGGCATATTTTTTCATAAGGTCGAAATATTTCCGCTTTGCAATAAAATCCAAATAAATGGAATATTTCTGATAGTATCCGAAAACTAAAAATTGTTTTTGAAAGGCGATGAAATACGCTTTTAAATTTTGAAATCCGAAATAAACCTTTGCTTTTCGAATATAAAAATTTTGAACGCACACATAATTTTTTTTAAAATGACTCATCTTACGTTTTTTCTAACTAAAATTACTGATAACGAAAAAAATAAAAACACGTACATATTTATTACACAAATGTATTGTTAACATTTCCGTCACCTCACTTTTTTATTGTTTCATGTAAAAATAATTAATAGATACAAAATTCCATAAGTTTCATAAACTTTGGTTTTATAAAGGTGTACAATTCCATTATTTTGTGGTTAACTTTTGAATTTGAATATAAAGTTTGATATTTTCTCTTTCTCTTTCGAACACCGTTTAAAACTTATTTCTCAACATAATAGTAAGGGAGACACAAGATCGATATGAGTTGTTCCCAAAGCTAACAAATAGCCGAGGGGGGGGGGGGGGGTTAAATTTGGATTTGTGACCAAAACACCCAAATAAATTGAAAATGTATTTTTTTAGCAAAAGGTAGAGAAAATATCTTGTGCTGATAAATATGTTTTATTTTATTTATTTTTCTTTCAAATTACGAAATATTGGTCTCAAAAAAATGAATTTCGTATGATTTTGGATGCAACTTAATTTTTTGGTAATTTTTTGACAGTTAAATAGAAATATTAAAAAAATATTTTTGCTTTACCTACTGAGTTAATATTGAAGAAAAAATATATATTTTAATATTTAATATAGATGTATAATTGTACAGTGGAGTTATATAAATTACATATGGTGTACATACATAGGATACGGTTACATACTAAAATATTGTGCACTTGGGAGAAATTTGAAAAATCTAAATAAAATAGAGGTGAATATAGATTAATAATAAATAGAAAGAATAAGAAAAACAGGTAATTATTTAGTTAATTATTCCTGATGAAGTTTGAGTTTCAGTTTATTGATGTCTTTGGTTTTTTTTATTTCAATGGGAAGGTTGTTGAAAAACTTTATTCCTAAATAGATGTAATTGTTTTGCATTAGTTTGGTATTAAATTTTGGTATTTTGATGTTATCTTCATATCTTTTTGATTTTAGTTTAAAATTTTTTGATGATATTATCTTTGTAAATTTGAGTAATTGCATTTTTCTTGAAGATATTCTCTACTCGAGGCACCGTGAAATCTGCGAAAAGCGTTTCTGTTGGATAAGTGGAGGGTTTCTTTAGGATTTTTTTTATTTATTTATTTATTGTTTCTTTACACTGTAGGTAAAAATGTATACAATACAATTTGTTACCTCACTAGGACAAGCCTGTGTTGAGGTTAACAATAATTATACAAGTTAACAAAATAACACAAAATTATACAGATTTTGAAAGAACAATATTGTTGTATTTCTTACAGATTGAGATTATGGGTACCCAGTACCCACTAAACTGATGGCGCTAGGTAGTACATTAATGTAGACTTTTAGGGTGACCATAGTTTTGAGATCTGATTCAAAATAAAATAAAGTATTTTTTTGTTTTGTTTTTAAGATTAAGTTGTAAATTATTAGGATTACTTTAATGATTAGTTTCTGGATTACTTTGATCGGGGTTAGAATATTGTTGTATGACCCCCCCCCCATGCAATAATTCCATATTGAATTAATGACTGGATTAGTGCATAGTATACTCTTTTTAGATTGTTGAGATTATTATTATTTTTTTATATGAGCTCCACACAGGAGGCCCTGAGGAAAATAATTTCTCTGAGGGCCTAGGTCATCTTTGGGGATGCTGTGTGTATATTATTAAAAAAACATTTCTTTGGGTAATTTTAATTTATGTGCGACAAATTTGAGTTAAAAAAATAATACGAATTCTTGCACACAAAAAGACTTTTTTTCTCATTTTAATTTTATAATTTATATTTTTTTTATATTTCTGTAGTATATAGGGATTTAATTTTATAATTTTATATTTTTTTATATTTCTGTAGTATATGTAGTATATTTTTTAAAATAATTACCATTAATTACAAGTAATGGTCAGAGTTGCCTCTAAAATGATTAAAAAGATGAATTTTTGAAAAATGGGATATATTTGTCAGATTATTTAGGAAACCGTGGTGAATCAAATGGTGTAAACAAAAAAAAATTTGGTCGAAAACCTCACATGGGATATTTTGTGAATGCAACGACGATATTTTCTCAAGAGTTTTGAGAATAAATATATATATATATTTTTTTATACGTTATTAATTTATCAAAAAAAACATTCTTGCATCTATTTATTATATACTTGATGTGGAAAATAACATAGTTACTATATTAAGCCAAATAATGTATATGCGGATATACAATTGGATATATGCATAATAATAATTATACCATAATAAAAAGTCATACAGCTTCATATGTGCTAGAGCTACAAAACTACACTACTTGGATGTTTTTGACCACAAATGTTTAAAAAACTGGCGTAAAAGTACTAATGACGTGTAAGCCCATAGAAGGGTTCTCGAGAAACACAGAAATGCATTGATTGAAATTGCACAAACGAATTGGTTATGGCGACCCAGCTTGAAATGCTGCAATGGGTCCAATCTTTGTGGCGTCATTTTTAGTTAAATAAGAACAAATAACTTTGTAAAAACAGCTTTATGTAATCAATATTATCAACATATTTCGAAAACGGAGTATTCTCTTCGTCAGGATAAGATTAATATTAAAAGACAAACAAGTATAGGCATATGAGAATTATAGACAAAATATTAAAGGGAGAGATGATTAATTACTTAAAAATATCACAAAATGCAATTATACATATAAAATGAAATATAAAAATTATTTTTAAGTTAAATACCCTTATAGTATAGCAAAGTCATTGGAGAAGCTGTGAAGAGGATATTTTTAATGAAAGGAAGGAGAGGAATTTCTGGGTAGGTAAAAGTATGAAATGATGGTGGAGAGAGTCCGGCTGTAGAGATCAAAAGATCTCCCACTTCCAGTTTCTCCCAATCCGGCCCGCCACGCAGTAAGTGGACAAAATCATCCGCCACCAAAACCCATGCAGACCTTACCCGTGAACCCGGGAACCCATGCTCAGTCACCAAACATAGCGGACCACTTGGGGTGACCAAGTGGCGGGGGTGTTGGTATCCAATAAATGGTTCCCGGGGCGATGGTACCTATAACGCCTCCCAAATTAAAAATTTATTATAGTACTTGACATAAACAATTTTAATTTTGCACAATTTTAGTATGAAAGCTCGGTCAGTATTGGTATACCGCGATGAGTCACTGAACAGAAAAAAAAACGAATAAAAAATATCGATTACTCGGGCAAGGACAACACTAGTCTACCGATAAAATTCGTTACATCACTACTTCGCTTTATATGTATTTGTCAACACCCTCGTTCCCCGGCCCCCCCAGGAGAACTGAGCGAAAGGGACACCTGCACGTCGGGCCGAAAATACCTAAATAAAATCTTCGAAATCGATGTTTTGTATTCCCCATTTTTCTTCTCCAAAACTGGACCGATTTTAAATTTTTTTTTCACTAACTGTATTAAAAGAAAATATTCTATGTCGGTACGTTTTGCTTTTTTTCAAAATACATTGTTTAGTTTGTATACTGAACGTTTTTTGACGGCGTTTAAATTAGGCAATTTTATTCATTTTTGGAAGGTCCTAACTTCTATAAGAAGTAAATTATCAAAAAAAGCAAAACGTACCGACACGCTAGTGGTCGATATCTATATTATGTAAAAAAAAATTTTGCTCTAGGGTCAAAATCCAGAGAGATAAACGGGGAATATGTTTGTATGGAAAAACGCAGCTAGTATTTCCTCTTAATCATCCAATAAATGGTTCCCAGGGCGGCGGTACCCATACCCGCCTACCAAATTGAAAATTTGTATCTAATAAATCTGCAGTTCATAACAATAATTGTAAAGAAACCATAAAAATAACATGTAATCAACGCTAACGAAAATGTATATACTCGTAATACACTGTAATAATTGTTACTGTGAACTGTTTATTATTATTGTTTATTGTTTTAAACACTATCTCTTAGGTATTTTATTTTGTCATTTATCACTCCATACGTACGGCACTGGTAGAAACCGAAGGGCGCGGGCTCAGTCCGATGACTTCCTAGTCTTTATATCTCTGAAAGTTGCGAGGCTAAATCTGACAGCTGTACACGCCAGGACACTTGGGACGGGAATGTCGAGCGGTAGAATTTGGAACTTATGTCCGCTTGTCCGGTGTGACCAGCATTCAAATTGTTAGTACATAAAATATATTAAACAGTTGCCATACCCGCCTCTCAAATTGAATGAACTTTTAGAGCTTTTGTAAAAAAAAATTGATGATGTTCGTACGAAGTACGAAGAGGTACAGCAGAGATTTGATCCTTTGGCGCTTGTCAATAAATTTTTCATTCGGATATTGGTCAAACCCCTTTATTTCCAGATTGGAACTTGAACTGTGAAGGTGCATGCGAGCTTTTATGTGACTACTCTCAAGGACCGTGCTTAGTCCAAATCCCAGCGCATGGTGGGCTTTGTTATTGTAAGTTACAACTTACCTACTACTCGTTACGTTACGTTATTAACTATGAATTTATCATTTTGTCCAAATTTACATACTTTTTCTATCATTCTGTTCAAATTTATACATTTTTGTGTCATTCCATCAAAATTTATAAACTTTATTGTGTCATTCTGTCCAAATTAATATACCTTTGTATATCATTCGGTAACTCCATTAATGGAGGACTGAATGCTGTTGGCGCTAATAAAAAACTGTCAAAAAAGCGAAGCTAGCAGTCCACAATGGAGTCCTGGTACCTACCCTGATGTATGGCAGTGAGGCATGGAACTGGCAGAGGAAGGATGAAAGTAAACTGAATGCTGTTGAAATGAGATCCCTAAGACGTATGTGTGGTAAAACCATGTATGATCGTGTTAGAAATGTGGATATCCGCAAAGAATGTAAGGCTGATGTAAGTATAATGAGCAAAATTAAGAAAGGGAACCTCAGATGGTTTGGGCACGTAGAGCGAATGAGCGAAGAAAGTAGTGTAAAAAGAATATATGATGCAAATGTGAATGGTAGAAGAAGTCGGGGACGCCCGAGGAAGACATGGCACGATCAAGTGAATCAGATACTTCAGACGGGCCATGTCAAAAGTCAGAATAATAGAAGAGTATGTATGAGACGATGTATGAATGTGAGTGAGGCAAAGACTGTGTGCCAAGACCGAGTTGTTTGGCGGTCCGTCCTCTCTGCCTACCCCTGCGGGGAAACGGCGTGATGGTTAGTTAGTTAGTTAGTTAGTTGTATATCATTCTATACAAATTTATTGTACGGTTCTGTCCAAATTTATACACTTTTTTCTACCATTCTATCAAAATTTATTCACTTTATTGTATAATTCTGTCCAAATTAACACACTTTATTCTATCATAGCTTAAATTTATACACTTTATTCTATCATTCAGTACAAATTATTCTATCGTTCTGTCCAAATTTAAACTATTTATTTTAATATTCTCTCCGGGTTACGTCATTTATTCTTTCATCCTGGCCAAATTTATACACCTTATTTGGTCCAAACATTTATACACTTTATTCTATCATTCTGTCCAAATTTCAACACGGTATTTTATCGATCTGTCAAAATTTAAACACTTTATTCTGTCCGAATTTATACCCTCTATCATTCTCTCTAAATTTATAGACTTTATTTTATCGTTCTGTCCAAATTTATACGCATTATTTTATCGTTCTGTGCAAATTCATACACTTTATTCTATCATTCTATCGAAATTTGTTCGCTTTATTGTATCATTCTGTCCAAATTCATACAATTTTTCTATCATTCTGTCAAAATTTAAACATTTTTTTCTATCGTTCTATTAAATTTATTTATCATTAGTAGACCCGGCCACACGTTGCTGTGGCTAACGATACCTTTGTAACCAACGCCATCTGTAAATCAAATCCACACCACGATGCCTGCTGCCGCATGACCAGATTTATTATGTATTTTAACCAATTTATACAAAACCTTGAAAAATTTTACACTTAAAGATCTTTCTCATGAATCACTCTTTTGGACCATTCATTGACTGGACTACCTTGCGGGCGGAGACTGGTCTCTGGCGGTCAAGATCAAGATCTTCCAATACTCCCCCAGACCTACGCTCAAAATCGTGGGGAGTGGAGATAAATGTTTGTGAGTCAGGCCGGAGACGTAAATCGGTCTCAGATGGCGAGCGTGGTGTCATTTAAAACGTAGAGTAAAGAACTAACCAAAAAATGCCACGTGTTTTGTGATCTAAAAATCTGATCATTCAATCCTTAAATTTTAAATTTCACCATCATTGTCAAATTCAAAGACGATAGCAATTGGATTTACGATCGTAAATTGCAAGTATAAGAGGGACAAAGATTGTTCTTAATGGATTAATCAAAAGGTACTTAGTCATTCTCGACATTGGTTCAATGTAAGCCTTTATGAATGGTATTTCCAGTGATCTTCTATATATAAAATCTATATACACTAGAACCAAAAGGTATTACGTACATTGAAAATTGTATAAATTTTTTAAATTAAAAAAAAATACCGTACACACAACAACAAATCAATTTGGGGGGCGCCTCTCCGGAAACCATTTATTGAATAACCAACACCTCTGCCATAGGTCTCTCCAAGTAGGTCGCTACGTTTGGAGACTTAGCAAGGGTGCCCGAGGTCATAGGATGAGATTGTCTAGGTCTTGGCGGCGGGTGCCCATCTTTTGCGTTGCAGATCAAGAGGTCAATATTTGATTGTTATCTGTGCCGGATTAAGAGAGACTGGCTGAGGGGGACTTTATGACCTCTCTAGCCAGACTCTCGATTCATCGCCTTGTGGGAGGAGTTGATTCATACGTCCGTCACTCCTGGTCACACTGACCCCAAGATTCTCACCCACCCCTCATACCTTTTTCCTTCCCGGAACTTCCTCTCCCTTCTTTCCTCAAAAAGAACCTCCACACAGCACCCCCTAATATGACATAGGCTCTGAGGGAAATTATTTTCCTCAAGGCCTCCTGTGTGGAGCTAAAAAAAAACACCAAAAAATTGACGTTTAACAATCGGTAAAGTTGGAATACTAGAACTATTGAATATAGATATCAAAGATTTTGTCTTTTTTAACAGGTCCCATGCCAGCAACGACACCTGTATCTACTACTCCAACTCCAACACCTGGTAAGTCCAACATCTAATTGAATGGATGTTTTAATTTTTGTTTTATTTACAGATATTTTTTATTTTATTTTTTATTTAGCGAAGATATAAAATAATAGTAGGGAGACCTAGGAGAGTTGTGACAATTTTTAATTTAAGGGACATATCTCTCTCAAGAAACATTCCACAATTATGACCTATGTGAATTAACGTAGCACCATTCCTTTCCTTTCCAAAACAATTATCAAAATTAATTAAAGTATTACGGTTTCCGAGAAAACCAACAAAAAGAAAAACTACTCCCTCTGTCACAACTCCCCTATCACCGAGGTAAGTTGTGACAGCTTTGTATTTAGACTATTTGAGTATTTCGACACTAGCATTGCCTTTATCAGTCTTTCGTGTATAGTTATTAGGCATTCTGAAACAAAAAAGTAGTCATCCAGCATGCAACATTACACCACAAGTCCAAATATTTTTTTAATCGAAAATGAATTTTTTGAGGCAAGCTTTTATTGCGGACTCTACTTGCAAGATTTGACTTTAATATACGAATGCACAAAAACACATACAGACATCGCAAATTAATTTTTAAAAGTTTTGAAATAACCCAGCAGAAAAATGAAGTCAAAAGGAGAGTTGTGACAGGCTGTCACAACTCTTACTTACTTTTCTCATTTTTTTTGCACGCAGGCGTCGTAATTACGTAATCGCTTCTCGGCGGGTATCGAGCGAAGTAGCGCGTCTCTAAAGCGACAAACGGACGTTTTTACAATATCGCTAACTATTATAGGTTGGGAGAAATCGTCTTTGTCACAACTCTCCTCTGTCACAAGTTGTGACGGAGACCTAGGAGAGTTGTGACTCACAACTCTCCTAGGTCTCCCCTATACAGGGTGTTAATTACTTTACTTACTTTAACCAGCGATTCCAGACATCATTTGGAGTAAAAAATGCAAATAAAATTTTGGTATCCGGTGACATTTTTGGTGTTTTTTTAATTTATTTTTTCTACAACAAAAAAAAAATGGTAGATGTTGGACAGTTGGAGGCGGGGTTAGGGGTTGGTCAGTGAGTGACCAGTGACGACATGCAGAAGAAATTTTTTTGTTTGATTTTGAAGAAAAAAAAATTGAAAAAAATCATCCCAAAAGTCACCGCAGACAAAAATTTCATTTACATTTTTTACTGCAAATAATATCAGGAATCACTGGTTGAAGTAAGTTAAGTACGTCACTTAACACCCTGTATACAAAATATGTATAATGGTGAATTTAGGTATAAATATTGTATTTCTTAGCCCTTCTCACTATGGGGTCCTGTGATGAGATGGACTAAAGTTATAAATATAGTTTTTTTGTATTCTATATCGTTTTTAGTGTCTTCATAAGAGTTTTTTCATTGACCTCTTTTAGTCATATTTTTATTCTTGATTTGTATAAATTAGATTTTTTTTTCTTAGTTTTATGTCTTGGTGAAGGATGTTATGGAGTTTAGTTGCAAAGTATGTGTAGTTTCTTTGTCCGAATGTGGTTTTATAACTTTGAATATTTTTTATATCATTTTTATTCGATCTAGTGTTGTGCATACACGGTCTAGTAGAGGATTCAGTATTATTGAAAAACTTCAAGAATACATGTTTGTCATATTTTTTTTTGTACATTTGGTACGTCAAAGAAAATTTCAATTGAAGGCGTTCTAATGGGTACTTCTTTCAAGATGATCTTTATGATTCCTTTTTGAATCGTATTCTGGTAGCATACGATTATGTGTAGCAGATCCCAATCCTATGATTCAATATTCATTTCAAGAATGACATAACGTGTAGTAGACCTTTTTCATATCCTCTTTATTAACCAGGTTTCTTAGATTTTTAAAGAGGCTTGTGAGTTTTTCATCAAAGGAATACCTTTGAGGTGTAGGTCCCATCTAAGATTTTCATCACTCCGAGATATTTTATGTTTTTCTATAACAGGGCATTTCTTATAAATGTAATACCAACAGTGATGGAGGTAGCAAATATCCTCACCGTCACCATCATCACTCTTGGCTCTTCAACCCCTGGTGGGTCTTGGCCTCCTCAAAAGTCTTCCTCCACTCATCTCGGTTTTGTGGCAGCTCTCTCCAGTTTAGAAGATCCAAGATAGGTATATCTTTGAGGACGTCGTCGCTCCATATTAACCTTTGTCTTCCAGTGTCCTTCTTCAATGTCCAGAATTTTAAATATAATGTCCTCCACTTACAAAGTCGTAACTCTTCCAAGCATAAATACAAACTTTCTAATAAAGTGTGTTTTATCGGAAGCGTCCTGCAGGTAAGTATGTTTCTGTATCTATTTGTAAATAATAAAATTAGATAGAGCTTAAAAATTCAAAATAAATTGTAAAGCGCCCTTGAGGTGATTTTTCACAAAAACGGCACTCTACAAATTATACAAATATTTACGCACCAGCTTTAAACGTCCGGGTTAAATTTTCCCCCAAAAAAAAAGGAAAAAAAGAAGGAAAAACTAAACCCTTTCACACACTTCCCCAAATGATCATCTAGTCAACCCACGCTATGCAATTGCACTATATAAGTATTATAAATACAAAACAATACAAGAACAACATGTCAACCTACTAGAGACCAAATGGGAATATAATTCACCGACTCCAGATATTTTCATATCAGAGGGTTCGGCTCTGTGGCATTTCTAATTGAACCTATAAATCCTACTGATCCCTCAATATAAATATTTAAAATATCTTTTGTAATCCTACATGTATTTAAAATTACTGATTTTTGCATTTTTATATACAAATTCATTGACAAATCTAATATAAAATAATATATTATAATAATTATTATTATAGTGCTTAAAAACTGTCTTAGCTAGTTAAGGTTTAAAGCTGGTGGGAAACCCGTACTATTGTTCAACTGTATACTAATCGGTCAAACCTTTTATTTTCCAGTTGGTGACATATTTTGTGATTACGCCTGCGAAAACATGTGTGACTACTCTCAGGGACCGTGCACCTTCGATCTCCCAGCGGAACCGGAACCTTGTTATTGTAAGTTACAACTTATCACTACATCTCTACATCTTCTCTACATATTATAAATTAAAGTCTTCCGCGTCGTCTGTCTGTCTGTTCGCGATAAACTCAAAAATTACTAAACGGATTTTCATGCGGTTTTCACCAGTAGATAGAATGCTTCGTGAGAAAGGTATATAATTTATCAAGGATTTGTGCAAATTGGTTGAAACATAACGACAATTGTTAGAAGTGTCGGAAAAAGTCAAGCCGCCTGGTAGCTTACATACATCGAAAACACTGCCTAATCCCTTTGAGATATAACAAAACAATGCATGGTGGGATATTCCTCTTTTATAGATTTACAAAAAAAGTCCGCGATGGCATATATATATCTTGTATGGATAGCTTACTATACCAATTCTATCTTTAAAAAAAATGGTCACCTACAATGCGGTAATTGGAAAGTTATTTAGATGGATACAGTAATAATCCTTAGTAACTTAAAAATGTTAGTAAGAGTTACCTCAAGCATTATATGAACATTATTATAATCTTTCGCATTATAAATTAAAGTCTCCACGGCGTCTGTCTGTCTGTCTCTTCGCGACACACTCAAAGATGGCGGTGGTTATAAAGTTTGGATAACCATCCAGTAGATGGCATTATGTTAAGTTAGCCACAGCAACGCGTGGCTGGGTCAGCAGTAAATTGTATATTATGCCATTTTTTAAGGGTTGTTAGGAACTTTCTTAGAAGGTAGGAAATAAGGAAGAGTAAGAGTAAGAGTAAGAGTAAGAGTAAGAGTATTCTGATGTAGCAGGCTGATTGATGATGTCCACATATGATTCATATTCCACATAAAATGTTCCAAATTATGCACAGATTGTATGATCACCAACAGCTTTAATTTGAAGTCTTTACGTAAACTGGTAATTTGCACTTGCATTCGAAAATAATAACTTAATCATAATAATACACTGCTTGCTTGTTGAAAGTTATTGCCGCACTGATTTGCAATGTCATTAAGAGGGCATTACCAGAGAAAACCGGAAATACGTCATTTTCAAAAAAGTTTTTAGACGTATTGACTCTTTTCCACAAAAAATTATAAATGGATTTCGAAAGATTGTTCTTTTATCTAGCATAGTTATGTAATAAATTTTTAGATTTTTTTAAAATTTTTAGTATAATAAGGTTATTCCATAGGTCGTTGGCAGATTTGTTAAATTTTCAAAAAAGTTTTTGTATTATACCACACCCATTTCAAATAATGTAATCATGCAGTAAAATAAATCAATACATTATCTAGCAAAGTTATGTATTAGAATTTTAATTTTAGTTTCAATAAAATCATTAAAAAATATGTACGTACATGTGTTTCTTGACGAAAATTGGTCCGTTTGTGTATTTATTTGCGCACTTACAAACTAATATATTTCAGATTTTTTTAACATTCTTATTAAATTTAGACATTATTGAAAAATTATAAATACTTATAATCAAAAAATAACTACAAAAAATACACTATTTTAATAGTTTTATCATCACGCCTTTCAGCATTTTTGGATGAAGGTATAAATTAAAGCTAATTTGAATTGAAATAAATTCGATATTGAGTTATAATTTACAAAAGCTAGTACGGAAAATAATTAATCTTTCTCATTGTAACCGCCCTGCACGATCATAAGAACAACTTTCGACGAAATGTTGATTTTCGTCCGCTGGCTGGTTAAACGCTCTTAAGATGAAGCCATAGTAAATAAAGCAAAATCATACAAAATCATATGTTTTTATTTTGAAATTTTGATCGCTAAGTATTAGATGATTAGTTATAGATGCTTCAATTGAATACTGCGTGTAGAACATAGCTTGGACCTTAAAAATATCGGTCATTTTTTGTAGTATTTTAATATGCCTATAAAAAAATAAAGTATTAGGTCCTAAAATAACACTTTCAAGTCCAAACTCTCCTATTTATAAACCCCTTTTCGGATATGGTTTTATTGTATAATGTGGAAAATTCAGTTTATTTTATAATAATCGCAAAAAAATTGATATTTACGCCCGATCTTTCCAAATTTAAATAAAATATGCATTTTCGCGTTGTTATTTTACAATACGGCCGCTAGTAGATGAATTTGGTTTTTCAAAGGGTACCCTATGGCGTCCACCGAAGAACTATTAACCACGCCACACCGATTTCGTATCAGTCATGCCCCGGCCGGAGCGGGAGACGTGTGGCTTCGCGTCGCTTGATTTCGTGTTATCAATTTTAAATTTACGTTTTATTACAATAAACAATACGTAAAAAAGGAGTTAATGTTTTTTACAGGTTTTTACGAAATCAACCTTTATTTTTTTTTCTCAAATACCTTTTCCGACCTTTCCAAAAGCTTTTTCTCAAGTATTTTTAAACTCCTCCCTTAAAGGGGCGTGAATTCCGATTTCGATTTTTTCCTGGACTATTAGATCGCCTTAAGTTGGTAGAAGGAAGTATGTACGTAGGTAGGTGTGGATGTAGGAAGTATGTAGGAAAAGGAACAGGTTAGAAATATTTCCGACAAGGGTGCCACTCAACTCAATTAAATGTATTCACACTATTCTGTTATTCATGTTATGTTTCATAACACCGAATTGGATCTTGGCAGGTTTATTTTGCTTCACAAGAATTTACATTTACTAGTTTTAATTGACACTTTTTAGTAGACTCCGAAATAATTAATTGCTGTTCCTCAATCACATTCTACTAATTATGGATATCATTCTCTGTTTGGTTCTGAAACAGTTTTAAAAAAAAACTTAATCCATATTCCCCAAGTCCGTCATCAAGCATGTATTCTTTTCTCTTCCTCCTTTCCTCAAAGTCTCTACCAGGAAAATAAGAAGATGTTCCTACCAACATGTGGAAAAATTCAACAATATTGCCGCCCATGTTTACATTACCTACTTGGGCAGTTGGAATTTCGTAGTGACATGGATCACAACTTGCTCGTTGAAATAACGCAAATATTAGCAAAATTTCATTTTTTATCAAATCAAAGTGTCGTGGCTTAAACCTGGTGTTGTGCCGATATATTGTGAAACCAGGATCGATCATGAAGCGCCATAAAAAGCCGCCAAAGGTAAGAGACTTCCTCTCATATCCTATTTCCTACGATCAAATTTCAAAACACAATTATTGGTCTTTATTCATCAAAACAAAAAAGGATTTACATTTACACACATTCTCGTGTCGCGGTATCGGCCGTGATATTCTCCTTTATCCAGAATGTCGAGACTTGTCAACAGCATTACTGACACACCTGTAACTCATCCAGTTCAATATCCCTTCCTGTAGACTCCGAAATAATGAATTGCTGTTCCTCAATCAACATTCTACTAATTAAGGATATCATTCTCCATTATCCAGAATGTCGGGAATTGTCAACACAAATCAAAACATTGAATTTTTCGGTGTAAACCTAAATGACTTTCGGCAGTCGATACGAAATGTGATTTTTTAAAGTCTTTTTAAATCCATCTTCAAGCTACTTGCATTTGTACATAATATGTATTTTGTCAATCCTCTTCATCTATGTGTACTCTCCTTCCATTACCATCTCTCTTTTTTTATTCGTGTTATTGTTATGTTGTTAATGGACTATTTGTCCGTAAATAAATAAATAAATTAAAATCCCAGTTGTTCCCGTCTGGAGCCAGTGACACTTTGACAACCCCAATTGGGGTATGTTGTGAGGCTAAAGGTAGTGGAGAGGGGAAGGAAATGAGGAAAAGAAAGGTGGGGAAGTACCTGGATATTCAGATTCAGACCAAATACGGCTAACACCATTTCAAGCAACGTTTCAATTCTGAATGGTGGTTTCACACCAAAGCGATACTGAGAGTATCTTCCACTCTGAAACGTGCAGTAAATATACCATACATTATTTTAAATGATTAATTGTAAAATAACACAGATTATTCAAATAAAATTCATTTGTCCGCGTCGGGATTCGAACTGCGACCTACAGATTGCGAGTCAAGAAACTAACCTCTAAACCACGCCGACCCTGATTGAATTCTAATAGCTATTGTCAGCTATTGAAATCGAACAATTATAAATAATTTGTCATTTTTAACAGGTCCAGTGCCAACACCAGTACCAACACTAGCGCCAACACCTGGTAAGTCCAACTTCCAAATAAATAATAGATATTGTTCATGCACGTAGTCATGGTGGACCAAGGTGGGGCGTTTGCCCCACCTTGGCTGGCCGATGCATGGTCTCAGGGGATTGTCGACCGAGTCGCTTTTTCAAATTTACTTTTAAGTTTAACTCTGGAGGCCCTTAGGAAAAAAAATCCCACAGGGCCTACGTCATCATTGGGGATGTGGAGGTTCATTTTAGGGAAAGGAATGGAAGGAAGTTCTGGAATAAAGAGTGGATAGAAATCTGGGGATCAATGTGTGTAGGAGTGACGGACGTATGAATCTATCTATCCCACTTCAGCTCAAGGCAATCGGTCGAGATAGTCCTGATGGAGAAGTCAAAAGGCCTCCCTCAACCAGTCTCTCCTAGTCCGGCCCGCACTAGGAGAGACGCACACTTCCACCACATCCGCCCCTCCGGTACCCCTACTAAGTTGCCAAACGTAGCGAATCACGTGGGCTGACCTATGAAAGAGTTGTTGGTGTTCCAAGAAATTGCTTTCGGGTTGGCGATATTTATACCTGCCTCCAAAATTGAGAATATATTAGTGTTTTAGAATTGAATCGTTGAGTTCCAAAACCGGTCCAAATTTTTTTTTTTACTGTTGAGTAAAACGTTAGAACGTTCTTGTAATAAGATGATATAATTGTAATTTTCTATTTAAATGATTTATATATATCTAAAAATTTTTTTTTTTTTTTAATTATTATAGGCCATATAAAAGCAAAATTTATAAAAAAAACTAGAAGACTTTTGGAAATAATAACAATGGCATCGAATTCATTGTTAGAAACCATATAAAATGGCATTCAAACCTAATTTTTATCCCAAATTCATTAGGGCGAATATTGGAACTCAAATATAATAAAGAAATGTTTCTTGCAATGATGGAGAACTTACTAGCAGAAGATTGAACCTGCGGCACCAGAGTGGGAACCCGACGCGATTGTTCATACAGGTACTAACCAGTCAAAACCATTTATTTTCCAGTTTCTGATATATCTTGTGAACAAGCATGCGCGACCTTGTGTGACTACTCTCAGGGACCGTGCCACTTCCATCTCCCATTGGGAGGAGATTGCGATTGTAAGTTGTAATTAACTAACTATGCACTAAGCGCTTCTGTAGGGGTACCATTATTTGGCTAATTAAAATTTGTACACACTATTCTGTTATTTACGTGATTTTTTGTAATGTCGAATTGGATCGCGATAGGTTTATTTGCTTCATCAATAAATGATTTATGCAACGTTGTAATCCATGGTGAAATTGTATCTTACGTTGATGATACAGCAATAATATTAAATGAAAAATCCTTGCTTGAAACTTTTTTAAAGGCAACAAAATATATTGCATGTCTCATCATGGTTTAAATGTAACAGACTGTTCTTCTACGACAGTAAATCATTTTACCCATCTTTTTATATATACAGTAAAAATAAACCGCCCGATAACCTTAAAATTAGAATACGTTATGCTGACTGTAATCAAGTTATATGATCTTCTTGCTTTGAACTTGGAAAAGATGAAATGATTTGTATGTATTATTAAAACAAATTTAAATTGGTAATCACACATTAACAGTATGTTAAAGCCCCAAAAAAGGGCGTTAATTAATAAATGAAAAAAAAAACTATAATACCGTTTCTAATTTAAAATATCTAAAGTACGTATCTTACAGATTTAAGGAAGTACTCAATTTCGACAAATTGAAAATATTTTTTCTTCTCCGGTGTAATCTTCAATCATGTGCGGTATAATAGGATGGGGTTGTGCGCTTGATGTATTTATAAAACCTTTACAAATAGTTATATTTAATTAAATGAATACAATATTAGCGAAACTCAATCGAAAATCTGTAAACAGATACGGTCACATAGGGGAATTAAACCCTGAACCTTCGCCTTGCCGGGCGCAACTCTACCAACTGAGCTTATGTGTCCCTGTACGATTTGGTTATATTTAATTGTATCATACTTCGATTAAGAACTTCCAAAATTATCTTAACGCTTTGGTTTTTTAAGGCAAAGTTCCTGGGTTCGAGTCCCAGATGTGACCGTATCTTTTTCCGACTTTTTTATTTTTAGATTCTCGATTCAGTTTCACTAATATTGTCTTCATTTAATTAAATATTATTATCATTATTTTTTATTTTAATTTTATGAGTAAAACCTCAAATTGCAATATTTAATTAAATGAAGACAATATAAGCGAAACATAAGCGTCATATATTCTTCTTACACTACTTTATTTGTTCATTCGCTCTACATCATCTCTACAAACCGTCTTAGGGTCCCTTTCTAAATCTTACTCATTACGCTTACATCTCCCTTGCATTCTTTGCGGATTTCCATATTTTTCACACGATCATACATGGTTTTACCACACATACACCTCAGTTATCTCATTTCAAGAGCATTCAGTGATTCAGTCTACTTTCATCCTTCCTCTGCTAGTTCCATGCCTCTCTGCCATATATCAGAGTTGGTACCAGGACTCCTTTGTGGACTGCTAACTTCGCTTCTTTTGACAGTTTTATTAGCGCCAACGGCATTCAGTCCTCCATTAATGGAGTTACCTGCATTTATCCTTCTTTAAATATCTCTTTCAGCCTCTACACCTAATCACGGTGTCCGAAAATTCGTAGTACAAGCGGAAAACTGGTGAACCTGCATCACATAGAGAACCCAAATAAACATAAAGATTTTCAATTTAAGCATTTTTACATTTAAAATAAAAAAAATAAAAAAATTTCGGCTATATGAGGGTTAAAGTTTTTTTCCGATACACGGAAATCTCGTGATTTTAGAGGGAAGATGCTCTCTAAAACTCTCTCGCTAGGTACTTTACTTAGTACTGGATCAATTCGCACAACGAACAAGCCGAGTGAGAAAAATTATTAGCATAGGTGTGTTCTAACTTACATTAAGTTGTAACGTTCCTTAATCCAAAAACACTAGGTAGGTACATCACAAAAAACACAAACATGTCATTGGTACATCACAAAAACGCATTAACATACGTTGGTATAACTTCCATTACAATTCACAATATTCTAAATATGAAAATAACACAAAAGTTTGTTAAAAACCGGCGAAATTAATTACTGTTATTCACAAATATTCACTTTTAAAGTTTGAAAACACAAAGGGATGTCAACGTCGACTCAACGAAATCAAGACACATACTAAACTGCGTAAAAACATGAAAAAATATTTCTCCCGCATTCGGGTGTTCCCATGTCCCATTGACTTGCTATTCGTGTTCCCCATGCAGTAGTGTTCAATTTGCGCTGAACACTGGGAATATTATTTTTAATTTATTTAACATTCCAAATTTGCAGTTTTGAACTCACTTACGACATTTATGATTGAGTATTTTTTTATTTTCTTAATTCACTTATTTTTTTATTAGTTTATTTAGTATTTTTTCACTTTTAATCAAAACAATAACTTTCAACAATAATATGAAATTAGAAACCAACTTTCTAGTTTAAATACGGTACGACTTAATTTTGTCCTATAACATATCACTTAGAATTAATCGGCCTTTGTAGTCCTAGGTTAAATTTACGTCTTATTTGCATTTTTGTTAAGTTACTCACGAGTGCATTTGCATACAAAAATAATGCTCATGTTGTTCGGGAGTTTAACTTAGGGGGCATTAATTACGTGACCTCAAAATGGGGGGGGGGGGAGTCCAGCCAAATCTCACCAAATCTTGAACAGTTTTTCAGCGTATTGTCGCGATCATATTTACCTCAATGGGGGGGCGTAATGGGATATCATGGGGCGGGATGGGATAGCCTGGAACCCCAGATACACCACTGATCTCACATGATTGTTGCAGTTAATTAGTTAATTATTGCGGACATCATACAAAAAGATGTATACCTACCAAGGGTATGAGGGATTGGTAGGAATCTGAGAGTCAGTGTATCCAGGAGTGACGGACGCATGAATTCATTCCTCCCATGGCGGTGGAATATAATTAATAGTCCAGTCAGCCTATATCGTAGAACACCAGTTGAATCACCATCGACTAATACCATATAGACAAGTGTTTAGCCAAAAATCCCCGCCCCTACCCCTCTTTGCTTCCCCGCCTGTGCCCCCACAAACATGAAGAGTGTAAGGGTTTCGTAAATCGCGTCTATCTCGATTACTAAACAACATATCGGGTTGCAATTTTTTATTCTCTTTATTGTAACATTGTCTACAATTAATGTTCAGTTAATTTTCGTCATAACTTTTACCGTTTGTTTGTAATTCGTATGAAAAGGTAAAAAATTGTATATTTTTGGTATGTAATTTTACATTTTGTCACAGAACTTTTCAGGCCGACATTTTATGAAGAAATGTTTCCTACAAAGATTGTAGTCCTTTCTATGAGCTGTAAAATTATACATTTGAATGTGTACTTTATGGCTAGAAAACGCCAGATATCAAGCGTGAATGCTTGGTTCACCATCTCTGCGTCGCTCCGCGGCATCCGATTCATTACCGCACTACTCATGTATGATGTTTAACTCATTAATTGTATTTTTTGTCAATTGTTTTAAATTTTGGTTTTACTGAAGAATTGAAATTATGCTTACTGGTATCAGTTCAAGTTTCAGCAACTAAAAATGCCATAGTATTTCAGTTTAAAATCTATTGCTTTATTTATTGAATGGAAGTATAAACTAGCTCCATTATGAATCACCCTCACTAACACGAGTATTTCATGTTCACGATTTCCACATAGCTTTAGTGCACTAAAACAAACGAAATAATGACAAGACTAGAAAAAGTGTGTGAAGATTTGGTTAAAACTAGTAGAAATTCAAAACTGTGGCTACAAGAGTTTAAATTGGTGAATTTGGTTCTAGACTTTGTAGCTACCTGCGCTGTGAGAAGTACTTACTTAAGAATTCAAATTCAAGCAATTCAAATTCCAATTCTTTTGAACAGCAAGCTGAAACAAATTGTACTGTTTTTTTATTTTTTTTAACTGTCACACTCCATATGTTGATAACATTGTGAAAATTTTAATGGCACATAAAAAAACTATCAACCGATGATTCTAGAGTTTTCTTTTTACTGTGTTTACGTAGCACGTTCAATTGCTACATTGGTGACACCGACGTTCACATTAGTGACCACGAAGTTTACATTTGTGAATCCGACAGTGAACACGACGCGTGCAAGTACGTCTACCGCGAGCACGTCGCGCACGAAATAAACTCTTCGGTGATAAATTTCGCGCACCAATCATCATCATCATGTCCCTCACGAGCGGTACATCCGAGGAAATGGGTAAACCCATCAATCAGCCACTACTAACACGGATGGAGCGGTTGATGCAGCCTCTCCAACAAGAGCTCGCTACTTTGAGGCGCGAAGTTTCGACACTACGCTCTGGCCAGCATAGGAGGAGCGCCACCCCGCATCGTTGGAGCAATCGTTCCCGCAGTCGGTCCAGAGGCGAATTTCTATGTACAGCACGACCTAATGTTAACGACGACACCGGAAGCTTCCTCAAGGAACTACGGAAACATTTCAACGAGCTGAGACCAGTTGAAGGTACCCGCCATGGTTATGGACATCGTTTCGTCTTCAAAAATCTTCCCACAGCTTCTCACGTCTTTCTGAGGGACGACACAGTCAAGAGCCCGCTTCAACAACCCTACAGTGGCCCTCATAAAGTCGTTCGTCGGCACGAACGAACATATACTGTAAAAAATTGAGGTCTTCACTCAGGAGAATTTCTTTGGGTAGACTGGTTTTTTATAAATGAAGCACTTTTTTGTTTTAACTTTAAGTTCTTGAATTTTTATTGTTATGATTTGATATTTATAAACTTATAACTGACGACAATAACTTTCCCCACCCAACGGACAAGGGTTCAGTAGTATTTTAATTTCTTAGTGCAAGTTTTCGTAAAGAAGTAAGTTAATTTTACCGATGCAACCCTTTTATAAGGATTTCATACATCTATATTTCCCTTGTTTGTTGTGTGAGAAAGACAAAGAACAAAAAATGATTCTATCGACATCTAACGAACAAATCAGACAACTCTTGGATCGCAATCCAACCTTTGATAGTAACTCAAACTGCATAATTGGTTTGCGTCCTGGGTTTAATTCTAAACATCCTCCGCCCCAAAATGGGCAGATATTTATTTTGAAATATCGAATCCATTTTTCTGCAAATTATACAAATAACATTATGCAAACAAATTATGAGCCTAAATTAAATATTGACTTTGCTCAAATCAAATTCAAATTCATTAAATTAATTTTAAAGTTATTCAATAACATAACACACTAAGATAATTCCAAAAACAAACTACATTTTTAAAAACAAACAGAAACCATAACAATAATTACATATAAACATATAATATAGACAGCACAATCATGTCGCGGTAGGTTTCCTGGTCATCCTTCCTTCCTTCCTCGGGAAAAAATTAAATAAAGATAAATCATCCTTCCTTCCAGAGTTCATTGCCACATTTGGAATTATTACAATGTCTCCAGATATATCTATATATGCAGTTTGCAATTCTAGCCAGCAGGCTATGTTAGTTTATAAGTGTTCATTAAGTGTTTTTATCCTTTTTTTTAAATATATGGATCTACAATCCTTTTTTTGTTTTATTATTTTTTATATCACTCCCTACCACACTCAAGTTTTTATTGCTCCACATTTTTCCACATTTTGTACACTGATTTTTACTTTTAATTTATTATTATATCTTCCTTTTGTCCTTTTTGGTTACTTTTAACGTCCAAATTTTTATATTATTTTTTACTATTTATTGGTTTATCTTGTTTTATGCACTCATTGTTTTTGTTTTTCATAAAGCACAAGTTCCTTTTTTTTGCATTTTGTGCTTACACAGCGTCTGGTTCGTTGGGTGGGGATGTTGACATCTTCAGCTCCTCGTTATCGTCTATTGGCAATAGACACAGCTTTGAGATCGCCCTCTGAGTAGTTCCATGCGATGTTTTGAGAGTTGCCACACGTACTCTCCCGTCAGCTCCTGGATGGACTGCAGTTACACGTCCGAGTTTCCACACACATGGTGGTAGGTTGTCTTCCTGCAAGACCACCGTATCGCCTGGTTTGAGCTGCGTATGAGGTCCGCTGGTCCACTTCGTTCTGCTTTGGAGTTGAGCCAGGTACCTCGATCAAAAAACATCGTATTAGCAAGGATTTTTTTTTTTGATATTTATTCAGTCCGTTGACTGAAATATTTTGTAGATCTTGTTCCGGAATTACTGCAAAGCTTCCACCAACAAGAAAGTGACCGGGACTGAGGGAAATTAGGTCATTTGGATCATTTGACAATGGGGTAAAAGGACTAGAATTTAAACAAAATTCATCTGACACAAAACGGTATTAATTCCTCATATATCAATAAGGAGTTACTCGCTAGCCGTTTCAACTGACATTTAAACAGATTTCATTCTGACTTCTCAAAGGCCTCCAAAGTGCAGCGCCCTTGTCGGAATGTACCCCACATTGAATTGATAGCCCCGATAATGATTTTCCGACAGTAGGTAGTAGCATTATCTGAAAATAATTTACTCGGCCCTCCACTACGCGCGATAAAACGCTTCAAGGCATTTAAAAAAACTTTCTGTATTCATCAAAGACAGTTCAAGTTCTAAGTGTATGGCTTTTGACACCACACATACAAATAAACATACATAAGAAAAACATTAATAACAAAAATATATAAGCTCCTTTCGGCTGCAAGGTCTGCCATTATTTGCTGCATAGTCTTTGTATTTGATCTAAAACATATTACACATTTCCTTATTATCATTTTCACTAAATTTTCCTATTATTGGCCAGAACTTCAATCTGATTATTGCCAATAAGGTATGAGTACCTGCATGCAAGTGTAAATGATAGTAGTTTTTCATAATTAATTTGGTTAAATTATGATGTGGTGGCAGCAAGATTGGATGTCGTTGATTTATTGACAGCAATTTTCCTTCGGAAAGCCTGCCGCCTACGCAAGGTAAATCATTATGTACATAAGGATTTAGTAGAGAGATGTAGTTCCTGAAAATATCCAAATCTTGCGTTACTGTTGCCAACACTACAGTTTTTGTTTTCACCTCAGGTGGATCTATGTACGTAGATTCTCCGCATGGCCAACTGGATGGTGCAAGAGTTAGCCAATCGGGTCCGTGCCACCAAATGGTGGATGTCAATAATTGAGAAGTCCTAATATCTCTGGATAGTACATCCGCAGCATTATCTTCTGATATCACATGCTTTTGACAAATGATTCTCCTAGGTACCTTCACATTATTTATCTGCGGCAATTCTTCCATATAAGCTCTCCAAACTTTCCAAATGTCAGGAGATATATCTTCAACCCACTGAGTTTTGTTCTGCCACAGACGTTGCATTAGTAGCTTCGCTACTATCGTTACAGGTCTTATCAGACCCGGGGGATTAAAAATGGATGCTATGTAGGATAACATCCGTCGTTTGCTTCTACTTAGCAAGCAATCTTCTTCACCACTGTCACCCGCCATCAAGTCATCCATGTAAAAAATTTCTTTAAGAATGTGACTGACCTTGGGATTTGTGCCTTGATTTTCATTTCCTAGCCGCTCCAAACATCTTGGGGCTAAGAATGATGATCCCAGACCGTAGACTGTGTTCAATCGATAATGTTGAATCTCCTCGCTGGGTGCGTCTCTCCAAAGGATACGTTGTAAGTCCCTATCCTCTGGCTGCACTAATATCTGCCGGGACATTTTTTCTATGTCGGCTGTTAACGCGTACTGATGTTTTCTGAAATTCAACAGATGTGCACATAAATCCTTTTGCAATGCCGGCCCAATCATGAGGGCATCATTTGGGATAATTCCAGTTGAGGATTTAGCTGATCCATCGACTACGACTCTGGTCTTTCTAGTTGTACTAGGTTCCTTGATCACCGCATGGTGAGGCAGATAATAAGGTATTTGATTTTGTGACAATGGTTCACATACTGGTAAAAGGGAAGGAAATCACCGTGAGCATCGACCGCCTCAAACCAGCATACGTTGCTCAAGATCTTGAGAGTTTCACATCACACTCGCAAACCGCATCAGAGTCACCAGCCGCCACATCACAACCAACCCTTCCGTTGTTCGATGGCAGTAAGGATCGGACACACACAACCACTCGTTCTGGAAGGCGGGTTCGATTTCCCGATCACCTCGGTATCTGACTATTCCTCTTTCCACCGCAGCCATGTCTGCGTTGTCTGGGGAGGGAGTACTGTAGCTACCTGCGCTGTGAGAAGTACTTACTTAAGAATTCAAATTCAAGCAATTCAAATTCCAATTCTGATGAACAGCAAGCTGAAACAAATTGTACTGTTTTTTTATTTTTTTAACTGTCACACTCCATATGTTGATAACATTGTGAAAATTTTAATGGCACATAAAAAAAACTTTCAACCGATGATTCTAGAGTTTTCTTTTTACTGTGTTTACGTAGCACGTTCAATTGCTACAACTTTATTCTTGGGGAGAGAATCGGCGATTGGAATTTGCACATTCATACAGTCAAGCAAATGATACCGTATTTGCATGCTGCTGGTCATTTGCTCTACGCCAAATCCGCACAAATACACTTAAAACAAATGTTGAGCGTACAAACAAAGATGTCAAATGAAGACTTCGAAAGGTTCGTCAATAATTTCCGATATTTAAAAAAGGAGACAAAAATGAGATGAGCAATTACAGACCGATCTGTCTTTTATCAACTATTGTAGGAGCTAAAACTTTTGTAGGAAATATTTTTTCATAAAATGTCGGCGTAAAAAGTTCTGTGACAAAAAGTAAAATTACGTGCCAAAAAAATTCACACTTTTATACGAATTACAAACAAACGGTAAAATTAACGACGGAAGTTAACTGGACATTAATTGTAAACAATGTTACAGCAAAAAGAATATAAAAAATTGCAATCCAATATGTTGTTTAGTAATCGAGATGGACGTGATTTACGAAACCCTTAAACTATTCATGTTTGTGAGGGCACAGGGGGGAAGCAAGGAGGGGTAGGGACGGGGATTTTTGGCTAAGCACTTGTCTAAATGGTAGTAGTCGATGGAGAAAAAATTAGCTTTATACTATTTTTTTCAATCTAATTATTAGATTATTAAAAAAATGATAATAACCTTGTTCACATTCGTTTCGAACACTACTGTATCGTACGACCATTGATGGCGACCATGTTTGTTTGTGTACCCGAGGATTATACGAATGCAAGTCCAAAATTTGAAGAAATGAGTTTTTGATGCAGACTTGAAGTAAATTATCTTATTATATCTATTAGTCCACTTCAATTAGAGGCAGTAGGACTCAAGTCCATGTTTTTGTTTGACTGAAGTCAGCGTTTTTTTTTAAACAACTATTTTTAAAGGCTTTACTATAAAATATTTCGATTCATTTGCTCGTTTTTAAAACAAAACTAATTGATTTAATAATAACTTTTTTTGTTATCTATCATCAGCACGGATATCGGAAGAAGTTATTATTATTATTTTTTTACATTAACTCCACACAGGAGGCCCTGAGGAAAATAATTTCCCTCAGGGCCTATGTCATCTGGGATGCTGTGTGGAGGGTCTTTTTGAGGAGAGGAAGGAATGAACATTGGTCTTGAAGAGACCCATGTTGTAGGAAGGAGGAAACACAGAGGCCGGCAAATCATTCCACAGCCGAGCTGTTGAACACAAGAACGAGTCGAAGAAACGACCCGTTCTCATGTGACAAATGTCAACTGTGTACAAATGTTGGGCACGCGTTTGGCGTGTTTCCCGACTATGCACCGGTGCCGAAGGGATCAATGATGCTAGTTCCTCGGAGCATCTTCCATTGTAATACCAGTAGAACAAGGATAGCATTCCCACCCGACGCCTGTGCTCTAAAGATTGCAATCCGTCTGCTAAGATGGGAGAATCTATCAAACGGACCGCCCGTTTCTGCACAGAGTCAAGGGTATTTTTCAGGTATTTTGGAGCTCCAGACCAGAGGTGGCTGCCAAATTCAACCGTGGGGCGCACTTGCGATTTGTACAGGGTTAGCAGTTATGAGACTATAGTTACAGAAAAATAGTTTTTTGGCGCTCCTGAACATTTACTTTTTTGGACTTGCATCGGTATGCTTCTCGGTTAAAGAATTTGGTTCGTGAGCTCACAGTTCAAGGTCAAGTCATTTTTTGAAAAATGTATAGTCAGTAATAATTTATGAGAATTTCACAAAAAAAAATCAACTTCTGACTTGATTTACTCGAAAACGAAAGCTCAAATAAAAAAAAGTTATACTACAAAATCGACTCCAAATGTGATGAGGATTCACCAGTTTTCCGCTTGAACTACGAGTTTTCGGACACCTTGTAATATACACTTGGGAAATATACCCATACTACATGACACATTCAAGCGGGGGAGGGGGATCTTCAAAATACCATGCTTGGTCACAATGAGGAGCGGCGCGGGGCTTAGGTTTTTATGACCTAGTCAATCTAGAAATTTTGACATAAGTTTTATCTTGATAATAGTTTTTCCACTTGTAACACAGGCTTGCGACTGTTTTTTTTTTCTTTGAAAGAAGAGGTAATTCCCATGTATTTTTGGTTGCTGAATTCGGGAAAATTATCAAAAAAATTCCATCTCGTAAGGTTTTTCCGGAAAACTCAAAATACTGTGGGATTGCCTATCTTAAGGCGCATAACGGGGTTTATTGTCGAAATAAATATATTTTTTATTAATTTCAACTTATTATAAGATAATTATATGTTTTATAGACTGAAACAAAACATTTAGTAACTCATGACGATAACATTAGTCAGCGTTGAATCATATATATCGGGATTTTCCATAGTAAGTATAATGAGAGAATGCCGAAATTCCCAGATTGCCCATTCCCTTCCATGCCCTTTCATTTATTTATTTCTTTTCCAACTTTTGTAACGTGAATTTCAAAAATGACTTCAAGAGGTTGTATAAATTGTTCTGAGAGTTTTTGCTATATTTGTGGGGAATTTGTGGTGAAAAAACAACAAACAAATATTACTGATTTTATTAAAAAAGTGTATTTTGCGTATTTGGTGTGAAGATAGGGGACCAGGACAAATCTTGGGCCACGCACGGAGTTTGTTCAGGGTGTGTTGAAGGACTTAGAATGTGGTCAATAGGTAAAGTCAAATCTTTTCGTTTTGGTGTTCCCATGATTTGGAGAGAGCCTCGAAACCACAGCGATGACTGCTACTTTTGTTCGTGCAATGTGCAAGGGCGTAGTATCAAAAATAAAAAAAAAAACAAATTTGATACCCAAACATGGATTTGGCACTCCGCCCAGTGCCTCACGGACCTGACATTCCTACACCACGAGCACCCCAAAGCCTAGACCATTTGCCATCATCAGAAAGTGAATCAGAAGAAGAAAGTGAATCAGAAAATTTCTTCAAAATCTGGGATGCTCAATGAGTTTAAAACTCCATTTTTTGAACTCCCATTTAGATTACTTCCCGGAAAATCTTGGTGCAGTTAGTGAAGGTGAGAGGTTTCACCAAGATATCAAGGAAATGGAGTGAAGGTATCAAGATCGATGGGATACAAATATGATTGGCGACTACTGCTGGATGCTGCATAGGGAAACTATAACATCCCACAAAAGAAAAAGCACAAAACGAAGCTCGAAACTAAAAAAGAAGATTTTATAAAGACACACAACCGAGATGAGTGGAGGTGGACTCTTGAGGAGGCCAAAACCCGTCAGGGGTTGTAGAGCCAAGAATGAAGGTGGTGTTTATAGCACACAATTACTCTACCTTACATTATCTCCACACAGGAGGCTCCGAGGAAAATAATTCCCCTCAGGGCCTATTTTATCTTTGGGGATGTTGTTTAGAGGGTCTTTTGAGAAAAGGAAGGAGAAGAGTTTCTGGTTGTTAGATGCCACGTTGGGTGACAGTGTTAGATGTGTTAAAGAATGGCAAAATGGGCCCCCAGGTGGAAGCCAGGGTTAAATACTCACAAAAATGCCCCCTTGGGACTAGCTCAGTTGGCAAGGGGAACATGGACTCCCCCAGGGTCGGGAGATCCGCCGCAGCTTGTCCACGAGCGCCAATAATGACGCCCTCAGAGTGTATCGGTAGGAACTTCTCAACAATTATAGACGGAACGCCACGTTACACATGGCGAGTGGGTTATGCAACGAATTGAACTAGTCTAAGTTAAGGTCTCTCTCTCTCTGGAATTCATCTTCACGGGTACGCGAAAACTAACGGAATCAGCACATTAAAGAGGTTAAAGAGGTTAGGTTAGCTTACGAGGTGATGAAAGTAGGGGTCCCATGTTGTCATCTACGTAGCGTGTGTAGGAAGGCCTTTGTTCGGGGCATCCAGTCGGTTTCCGGCTTGGAGTCCCGCACCGCCGGACGGAAGTTAAACTTGCTTCTTCGATTCGGCCCACTTGGCACGAACTCTGAATAACGATTCGAATCTCATGGTAAAAAGTAACACGCGGTCGACGGGTCTGGGTGCTTCGGGCCAAAGCGCAGCGGGGCCGGCTGGCGAGATGCGCGACCGGTCGTGGGCACGAGGTGGGAAACAATGGCGCTCTGGCTAGAGGCGTCCCCCAAACCGCAGCGCGGCGGAAATTTACAACTCGGAAAACTGCAGTTTGCGCCCTCCGTTGCATGATTTGTGTACTCCGGCACAAATTAAGCAACTTCGTTCACTAAATTCGTATCCTAACATAGTATAGAAAGATATAGGTACGAGGGGTTGGTAAGATTCTGGTCAGTGTCTCCAAGAGTGACGGAAACATGAATCCATCCCAAGTTAGAGACAAGACCCTGACAAACCTCACCCCATGAACTCGGGCACCCCTCCTAAATCACCAAACGCAGCGAACCACTTGGAGTAACCTATGGCAGAGGTATTGGTTATCCAATAAATGGTTTCCGAGGCAGCGGTACCCACATCCGCCTCCAAAATTTAATTCAACTGAAGTAGGAATAAGCCAAATTTAAATTAAAAA
Organism: Limnephilus marmoratus; assembly: GCA_917880885.1. Classification (NCBI taxonomy): domain Eukaryota; kingdom Metazoa; phylum Arthropoda; class Insecta; order Trichoptera; family Limnephilidae; genus Limnephilus; species Limnephilus marmoratus. The sequence continues at coordinate 61,236,912 of OU862907.1, forward strand.
TGAATGTACATATTAAGAGCATACAATAAAGAAATACCCAAGAAATGTGATTTTGGCGTATTTTGATACCCAAAAGATTTGCTTGTATCATTGCATCATTGTGACTACTGGAACTGTTGAATATTGAATGATTTTAAAGAATTTTGTAAATTTTAACAGGTCCACTGCCAACAATGTTAATACTGTCAACCACGACAGAAACACCAGAGACACCTCCACAAAGTACGACACCAACTACTACATCATCTCTAGAACCAAGTAAGCCCAAAATTCCAGTGCATGGATGTTTTATAAATGTTCTATCAAAACAAAACTTGCAATTAAAATAAGCTGACAATATTTGATATATTTATTTATCGCCCTTTTACATGTTGATACTACAATTTTAATACAAGAGTTAATTTTGAATCTTAACCACTCAAGTATTTTGTGATTGTGCAAGTTTGTGTCAGATTTATAAAAACTTTGTGTTATTTCCGCGACGTAATTAAAGCTCTATAAATGAAATATTTCTAAACGTAGCCGAATACTAAAAACTATTTTTGAAAGGTTATGAAATTAGCTGTCTAATTGTATTATTACAAATAAAGATGAACATTTATAAATATTAAAATTTAGAATATAAACATAAAAAAATTGTAAAAATGACTCACTTGATATTTTTATGTGAAAACAGTACTAAAATTACGGATTATGTAAAAGTTCTTGTCTTGCCGTATAAATGTATAATAAACAATTTTGTCACCTCAATTTTTTACAATTTCATAACTAACTATTGCATTAACTCCCCAATCCAAAGACTAAATAGGCTTGGAAATAAATACGGTTCCGTTGATATTTTAATTTATTCCGCATCTAAATTTATATCAGAATTTCTAAAATTCTTCTTCACTTCTATTTATGTTGGAGAAGAAAAAACGTGACATAAAATTATTTGGTATATTATTGTTTCTATTTCAATTATCATTCTATTATAATTACGTTATATGATTGATGTAAAAGCCTTATGGGCGTAAATAAACATAACAAAAAACTATAGTGGAGAAATGTTGTTTGCAATAATGGAGAACTTATTAGCAGAGGATTGAACCAGTGGCCACAGCGAGGGAACCCAACGCAATAGGCCACTTGCATGGATTTCATAACGACTTGGAAAAAATCGTGTGGATAGATTTGTTTTACTAAGATTACGAAAATGTTAGTAAATTTTTTAAGATGTACAGTTTTTTTTTAATAAATAATTCCATTATTTGGGTTTGTGACATCACTACATGAAAATGTCCCGCCTCCGATAATATTCTTTTAATTTTGTAAGATTCAACACTGATTTATTTTTTTATGTGGTAACACTTTGATTTCAGGTGATTTTTTGAATTTGACATTCACTTGTTTTATTGTTTGTTCTCTTCAAACTTATCATTTGGTTTGACGTTTTGACAGATATTACGAAGAGAACTCCGTACATGTTTAGCCTTCTGTAGGTACATGTTTTTGAAGTGTAATGGTAATGGTGCTGATTTTAACAAAATCAAATTTTGAAATATTATAATTAACAAGAATAACTATATTTAATTGGATTTAGTCATAGATAGACGTTACACATTATATAATATTTTTGGTATGCCTCGTTGTTTTCCTATGCATTTGTGTGGAAAACGTTCTTTTTTGTTATAAAAATTGGTTTGTTTATAAAAAAAGACTAAATGGATTGAAGTTTTCAAAAAATCGCCAGGGTTTCAAAAATACGATAAAAAACATTCGGAATGTCTTAAAATATTTGCCTAAACCGGAAAAAAAATATAAAATGTGATGCAAGTGGCCTATTGTTCTTGCAGATACTAACTGGTCAAAACCATTTATTTTCCAGCTTCTGAAATATCTTGTGAACAAGCATGCGCAACATTATGTGACTACTCTCAGGGACCGTGCAAATTCGTTCTCCCAGCGGAAGAATACCCTTGTTATTGTAAGTACAACTTACTAACTATGAGTTTCACAATTTCAGATGAGTCAGTTTAGCGCTCAATCCCACCTCTTTTAATTCGTGCCTACAATTATCCAAGTATAGATTGAATAAACACGGTCGCATTATATGTGTCATATAACATTATAGTAAGGAGTCATATAGAATACAATTCCACAGTTTGGTCCCCAAATTATGAAGTTCATTCACATGCGATTGAAAGAATCCAAAATAACCATTTAAGATATATAAATTTTAAAATGGGCATTCCCAGTGAATGCCTAAATTATGATAACATTCTTTGTTCATTAAATTAAATGAAATATCTGATCTCAGAATCATTTCCGATTTAACCTGTTCGTATAAAATCTTTAATTCAATGTTTGATACCCCTGATTTATTATATGTAATCTCTAATCTCTTTTCATACTCCAGGCAAGTCAGTTACAAGACAGAACCTACCATATTATTGTAGCAATTCTACATCAACGTCACAATATTACACTCCTATGCGACGGATTCAACAGCTAGGAAACAAAACTCCGATGTTGTTGAAACATTTAGTACATACATTTTAATATAAATATAAGCATACCTTATTGAAGTTTTTTTCATCAAGTAGGGGAATATTTTGATAAAGCTATTTAAATTGACTAACACATTAACAGTATTTTGTCGGCTGAAAGAAAAAAAAAAACTATTTTGGATTTTTTATATTTTGTACTTACATACTGTGTGGATCAAATTCAATAATATTTTTACTTTAAATATATTTTTGTGCAAAACAGTTATTTCCTGCACTGTTTACGAGTATAATTTCATAAATATTATTACATACATATGTAAAAGCCTAAATAGGCATAAATAAAAATAAATAAATAAATTACGCAGTCTTGCTTAACACATTTTATGGTGTCAGATCACCCCGTAAAACCATCGTTCATCATTCGTTCACCGTTAGTTTGGCAGACTGAAATATTCGTAAAGAGGAAAAGTAAGATGAAAGGGCGACTCCTGAAATCCTAGACATCTCCGTCTAACCCCCCTCACCATACGAAAGAAGAAGAAAAAATGCAAATACGCATAAGACCGCTTATTAGTAATAATCCACTTTAAAAGTTTGCCACACAATCAAACTATAGATCTATATATGTATATATAAAAATTAAAATATATTTGTTTCTGTCTATGTATGTTATGCATTTCTAAACCATTCATCTGGTTGCGATGAAACTTTGGGGATTTGATGTGCTCATGCCCATGATGGTTTCTATTTACAATAGTGAGTTCCGGCATCATGCAATTATGCATTGCTAACTATTCATCCGATTGCGATGAAATTTTGGGGATTTGATGTGTGCATACCCGCAATGGTTTCTATATATAATAGCTAGCTCTGCCGTCATGAAAATGCGTTAATATACCGTTCATAATCCGATTGCGAGGAAACTTTGGTGAGTTGTTGTGAGCACGCCCGCGAAGGTTTATATATATACTGGTGAACTGACATTATGAAATTTGTATAAAAAAATGTAATAGGTGGCACGCGAGCTGTTTGAAAACTGAATGTATAAATGCGAGAGAGGGGTGGGGGAGGGGAACCCAAGCGGAGGGGTAGTGGGAGGGGGGTTGGGTGGAGGGAACTCGGGGGGGGGGGGTCGCGGGACAGGGAAAGCAGGCGAGGGGAGTGGGAAGAAGGCGCGAGAGAGGAAAGGGAATCGTAAACTATTTATACTGCAAACTATGAAATATATCTTTAAAAACGTAAACAAATTCGAAAAAAATGAAAACAGAATCAATATTAGAAATAATAATGTATTCTATACCCCCCAAACACACACAAAACAAATGCAAACTCACAGCAGCTTTATTGGACCTCGTACCTTCAATAGTTTACCAAAACATATTCAAGTTGCAACTAAACTTCCGCATTACATAAAAGAGTTAAAATTATGGCTAAACCATACAGATGTAAAAACTCTATTTATTTAGTTTTATTTCACTTTATGTTTCTAAAAACTCTATTTATTTAGTTTTATTTCACTGTATGTTTCTAAAAACTCTATTTATTTAGTTTTATTTCACTGTATGTTTCTAAAAACTCTATTTATTTAGTTTTATTTCACTGTATGTTTCTAAAAACTCTATTTATTTAGTTTTATTTCACTGTATGTTTCTAAAAACTCTATTTATTTAGTTTTATTTCACTGTATGTTTCTAAAAACTCTATTTATTTAGTTTTATTTCACTGTATGTTTCTAAAAACTCTATTTATTTAGTTTTATTTCACTGTATGTTTCTAAAAACTCTATTTATTTAGTTTTATATCACTTTTCTCACAAACTTTACACCTATTATTACAATGTATATCATTTATTACACTTTACACTTATTTAACCGTATACACTTTTTGTACAAACTGTTTAAACAAATTTTGTTTTTGCTTTATACACCACTGTTTGTTTTTTTCTAGGTACTTAATATTACTTATTTTAACTATATTACCCACGCACAGGCTGCGCTTAGTGGGTTCCCACATTATTGCTTCAAAATATGTAAATATAAATTGTAAAATATGGGAAAAATAAAGGAATTAAAAAAAAAAAAAGGGATCGGGTCGAATGGGAAAGAACACGCAGGTAGAAACAATTCATTTATTAAGTGGCATAGAAACGCATGCCGGGAACTCACTGGTTGCTTATAAACTAACCTATATTTAAATCGGTTGAAATTCTAGAGTTATTGAATGCCGAACCAACTGAAAGATTTTATCATTTTTTACAGGTCCTGTTCCAACATCGCCAATACTACCACCTCGACCAACTCCATCAACTCCGTCAACTCCATCAACACGGGTTCCAACTTTTTCGACATTGACAATTTTCCGTAAGTCTAACTTCCGAATGAATTGGTATTCTTAAATTTTAATTGAAAAACTTTTTAAAGACTTTTGAAGGTTATACCCATACACACTCAAACTGGGCAAAAGTCAAAACAAAAGCCGCCCGCAGGGCCTGGTAACCAAACCTGCGAAGCGGGTTTTTAACTGCTAGTAATACATTTATATTTAAATATATATTAAAACAACTTTCAATCGTTTTATAGAAAACAAAACATGAACCTACCAGTTAATAATACAAAAAACGTTTTATTAGTAGGTCCGTTTTGTATGACGTGCAAGACATCGTAAGCTTTGAAGCAAAGAATGGACGGTTACCTCGAGAGTGTTTTCTCTTGGGGTAAGAATAACCTCGTCGAATTTAATGTTTCAAACACCCAATCATGTTTGATAACGTCTAAAAGGGATCGAAATGAAAATCTAGTCTCCTTCCACGGAAGCAACCTTCCGAACAGGACCTCCATCGATATGCTTGGTGTAACTCTAAGTGACCAGCTCAGGTATGGGGGCTCCATCGAAACCAGAGTAAAGTTAGCCTCTCAGAAACTGGGCGTACTGTACAGGGCCCGCAGATACTTTAATAGTACCCAACTGCTAACACTGTACATATTGCAAGTGCGCCCCACGGTTGAATTTGGCAGTCACCTCTGGTCTGGAGCTCCAAAATACCTAAAAAAAACCCTTGACTCTATGCAGAAACGGGCGGTCCGTTTGATAGATTCTCCTATCTTAACAGACGGACTGCAATCTTTAGAGCATTGGCGTCAGGTGGGAATGCTGTCCTTGTTCTACCGGTATTACAATGGAAGATGCTCCGAGGAACTAGCATCATTAACCCATTGGCCACAAACCCCGGCAGCCTGCCGGGTGTGCAACTCAGGTACTTAACCACAAACCCCGGCACGCTAACGGGCTAGAGTAGGTCCGCCAAAAAACGGAAAACGAGCTCAACCATGACATTTTTTAATAAAATTTTCAATGCCGAACATTCTGTAGGTAATTGATCATTCATTTCGTAGAATTGGCAATAAAATGTTTCTTATGTTTTTTCCCTGATATTTGTGTTCCAAGTTTTGTGTGCTGCCAGCCGCCATTTAATTTCTTCAAAATTGCGAGTGGTTGTGGGCTTTTGGTAGTGACCCTGAACGTCCCTGATTGCTTTGAGGACTATCATACCAAATTATTTTATTAGTTATTAGTATACATGTATTCAAAAAACAAAAATTATTATTGTTCGATTTATGAATATTATGTTTTTTTGTAACTTTTTGAATAAAAATGTGGAAAAAACTTATGAAAAAAGAGAAGGTTATATTTGTATACTTATTTACACATATTTTAATATTTTTCAAAATTTTATTTTAATTTTTTTCTTTACCTTAATCGAATATGTAAATAAATTTAAAGAAATTAATTCATTTGAATATATGGTTTAAAAGTTACAATAGATTTAGTACACCAATGCAGGTTTTCAATTTTTTTGCTCATTAATTCTGTGGCCAATGGGTAATTCCCCTCGGCACCGGTGCATATTCGGGAAACACGCCAAACACGCGCCCAACATTTGTACACGGTTGACATTACTCACATGAGAACGGGTCGTTTCTATGACTCGTTCTTGAGTTCAACGGCTCGGCTGTGGAACGATTTGCCGGTCTCTGTGTTTCCTCCCTCCTACAACATGGGTATCTTCAAGACCCATGTTCACTCCTGCCTTTCCTCAAAAAGACCCTCCACACAGCATCTACAAAGATGACATAGGCCCTGAGGGAAATTACTTTCCTCAGGGCCTCCTGTGTGGAGTTAATATAAAAAAAGCGACAAAGATTAACAGATGCATTGCATAACAGCCGGTCAAAACATCGTAACCGCCATTTATCCCCAAAGCAGCGCAAATTTAACTATTTCCATAATGATAAAAATAAATAAATACATATATTACCTACTTAAACATTAGAACAAAAAAATCACCTCCTATAAAATTTTATTTTTGTCGGTTACGATCTTTTGGCTCGATATTATGACGTTCATTGGGAACTTTGATATGGATGTTGCTCAGACAATGAGAATTAGAAGCATATCATGAATAATTTTGTGTAAACATATTGAGTCAGCAAATTGTCTTCTTTTTTCCAGAAGACAATTTACTTGCAATGATGGAGAACTTACTAGCAAAATATTGAACATGCAGCGCCAGCGTGGGTTTCTGACGCATCTGTTCATAAAGATACTAACCCATTTCTTTTACAGCTTTTGACGAAGTTTGTGCAAGCATGTGCGAGGAATCTTGCAACTACGCTGATGGAAGGTCTTGCCTCTTCCACATCGACGGGCAAGGGCAACATTGTTTGTGTAAGTTACAACTAACTAATAATATGACCATTCTGAAGGAGTACTACTCGATTTATTCAAATTCTTTCACACTGTGCTGTTATTCAGGTGACAACCCTTTATCAACCTAAATCCACGCCTTCCACGGGCTTCTCCGATTTCAAATTTTATTTTTTTATTTATTAAATACAATCGACACAAATAAGACAATTGATATGTCAACTGGAGCGTTTTTTTCCACAACATGCCAATTTTAACAATTTACCTTATTTGTAAGTAATTAAGTAGTTTACGATTTTATAATATTTTTTTTATAAATCCAACGAATATGTGATAATTGACTAAAGATAGGTGAATTCATTGACTATATACTTAGAACTATAGTCAGTTTGTATGTCTCTATATTAAAATTCGGAGGTATGATTTTTTTTAATGTAGTCTGAAAATATGCCTCAGGGCCTCCTGTGTGGAGCTCATGTAAAAAAAATTATAAAATGAAGAAATTTACTCATTTGCCGCTCTGTTCCTGTCCAGATACAAAATATATCGTCCCCGTATCTTTTCCATGTAAGAATATTATTTAGAAGTGATGAATTATAATTAAAAATCTTATTCTCTAGGTTATTCATAAAAATGACTGCAAACAGTAGACTTTTTGGGGCACCCATCGGAAGTCCTCGGTTTTGTTGGTAGACACAGTTGTTATTTTGGAAATAATTTTGGTTAAGGCACATATTGAATAAACGAATCAGGTCATTTATCATATCATTATCTAAATTAGAGGAGTTTAAAATATCTATCATTTGGGAACAAATTAACAACATCAAAGGAAATAAGTTTGGAATTATTGGGAATAACCAAGTCTTTAACTACACTTATCAGTTCAAAAGAGTTCTTGATTGTACAATTAAGGGAAAACACATTAATATTATTAAATACATTAGTTATGTGACACGCTATTAAGAAATTCAGGGAAGCACAACATGAAACGACGGGTCTGATGGGTTTATTGTTTTTATGTATCTTCAAAAACCCGTACAACTTGGGGATTTTAGGATTATACTGAATAAATTTATTTTGGTTAGGATAATTTACAAGCTAATAGTGAATTTTTAAAATCTGTTTGAAATTTATTAGTGAGGTCTTTCGTTAAGGTAACGAAATCGTCACTTCTTACAAAGTCTTCCATTTTACACTGGTAGTCCGGTTTATTCATTATTATCACTGTGTGTCCTTTGTCCCCCCTTGTAAGCACTAAATTCTTTTCAGCCAATGTGTTGCGAATATTATTAATACATAAAATCTCAGAATGGATGAATTTTTGAATTTTTTATTTATTTTTTTCTATTTGATTTTTAATGGTTTCGGCACTTTTGTACAGGAAAGCTTTAGGTTGGTAGGATAGAGCCGTTTCAATGTCCACTGCCACATTTTTAATAGCACTTTGTATGTTATTTTTACTGTAATTTAAATTATATTTTAGTCCTTTAGATTTAGATAATAGATTCATCTCTTCTGGGAGGAACACGTGGGAAGAGAGATTGCACACGATCGAAGAATGTATGTTCCGGTTTATCTGGACACTGATTATTGATTTTTGATTTACACAGATTTTGTAGTTTTTTTATTTAATTTCCCTTGTTTTTTGAACGCCTTTTCCGATGTATACGTCCTGACTTTATCATCGAATAAAGTCCACTCAATTGGATGTAGTTCGTGCACTAGTTCCGTGTGAAGAAGCATGATTTTAAGTTTAAACTAGTTTCTTTGTTTAAAAGCGTTTTTTTTAATCTTCTTTTAACCAAGCAACCATGGCTCGGAAAATGAACTATTAGAAGACACGCACATTTTATTAAATTTTACGGTAATATAATTTGGGAACACTTTACTCTTTATACACCGCTGGTAGAAATATATATCTAAACTCAGCATTCTATATTTAATAGAAAAGTTTTCATATAATTTTGCTTTGTTGGCCGTACTCGCCGATATTACATATTTGTAAAAAGCATTAACTTTGTGGCTCGCCATAGTTTACAATAAAACACATATAGATTTGTTGTAGACAACTTTTATTTTATACACACTCTACCGGTTTCAGAAGCACCCTTCCTTCGCCAGGAGAATATTATAACTAAATTATGATACAGAATGTTGACAGATATACAAATTTTAGGTGTTTGGGTGGGAGGTAAGCAAAGGAGTGGAGGTAATTGCGGGATTTCCGGAAAGGACAGAGCGGTTAATTGGAAAAATATTTATTTTAATTACGTTCTAAGATGATACCGTCATACTATTTGAAGAAGAGGTTTGGAAAGAAACACACAACCTTGCAAATATCGGTATTAACATAGTTAAACAGTGGCTGGACAGTAATTTGCTTATATTAAACATATCAAAAACCAAATACCTAACATTCAGCGCTACTATTGCAGGACAGCCCAAAACACTTCACCACCTGATAATACATAAAATTAATTGTATCTTTAGAAATAGTAACTTCCCATGCAATTGTGAAACTCTTGAGTGTGTTAAATTTATTAAATATCTAGGCGTTATAGTTGACAATAACCTAAAATGGAAATACCAAATAGAAAATGTAGCAAAAAGAGTGCATACACTTATTCATATATTTATTTCACTGCGGGAAATTTTCAATATACTTAAATATATATTACGGGCTCTGTAACTCTATAACCTACGGATGCGTTGGGTGGGTGGGTATAGGAAAAACAATATTAAACCCGTTATTGAAGGCACAGCAATCTATTTTACGTGTTACAATGAAGAAACCTTTCAGATATTCGAGTGACACTCTCTTCAGAGAATTTAATGTACTAGATGTTCGACAGTATTACATTAAAAAGATAATAATTTATACTCATAAAAATAAACATAAAATGAAAAAAGTCGAACACTAACATCAAACCAGAAGTAAGGGCAGAAATGACCTTTCAATTCTAATAAGTAACACAGCGGCTTATCAAATGATATTCTCATACCTGGGACCGAAATTGTATAACAAAATCCCTTCACAACTAAAATTGTGGGAAGTGTCATCCTTCAGCCAAAAAATAACAAAATGGTTACTAGATTTGAGCAGGACGGAGTCAGAAATATTAATAAAAAATATTATCTGATAATTATATATTACAGCGCCCTATACATATATCTCTTTTTTTTCCAAATTAATATCTTTTGTATTTAATTAAATGAAGACAATATTAGCGAAACTCAATCGAAATCTGGAGACAGGAAAATCAGAAAAGATATTGGCTCCGCTGGGACTCGAACCCAGGACCCTTTGCTTACATGGCAACAGCTCTACCGATTGAGATACGGAACCAACCTGTCTCCAGATTTCGATTGAGTTTCGCTAATATTGTCTTCATTTAAGTAAATCTTATAATTTGAGATTTTACTCATAAAGTTTAAAAAATTAATAATTAATATCTTTTGTTTTTTTTACTGTCTTTCTTGTATATTATTCTTCTTGTATTAAAAAATTACAAAACAGTCACTAAATTTAAGCATTCCAAATAAATAAATATATAATTTTAACAAAAAACCAAAAAATTACTCATGCAACTCTGTCACATTGTAGCTTATCTGATGGTTCTGCCACTTTTCTTGCTGGAACAAATTAATTGAGAGTCTGCTTTTACAGTGTAAAATATTTTGCTTACGAAGCTTCTTTCGGATTTAGTTTTATTGTAATGGCTGATTAAGTTCTTTAAAGTACGATTGGAAAACGCTTTAAACATTTTTGAAAACCTTTTATGCTTATGATTCTGATATTTTTGTATGCCTCTACTGGAGGGTCTAGAGTGGTTCAAATAAATGTAGCTTCGTTAAAAAAAAAGTAGAGTCTTGACGTGTGCGGTGAAGGAGGAAACCATATATTTCCTTATAACGCCGCTGGGAAAGTGGTGGGTCCCCTCCAATGCCTTTACTGAAGTATAAAGCTGTACTAATTAAACAATTTAGCAGTACATATTTTAACAAGGTCACTGTATACAGGTATTTTCTGTTTGTTTCTTCTTCACTGCTTTCATTAACTTTGTATTAATATGTATTATTTATAATTAATATGTGTTATTTTTCTTATATATTATTTCTCTTTTGGTTTATTTACTCTTTTGGTAATCTTATAATTTTACAATTCTATCTTCTTTCTATATTGAAAAAAAAAAACATGTACGTAAAGGACACTTGTGTATAATTATAAATAATTAAATAAGTAAATAATTTAATTGTGCATACATTATTAATAATTAAATATGTTTGCCTGAGCTTCAGTAAATAAGATAAAGTTTTTTGGCGATGATTTGTTGATTTGTGTCCCAAATCGGTCATTTGTAAATTAAATCTACGTCTATCAATTTTTTTTTTTAGTTTAGTGCCGGCAACCCGGGCGTTTATTGTTTTAAATTATCTTATATAAACAAGTAAGTAACCCGCCTCACTAGACTATGTCTGTTCTGAGACGGGTACCTATACATATATTTACAAATGCATACACTTACACACAACTATATATATATACACACTCATATGCATGTATACACACATACATGCATGCATATATACACTAATATGTATATATATACTCATACATTCATATATATACGCATCCGTTCACAGATACATACACATACGTATTCAAATAATGCATATAATCATACAGATACAATAAAAACAGCAGTGTATATAATTAAAAAAGAATAAATGGCATATACATAGTTTCTTATAACCAAAATTCATTAGACACACATAGTTAAGCAAGCATCTAGAATTAAAACTAATTCAAATTTCAACGAAATGATATAATCAAAGAACAATTGTTGGAATTTACATAGTATCATATGACCAAAAATTCATTAAAGAAACACATAGTAATGGAAGCATTTAAAACTAAAAATATTAAAATTTCCACAAAATTCTCGCAATTCAAATAAACTTAGGCAGTAATAATGATATAAGCAAGCGTAAAACATAAACAGTAGTAATAAGTAAGAATCAATCTCTACACATGTAAATAACACAATAATAATAACACATATTTATATTTTATTTATACATATTTTTATTAAGAATGGGGAATAGAGATGTTTTCTGTCATTTGACTGTCCTAGAACGGGAGACCTTCCTAATTGGACAGTCAAAGCTTCTTTGTACTGATGTATTCTTTATAACAAAAACAAACAAATAAATAAAAATAAAAAAATAATAAAAAATAAATAAATTTTAAATAATTTGTTTTTTTTTTTAACAGGTCCAGCGCGAACGCCAACTACTTCATTATATACGCCATCACCTACTCTACCACGTACTCCACCTCCTACTCCACCACGTACTCCACCACCTACTCCACCACACACTCCATCACCTACTCCACTACCGTCAACAACGGCAACAGAGTCAACAAAATCGAAGAAGACAACAAAGACGACAAAGAAAGCAAAGCCAACGCATTGCCCTCCCCCGCCACCGAGACGCAGAACTAAAAAATATTTTAAACACCATTTTGTGTAAAATTCAACTTGTATCCACCCTGAAGTAAAATAGTTATTTAAAATGTCAATTAAATGAAATAATAAATTAATAATTTCTTGGAAATTTATATTATTACTTATTTATTTATATTTGCATAAGTTGTAGATACTATTCGTATCGTTCTGGAGAAAGACCACTGTGTAGAATATAACAGTGACTTTAGATGGTTTTAGCCGTGTTTGGTGACGATCTGAATAGCCAGACACTTCCCAGCCTTCCTCTTCCCCATCTCCACCCCTTCCTCACTCCCTTCTTACTACATACCCCTTATAGGGATGCCATAGTCCAATTGCCCCCAGACAGTGGAACTCTTGAACGGTATACATATTTTTAATACAATGTAGGTAACGAAGTCCAATATTGCGTTCAGTTGAAGAATTTTTTGCGACAAGGTTAAACAATGTTCAATATAGGAGGCGGGGAGGCCGAATTAAGTGGTTTTTGCAAACTTTATTGTTTTTAATATATAAGCCAACGTTTCGGACATCGTTGCAGGTTCCATCTTCAGGGCAGATCCGGTAAATGTATAATTTTATGTTTGTTTACGGCAAAAGTGGCCATTTTTTGTTCACATTTTGTAGTAATTGACCTGTAGATATGTTTTTTTTTTTTACATGAGTTCTACACAGAAGGCCCTGAGGAAAATAATTTCTCTCAGAACCTATTTCATCTTTGGGGATGCTGGGTGAAGGATTTTTTTAAGGAAAGGAAGGAGAGGAGAATTCTGGGAAGGAAAAGGGTTTAAGGGGTGGGTAGGAATCTGAGATTCGGTGTGTCCTAGTCATCCGCCTCCAAGACCCAGACAAACTTCACCCCATGAACCCGGGCACCCCTGCTAAATCACCAAACGTTTCGAACCACTTGGGTGACCTATGGCAGAGGTATTCGTTAAGCGGTAAATGGTCCCTGGGGCGGCGGTGTCTATACCCGCCCCCTAGTATATATAGTTTTTATTTTATTTCAAATCTCCCTTAGGTAAACCTACTGTATGGTTATTTATGTTGTGAGAGTGGTTTTGTGTTTTGTAAAATGACTGGCGAAGGACCTTGAATTCTGTGTTACTAATCACTGCTTGCAATAGTAAAATTAAATGTCGCATGGAAGGAATGACTCACCGGAAAAAGGATACGGATCTTGTATGCTAGTAATGCTGCATTCGCTTCCATCCAAGAGGCACGATCACAATAGGCGTAAATTTTCTTTATTTTTATAGTGCGCGGAGCAGTTATTTTCGCGGCGGGAGTTATATTGCAGACTTTCGTGAGCAGAGCACAGTGATGGCTATATGCAGCGGGAGTTTATTGCAGACTTTCGTGAGCAGAGCACAGTGATGGCTATATGCAGCGGGAGTTTATTGCAGACTTTCGTGAGCAGAGCACAGTGATGGCTATATGCAGCGGGAGTTTATTGCAGACTGAATAAGGTTGGCGGGTAGGCGATTGGGGAATAGTTAGGACAAAGGACTTGCAACAATAATTTATACCAATTCCAAGCAGTGACAGTATGTATGAGTGCGATGCTGGTGTGTGTATGAGTAGGTATTAGTATGTGCGTAACCACCTACCTTAGTTATAAAGGTACCGCACCTACCTAAGTTAAAAAGGAATATTCCGTATTATCCGTGCATTAAACTTCGACAACACAAACGTTCCGTATTATCCGTGAGGTGGACTCTATACATATTTACCAAAAGTTTAACAAGTTAAGAGTAAGAAATGCTGTTAGGAACCAAATAATATTGGGATTGAAATTGATGAAAAACTACAGTGGAAATCACACATTGATCTTACCTCAAAAAAGCTAACAAAACTCATCTACTTCTTCAAAAAATTAAGAAACATCTTGTTGATGAGGGATCTAAAGAGAGTATATTATGCTTTATGCCACTCTCAATTGAAATATGGAGTAATAGGATGGGGCTCTGCAGCATCTAATCACTTAAAACAACTTAAGATAACTCAGAATTACATCATAAATACCATTCTAAAGGTCCCCATAAGGACGTCAACAACAGAAATTTTTAAACAGTTTGATTTTCCAAGCATATAGAAAATCTATGCCAAAAGCATTCTAGTACATCACCACAAAAATGATTCAGAGGCAGACACCTCACATGCTCATAAAACCAGAGCCAAACAAACAGACATACTTAATATACCAAAGTGTAACTCTTCTTTTGGTCAAAGAAGTTCTGAATTTTTAGCAGTAAAGTTATACAACAAACTCCCACTTAGTATCAAACAAATTAAAATAAAAAATAGCTACATTAAGGACATAAAATGTTGGCTGAAGGAACTATCGGAAAATGAACTTACTAGTATACTTAAAACATCATCATAGAAGTTTCTGGAAAACCTTATCCAAACAATGAAGTTAAACTATAGAAGTCGCTGAAAAACTTGTCCAAAGCGTAGTCCCCCTCAGTACAGGATCTCCTAGTGAGGAGGACTACGAATATATTTTCTATTTTATATATATGTTGCTGTAAAAGCACGAGTTAGGTTGGTGAACGATGATTATAGAACGGTTCGGACCTTTACCATTAAGAGCGTTTAACCAGCCAGCGGACGAAAATCCACATTTCTTCGAAAGTTGTTCTTCCGATCATGCAGGGCGGTTACAATGAGAAAGATTAATTATTCTCCGTACCAGCTTTTTAAAATTATAACTCAATATCGAATTTATTTCAATCCAAATTAGCTTTAATTTATACCTTCATCCAAAAATGTTGAAAGGCGTGATGATAAAACTATTAAAATAGTGTACTTTTTGTAGTTATTTTTGATTATAAGTATTTATCATTTTTCAATAATGTCTAAATTTAATAAGAATGTTAAAAAATCTGAAATGTATTAGTTTGTAAGTGCGCAAATAAATACACAAATGGACCAATTTTCGTCAAGAAACACATGTACGTACATATTTTTTAATGATTTTATTGAAACTAAAATTAAAATTCTAATACATAACTTTGCTAGATAATGTATTGATTTATTTTACTGCATGATTACATTATTTGAAATGGGTGTGGTATAATATAAAAACTTTTTTGAAAATTTAACAAATCTGCCAACGACCTATGGAATAACCTTATTATACTAAAAATTTTAAAAAAAATCTAAAAATTTATTACATACGAATGCTAGATAAAAAAAAATCTTTCGAAATCCATTTATAATTTTTTGTGGAAAAGAGTCAATACGTCTAAAAACTTTTTTGAAAATGACGTATTTCCGGCTTTCTCTGGTAATGCCCTCTTAAGAGTTGGTAAATCTTAGGATTTACCGGAAAATCTTAGGATTAACCAATATTGGGGCTTTTACGGTAACATATACATCTAACTAACATGTTTCATATAAAAATGTAAAAAATATTATATAGTTACTAAATTAAAAAAATATATAAATTTTTTTGTGTTCTGTGTACTTTTTAGATGCTTCAAACAATTACCCTGTGGAGAATAACACTGTGATCAGTAGATTCTTATAATAATCTGGTTTATTTATGTTTACGTATTTACATTAAGAAGGATACAAACTAGCTGACCTATCCGGGAGAGAGCAAGATTGGATTTGACAGCCGCGGCTGTGTAGACCGCCTAGTCGGCAGAGGGAGCCCCAGCGCCTCTGTCGGTGTTTCGTGACAATGCACGGGGGTCAGAATAACCTTGCGGCTACTTCTTGCTATTTAAAACGCTTATGGACTTCGATACGAATTACGCGTGAGTAATATTCACTACTGTTGTCTCGTGGCTTGATCTCCATTCGGTGACAGTTACAGGTGTATCCAAAAGCATGCGTTACAGATTGTTCTGGTCGAGTCAAGTTTGAGCCGTGAGATGATAAACATAAGCGGTTCACATAAAGCATTCGATGAAGGACGGCGATATAATACTTCATATTATACACTTCCGATTGATAAATAACATTTCAACGTAGAGCGAAATGTCACGTTAGGATGTGTTTTTTTTTAAAAAATTTTTATTCATTTTGTTTATTACAGGATTGTTTTACATGGTATTTCGACTACCAAGCTAGGCAATTGCCCGTATTATGGTAGTCGAGATTCATAAGGTATTAAGTATATAATATTAATAATCATTTATTTATTTATTAGTAAGGGACAAACAGCTTATACATAAAACATAAAGATAAAAATATACATTGTTAAATCGAGTCAAGCCAAAAAAGTCTCCTATGTTAAAGTTGATTGGAGATAGATTTTTATTACATATTAAAATTAATTTGAGGTGAGGAGGAGAGGAAGGGGAATAAAGGAGGAGGATAGGAGATGCTCCGGATACTTTTCACACTCGTATTAATTTTCGATCGTACGTGTTACTTCTAATCGATATTTCTGTGGTGTATGGCTAAAAATGTTTATATTTTTAAATTTTGTGTTATATTGCGCACATGTACGGGGAATTGTTGAATTTTTTCTAATGTTAGTTCTACATGTAGGCAAATGAAACAAATGGGATTGCCGAGTTGATCTTGACGGAATATGAATATTTATTAAGTTGGTTAGCTCTGGAGAGTCCAGGCCATTATTAACAATTTTAAATAATAAAGTTTGGTCAAAAATTAAACGTCGTGTATAAAGGGAGTTGAAATTGTGGTAATTAATAGATTCGTTGTAATTTAAGAAGTGTAATTTTTGTTTATAATTTATGTGGTTAAAATTTTTTTTTTGGATTTTTTCGATTCTATCAATGTGAGCTTGGTAGAAAGGAGTCCAGATCGGTGTGCAGTGTTCTAAGTGGGGACGGATGAACGCTGTGTAAAGGGAATATAGAGTCTTAAGGTTGCGAAAAGGTTTCGTTATTCGAATAATAAATCCTAGCATTTTGTTGGCCTTGTTGATGATTTCATCAGTGTGTTGTATAAAATTTAATTTAACATCCAGTAATACCCCAAGGTCCCTGATAGATTCTACTTCTTTGATAAGTGTCCCATTTAATCTATACTCAAAAGGAATTTTATTTTTATTACGTGTAAATGATAATTTTTTGCATTTTGAGGTATTTACTACCAGTTTGTTTGATTCACAGTAGATAAAAAGTCGATTGAGGTCCTCTTGAAGTTTAATGCAATCTTCGATTGATTTGATAACTAGGTATATTTTTTTATCGTCTGTATAAGCTAGGTAATTGGCATGTAAAAAACATTTGTGAATATCATATATATACACATTAAATAATAATGGCCCTAAATGAGAACCTTGAGGTACACCGGAGGGCACGGAAAGGAAGCTGGACTTAGTTCTCTCAACTGATTCACATTGAAGTCTACTCCGAAGGTATGAAGTAAGCCACCGAAGTAGGTCACCGTGGATGCCTATTTTTTTTAGTTTTTTAATTAGAATAAAATGGTTTACCTTATCGAAGGCCTTAGAGTAATCCGTCTAGATTACATCTACTTGGTTTCTATTGTCCATATTGCTCGTTAAATATTCCGTGAAATTTACCAAATTTGTAAGTACCGACCTTTTTTGTAGAAATCCATGTTGTTGGTTTTGTATGTTGCAAACAATTGTTGTATAAATTTGATCGTAGATAATTTTCTCAAAGAGTTTACGAAATACCGTTAGCATTGAGATTGGGCGATAGTTTTCAATGTTGCTTTTTGAATCAGATTTATGAATAGGGATTATAGTTGCTTCTTTGAACTTTGTAGGAAATTTTCCTGCTCCTAGTGCCATTCTAAATATGTTAGTTAAAGGGTACGAAAGATTTTTGGCACATTTTAAGACAAAGTATGGCGAGATACCATCACTGCCAGCACCCTTACTAATGTCTAAATTCTTCAGGTATTTATTGATTATTAAATAGTTTATTTGTACGTTCCCAATCGGGTTATGATTATTAACGTAGGTAAAATCATCGAATATACTGGGATCATTCGTGTCATTATCGTTTACGTAGGTGGACTGAAAATGTTTAGATCCATATATATGTAGATGAAAGTACAAACATATAGCATAGGTACATATTCAAGAAAATATTCATACTAGTATTAGGTACATGATCACATACAGGAAAGGAGTTAAACTAGGTGAATCTTGTATAAATAAAAATAAAATAGAATAAAAAATAAAAGTAACAAATAATAATATTTTAAGGATAATAGAAATAAAAAAATAAGAATAAATATGTAAATCATCTATACAGATGAACAACAATGTTACGATGGTTGTTGACAGACTGGCGATATTGCGGTACTTGACTCATGTCCACCGTGTAGTTAGGCACACTTAATGTGCGGAAGTCCAAAATCTGGATTCCTCCGATCTGCTAGGCCGATCGGAACACAAATCGAATGAAACCCATCAGCGCTATGAAAGAGTCGGTCACGTAGAAACGTACTTCCCTGCTGACATCTTGCGGAGTAGTTCGAAAACTTTTACAATTGTTGTAGAAGGGAACAAGCACAGAGGCCAACTAATCGTTCCACTGCCGAGCTGCTGAACTCAAGGACGAGTCGTTTCTACGAGACAAATGTTCTCGTGAGACGAATGTGAATCGTGTACAAGTGACCGAAGAATGACACAAGTTCCTCGGAGCATCTTTCATTTTATTGCTGGTAAAACAAGGATAGCATTTCCATCTGACGCCTTTGCTCTAAAGATTGTAATTCATTTTTATTACATTAAGTTCCACACAGGACGAAAAAATTCCCCCAGGGCCTATGTCATGTGAAAATGCTGCGTGGTGGGTGTCTTTTAGAAAAGGAAGGAGTGGAAGTTCTAGGAAGGAGACAGGTATGAGGGTGGGTAGAAATGTGGGGGTTAATGTTCACATTCATAATTCACCAAATATATATATAGACTAAGACACAATGTGCAACTCTTATATTGTGCTGAGGGTATGCTCTCAATAAAAGGTATATTTTGGTTCCTTACCATTAAGGATAACTGGGAAGATAATACTTACAAAAGACCACTGGTACATCACAGCACACGTTTCACAGAAAAAAAGGCCTGAAAATACATAAAACATCCAATAAGTATGGAAGCTGAACGCTGGAGTGCTGTGTACCAGTGATTTTTAATAAGCTCAAAAATAATTTTGCTTCAGAAGTAAATGAGAATTTAAGCATGAAAACTGTAAAAATGTGGCTTATCAATGAAAAATCTATGTATCTGTAAAAAAAAACAAAGAAAAAAAAGAAAGATTGGTGATGTTATGGCAGTTAATTTTTATAAAAATATTTGTACCTTTTTCTTAAATGATACCAAATCTGATATTTTATTAAATTCTTCGGGAAGATTATTAAAATATTGTATCCCATTAATTTATTATAAACAAAAAAAAAAGAAAGATTGGTGATGTTATGGCAGTTAATTTTTTTAATTTTTTTAAAAATATTTGTAGCTTTTTCTTAAATGATACCAAATCTGTTATTTTGTTAAATTCTTCGGGAAGATTATTAAAATATTGTATTGGTTGTTATGTTAATGCATTATCTCTTTGGTTGTTATATTATTTTTTTATTACATTTTCTTTAAATATTTGTAATATTAAATCTTTTTACAGAGGTCTTCAATTTCCTTAACATTTTTGAAATTACACATATTATGTTTTTACTTCTAATATTAACGAGAGTATATTGAGGAGAGCCTGCAGACAAGCAGCCATGTGGCAGCTTCGCTGGACTACCGATAAATTGTTTAAATTATATATTTTTGTAAACTATGTTTTGGTTGGAATAATAAAATAAAATAAAATGTGTCCAGGAGTGACGGACGTGTTAAACCATCCCTCCTATTGCGAAGTAAGGCGATGGGTCGAGAGAGTCCGGCTCGAGTTGTCTAGGTTGGGTCTCCCTCAACCACTCATTTGGTAGGCAAACGCATCTGCTACTAAGAACTAGACAAATCTGACCCCAAGAACCCGGTCATTCTTGCTAGGTCACCAAACGTAGTGAACCATTTGGTATAACTTATGGCAGCGGTGTTCGTTAAGCGGTAAATGGTTCCCGGGGCGGCTGTATCCATACCCGCCCCCTAATTCTATGGTTTGTTAAGATACCTCATTTGAGGCGGGACCCATTTAACGCCTCATTTCTGTATTTGAGCGAGATAGAAATATGAGTTTTCATCGAAATTATTCTGGAATCGGGTCACATCAAACTTAAAGACCGGCCTGACATTGATAAGAAATCATCATCATTAAGGTAAAAAAGTAGCATACCTCCCCAACCACGCCTTTCTCTGTCGAACGGATGTATTTACGCATCTTTCTATTTCGCTTAAATTCATTGTAAAATCAGTAACTGCGCGAGAGCGAATAGTACCATGTTCTTCACGCCGGTCTTAAAGTTTGGCGTGTACTATTTATTTATTTCTATGTATTACATTTATTACCTTTAACATTTTTACATAATAGATAAATTTTGAAAACATTTTTACATAATATATTTTGCAATTTTATTATGTTGGGTGTAAGGTAGGTTTGTGAAGGTGAAACTGTGGATAGGTATTGTTGTATGTTTCGTGAACACCTCACTAGGAGAACCTGTGCTGAGGTGTTTACGTGTTTATTTATGATTATGTGTGACAAGTATTTATGTGTTGTAATAGAAAGTTTGATTTTTTTTAATTTTTTTTTTATTTTAATAGTTATTGTACATTTAGAAGAGAAAAAAAAAGTATTTTTTTATGTATTATTAGAGAAATATAAAGAAAATATATATATATATAAACATACACATACATACACATCCATATACATACATGTACATGCACATATATATATATATATATATATTGTTTAGAATTAAACCCAGGACGCAAACCAATTATGAAGTTGAGTTACTATCAAAGGTTGGATTGCGATCCAAGAGTTGTCTGATTTGTTCGTTAGATGTCGATAGAATCATTTTTTTGTTCTTTGTCCTTCTCACACAACAAACAAGGGAAATATAGATGTATGAAATCCTTATAAAAGGGGTTGCATCGGTAAAATTAACTTACTTCTTTACGAAAACTTGCACTAAGAAATTAAAATACTACTGAACCCTTGTCCGTTGGGTGGGGAAAGTTATGTCGTCAGTTATAAGTTTATAAATATCAAATCATAACAATAAAAATTCAAGAACTTAAAGTTAAAACAAAAAAGTGCTTCATTTATAAAAAACCAGTCTGCCCAAAGAAATTCTCCTGAGTGAAGACCTCAATTTTTTACATTTGATCCTTCGACCGGATTGATCCCATGAGCGGATACAAAAATCAATGAAAGCCAGACATGAACCAGCAATAAACTAGGAGAATTCTGATGAAGCGGATCTTCAACAAGGGCAAGTGACCATCCCATTTTTTTATCCATTTCTAATAGAAAAAACAAATTCGGTTAGACCACTTCGGTATTTTATTGTTGTATAAAAATTAGCAACGGACTAATCGTTCAATTGATATTGGCAAGATTTTTTGTGGCTGGCTATGATTATAGTGTCGCAAAAAACGTAAAAATCGGAATTGTGGTTTCATTGTTTTGATTGTTTTTGAATTTGATGTTTTTTGATACTGTCGATAAAGCAGGCGACGGGTACCGTCGTTGTTTTATTTGCAACTGAAACTAACAAAGTTTTTTGTGGGTAGTCATATGATTATGCTACGGCAAAAAACAGAAGGATAATTATTATAATACATGAAATGTATTAATTGATTATTCAAACAATCTGAAAGCGATCGTTGGACGTTGGTTTGACTCCGAAGTGTTTTTCCAGTCGGTAAAGCAGGCGCACGCCATTTGTAAAGTCAGATCGAGTCGCGAACTTTCATAACAAAATAATAACAATAGATTTTCTTGTTGTTGAATACATGCATCTAGTGATCTAGTGTTTTGTTAAAACAAAAGAAGCAATCAAGTAAAAGACAGTGCAAGTTTTTTGTGTTTTAGTGTTTAGCGTGGTTAGAAGTGAACCACGCCAGAGCAATCAGTGAGTATTGATTGTCTGTTATTTACGAAAATCCCTGTTATTTACGAAAATCATGGATTTGAAATATTTAATTGCCCAGTGCGGCATATGTAAGGGAAAATTGTATAGATTTAGCAATTACTTGGATGGGGAAGAGTTGTTAAATTCGGAAATCGAAATACGTTTGAAAAGAATCGAACCTATTCTAGATGTCTTTAGAAAACTCCAAGATAAAATAGAGACATTATTGCCGGATGAATTAAAAAATGGAACCGAGCGAGAAATGTTTGAAAATTTATATTATATTGTATTGGCAAAGGCCAAGGATAAATTCAACGAAACCGGTAAAATCATCAATTCTATCAAACTTTCAATCTTTGAACCGCCTCGGTTCAAAGAAGATTATGAGCACAATTGCATTTATTGTAATAAAAATCATAAAACTTATAATTGTCAAAAGTTTTTAAATTTAGCAATAGAGGATAGATTGACAACAATACATCGTTTGAATGCTTGTCTGAAATGTTTGTCGGTAGAACATAAATTTCCGGATTGTAAAAATAAATATAGTTGTCACAAGTGTGGAGCGAATTCACACAACACTTTATTACATTTACAAAATGAAGGAATGCAAAGTCATCAGGGAAGTGATACTTCTTCAAGAGGACTTATTATTAAAAATTGCGCATTAAAATCATCCAGCAGAAAAGCTGATATCCCTATTACCGGAATTCATAATGAAATAAAGCATATTAAAAACATTGTGGATTTGGAAATATCTTCCAATTATTCGCCATATTCAAAGAGGATTGAATGCCTAGTATTGTCGGAGGTGACCAGTAATCTGCCGCAAATCTCATTTCAGAAAAAAGGCACCGGCATCCCCCAAGGATTGCAATTGGCAGATCCAAACATTAATGAAACCGGCCCGATAGACATGTTGATCGAGGCTGACACTTTCAAGGAGACTCTGCACTCTGACCGGATGAAGATTCAAGATTCCGGACCCATCTTCACTTCAGAAAAGAGGCCAGTAAAAATTTGTAATCTTTCACTCAACTTAAAACATAAGCAAATTGAAAATTTGTTGAAATTAGAGGAGCTAAATCCTATTGAACATAGGAATCACGAGGAGCGAGCGTGTGAAGAAAGCTTCACAGCTGCTCAGAAAAGAGATGGCAGAGGCCGTTTCATTGTAAGTTTAATACAACGCCCCTGTGCGAAACAGCTAGGCGAAAGTCTCCCTATGGCGGAGAAGAGATTGTATAATTTGGAGAAAAAATTAGCCTCAAACCCAGAATTAATGAAAGATTACAAGAATTTTATGCAGGAGTGTAAAGACTTAGGTCATATGACGCAATGTGAACCATTGTCACAAAATCAAATACCTTATTATCTGCCTCACCATGCGATGATCAAGGAATCTAGTACAACTAGGAGGACCAGAGTCGTAGTCGATGGATCAGCTAAATCCTCAACTGGAATTATCCCAAATGATGCCCTCATGATTGGGCCGACATTGCAAAAGGATTTATGTGCACATCTGTTGAATTTCAGAAAACATCAGTACGAGTTAACAGCCGACAAAGAAAAAATGTACCGGCAGATATTAGTGCAGCCGGAGGATAGGGACTTACAACGTATCCTTTGGAGAGACGCACCCAGCGAGGAGATTCAACATTATCAGCTGAATACAGTCTACGGTCTGGGATCATCATTCTTAGCCACAAGATATTTGGAGCGGCTAGGAAATGAAAATCAAGGCACAAATCCCAAGGTCAGTCGCATTCTTAAAGAATTTTTTTACATGGATGACTTAATGGCTGGCAGTGGTGAAGAAGATTGCTTGCTAAGTAGAAGCAAACGACGGATGTTATCCTACATAGCATCCATTTTTAATCCCCCGGGTCTGATGAGACCTGTAACGATAGTAGCGAAGCTACTAATGCAACGTCTGTGGCAGAACAAAACTCAGTGGGTTGAAGATATATCTCCTGACATTTGGGAAGTTTGGAGAGCTTATATGGAAGAATTGCCGCAGATAAATAATGTGAAGGTACCTAGGAGAATCATTTGTCAAAAGCATGTGATATCAGAAGATAATGCTGCGGATGTACTATCCAGAGATATTAGGACTTCTCAATTATTGACTTCCACCATTTGGTGGCACGGACCCGATTGGCTAACTCTTGCACCATCCAGTTGGCCATGCGGAGAATCTACGTACATAGATCCACCTGAGGTGAAAACAAAAGCTGTAGTGTTGGCAACAGTAACGCAGGATTGGGACATTTTTAGGAACTACATCTCTCTACTAAATCCTTATGTACATAATGATTTACCTTGCGTAGGCGGCAGGCTTTCCGAAGGAAAATTGCTGTCAATAAATCAACGACATCCAATCTTGCTGCCACCACATCATAATTTAACCAAATTAATTATGAAAAACTACTATCATTTACACTTGCATGCAGGTACTCATACCTTATTGGCAATAATCAGATTGAAGTTCTGGCCAATAATAGGAAAATTTAGTGAAAATGATAATAAGGAAATGTGTAATATGTTTTAGATCAAATACAAAGACTATGCAGCAAATAATGGCAGACCTTGCAGCCGAAAGGAGCTTATATATTTTTGTTATTAATGTTTTTCTTATGTATGTTTATTTGTATGTGTGGTGTCAAAAGCCATACACTTAGAACTTGAACTGTCTTTGAATACAGAAAGTTTTTTAAATGCCTTGAAGCGTTTTATCGCGCGTAGTGGAGGGCCGAGTAAATTATTTTCAGATAATGCTACTACCTACTATCGGAAAATCATTATCGGGGCTATCAATTCAATGTGGGGTACATTCCGACAAGGGCGCCGCACTTTGGAGGTCTTTGGGAAGCCGGGATAAAATCTGTGAAATATCATTTGAAACGAGTAGCAAGTAACTCCTTATTAACATATGAGGAATTAATACCGTTTTGTGTCAGATGAATTTTGTTTAAATTCTAGTCCTTTTACCCCATTGTCAAATGATCCAAATGACCTAATTTCCCTCAGTCCCGGTCACTTTCTTGTTGGTGGAAGCTTTGCAGTAATTCCGGAACAAGATCTACAAAATATTTCAGTCAACGGACTGAATAAATATCAAAAAAAAAAATCCTTGCTAATACGATGTTTTTTGATCGAGGTACCTGGCTCAACTCCAAAGCAGAACGAAGTGGACCAGCGGACCTCATACGCAGCTCAAACCAGGCGATACGGTGGTCTTGCAGGAAGACAACCTACCACCATGTGTGTGGAAACTCGGACGTGTAACTGCAGTCCATCCAGGAGCTGACGGGAGAGTACGTGTGGCAACTCTCAAAACATCGCATGGAACTACTCAGAGGGCGATCTCAAAGCTGTGTCTATTGCCAATAGACGATAACGAGGAGCTGAAGATGTCAACATCCCCACCCAACGAACCAGACGCTGTGTAAGCACAAAATGCAAAAAAAAGGAACTTGTGCTTTATGAAAAACAAAAACAATGAGTGCATAAAACAAGATAAACCAATAAATAGTAAAAAATAATATAAAAATTTGTACGTTAAAAGTAACCAAAAAGGACAAAAGGAAGATATAATAATAAATTAAAAGTAAAAATCAGTGTACAAAATGTGGAAAAATGTGGAGCAATAAAAACTTGAGTGTGGTAGGGAGTGATATAAAAAATAATAAAACAAAAAGGATTGTAGATCCATATATTTAAAAAAAAAGGGGATAAAAACACTTAATGAACACTTATAAACTAACATAGCCTGCTGGCTAGAATTGCAAACTGCATATATAGATATATCTGGAGACATTGTAATAATTCCAAATGTGGCAATGAACTATGGAAGGAAGGATGATTTGTCTTTACTTAATTTTTTCCTAAGGAAGGAAGGAAGGATGACCAGGAAACCTGCCGCGACATGATTGTGCTGTCTATATTATATGTTTATATGTAATTATGGTTATGGTTTCTGTTTGTTTTTAAAAATGTAGTTTGTTTTTGGAATTATCTTAGTGTGTTATGTTATTGAATAACTTTAAAATTAATTTAATGAATTTGAATTTGATTTGAGCAAAGTCAATATTTAATTTAGGCTCATAATTTGTTTGCATAATGTTATTTGTATAATTTGCAGAAAAATGGATTCGATATTTCAGAATAAATATCTGCTCATTTTGGGGCGGAGAATGTTTAGAATTAAACCCAGGACGCAAACCAATTATGAAGTTGAGTTACTATCAAAGGTTGGATTGCGATCCAAGAGTTGTCTGATTTGTTCGTTAGATGTCGATAGAATCATTTTTTTGTTCTTTATCCTTCTCACACAACAAACAAGGGAAATATAGATGTATGAAATCCTTATAAAATGGGTTGCATCGGTAAAATTAACTTACTTCTTTACGAAAACTTGCACTAAGAAATTAAAATACTACTGAACCCTTGTCCGTTGGGTGGGGAAAGTTATTGTCGTCAGTTATAAGTTTATAAATATCAAATCATAACAATAAAAATTCAAGAACTTAAAGTTAAAACAAAAAAGTGCTTCATTTATAAAAAACCAGTCTGCCCAAAAGAAATCTCCTGAGTGAAGACCTCAATTTTTTACATATATATATATGTATACATACGAATATACATTCACATACACATACACATATGTACACACATATACAAATTGTAAGTGTATGTATTGTAAGGGTTGCGTTGGATACTTGAAAAACTACTTAATTTTTAGGTTTATTTAATTTTACACTTTTTATAGTTTTATTATGTTTGGTTAGGAATAATAATGTTTTGTATAAAGTTAATATCTTGATTTTTAATCCAGTCAGTGATATGTTTTTTATGAATGTTTGTAGATGTATTTGTAGATAGTATTTGTTTCAAAGTAATGGGCATGCAATTAAAAAGTTTGGTTGCATAATACTGAAAGTGTCTTTGTCCATGTGTGGTGTGTGTTATCGGTATATTCAGTGTTTTATTTGTTGAGGACCTGGTTTTTGTTATGGTTTTTGGTTGAATTGGAAAATGTAGTCTGTTTTGGACAAGGTATATTATAGCAGATTTGGCATAAAGTTGTCTTATTGACATGACTTCTAATGTTTTGTAGATTTCGCTAGAATCAGTGTGAAATGGTACTTGCAAGATGAGTTTAATTATCGCTTTTTGTATTTTTTGAATTGGGTCAATTGCTATGTTTGTAGCACTTCCCCAAACTAGTATTCCATATGTGGCAATGGATTGACAAAGTGCAAAATAGATCGATCTTAGTATTGTTAGTGGGAAGATGTTTTTAATGTACTTTATTAGGTGCATAACTCGTTTCAGTTTATTTGTGATGAAATTAATGTGGTCATTCCAGCGTAAGTGTGAATCAATAATAACCCCCAGGTATTTTGTATGTTTTACCCTTTCTATATGTTCGCATTGGCAGTTGGATAAAGTACAGTCATGTAGAAGTAAGCCTATGTTTGATGGAGGTTGACCTCTTTGTGTAATACTATGAGTGATATATTTTGTTTTGATTGTATTAACGGTTAGAGTATTACTGTTTAGCCATTTTTTGACGATTGATAAACTTTTTTCGGCTATTATAAATACATCTTTCCATGTGGCTGCTTGACAGAGAAGTACTGTATCGTCAGCGAAAGTCACGATTTTACCTTCAATTTTAATGTCGCACAGTTCATTTATATAAATGAGGAATAATAAAGGGCCAAGTACACTCCCCTGTGGGACTACGTACGTAATTGAAAGTGGTTCACTTGTCTTGTTGTCAATTTTTACTTGTTGCGTTCTGTCAGACATGAAGCTTTTAATTAAATTGAATTCTACTCCATTAATGCCAATGTTTTTTAACTTCTTGAAAAGTTTTTCATGTGAGATTGTGTCGAAAGCTTTACATAGATTTAAGTAAATAGAGATAACTTTTTTCTTAGCGTCTAGATTATGTGTAATGAAGTCCGTTACGGTAGCTATTGCATGTTCTGTGCTCCTGTTTTTCCTGAAGCCATGTTGGGTTACCGAGAGTATTTGTTTTGCTTCTGTACACACTTTACTATACAAGCGAGTATCAAAAATGTAAATGACCCAGTCCTGATAATGTTATTGTTAAACGATCCCAGGATATGGCATCTGTACAATCTGCCGACAGGTATAAGGTGAGCAGTTTTCGTTGACTTCCTTCGTTTTCATGTACAGAGAGAGTGATTATGTGATGGTGGAGGCGTCTACACTCTGCAGAAATAGCTTCATTGATCAGCATGGCGCACAGTGGAGGCATCTACTAATATCTACAGGAATTCCAAAAGCTGAACAAATCGGACTTATATCTATGAGAAACAAAGTGAGGACGAATATCTACAGCTCAAACTGCTGACTAATATCTATGAGAACCAATGCGTGGACAAATATCTACAGCACTGGCAGAGGTTGGATTTGCAATTATGTATAGCATATTGGAATAACGTAATATTGCGTATGCAGTTTAAAAAACTTAATTTATGTACGTATGTAGGTAAAAATCCCTAATATCGGACTACTGGACACATTTAGCTGATTATTAAGGATTTGGGTTTTTGTTTTAACAGCTTTCTTTATTTCGAGTGTTTCTAAATTATTTAGTCTGTTACCATGAGCATATATATGTCTGTTAGGTTAGGTTAGGTTAGGTTGTGGTGCCGTGTATTTCGAAATAAATAAATATCTTCTTATTATGACCTCCATGTTTGTTCAATAAACTGTTTTCCACGTAAACAGCAAAATACGTAATATTATGCAAAAACTACATGTACGTACTTTAAACGTTTAAGCCTTTACGTAATTGAGTGATTTATGCTTTTCCGTACAACCTCTTGCTCAGCTGCCCTCTGTAGATATTAGTCCAACCTACGCTCCATAGATATTAGTCACCGCTGGGACCGTCATAGATATTCGTCCGACCTTAGCTCTGTAGATATTAGCCCTCACTCTGAAGTTCATAGATATTAGTCCAACTTATGAGCTGCAGATATTCGTCCGACATACAGGCTGTAGATAATAGTATCTGGAGTCTGTGATGGTTTGTGGTGTTATCCCTTTGTAAATTAAACACTTGTTGTATTATATTGTACTATTTATATTTTCTTCTAACACAGCAAACCTATTTTGTGGCACCATTTTGATTTAAATTAATAAATTACTTCGTTTTTACCACTTTTATTGTTTACAAAACCGACATGTTTCGTCAGCAAAGCTGACTTCTTCAGGGTTTTGACAGAACTGTCGAAACCCTGAAGAAGTCAGCTTTGCTGACGAAACATGTCGGTTTTGTAAACAATAAAAGTGGTAAAAACGAAGTAATTTATTAATTTAAATATTTATATTTTATTTACTCCTCACACTTAACATCGACAAAACACAATACATGACATTTTCCATACACAAATACAATATACCCAACAACTGCCATAAACCAATCATCCACTCGTGTCAACTCAATTTAGAAAATCCAGAAACCACATCTAATATTAATTGTACGTGTTCGACCCTCAAATCATCAAAAGTAGTTAAATATTTGGGAATAATCATAGACAACCAATTACGTTGGGAAGCTCACATCGGTGACACAGTAAAAAAACTTCGTAAACTCTGCCATATTTTCTGCTCCCTTAGGTCTATCTTCGATTTACAGACTCTAAGAAGCATATACTTTGCCCTTTTCCAATCCATAGCAACATACGGTATAGTGGGATGAGGTGGTTGTGCTGAATCCATTATTAGACCAATTATTTTAGTTCAAAAACTAATTCTGAGAATTATATTTAAATGTCAACCTACCCATCCGTCAAATGAACTCTTTGCAAAAATCAGGGCTTTAGATATTCGACAGCTATATATAAAACAAGCACTTGTTATATACGAAAAAATAATCTACTAATTGCTCCACAACATCAAGCACACACCCGGTTTTCATCAAACCTGGGTTGCGTGATCCCAAAAACTAACACCTCATTTGCTCAACGACAATTCTGGTTCATCGCTCCTAAAATATATAATGCTCTGTACTGACATAAAGTCAAGTAATTCTAATTCTATTTTTATAACACGTGTACAACATTGGATTTTTGAAAGGGGACGAACGTACTTTAAAGAATTCATGAGTTCTAACACTATATTTTAATTATTAATTTTGGCATTTCAAAACTTTAATTTCCATATTTATTTCTATTTTTCTTTTTAAATGTTATTTTTTTTTTGTTTTTACTAAATTTTATTTATGTTTTAATTTTGATTTATATACTTAAATGTTGTAATTTATATAAAATACTTGAGTTCTTAACATTTAATCTTTATTATTAATTTTTGTATATTAAAATTTGAATATGAATTTTCATTTTTATTTCTAATTTTCTTTAAAATATGATTTTTTTTCTCTCTTTAGTTTTAAGTATTTCTTAATATTTTTTGGAATGTTAAAATATTAAATTTACGACTACCACAACACGGGCAATAGCCTAGTGTGGTAGCAAAAAAAAACAAATATCTGTAATTAATAAAAAATTTATGATAAAAAAAAAAAAAAAATGTTAAACTTTGAATTTATTCAGGTGAATAGTAATTTTTCAGAGATTTGATTCTAATCTGAGCACTAGGGCTTTAATTTGGGGAATGAGTCCCGAGAAATGAAATCTACAACTTTATAAACGTGAAAAGTGAAAGTTGTTGAGAGAATGAGATTTATTTATTTTTATTACGAACATTTTACAGGTTTTTCGTTATTTGTTTTTGGGGTGTTATGCCGTGTTGCGCTACCTCCTTTCTTCAATTATTAAGTCATATTATTAGTCAGAAACTAGATAAGCAAGTAAAAGTAAAATAAAAGTGAAATGAACGTAAAATAAAAAAAAAATAGTAAAATAAGTGTTAAATGGAAAAATAACATATATGTATGTCCACATACGTACTCACATATATATTCTTTAACCCGCCATTGGTGATGTATATGTCTGTGAGACCGGGTAATTCGAAAAAGTGTAAAAAAATTTTTACCGTTCATTGAATCACACTGCAATTTCAAGTAGCTGCCTTATTCCACGCCCCCTACCGCCAGTCCACCCCGCGACAGCGATGCCGACGTACGTTATAGAGTTTTGGCGCCAACCCGGTGCGTGAGACCGGCATCACCAACTAAGTAAGTCAAATGTTTATAGGTAATTTATTAAGTAAAAAAAAAAAAACATAAGTATTATCATGTATGTTTTTTTTTAAATTTTATATTTCAACTGTCATAAGACTGACGAAGACTGATGAAGTCGTTAAATATTTAAGATTTAAATAAATGTTGTTAAAATATCTCATAATTTTAATGCATCTAAAGATTTTGTGTTATCTTAATAAAAAAAGAATTGATTTAAGGAATACCTATGTTTTATTGACAAAAAAGATATCATTTTATAAACTTTCCAATGAAAAGTAGTATGAACAGTAAATTATTGAAAAACTGGAAGTCGAAAACCCCGGTGCGTAAGACCGGGGTCACCAACGATGTAGTAAGACAAATTTACGTTACCAATAGCGGGTTAAAAATTTCAAATATTAAAAATATAGGGTTTTCCAATAAGAGGTGTTATTTTGAATAGCCCGCTATTTCGGTAGATGTCACTTTTAAAGCTGTCATTTTTTGACATTTGAGAAGTAGAAACTACGCCATTAATAAAAATGGAACGATACATGCTTCAACAACGCATTGAAATTATTAAAATTCACTATGAAAATGAGGCTGAAGCAACAGTTACGGTAAATGGATTGCGCTATCGAGAGATGATAAATGATTTTTTATGGCCGGAATTGGATGGTATTAATCTGGACAACGTTTACTTTCAACAAGACGGCGCTACGTGCCACACAAGCAATGAAGCCATTGATCTTTTACGGGAAAAGTTTCCGGACCGTGTTACCTCTCGAAGAGGTGATCACAATTGGCCACCGAGATCTTGTGATTTAACACCTTGCGACTTTTTCCTTTGGGGCCACGTGAAAGAGAAGGTCTACGCCAACAGCCCAGCGTCGATTCAAGACCTCAAAGATGGAATTCGTGAGGCTATCGAGGACATAGGGCAGCCACTTTGCGATTTGGTTATGGAAAATTTCATGAAAAGGATATGGTCCTGTAAGCGTGTCGTGGTGGTCATTTGCCTGATGTTATTTTCCACTATTAACGGCATACCTTCCTCTTTATAATGAAATAAACATCCGATCATTTAAATAAATAAAAATGGCTTTTTTTTTGAATATCAAAATAACACCTGTTATTGGAAAACCCTGTATATATAAATATTACGGTATCAATTTTCCAGTTCTGTTAAAACGAATTAAGTTTTTTGGTAATGGATTGAAAATCTTTAATATATAAAACAAAGTCGGGTTATTACACTATTTATAACTCGAGAACGGCTCAACCGATTTTGATGATCTTTGATTTGTTGGATTTGTCGCCGCCTCGGATAACATAATAACTATTAAAACATCGCAAAAATTCACGAAAAAGAAAGTTATGACGAAAATTAATTTGCTCATACATTTAGTACGGAACGAATTTTCATCTTTTGAAAGAGCTACAGGAATATTGTGGTAGGTAGGTATAATATTTAAGTTTGCTTCAATTCCAAAAATCCAAAAATGTCAAATATCAATGTGCTGATTGCTTTTCTCTTGTTCTTAAACATATAATGCTGCCTCTCTTTCTTACACACTAAATGTCAACAGTCATAAATGGGACAAATGGTGAACGTATGTCTGCACAACTCCAGGAAAACAGCCACTCCTTTTCAAAACATTCAAGGCGCATTGTGACGTGGGGTACAATCAAATACATCTGCAAATTTGTCACAAAAGTCAGCGATATGGCGGTTTTTGGCGTTAAAACTACAATTAAAAAATGATGAAATCACACGCTATCAAGTTTGTGAGCTACAATGCGGCGATTTGGAGAATGATCAACGAGTTTATTTCATTACATCGATTGTTGCCAAACGTGCTGAAATACCTCCAGCAACAACGTTGACCAGTTTCTTTTCGATTTTCCAATGCAATCTGTTTGCCCGGACGTTGCTCTACTATGAGATGCCACGTTATTACACTTGTAATGCTTCGTCGAAGAGATTTCCGCGTTGGAACCACGGCGATGCATTTTTATTTATTTTATTTCATAAAATTTTTATTAGTTACAGATATTTGTTTTTTTTTGGCTACCACACTAGGCGTGGTAGTCGTACAATTAATATTTTAAATACGATTTAATAAAAACTATTTTATTAAAACAGATGATTAAACATATATATTACATAACATTGAGCGCACTACACAGATGAAGTATCTCGGCCTCACAATTGATCCATATCTCAAATGGAATATACACACTCAAATAATTGCAAACAAAATAAGAAAAACCATGCACTTTTTCAGAACGATAAGAAACTTTCTCGACTTACAACACTTGAAAATGATTTATTTTGCAGTCTGTCAATCTATTATTGAGTATGGTATCATTGCATGGGGAGGCGGTACTGCATCAGCACTAGACCCAATCATAAAGGCACAGAAAACTATTATAAAATTGATTCTTAGACTACCTCTAATTACAGACTCGAACTTAATCTTCAATATTATGAATGTGTTTGACGTTCGGCAGATATATGCAAAAACAATCCTTACTCATCTATACACAAATATACATAAATACTATGAAAAAACATTAAATACTCGCTGTACTCGAAATAATGACAAAGACTTACTACAAATCCCCAAAACGCATACTACTTTTGGTCAACGAAATTTCAGATACCTTGCAACAAGGCTTTACAACATTCTTCCAGATAGAATAAAAAAATGTGATTCCCAAAAAATTTTCAAAAATAACATAAAAATTTGGATCAAAAATAATGATAGGGCCTTTACCGGTGCACACACCAAATTCGAAATTATTAATGATTTGGTATTATACAGTGGAAATATACAAACAATGTATTGGTTGCTTTTATTTAAATTTATTATTAATGTAACCAATCTATTATGTGATTACTTTTTTAATAAAAGTGTAGGTATGTCTATAAGTCTTATAAATTGATTTAAAAATTACTGCCTCAACACAGGCTAGCCTAGTGAAAAACCAAAATTTATAACTATTTTCTATTTTTCATTTATCTACTGTTCATATTTATATATTTTTTCTGTTGATATCCTTTTGTCCTTATGTCATTTTAAACCACTGTAAACATAACACTGAATATGTACTTTTTAGTTATAATCTTGCAAATTTCTTTCAATAAAGATATATTTACGCACCAGATTTAAATGTCCGGGTTAAATTTTCCCCCAAAAAAAAAAAAAAAAAGAAGGAAAAACTAAACCCTTTCATACACTTCCCCAAATGATCATCTAGTGAATCCACGTTATGCAATTGCACTATATAAGTATTATAAATACAAAACAATACAAGAACAACATGTCAACCCACTAGAGACCAAATGGGAATATAATTCACCGACTCCAGATATTTTCATATCAGAGGGTTCGGCTCTGTGGCATTTCTAATTGAACCTATAAATCCTACTGATCCCTCAATATAAATATTTAAAAAATCTTTTGTAATCCTACATGTATTTAAAATTACTGCTTTTTGCATTTTTATATACAAATTCTTTGACAAATCTAATATTATTATTATTATTATTATTATTAAATACAAATTAAGAAATACTTAAAAGTAAGTGAAAAATAATCATAAGATTAAGTGTTAAGAAGTCAAGTGTTCTGTACAAATATATAAATTAAAACATAAAGGTATATAAATTAAAATTAAAACATAAATAAAATTTTGTGAAAAACTAAGAGAGAAAAAATAATAACATTTTAAAGAAAAATAGAAATAAAAATGGAAATTAAAATTTTGAAAATGCAAAAATTAATAATCAAAAAGAAGTGTTAAGAACTCATGTATTCTTTAAAGTATTGTGTGTATTTTTATGTGGTTACTGATCATTCGGTTGTGTGTTTTACTGTCGCTCTTGGTCGTATTTACACAGTTCATCTAAAAAATGACAAATTCTTCTACTGCGGTTGTTGCTGGTGAATGTTCGTGAGCCGACATCGTTTGAATCACAAGTCAATGGTGTAGTGTGCCCAACATTTCGTGTTGCAAGTCAGCAGATCAATTTGCTTGAAAACGATACTCATTGGGATATGACAATCGCTGAAGCAATTGTTTCTGCATCTCCAATCTGATACGCACATTATTTGCTATCATTATTTCGACATGTTTCCCATCGAATTCACGTGAACTGTGGAACAAGTACAGGGATGACAACAATTGTCAGAAAACATTTTACATCAAATTCGTTTCAGTTCAGGGAATCCTGATCTCGAGGTGATCTCGAAATATACAAAAACTGGGTTTGTTTTTGATCGAAGACATGTATTACCTCATGTACGGCAGTTTGTTAGTCAAGTTAGGAATACCAACGCCAGATCGCGGAATGAACGACGCTTTCAATTAAGAATTTGAAAGTGAACGTAAATATGATCAAGATGTATTGAACCAATCAGTTCGTACGAGTGTACCACTGTTGAACCCCCAACAGAAGGAAGTGTACGATACGTTAATGAAGGCAATTGATGATGGAAATGGTGACTTATTTTTCCTCGATGCGCCCGGTGAAACAGGGAAAACATCTAATGACAACAAAACGAAAAACATCGTATATTACAAGGTGCTTCAATGAAGGGAATTGACCCAAGTGCTTAGTGCAACCCATCCAGCAAATAGTTAAACAGAAAGTAGTAAAATAATGCCACGTGAATCATTTCGATTCGCTTTAATAAAGCAAATGCCTTGCTGCCACGTAAATTACATTTTTTAATTAATTTGAGCATTCATTTTAACTTTAAAAAATGATATCAATTCAGCTAATAAGTTAACACAAACAGTTATTGATTTTGAGGCGGTACGAATTTCGCCGGGTCAGCTAGTAATTAAAAAAAGAATTAAACTTAATAGCATTTTAAGGTTTTTTGAAAATTTAGCGCTAGATGAACTTTAAGCACCGGATGCAATATTTTGAGAATATGTAGATGTATCCGGCCGAATGGTTCGCAATATTCGGTCGAATACTGAATCTAATCCTATCATTTCCTATTATTAATTAATTAATTAAGAGGGCATTACCAGAGAAAACCGGAAATACGTCATTTAAAAAAAAGATTTTACACGTATTGACTGTTTTCCACAAAAAATTATAATTGGATTTCGAAAGATTGTTCTTTTATCTAGCACTCGTATGTAATAATTTTTTTTTTTTTTTTAGTATAATAAGGTTATTCCATAGGTCGTTGGCAGATTTGTTAAATTTTCAAAAAAGTTTTTGTAGTATACCACACACATTTTAAATAATATAATCATGCAGTAAAATAAATCAATACATTATCTAGCAAACGCATGTTTTAGAATTTTAATTTTAGTTTCAATAAAATCATTAAAAAATATGTACGTACATGTGTTTCTTTACGAAAATTGGTCCATTTGTGTATTTATTTGCGCACTTACAAACTAATTAATATATTTCAGATTTTTTTTAACATTCTTATTAAATTTAGACATTATTGAAAAATGACAAATACTTATAATCAAAAAATAACTACAAAAAGTACATTATTTTAATAGTTTTATCATCACGCCTTTCAGCATTTTTGGATGATGGTATAAATTAAAGCTAATTTGAATTGAAATAAATTCGATATTGAGTTAAAATTTAAAAAAAGCTGGTACGGAGTAAAAAAAAAAGTGCTTTGTTGGCATCGTACTCAATAACTATCTCTAAAAATGAATCACCAAAATGAATGTATGCGCATAAACCCGAACGACTGCACCAAATAGGATGATTCTTTTTTTTGTTCGTTATTTTGAATAAAACGACCATTGAGTTCTGGCATTATGAAATTTGTATAAAAAATTATAATATGTGGCACGCGAGCAGATTGAAAACTGAATGGGGAGGGAGAGGGGGGTTGATGGGGGGAGTGAAGTGGGGGGAGGGGTGGGTGGTGGGGAAGGGGGAAGTTTGGTCGATGGGGGGAGTGGTGTGAGGAGAGGGAAGGTGGAAGAGGCGGAGTGCGAATCCCCTAATACCATGTGAGCGAAGCTGCGGGAAAAAACTAGTAGTTAATAAAGTAGCCGAATAGGCCGAATACCGAATAGTGGCCGAATATTCATGGCATCTCTAATCGCAACGTTACAAAAATTACCTGTAAACAAAGAAACGATATTTAAAGTTTATTTGTCGATCTATTAAATTATTTTTCTAATACTTATTTCAATATAAAATATAATATATTACTTACTAAATATTCTAAAAATACATACACTAGAACACAGACGTAAAATAAACGACTTCATTTTTATTCAAAATACTCTAATAACTCTAAATTCGACTGTTGCGAACTCTTACAACTCATAAACTTACGAATACCGACAGTAACCACGCGACAAAATACACTATTCTACTGCAGCATTCACAAGCGGAACTACATTGCCCACTCTCCTATACAACAATTTCACGCTATGGGGAATCAGTACTTAGGTGATGTCGACATATTTAACATCAACTTGGCGAATTTTGTGGATATTGTAAAAAACTTATTCCAAAACTATTCCTAAACATATCTGTATTTGTATAAACTTATCAAATCGGTGTATTTTTTTTTTGTATTTTGTGACTTGTGTGCATTTTTTATCTAATTTTCTGTTGAAAAATCATCTGTCATAAATTAATTGTACTACCAAACATGTAAAAGCCCTCTGGGTGTTGAATAAATAAATCAATAAATAAATGAATAACTGAAATAGCTGTTTAATGTGAAACCAAGACAACACATCAATGACATTTGAAAAGCGATTCATAATTCAAACACTAAGGGATCCTAGGCATTTCTACGTAGGTATTCCTTTACATGTTTTTAAATGTTTCTCTTTAATTTGTCTTGTCTTTCGTGGGTGATTAAAAAATAATTGTAAATTCGTTATGTTGTAATTAAAAACAACTCGTGAAGCAAAGCTCGTGATAATTATAAAATATATGTAGTTCAATTTAAGATAACAGTCTTTTTAATGTAAATACCGCACAAGAGTCCAAATTACTTAGGAGTATGACATCCCCAAATATTAGAAAATACTCTGAGAAAGTGGCGAAGTACATGATTCAATTACTCATTGGATTCAATTACAATTTTCCAAGCCCGAAGCAATGACATCGATGTTCAACTGCATTATACGATCAAAATTAGAATACGCTTCTGCTGTTTGGGCCCCATACCAGAAAAATACACAGATTTATTGGAACAAAACGGTAACTTTATATGAGAATGCATGGTGAATACCCGCGATTTATGCATCATCTGGATTTGCTATGTGAAACGCGCTTCGAATGTCTCCAATCTAGAAGGAGTGGAACCCTAACAGTAATAGCTTTCAAAATTATAAACTAATACATTGAGAGCCCATACCTCTTAGAATGCTATAAATTGTTCGTACCGAACAACTACTGCCAGGGTCGCCACCACAACTTGCTCTGTATCCCACGTGGCAGAACAGACGTTCTGACCCAGCACTGCATGACAAAAGGTATGGTGCTGCTAAATGATATCTCTAGGTCCCTTGACATTTTCAACATAAGTCTTGAAGGTTTGAAGAGTAATTTTAGGCAAGAGCTCTAAAACAGTAAATTTATTTTTTCTTCTTTCTCGTTTAAAATTATGTATATTCTACGTGTATTGTTGTATTAGGATTATACTAATCTGTAATGCACAAAAAAAAAATAACCAACATCTCTGCTATAGGTTACCATAGTTTATGGTTTATGGTCAGACCGAATGCCATTCATATTTTTTGTTGGTTTTTGCCAATTAATTCGAGATTTATTATATCTTTTTATGTTCTCTATTTTATACAGGTACTTGCAGGTTTTTATACAATGCAATGCCGCCTCATGCAGCCTCATGAATGAGTTTTTTTTTTGTCCTGTTTAATTCAAATTTGTCTTACTACTTACTTTGTGTTTCCTGTTAAGTACATGTATACTGCTTACTAACAACGTATGCAGTGACACTGGAGGTGTAGGTTCTTTCTAAATATATATAAATGTAGTTTCGATTAACAAAAAAAAATTGAAACTTGTGAGGGCCTTGAAGAGGTAACCATCTTTTGCTTATACCTGGGCGGGTAAGTGGTGGGTAGTCTCCACTGCCATAGGTCACCCCAAGTGGTTCGCTACATTCAGTGATTTAGTAGAGTTGCCAGGGATCATGGATGAGGTTTTTCCAAGTCTTAGTCAAGATTATTCACTTACGTTCTTTACTTCCGCCACTCCTGGACGTACTGACCACCAGATTCTTACCTACCTCTTAAACATTAATTCCTTGAACTTCCTTTCTGTAGTGTATGTAATTGTCGATGTATTGAATCATTTCCGCTCGGAAACGTTCGGGTTGATTGGCGAGCGACTCTCGGTACATGAGAATAGCTGACGGGCCCACCGCCGCGGTCAGATCTATTCTAGAAGCCTTTGTAACCAGTCGCTACAATAGACATAAAATATAATACTACTTGAATCCATTGTAAAGTCGCTTCAATAGACATGAAATACAATACTACTTGAATCCATTGTAAAGTCCAATAAAGAAGAAAACGAACTTACGTTGTAATCCTATCTTTGTGGGCTAGTGAGCCACTAATTAAAGAACATTACACTTTCCTTCATTTCCTTAAAAATACCATTGTTATATAGGCCAGAGGGAACATATTTTCCAAAAAGCCTCCTTTAAGAAGATAATATCTGGTCACCAAACACAGTTAGAGCCATTTTAGGCAACGTTTCGATTCTGAAAGTTAAAGTACCTACCATTCCACCGTGCTTCAAATTCATTCAACTGTCAGCAGAGGTCTAAGCAAATTACTAATCAACAACGAACAACTCATTTCGACAACCCTCTTAATACTTCGGCAAACAATGCTATAAGTAGACGCAAGTGTTCTTCGTTTCAGTCAAATTGAAAAAACTCCATCAAAATGAGACGTCTTCCTTGTTTTAACCTGGTGGTCCTAATCATTGTTGTTTGTGCTGGTAAGTTTTAAATTTTCATACGAGAACAGCAACAAAATTCAGTTCAACAGAATTATATACCTGCACGGGCAGCCAAAGCGAAACTAAATAATATAATTTTTTTTTTTAATTTTATTATTTTAATTTTTTTTTTTAATTTTTTTTTTATTATTTTTTCTTTTTTACATTAACTCCAGACAGGAGGCCCTGAGGAAAATAATTCCCCTCAGTCATCTGGGATGCTGTGTGGAGGGTATTTTTGAGGAGAGGAAGGAATGAACATTAGTCTTGAAGAGACCCATGTTGTAAGAAGGAGGAAACACAGAGGCCGGAAAATCATTCCACAGCCGAGCTGTTGAACACAAGAACGAGTCGAAGAAACGACCCGTTCTCATGTGTCAAATGTCAACCGTGTACAAATGTCACGCATTTGGCGTATTTCCCGACTATGTACCGGTGCCAGGGATCAATGACGCTAGTTCCTCGGAGCATCTTCCATTGTAATACCGGTAAAACAAGGATAGCATTCCCACCCGACGCCTGTACTCTAAAGATTGCGATCCGTCTGTTAAGATGGGAGAATCTATCAAACGGACCGCCCGTTTTTGCAGAGTCGAGGATGTTTTTCAGGTATTTAGGAGCTTCAGACCAGAGGTGGCTGCCAAATTCAACCGTGGGGCGCACTTGTGATTTGTACAAGGTTAGCAGTTGTGTACTATCTGCAGTATCTGCGGGCGCTGTACAGTACGCCCAGTTTTTGGGAGGCTAACTTTACTCTGGCTTCGATGGAGCCCCCATACCTGAGCTGGTTAATTAGGGTTACACCAAGCATATCAATGGAGGGCATTTTCACCATCGGGGACCATTTAATTTTTCTTGTGTCACCCCATCCCAGGGCCGCACTAAGATTTTCTTGTGTCACCCCATCCCAGGGCCGCACTAAGATTTTCTTGTGTCACCCCATCCCAGGGCCGCACTAAGATTTTCTTGTGTCACCCCATCCCAGGGCCGCACTAAGATTTTCTTGTGTCACCCCATCCCAGGGCCGCACTAAGATTTTCTTGTGTCACCCCATCCCAGGGCCGCACTAAGATTTTCTTGTGTCACCCCATCCCAGGGCCGCACTAAGATTTTCTTGTGTCACCCCATCCCAGGGCCGCACTAAGATTTTCTTGTGTCACCCCATCCCAGGGCCGCACTAAGATTTTCTTGTGTCACCCCATCCCAGGGCCGCACTAAGATTTTCTTGTGTCACCCCATCCCAGGGCCGCACTAAGATTTTCTTGTGTCACCCCATCCCAGGGCCGCACTAAGATTTTCTTGTGTCACCCCATCCCAGGGCCGCACTAAGATTTTCAGACTTGAAAGGAGAGGGAATAAATTTATTATTGTGCCCTCATTTTACCTTTTTTTTACATAAACCGATTTTTATACATTTTTTTACTTTTAAAATTACTTGAAGTTTTTGGTCAAAACAAAAGCGTCTAAATTTAACTTAGTTCAAAAATTATTATATTACTATAATCATAAAAAATAGCAGAAAGCGAGAATAGTCACCGTTCATTGTATCAGAGGAATTAGCATCTCGATTTTTTATGTTACTCTTAGAACACAAGACTGGTTTTAACTTTTACATGTTTTGTTCTCTTATCATCGATATCGTCACTGCTCAGCTATAATTCAGGGTTTCTCCTGGAATGCAGCTGGTTTAGCCAGTCGCAAAACATATTTTTTTAATTAAAATGTAATAAATGCAAAAATTAAATTACATAAAAAAACATTTCTCCACTATTTTTCGACAAAGTCCCCGTTACGGTCAATGCACTTGGTGAGCCGTGGCACAAGATCCTTGATTCCCTTGTCGTCCGTCGCCAAAAATTCTCTCACTTCTTCTTCCGCGTTCTAGTCCGTCTCCAAAGGTTTTCCGGCCAAATGTTGCGTCAGGTGAAGAAAAAAATGCCCTTTTGGATTCCGGGGTTAGGTGGTAGGCCCATATTTCAACCCAAAAAAAGCCTCGCATTGGGTGGTAAAATGGTTCCCAGGCCTGAGGGGTTAACTATTTAATTTATTTATTTATTTATTTAACTTCTCACCATTACATTCTTATTTATTATTTAAAACTATAAACTCGGTCTACCTATAGAAACCATAAATTAAAACCAATTTATGAAATAATTAAACTTTTTTGTTGTAGACAGCCCTATTTTACACGTACCAAGTTGCAAGCAGTTTGCAATACTTTCAGCACGTCTTCATACAAAAAGTTGAAATTTTGAAGAACAACCAAAATCGTTTTAAGCTTGTAATAACGTTGTATTTTTCAATCTTAGAACTCTAGCTCACTGAAAACTCACGGGCCGCTATTGGACCTAGTTGTATGCAGTTGGCAAAACTTTCTCAGCAACAGTAGATGTGTTCAACTGCGTGGAATTTAGTTACAAGAAGACTCTAACTTTATTTTGTAATGTTCAACAGGTCCGGTGGAAATAACTTTAGCTCAGTCAGCTCCCCCACCACCTCCAAAAGATTCAACTAGTAAGTCCAGCATCCAAATATTTTATTTTTGTTTTATTTAAATTACTTTTATTTATATGTACATTCTTGATCATATATCACGGCTCACTCCAGCATGCTACAAACTCCTGGGTTTCATCATCAGAACATGTAAGCAATTTGATGACCTAGATGCAATGATAGCCATATTCGATGGCGTCATAAGAAGTAAGCTGGAGTATGCTAGTAGTGTGTGGACTCCGCACCAAGCTAAATATATGTGGCGAGCCAACGCTCAAGTACGAACCTACCTAAGGTATGGTACCTGCGCAATACGGCGACATCGTCGCCTGGCACGACTGATACGGAGAAGTACTTACCTACCTGCGCTGAAATATATGGCATATCGTAGCACCTTATGGAAAGTACCGGAGCATTCAAATTCCCTGTAGATTAGGCGTCAGAACCATCGAGAAACGTGTCGCATTCTCTCAATGTTACCAGCCGAATTATTAAACCGT
This sequence comes from Limnephilus marmoratus, assembly GCA_917880885.1. NCBI lineage: Eukaryota > Metazoa > Arthropoda > Insecta > Trichoptera > Limnephilidae > Limnephilus > Limnephilus marmoratus. The sequence continues at coordinate 61,280,753 of OU862907.1, forward strand.
TAACTCCGCCACGGCGTTATAAAAGCCGGAGTAATGATTTGACCCACTCAGATCAGCAAGCCAAACAAATTGTCCCGTTATTTACTACTGTCGCGCTCCGTATTCCGATAATATTGTGAATTTTAATTTTTATTAAAAACTATCAACAGATAATTCGAGTGTTTTCTTTTATGCGTTTACGTAGTACGTCCGATTGCTATATATATTAATATGCTGGAACAAATTCAGGAAAAAGTTCCTTAAGTATGTCTGTATGCGGATGCATGGAACGTACCCGAGAGTCATGCACCATATGGAATTACTTGAGGCAACAAATAGATTTAGCTTGGAAACTAGACGTTATGCAAATCTTGCAATTCTTGGTTTAACATAATCCATAACTGTATTGACAGCCCATTCCTTTTGGAATGTTATGGCTTATACGTGCCTGAAAATTTCAGCCGTAGTCGTTGACACGACTTGTTCAAAATACCATACGGCAGAACAGATGTTCTAGCACAACATAGCATAACAAGAGGAATGGTGCTGTTAAACGAAATATCAGAAACACTAGATATATATAACTCTTTTTTAGACAGCTTTAAGATTTTTTGTATAATAATCATCTTCCTAGGTGTTATGACTATCAACATGAGAAAATTGTACAGTAATTGGATAATAATCTGTTGTACAATTTGTATTCAACAAACAAAGCAGTACATTGGTAATGGTGATGAAACCCTAACTAATTAACTAACTAACCATCACGCCGTTTCTCGGCAGGGATAAGCAGAGAGGACGGAACGCCAAACAACTCGGTCTTGGCACACATTCCTTGCCTCGTTCACATTCATACATCATCTCATACATGCTCTTCTATTAATCTGACTCTTGACATGGCCCGACTCAAGCATCTGATTCACTTGGTCGTGCCAGTCTTTCTCGGGCGTCCCCGACTTCTTCTACTATTCACATTTGCGTCGTGTATTCTCCTCACGCTTATTTCCTCGTTCATTCGCTCTACATGCCCAAACCATCGAAGCGTTCCTGTCTTTATCTTACTCATTACGTTTACATCAGCCTGTCAGCCATCATGGGGTGAGGTTTGTCTAGGTCTTGGAGGCGAATGACCAGGACATTCTGAACCCCAGATTCCTACCCACCCATTGACATCCAAATGGATAGACAAGCAGTTACAGATGAGGGGTAAAACCAAACTATGGAGAGCGAAGAGGGGAAAGATGACTGTCATTCGTTGAACAATCAATCTGACAGTATATAGGCATCTCGCATTACAATATCACCATTTAGTTCTTAAAAGCAAAATCTGCTTTGAATGAATAGACCTTTTTACATGGGAGCGCGAACTGCTTGCCACGTTCAAAACATATTTGCTAAGGCCAAATGCTCGCCCCAAAAAGACTCGCGCCAATACACATATCAATATTTTGTTTCCGTGTTTAGTTAAAACACTTTTACAAATGTTTCATAATTTACTTACCCCTGTAACCAGCGACGAGCACATTGGAGTACCGCCCACATTCGCTATGTGTACATTGATACGTAGATATATTGTATAGCACAAGCTGCCGTTATTTCGTTAAATGTATGGATGTCAGCTTCTCGCTGTTCACGGCAAGAATGATGACGTCACACATTTTAGATTCAAGCGAGGCTATATCCCCTCCCCATGGAGCGAGCCGGTTCCAAGGAGGAGCTACAGCCGGCGCCATGTGGAGGGGGAAATAATACGTTTTTATCACTCTTGGGCAGGTCCAGATATATTCATATGTCCGTGTACCCACCCCTTAAACCCTTTTCCTTCGCAGAACTCTCCTCTCCCTCCTTTCCTAAAAAAACCCTCCACCCAGCATCCCCAAAGATGACTTGGCCCTGAGGGAAATTATTTTCATCAGTGCCTCCTGTGTGGAACTCATGTAAAAAAAAGCCTTGCATTCTTTGCGGATCTCCAAGTTTCTCACATGATCGAACACGGTTTTATCACACATACGCTCAGGGATCTCATTTCTACAGCATTCAGTCTAATTTAAACCTTCTTCTGCCAGTTCCATGCATCACTGCCATACATCAGGGTAGGTACCAGCACTCCTTTATGGACGGCTAGCTTCGCTTCTTTGGACAGTTTTTTGTTGGTGCCAACGGCGCGGCGTTCAGTCCTCCATGGATAGAGTTACCAGCACTCACCTTTATTTCAATATCTCTATCAGCCTTCCCATCTCTCGTAAACATACTTCCCAAATAAACAAACTCATCAACCTGCTCCAAGTATTCATAATTCACAACTTGGTTGCACACTGTTTTCATACCCTCTCTTTCAAATACCATGACTTAAGACTTACTTTCACCATTCACCATTAAGTCATTCTTCATACATACTTGGTTCATCCTAGATATGAGAGACTGTAAATCTTCCATACTGTTAGTCATCAGCACCGCATCATCAGCATACAGCAGGCAATATACTTTCAGATTACTCATTTTCGCGCCTAATCCCATCTCTTTCAATTCTTGCATACAATTATCCATGTGTAGATTGAATAACCATGAAACCCTAAATTATAAAATTACTAGCTGACCCGGCCACGCGTTGTTGTGGCTAATAAAACACAACGTCATCTACAGGATGGTTATAACCACCGCCGTCTTTGAGTTTATCGCGAAGAGACAGACAGATGCCGCGATTTAAAATACGTAGAGGTGGTGTGAAAGATTGTAATAATGTGCATTAAATGCTTGGGGTAACCAACGTATTTAAGTTAATAAGGATTAATAATCCGTCTAAATAACTTTTCAATTACCGCAATGTACGTGACCATTTTTTTTAGATATTAATAATACATAGATATTAATATTCAAAGATATTCAAATACAAAAGAGATATGCTATGGTGTCCGCGAAATTGTCGGCGGACTACGCCCTAATTAGAGTAGTTTGCATACAAAAAGAATTTGTTAATTTCGTTGATTTTTTGAATATGTTGTTACCGGAATAAATAACAGTCGATAGACGTGATTAAAACATAATTAATGGATATCAGGTGTAATAATTGTTTTAAAAAAACATATGATGTTAAAGGGTAAAAACATCTGCCAGCTTTATTTTCAAAGGGGCGCCATTGGTTGATTAACCAGGCTAGCAGATAGGAATGCAATAATCCTCTCTCAGGGCCTTTGGTATGCAAACTTTCCGGTTAAAATAGAAGGATTTAAAAAAAATAGACAGTATTGATAATAAATAAGAAATAAAAGATTTATTATAACATAATTAAAATAATTGGGACATTAAAACATATTAATAGATCTTAAACTCACCTCCCTTGGATTGACCAAAAATTCAAGTAACTAACTATCTAAATTACAATCTTGAGCTTCTGGTTTTTCTCCTGAAGTACAGTCTGACAAAATATCTGGAACTGTAGTCAGCTGAAAACAGTATTAGCTCCAACATTTCACTCCAGCCATGGAAAATTTGTAAATCCAGGCGAGATTATAATTCCTTCGTCATTAGACAGGTTAGACTCCTTGTGATTTATTAAACTTCCATATTTTAAATAAATTGCTTTGATACTTGGCAAGTAAATTCAAATTATAACCTTTGGTTATATTCTGTGGTTATTACGATCTCAGAAATGTGTATTTAAAACGCTTTGTCGGCACCACGATTTATATTGGTCGCGGCCTTTTTAATAAAGAACCATTTCGGTTAAATAAACAATCGTTTTACTTTTATAATAATAATGAAATAACACGTATGTAAGAATCACGTTTGACTTTAGTAAATAATCCACCACCACGGACTAAATACTGAGTAGTCCGCTCTAAGCAAATTATTCGATTTTTATACCCTATTCAAAAATAAATAATTGAATGATCTTACTTCCAAAATTCAAAAAAAAAAAAATTTTTTGTTAAAGTTTATTATTTTTTTAAATATTATTTAATCACTTCTTGAAATTAGGTACCTGCTTGCCTAAATCTGTGATAAAATAAACTGCGAGATATATTGACAAATATTTTATCATAACAATGTGTATTAGTATTGGTTTACAATAAAGTTTGAATACGGAAAGAATTCGTTCATTTCGTTTAACGTTCGTTTGGTTGATTCGTTAATTATTCGTTCATTTAGTTTATATGTTAATTGGTAAACAATATCGGCGACACCCGGAAGCGCAGTCCCACCTAGTAAAAACTGCAGATAAAACATCTACTTATATTTCAATATCTTTGGGAATATCTCACCATGCATTGTTTTGTTATATTCCAAAAGGATTAGGCAGCGTTTTCGATGAAAACCACCAGGCGGCTTGACCTTTTCCGACACTTCTAACAATTATCGTTATGTTTCAACCAATTTACACAAATCCAACCATTGACAAATTACATTCTTAAACCTTCCTCACGAAACACTCTATCTATTGAGGTGATTTTTCACAAAAACGGCGCTTTATAAATTATCCAATTATTATTATTATTGGTGAAAGCCGCATGAAAAGTAGTTTCGACAGACAGACAGACAGACAGACAGACGACGCGGGGGACTTTAATTTATAATAGATAGAGATAGAGAAGAGATAATATTTTATAGTGGGTACAAGTAAAATGTTTTTTTTTTGTTTAACCCCTCCGAATTTTCGAGAATATTCGCTTTTGGTGTCTCTAACAAAATTACATTTTACGAAAACTTTTTGTTATTACCGCTTCACAATTAAAGCTCTATAAATGAAACATTTCTAAAATTTCTGAAAACGGTACTAAAATCACAGATTATGTAAACAACAATACTTATTCTATTGTATATATGTGTAATAAACACTTTTGTCACCTCACTTTTTTATCATTTCATATAAAAATATTTAATAAAAATTAAAAATGTCGAGCGCGGACGAGCCGCGGGTAGTAAATTTGTGCGTGTAAATATTTATGTCAACTACGCGACTGACAACTGATTCCTGTTATGTATTTCTATAGACAACTTGATAGAGATATACAGCTTGATCTACTATCGACCTTTTACTTTTTGGTTTAGGGATGTAACTAAAACAATAACGGAGTTAGAAGATTTCTATGGAAAAACACGCGCTGACGTATAACACGCTTATTGTACTTGACTGCTGTCCTATTTCTAACGCTTATATCTGCTTACGTTGCGGAGGGGTTTATGATGGAACAATGATGATTGATCTTCTGTTCACGAAATTTTTAAAATTTTTAGGTTTTACCTGGGTTCACTCATATGTATTCTAACCATTATATTTTCCAGATAATGACATATCTTGTGAATTCGCATGCTCGATGTATTGTGACTACTCTCAGGGACCGTGCAGCTTCTACCTCCCAGGGCAGGGCTACTGTTATTGTAAGTAAAAAAATACTAACCATGAATTACCTCATTCTAGAGAATTACTACTTGATTCATATAAATCAGTACCCACCAGTTGCGACTCGTGTCTAGGGCTAAAGCTAGGGGGGCATTATGGGGCAATGCCCTACCTTAAGAAATGCCATCAACTATGATAATATACTAGTAAACCGTTTGTTCATAATTTGATATGATTGATAAAAAATACTAATTATTAGTGATATCTAACTAAACGGCTTCGAATTAACAAAAGAATCATATCATACTAATTCTTTATTCTGCCCATAGATGGCATTGAAGTAAGTGGTGGAAAGATATGCGCGTATTGCAATCACTGCTTACGGGGAATTCCCAAACAGTTTGAGGATACTATTAAACAATTGAGTCACAAATAAACCAATCCCTAGACCCTAGATCAGGAATGGCGAATCTTCACGTATCAACGTGCCATTTTTCTAATTTTTCTAAAGAAATGTTAGAGGTCACGGACGTAGGAGGAGGGGGGGGGGGGGGGTTAAGCGAGTTTTATTGCCAACGTCGTGGAAACGATGTTGACCCTTTTGAAAAGGTTTACTATGTTGTGCAGTGACATTTGCAGCTGCTTAACTTGTCGCGCTCGTATGACATTTTGGCCAACATACTTAATCATAGATATTAACTGTTCATTTATTTTTGCCATTTTTGTTTTTTTGCTGAACTAGCCAAATTAAATAACATTTCAATCATAGATAAAACTCAAATAAACTTTAAAATACAATTATATCAACGAAATTCACTGTTATGTTATGCATAAAGGTGAATTTCGTAAGTTAACATTTACTTTGCACGTAAATGAAATAACAAATAGAGCTATAAAAATGTTTGGTTTTATATGCGGAACAGCAAGTGATTTTAAGTCACTAGAATGTTTGAAAATATTGTACACTTCTTTAGTAAGAAGCCAGGTAGAGTATAATTCGCCCATTTGGTCCCCATTGTATAAAATACATTCCGACAATATAGTGTGGCGGTCACTTAACCGCTCTGCGAAATTTACCGCTGCGCCACTGACCTCCACAGAATTCGCTGCAAGCACATACCTACGAACTACCTACCGCTGTCGCCTAGGAATAATCCGCCACCTACGCGAAAGAGCTAGAACGTCTGGCTGTACCGTTCAAGTGCCCGCAGAAAGTTCGAGCGATATCTCGGCTTTGCATGAGTTCACCCGGCGTTACCTACCGTCAGCGAAACTACTTGCCCGTCCGGCAGAGTAAAAAAGCAAGCACGAGCCGCATGCAGCTCAGTCTCAAGTCTAGTGTTTTCATTCATGGTTCGACAACTACACATCGGGCGGTGATTCAGTGTCGCTACGCATATCCGCCCACGCGGGCTGATATCGTTCGCGCGCAGTCAGCAAGTGATACAACACATATCCAGTGTGACATAGGAACATTCCAGCACCTTCGAGGAACTTCCCCACCTACCATCTCGACATGAGATGGCAATCAGCATCCTGCAACGAGCAGCAACAACAACCGGCAACGCGCCAGCATCAGCATCCTGCAACGAGCAGCAACCACAACCGGCAACGCGCCAGCATCCTCATCGCCTCTCAAGGTTCCTTCCTGCGTCACGTGTGTGCTCCGACCCAAAGGACACATAGCCGCCATACCTCATCAACGCGACGACGGTCAACCGCCTGGACCAAGGTCATTTCTACACCGCCATGGTGTAGTGCAACACGCCGGCTCCCTGAAGACCAGTGATCTTCACAGCCGTAGTCTCCTGACCTTCCTTCACTCATTACCACTGTCACTCCGCTCCGCATCGACCTCCGCTACGTAGCTACAATAAAGACTGACTCATACATCGACTGACGCCTTTCATTTCTCTCGTCCCGACTCTACCGATACGGACCGCTCCCTCAATAGAAAGGGTACAGCACAAATTTTTAAGATTTGTTAACCTTAAGCTGAATATTCCAATTCAAAATATTAATTATGTCCTTTTGATGAAACAACTAAACTTAATTACGCTGTCAGATAGGCGGATAATCTCTGACCTTGTACTATTAAATAAAATCATTAATAATTGCATTGACAATCCTGAAATTCTCGCCAAAATAAAATTTTACGTATCGACCAGAAATACGAGGCAAAGTGCTACCTTCTTCTGTGACAATTTTAAAACAAACTATGAGGCTTATACACCTATAAATAGATTACATCATTTTGGTAATAAATTTGGGAATATTGTAGACATGTTTGCAGATTCTGTATTAGATATAAAAATAAGTTTATAATTATTTTAATGAAATGTATGATTTTGATTTTAATAAATTTTATTTTTTATTATTATTTTAATCATTATAATTGTGTACTACGTACCTGCCTAACTATGTTATCTATCCTTGTAAAAACCCACTAGGGCGTAAATAAATAAATAAATAAACTATGCTTCATTCATTAGCAATAGAAACTCGCGACGTAGATTGTAGGTTCGAAAACAAATGAGTGAACGCCGTGGTTCCCTCCGCCGAGAAAGGGTTAAATTCAACTCTGGCAACGGCCCTGCTCTTGACTTTTCAATGAGCTATAGTGCTAAGATTGAAAAATAAATCATAAATAAATCAACTACAGCTACACCAATAATATCGTATTTTTAAATCTTAACACTATAGCTCACGAAAATTCGAGAACCGCCCCTGGTTCACATTGTTCTTTTATGAACCCTTCAATCATCTGGCACATTCTTTCAGAACTTATGCATATTTCGGTTTGCAATAAAATCTAGATCCTGAGGAGAATAATCTTTCAACCAGCCGAGCTATGTCGATCAAGAGAGATATCGGGCGAGATCTCTTGTCAGATTTGTGTGATTTTCTATCGCTGTTAAATGAATAATATGCATGCATACTTATGCATGCTGTAGCGGTCCCGTGTCTGGGGGCCTCACTTACCTTTGCAGGCGGCTAGCTCGTATCGTCGGTAGGCGTGAGGTCTCTCCACCTCAAGGTGGTACGTAGCTAAATTAAGAGGTACAAAGGTATTCGCCAACTCGCCCACGTGTAATCTCATCAAATGAAAGAAGAGGCTGGGTAAAACATAGCTATATTGTCTAGTAAACACGAATACAAGAGCTTGCAAAATACAAATCGGACACAAACAAAAAATGCCTGGCTAGGTAATTCCTAACAAAGAAATCTCTCTCTCAAAATCCTCCCTGGGCCTGGGAACGCGATTAGTGTTACCCGTAAATAACTTTAAAAAGGACACATTATAAACAGGGGTGAATCGACTTACAGCGGGTCGTCAGGAGGCAGGAAACCAGGAGGCAGGCCATGGTCAGGATAGGCAGTTCCAGCACTCTACACGGTGGTGTCAACTCAACATCGAGTTCCTCATCTGCGGCCCGTAATTACTGAGTTTAAATCAAGGTTCGGAAGCGAGACGCATCGGCCGTTGTTTCGGCACTTGCGGGCGTAACTCAAACAGCTGCGCACGAGCGACGCGGCTGTCCCGGACCAAGCGTAATTCCTGACTGAGGCAGGGTGCGGGTGGAGGTGCGCCGTGCTCCTTTTGCAAGCGGGAGGGGAAGGAATGCTTGCGTTAGCGAGTAGAATGCCGGCTTCTAGGGACTACTTTACGCCGTTTACTCCGCAACACCGTCCTTTCGCAATTGGGGAGGCGGGAATGGGTACCGCCGCCCCGGGAACCTTTATTGGATAACCAACACCTCTGCCATAGGTCACCCCAAGTGGTTCGCTACGTTTGGTGACTTAGCAGGGGTGACCGGGTTCATGGGGTGAGGTTTGTCTAAGTCTTGGAGGCGGATGACCAGGACACACTGAACCCCAGTTTCCTACCCACCCCTTAAAAACTTTTCCTTCCCAGAACTCTCTTTTCCTTCCTTTCCTTAAAAAACCTCCACACAGCATCCCCAAAGATGACATAGGCCCTGAGGGAAATTATTTTCCTCAAGGCCTCCTGTGTGGAGCTCATGTAAAAAAAATACTTGCGGGAATGTGTGTTCAAAACAACCTAAAATAACATACCTACGTGATATATCACAACAGAAATTCTGACATCGGCCCGTAGAAAAAGCAAATAACAGCCTTTAAAAATCACACAAATCTGACAGGAGATCTCGCGTGACATCGGTCTCTCCCGATCCGGCCCGCCATGAAGTTGGTGGGCGGACACAATAAAATTTTGAAAAAAATAAAAATCGTTTTCAGCTACAAAAACATCAATAACGTCGAATTTTTCAACCTCAACTGAAAACTCACCGACCGCCACTGGTTGGATGCACTTGGAAATACTTTCTCAACAATAGTAGATGTGTTCAACTGCGTGGAATTTAGTTACAAGAAGGCTATAATATTAGATTTTGTAATGTTTAACAGGTCCGGTGGAAATAACGAACGCTCCGCCAACTCCCTCACAAACTCCTACAACACCACCAACGCCAAGTAAGTCTAGCATCCAAATGAATTTATATTTTATTTTTGATTTATTTTTATTTGTTTTATTTATATGTATTAAACAAACAAAGCAGTACATTGGTTACGGCAATGAAACCCTTAGTTATAAAATTTTAATATTTCATGGTAGATACCAGTAATATGACATTGATCTTACCTCAAAAAAGCTAACAAAACTCATCTACTTCTTCAAAAAATTAGGAAACATCTTGTCAATGAGGGAATTAAGGAGAGTATATTATGCTTTATGCCACTCTCGATTTGAATATGGAGTAATAGGATGGGGCTTAGCAGCACCTAATCACATAAAACAACTTACGGTTACTCAGAATTGCATCATAAAGACCATACTAAAGGTCCCCATAAGGACGTCAACATCAAAAAATTTTAAACAGTTTGATGTTCCAAGCATGCAGAAAGTCTATGCCAAGAACATTCTAGTACATTACCACAAAAATGATTCAGAGGCAGACACCTCACACGCTTATAAAACCAGAGCCAAATAAACAGACATAGGTAATATACCAAAGTGTAACTATTCTTTTGGACAAAGAAATTTTGAATTTTAAGCAGTAATGTTATATAACAAACTCCCACTTAGTATCAAACAAATTTACCCAAAAAATAGCTACATTAAGGACATTAAATGTTGGCTGAAGAAACTATCGGAAAATGAACTTACTAGTTTTCTTAAAACATCGTCTTAGAAGTTTCTAAAAAACCTTATCCAAACAATGAAGTTAAACCATAGAAGTCGCTGAAAACTTATCCAAAGCATAGTCCCCCCAGCACAGGATCTCCTAGTGAGGAGGACTACGAAAATATTTTCTATTTTATATATATATATATATATATATATATATATATATATATATATATATAACGTATTTCATATAAAAATGTAAAAAATAATAAATATATAGTTACTAAATAATAAAAAAAATGTTTAATACGATTGATCAATGATGATTGATTTTCTGTTCACGAAAGTTTTTCGATTTTTAATAAATGATCTACCAATTTAGAAATAAGGTTAAATACAGGCTGCCTCAAGCGAATAAAGTTGGGTTAGGTTAAGTTTTAGGAATTACTTTGTTGATGGATGTTTTGATCTCGTTTGTTGTTGTTGCATTATAATGCTTGTGCAATGATGGAGGAATAAGATACCAGAGGTTTGAACCAGCACCGCCTGGGTGGGTACCCGACGCAATCCTTCAGTCATATACTAACCGGTCAAATCGTTATATTTTCCAGATCATGACATGTCTTGTGAACAAACATGCTCAATGTATTGTCCTTACTATGAGAGACCGTGCACCTTCGACCTCCCAGGGCAAGCGGAACCTTGTTATTGTAAGTAAAAATTACTAACTATGAATCTCATTCATTCTGGAGAAGTATTACTAGATAATAGGGGTGTGAAAAAATAATCGATTAAGAAAAAAATCGATTTTTCTCCAACAAAAATCGATTTTTTTCGTAATCGATTATTTAAAAAAAATGTATGTATTAGTATTCTTTTCAGCATTAGAAGCAGTTTAGTTGAAGTTTCTTATCAAACTTGTCACTAGATGAAGTCAACAGAGTCAACGAACAATTTATAATTTATGTTGATTATTAAATAAAAAAATAAGGTTGGTTATTTTAAAACTTATAATTTCTGCTGAATATTTTTTAATTAATAAACTATGATTAAGGATATTTTACGCGTTTTTTTTATTTGACAAATTTGGGGAAACATCGATTATTATAAATAATTTTCAAGAAAAATCAATTATTTATAAATCGATTATTCGTGCTAAGAAAAAAAATCGATTATTTTATAATCGATAATTTATGTAAAAATCACATCCCTACTACTTGATTTATCCAAATTAGCACACACCAGTGGCGACCCGTGACTTTTCTGTGAGCTATAGTGCTAAGATTGAAGAATACGACATTATTGAGGTTGGCGTTGCTGAAAATGAAGGTTTAAATTTTGTTTTTAATTTTGAAAAAGAAACCATTTTTAGCAACAGTAACACCAATAATATGGTATTTTTCAATCTTTGAACTCCAGCCCGCAAATCTGACAAGATCTCGCTCGAGATCTATGTCGATCAAGAGAGATATCGGGCGAAATCTCTTGTCAGATTTTCTATCGCTGTTAAATGAATAATATGCATGCATACTTGCGGGAATGTGTGTTTAAAACAACCGAAACTAACATACGTGACATCTCACAACAGAATACTGACATCGGCCCGTAGAAAACGCAAATAACAGCCTTTGAAAATCACACAAATCTGACAGGAGATCTCGCGTGACATCGGTCTCTCCCGATCCGGCCTGCCATGAAGCTGGTGGTCGGACACATTGAAATTTTGTAAAAATAAAAATCGTTTTCAGCTATAAAAACATCAATATCGTCGAATTTTTCAACCTCAACTGAAAACTTACCGACCGCCACTAGTTGGATGCACTTGGAAATACTTTCTCAACAATAGTCGATGTGTTCAACTGCGTGGAATTTAGTTACAAGAAGGCTATAATATTAGATTTTGTAATGTTTAACAGGTCCGGTGGAAATAACGAACGCTCCGCCAACTCCCTCACAAACTCCTACAACACCACCAACGCCAAGTAAGTCTAGCATCCAAATGAATTTATATTTTATTTTTGATTTATTTTTATTTGTTTTATTTATATCTATTAACAAACAAAGCAGTACATTGGTTACGGCGATGAGACCCTCAATTATAAAATTTTAATATTTCATGGTAGGTACAAGAAATATGACATTGATCTTACCTCAAAAAAGCTAACAAAACTCATCTACTTCCTCAAAAAATTACGAAACATCTTGTCAATAAGGGAATTAAGGAGAGGATATTATGCTTAATGCCACTCTCGATTTGAATATGGAGTAAAAGGATGGGGCTTAGCAGCATCTAATCACATAAAACAACTTACGGTTACTCAGAATTGCATCATAAAGACCATACTAAAGGTCCCCATAAGGACGTCAACATCAAAAAATTTTAAACAGTTTGATATTCCAAGCATGCAGAAAGTCTATGCCAAGAACATTCTAGTACATTACCACAAAAATGATTCAGAGGCAGACACCTCACATGCTTGTAAAACCAGAGCCAAATAAACAGACATACGTAATATACCAAAGTGTAACTCTTCTTTTGGACAAAGAAGTTTTGAATTTTAAGCAGTAATGTTATATAACAAACTCCCACTTAGTATCAAACAAATTAAAACAAAAATAGCTACATTAAGGATATTAAATGTTGGCTGAAGAAACTATCGGAAAATGAACTTACTAGTATTCTTAAAACATTGTCATAGAAGTTTCTGGAAAACCTTAACCAAACAATGAAGTTAAACCATAGAAGTCGCTGAAAACTTATCCAAAGCATAGTCCCCCTCAGCACATGATCTTCTAGTGAGGAGGACTACCAATATATTTTCTATTTTAAATATGTATAACGTATTTCATATAAAAATGTAAAAAATAATAAATATATAGTTACTAAATAAAAAAAAAAATGTTTAATACGATTGATCAATGATGGCTGATTTTCTGTTCACTGAAGTTTTTCGATTTTTAATAAATGATCTACTAATTTAGACGTAATGTTAAATAGAGCTGCTTCAAGCGAATAAACACGTCGTTTTAACCTTTCAGCGGTCGCGCGCGATCTGTGAGACTGCAGCGAACTTATTTGACTGATTATGTGCTAACTATAAACATATATAATCGCGCTTCTGTGATATCCTTAGGGGGTGAGTTACGTACTGTCAATACCCCAGTGACATTCGTCGCAAGCGCACATGTTCATTTGTTTATATTTGCGGTCTCAGATTCCGCCGTGCGACTGGTTGTACACGTGAAAAATCTCTTAAATGATATTGAGAGCTAAATTAGTATTTAACGTTTTCCTTTTTGGAAAGAATAATTATTTAAGAATAAATTAGAAATCATTAACAATATTATTACTGAACTGTCAATCAGTATGTAAACAACACTGCGCATTGATATCCATGGTATTCTGAAATGTCATATTGACATAAGCCCTTCCCAAGCCACCAAAAACAAAAAACCCGGTTTTGGTATTGCCATCATTCTTTTCAATAGCACCGCTATTGTCTATTATTATTATTGTCCCGTGTGTGCTATAACAGCACTATCTTTGTTAATTTTGTTCTTCTGTCATTGTTTTGTAAATACTGTATATTCTTTAGTTAATTTTTGTTTTTCTGTCATTATTTTGTAAATACTGTTTATTCTTTTATTATTTTCTTAATATTATAAGGAGCACTGTAGAATTATTTTAAATTTTATTATAGTTAAGCGCACTTGAAGTGAAATGTCACAAAACTGCGCTATATAAATAAAATGTTATTATTATTAAAAGGAAGCAACCTAAATTAAAAATTGTACTTGACTAAAAAATTATTGTTCTAAAAATTACTTCCTAACAATCTAACCGAACCTCACCTAACAAAAGAATTGGACAAAAATGTTACAGACAACCCGTAAAGACAATTAGTTATTATTCAAAAACATTTAACAACAAAAATAACACTTATAATTTATTGTTTTTACTGGATGTTTGTAATATTTTTACAATTTTTTTGGTTATGTTGGGTTAGTTTAAGTGCCTCCGTTCATGGAGATACTTACAAGATACTCGATCCTCGTTAGCGTATCATACGCGCCGATCGTAAGATTCGTAAGTACCCCCCGTACGATTTTGCTGGTGCCCGTTCACGGCGCTACGCAGTGGCTGTCGGTTTCCAATCAGTATCACGATACCGATAGTGCTGATCGCACGCGACGCGTCGCATCATTTGTGTCTGATACTTATTCATTTGAAGTTTGACAGAAATGTCGTCGGAACATGAATGTAATGTTAGATTTATTCTGAAAGTGGAAAAAATGCATGTTTATATAATTATACGTTACCAGAATACGTAAGAAAGGATTTAGTGGAGAAGGCATGGATTGATGTTGGAAAAAAGTCATATGACATCGCTTGACAGCGTGTTAACTCCACGGCTGCACGTGAAAAATGATCAAGTTCAGTATATTTCGGATAGCGCCATGTACGGAGACTAGCATTAAAATGTAGTATATCAGCAGGGTACTCGTGGTTTCGTCACAATTACGTAGATTGTAAGTATCTCCATGAACGGAGGGCCTAAGGTCTAGGAATTACTTTGTTGAGGGATGTTTTGATTTTGTTGATTGTTTTGCATTATAATGCTTGTGCAATGATGGAGGAATAAGATACCAGAGGTTTGAACCAGCGCCGCCTGGGTGGGAACCCGACGCAATTGTTCACTCATATACTAACCGGTCAAACCGTTATATTTTCCAGATCATGACATGTCTTGCGAACAAACATGCTCAATGTATTGTCCTTACTATGCGAGACCGTGCACCTTCGATCTCCCAGGGCAAGCGGAACCTTGTTATTGTAAGTCAAAAATTATGAATCTCATTTATTCTGGAGAAGTATTACTTGTTAATAGGGATGTGATAAATAATATTCGATTTTTTTCATAATCGATTATTTTTTCACATCCCTGTTAACAAGTTAAAATCGATTTTTTTCCAACAAAAATCGATTTTTTTCGTAATCGATTATTAAAAAAAAAATCGATGTATTAGTATTCTTTTCTGCTTTAGAAGCAGTTTAGTTGAAGTTTCTTATCAAACTTGTCACTAGATGAAGTTAACAGAGTCAACGAACAATTAATAATTTGTGTTGATTATTAAATAAAAAAAAATAAGGTTGGTTATTTTAAAACTTATAATTTCTGTTGAATATTTTTTAATTAATAAATCTATGATTAAGGATATTTTACGCGTTTTTTTAATTTGACAAATTTGGGGAAACATCGATTATTATAACTAATTTTCAAGAAAAACCAATTATTTATAAATCGATTATTCGTGCTAAGAAAATAATCGATTATTTTATAATAATCCCTACTACTTGATTCATCAAAATTAGCACACACCAGTGGCGACCCGTGACTTTTCTGTGAGCTATAGTGCTAAGATTGAAGAATACGACATTATTGAGGTTGTCATAGCTGAAAATGAAGGTTTAAATTTTGTTTTTAATTTTGAAAAAGAAACCATTTTTAGCAGAAGCAACACCAATAATATCGTATTTTTCAATCTTTGCACTCCAGCCCGCAAATCTGACAAGATCTCGCTCGAGATCTATGTCGATCAAGAGAGATATCGGGCGAAATCTCTTGTCAGATTTGTGTGATTTTCTATCGCTGTTAAATGAATAAATTTGTATGCATACTTGCGCGAATGTGTGTTTAAAACGACCTAAACTAACATACGTGACAGCAGAAATTCTGATATCGGCCTGTAGAAAAAGCAAATAACAGCCATTGAAAATCACACAAATTTGACAAGAGATCTCGCGCCACATCGATCTCGTTCCCACATAAAATAGAGAATAGCTCGGCAGTCTCTCCCGATCTGGCCCGCCATGAAGTTGGTGGGCGGACACATTGAAATTTTGAAAAAAATAAAAATCGTTTTCAGCTACAAAAACATCAATAACGTCGAATTTTTTAACCTCTACTGAAAACTCATCGACCGCCACTAGTTGGATGCACTTGGAAATACTTTCTCAACAATAGTAGATGTGTTCAACTGCGTGGAATTTAGTTACAAGAAGGCTATAATATTAGATTTTGTAATGTTTAACAGGTCCGGCGGAAATAACGAACGCTCCGCCAACTCCCTCACAAACTCCTACAACACCACCAACGCCAAGTAAGTCTAGCATCCTAATGAATTTATATTTTATTTTTGATTAATTTTTATTTGTTTTATTTATATGTATTAAACAAACACAGCAGTACATTGATTACGGCGATGAAACCCTTAATTATAAAATTTAAATATTTCGTGATGGGTAGAAGAATAATATACAAGAAAGACAGTTAAAAAAATAAACAAAAGATATTAATTTGAAAAAAATAGAGGTATATAGGGCGCTGTGGTATATAATTATCCGATAATATTTTTTATTAATATTCTGACTCCGCCCTGCCCAAATCTAGTAACCATTTTGTTATTTGTGACAGAACCGTCAATCAGTTTGTAAACAACACTGCGCATTGATATCCATGGTATTCTGAAACGTCAGATTGACATAAGCCCCTCACACGCCACCAAAAAAAACTCGGTTTTCGTATTGCCATCATTCTTTTAAAAGGAAGCAACCTAAATTAAAAATTGTATTTGACTAAATAATTAATGTTATAAAAATTACTTTATAACAACCTAACCTAACCAAACCTAATAAAAAAATGGGGCAAAAATATTGCAGACCCCGTAAAGACAATAATTGTTATTATTCATAAACATTTTAGGACAAAAATAACACTAATAATTTATTGTTTTTACTAAGTCTAGTCTAGTCTGTAATATTTTTACAGGATGTCTGTAATATTTTTACAATTTTCTTGGTAAAGTTGGGTTAGGTTAAGTTTTGAGAATTACTTTGTTGAGGGATGTTTGATCTTGTTTGTTGTTGTTGCATTATAATGCTTGTGCAATGATGGAGGAATAAGATACCAGTCGTAATCCTTCCGTCATATACTAACCGGTCAAATCGTTATATTTTCCAGATCATGAAATGTCTTGTGAACAAACATGCTCGATGTATTGTCCTTATTATCAAGGACCGTGCACCTTCGATCTCCCATGGTTAGCGGAACCTTGTTATTGTAAGTAAAAATTACTAACTATGACTTACGTCATTCTGAAAAAGCAATACATATATATTTTTTAAATAAATAAAAAGAAAATACTTTCTTGTTTTAAGTCACTTTATTGTTATTTTTTAGTCTACCGGTTTCGGTACATCCGTACCATCATCAGTATTTTTATAATAGTCCTGATGATGGTACGGAGGTACCGAAACCGGTAGACTAAAAAATACCAATAAAGTGACTTCGGGAGCGTTCAAGTATTACGTAACGCAATTTTTGAAGATTTTTGACCCCCCCCTCCCCCCCATGTAACGCGCCGTAACGCTTTCCTGTTCAACCCCCCCCCCCCTAAGCGTTTCGTAACACCCAAGTAACAATTTTTACCTGAAAGTCACAATTAAGTTGCGCAACGTACTGAAATGTCGCTTAAATACCCTTTTTCTTGATTTTATCGCGTTTGCTGTAATAAATATAACAAGAGATTTCTAACTCGCGATACATTTTATTTATTTATTTATATTGTCATTTATGAAAAAAATTGAGAGTATTATTATTTTTATCGGCCTTGTATTCATTCCAGATCTCCACAATTTAACACTGTCTTACCTAGAATAAACCTACATGGTTTTACAATACATACTTTCTTTTACATTAGCTTTAGTGAGGAGGCCCTGAGGAAAGTAATTTCCCTAAGTTTTCCCTGTGAAGCAACACTTTAATCCACTATGATTCACAAGCTGACTCATAGTGGAGTTAAACCTTTTCCACGTCCCGAATGCAGTTATACAAGTTCTAAAAGGGAAAATTTAAAAATCAACAGTATGATTCACAGAAGATAAAAACCATTTTCATGTCCAGACTGCAACTATTCGTGTCCTCTAAAGAGATATATAAGAAGTCACTTGCTGACTCACAGTGTAGAAAAACCGTTTTCATGTTCCGACTGCAACTATTCATGTACTACGAAGAGAAATCTAAAAATTACCCACGTTTAACCACAGTGGAGAAAAATCCATTTCATGTCCTGACTGCAACTATTCTACTTCTCGAAAAAAAACAACGAAAACGGGACTTGCTAACTCACGAAGTGAGGAAAAAGTGAAGTGACGAAAAACCTTTTTCTTGTCCCGATTGCGACTATTCATGCGCTACGTAACGGTATCCAAAAGTTCACGTGTTGAACCACACTGGAAAAAAACCTTTTTCATGTCCCGACTGCAATTATTCATGTAGTGCAAAGAAACTTCTTAGAAATCATTTGCTAACTCAAAGTGATATAAAACCTTTTACATGTCTACTGCACAATTCATGTTCTGCAAAGAGTCACCAAAAATCACGTGTTAACGCACAGTTGACAAAAACTATTTTCCTGTCCAGAATGCAGTTATACAAGTTCTCAAAAGGACAATTTATAAATCCGCCGTGCGATTTACAGAAGAGAAAACCTTTTACATGTCCTAACTGCAACTATTTGTGTTCTTAAAAGGGATATCCAAGAATTCTTTTGGTGACTCTACTCATTGTGGAGAAAAGCATTTTTCATGTTCCGACTGTAACTATTCAGAGAAATAAAAAAAATCACATGTTTACTCACAGTGGTGAAAAACCCATTTCATGCCCTGACTGCAACTATGCTTCTTCTCGAAAAAAATACTAAAACGGCACTTGCTAATTCACAGTGATGAAAAACCTTTTACTTTTCCCGAGTGCGACTATTCAGGCGCTCCAAAACGGTATTTAAAAATTCACATGTTTACCCACACTGGACTAAAACCTTTTTCGTGTCCCGACTGCAATTATTCATGTTGTACAAAGGAACTTCTTAGAAATCATTTGCTGACTCACAGTGCTACAAAACCACTTACATGTTTCTACTGCAACTATTCGTGTTCTACAAAGATGCATGAAAAATCACATGTTTACCTTCAGCAGACAAAACTATTTTTTTGTCCCAGTGTGGTTTTTCAAGTTCTCGAAAGGGAGATTAAAAAATCCACATTCAAAGTGAAGAAAACCTATTTCATGTTCTGAGTGTAACTATGCATGTACTACGAAACCTAGCTTTAGGTAATATTATTATATTTTAGCAGTAAACTAACCTGTGTGTAATAACTATAAAGCGTTGTTCTTACTAAAAACTCTCATTCATATGTTGCATAAATTTTTCATTTTTTAAATTTTTCTTTTGCTGTCTTCCAAATTTTTTGGTTGCGCTGCACTGGCATGTCAGCATGAGAGCCTTTATAGGCCAATAATAGCTGATGATGTAAATCTTCCGGTTTGGAGGACATTATAATTCCTAAAAACTTACATTAACAACACTGACTGCAGCAAATTGTGTTTATGCGTATTTCGTGTTTAAAACACTAACGAATACTGACAACGAAAATAAAATACAAATGACGCACAATACTGTCGAGGAATTCCCTGTATAACATAAACTAAAAGGCTTGCCAACTTGGAAGATTTCAATTCCTTAGTTTTTTTATTTAAATAAAGAAAAACATGTTACGTAACGCGTCTTTCGAACCCCCCCCCCCCGTAACGCGCCGTAACGTTTCACCAGACCCCCCCTCCCCCCCAAGTGCGTTACGTTAACTTGAACGGCCCCTTAAAACAAAGTATTTTCTTTTTGTTTATTTAAAATGTCAAGTCACAATGTATTTGCTCTTTTCGGTTTAAAAAACATGGTCTGATTTTTAGATTGAAATTTTCAAAAAATCGCCAGGGTTTATAAAAATCCGGAATATCTTAGAATATTTCCTTAAACCGGAAAAAAAGTGATTCAAGTGGCATATTTGTGAATTGAGCATTAATAGTTGAAGCACTGGCGGGTAAACGCCGCTCCTTCAGTGGCGGGCAAACAATCATACGGGTTTTTTTTTGAATTAGGCAATTCACCCTAAAAAGAGTGCTTTGTGCCAAAAAAGTTAAGTATGATAGTTATAATTTTGACAATAATCTACAAGAGAATAGAACAAATCAAATATTGAAATCATCCAAGTCCATGAACTTAAATAAAACTGAAAATACTCGAGAATTGTTGAGAGACAGCAAATACGGAATACTGAGGGGAGAATGGTGGGTGATTTTAATGAGCAAACGATGTTTTTGAAAGCAGAATGTTTTTTACATTGAAGTTCCCACCACTGTCCCGCCCCGGTATAGGCGACTTATGGTCGCCCCTTCGGAGCTCTCGCAAGAATCTAATTTTTTTGAATGAACGACTCTACATTTAATAAAAACGAATCTAGACCTTCAATGCCCCTGCATACTTTGTTAGGTGGCGGAAATGTAGGATCGTCTACAGACTGTACTGTAATGGTCAGTATACTAATACTACAGGTGTTAGTGGTACATAAGAAATTCGATATAGAAAACAAAAAAATAATATTTCAGCAACCATCATGAGATATGCATGCAGTTGCTGATGAACGGAGGGAGACCACACACTCCAGAGCTGCAGGTATCTGTGTATGGAATAGAAAAAAAAGCAATGAAATAAGTGTAGATATACAAAATTGAAATAGAAATGGTGAAAGTAACCAACCGGCAACCGGCAGTCCCCGTGAGAATGAAGAAGGTCGTGTGTCCAACGTTACGACATCCAAAGGAGTCGTCCTTTAGCCAGCTAGCCGGTGGTGCCTAGACGACGTAATTGGACGACCATTCAGAAGACCCTAGGGAGGAAAGCGTCGGGTAGCCGGAGGCGGGACGGACAACCTTCGGACGCCGCTCAGTCTTTCCCCCAACCCTTTCATATCAGGGGGGGTGGCGCGGGCGCCGGGTGGAGCCCACCAAGTCCAACAGGCCGGCCCAAACAAGTAAAGCAGGGACAAGGCCCAAAGTCCAACCCCTTTACTGGAGAAAAGGACAAAACAAAATAGGCAACGGAGTTCAGTTCAACCTCCAAATAAACTATATAACATAGGGAGAAAAAAAGAATAAAACAAATGAAGACAAAATAATAATACATCAATCATTGATGCTAAATGAGTTGATGTTGGAGACCCCCATGGCGCTCATGAATAGATCATGAATACAGAGCAATATGAATATAACTTAATGGTAACAGTAAGTAGATGCTGTAAAAAAAGGCAAAGTATACTAAACATGAAAAATTGAAAAAATTAAATTAAAAATTAAACCGCAGAGCTGCAAAACAGAAAAGTTTAAATATTTATATAGCCGCAATCTTCCAAAATGTAAAAATTTTGGTGAAATAGCATAACAATATAGAAGGGGAAGAAATATAATGTACATGTAGATTGTAGACTAAAAATGTTGACAATACTGCAGAGCTGCAAACAGTAAAGCTGTAAACTTTTAAATGAAAATAACAAAAGAAAAATAAATTAAAAATATAAAAGTATATACATCAAAAGCAAGTGAGTGAAAGAAAATTTTTGAATCGTAGTCCGTGGTATATCAGGAACAAGTACACCTGGTGACCTATATTAAACTAGTCAGCGACTCTGAGAGCAGGCCATCTTTCAACCCAGATCCTTGCAAATTTACGCAGGCACTCGAAATTCACCTTGTTCGAAACTAGATCAGTGTTCCACACTGGTCTAATTGCTACATCCAAACCATCTAGCATTGTTTTTTACAATTAAATGTTTTTTACAATTAAAAAAGACATGGTCAAGAGTCTCCTCTTCCACACCGTACTGGCAGAGTGGACTATCGAGGACTCGAATTTTATACAAATGCGCTGCAATAGAAAAGTGACCAATTCTCATTCTCGAAATGCAAGAAATAAATCTTTTGGATTTTTTTTTGCCGTGGAACCAAGGTTAACTTGGAATGTGATGATACCTTAATCTCTTATTCAACATAGCCTTAGAAAAAGTTATTCGTGACTCAGGCATCGAGATAAGAGCAACGATATTTGACAACTCTGTGCAACTATTGGCTTACGCTGATGATATCGACATAATCGCGAAACCTCCAGATGCTTTACGTAACGCCTTTATAAATCTTGAAAGCTCTGCCAAAAATATGGGTCTCGTAGTAAACCAGCAAAAGACCAAATACAAGGCTGTAGGATGCACCCAACAAATCCCAACTCTCTCATGTGGAAACCAAAATTTCGAAACGGTACCAAGATTCACATACCTAGGCTCCCTGATAACAAACGACAATAATATCATAGAGGAGATCCAGAAGCGCATAGTGAACGCAAATCGCTGTTATTTCCGCCTACAAAACCAATTAAAGTCCAGACTGCTGTCCAGAAACACGAAGATATTAGTGTACAAAACACTTTTCAGACCAGTATCTACGTACGCAGCTGAGACTTGGGTATTAACTAAGAGGAATGAGATGGCACTGGACGTTTTGGAAAGAAAAATTTTGAGGCGCATCTTCGGACCGATTCTAGAAAATGGATTTTGGCGCAGACGTTATAACAATGAGCTCTATACTTTGTTTAAGGAGCTAAACGTCGCAAAATTTATAAAATTGGGAAGACTTCGGTGGCTGGGTCATGTGGAGAGAACGACCGAGCATCAAGCTAACCAGGGGTTCTAGAGCCAATAGTGATGATGATGATGATACCTTAATCTATTTGGCGAGTTATAACTCAATTAAAATTCATGCGATACGCAAGTAATGCAGCGGCGGTAAATTCACTTTGGAACTTTGGCGATACAGTTTTTAGTTTTCTAATGAGTTCACAAATATTCCATTGATTTGGATTTTATTGCGAAGCGAACATCTTTTGATCTTTGACGAAATAGATCCGAGGCCTGAAACTCGGTCTACCTATAGAAACCTTAAATTATAACCACTTGACTTAATAATTAAATTTTATTAAAACTTGTTTCGGGCTTGACACATAATTTTAAAATTGTAAATTGTATTGTAGTCAGCCCTGTTTTACATGTACCTAGAGTGGCGTTTGGTGAGTTTTCAGCTAGAGTGCTAAGATTGAAACATACCACCTTATCGACGTTGTTGTACCTGAAAATGATTTTTTTTTCAGAATTATTTCAGTTTGGAGATGCGCCGCATCCACATTTCAGCATTTCAGCAACAAAAAGGTGAAATTTTATAAAAAAAAAAAATCGTATTTAGCTAGAAAAAACATCAATAACGTCGTATTTTTCAATCTTAGAACTCTAGCTCACTGAAAACTCATCGACCGCCAATGGTACCTAGTTGTATGCAGTTGGCAATACTTTTTCAACACTAGTAGATGTGCTCAACTGCGTGGAATTTAGTTACAAGAAGGTTATAATTTTAGATTTTGTAATGTTTAACAGGACCGGTGGAAATAACGGAAACTCCGCCAACTCCCTCACCAATCTGATGAAATAGATCTGAGGCCTGAAACTTGGTCTACCTATAGAAACCATAAATTATAACCACTTGACATAATAATTAAATTTATTAAAACTTTGGTAAATTTTCGATCGAAGTGTCCATGGTTATTGCGAATAATTTTTAGAAAAAAACTTTAGATTCGCCTTAATCACTATAAAAGGAAACTTGTTGCATCACGGGCGGCGGAAAATGATGCATTTTAATTTTCATTTGCTTAAAATTAAATTTCACTTAGCGAACCGATACGGTGACAATCCGGCAGCCATCCCGTCACTGTTATGTTGGTATCCCTGATAGTATTAGCGAAGAGCTAAATACGACTGTAGCCGACTTCGTGGGATACATGAAAAGGCGCTCAATTATGAAAACACAACATTTAGTCCACCTCACGGAAAATACGGAACTTTGACGTTAAACTACGAAAGCTGCATGTCATCATAATTTTAAAAAACTTCCCAGGATTTGAATGGTTTGTTTGGCAAAGCAGGGTTTGTATAGCGGGCTTGTGTATATTATCTTTATTTTAAAAAACATCCCAGGTTTTGAATGGTTTGTCTGGCAAAGCAGGGTTTGTGTAGCGGGTTTGTGTATATTATCTTTATTTAAAAAAACTTCCCAGGATTTGAATGGTTTGTCTCCATTACAGTGCCTCAGCTAGACTCTGGAGTGATTCTGATTAGAGGTTCGTTTACATTATATTATTAATTCTGTTTTTCATAATTACGCGCCTTATCATGTATCCCACGAAGTCGGCTACAGTCGTATCTAGCTCTTGTGTGTATCAGGGATACCAACATAACAAACAGTGATGGAATGGCCGCTGGATTGTCGCCGTATCGGTTCGCGAAGTGAAATTTAATTTTACGCAATTGAAAATTAAAATGCATAATTTTCCGCCGCCCGTGATGCAAAGAGTTTCCTTTTATAGTGATTAAGGCTGTCATACCAGCAAATCATAATTTCGATTCCGACTGTAGCGCTCACATATCAGCGGTCGCGAGCGGACGTTTTTGGAACTAGATTTCATTCCGCTACAAGCCGGGTTTCACGTACCTATAGTTCACGCGAAGCTGGGCCTACAGTATGGTTCAGATGAAGATGTTGAATTCTCGCTTCCAGAATTTTAATTTTTTTTATTTGTGTATCGAAGTGCGTAGACATAAATAAATATAGAAAACCCAGTAGGTATAAAGTAGATACCTACACAAAAAAAACAATTAGTTATATCTTTTAAAATATTTTGGTTTTTGTTTTTCATTTTATTTTACGGCCATTAGAGTGGAAGAATTGAAACGTTACTTGAAATGGCTTTAGCCGTGTTAAGTGACCAGATCTGAAGAGTCAGGTACTTCCCCACTTCCATCTTCCCTAACTCCTTCCCCTCCCCCACTACCTTCAGCCTCACAACATACCCCAATTGGGGGTGTAATAGTCCCACTGGCTCCAGACGGGAGCAGTTGGGACTCTTTTGCGGTATTCATGAAAAAAAGAGTAATATTCATTTGGATTATAAAAAAATATCCCATTTTGGAATATTTATTCGTGTGCATAATTTTTAATTTTATATTTATGTGAATACCGCACAAGAGACCCAAATGCTCCCGTCTGGATCCAGTGAGACTATGACATGACTGTGGGGTATAGTGTGAGGCAGAAGGTGGTAGGGAAGGGAAGGAGATGGGGAAGAGGAAGCGAGGAATTACCTGGCTATTCAGATCTGGTCACCAAACACGGCCAAAGTCATTTTTAGCAACGTTTCAATTCTGAATGGTGGTCTTACACCAGGGCGATACTAAAGTATCTTCCACTCTGGAACGTGACACAAATATATTATTTTTAAATTAAATAATTGTGAAATAACCCAAATAGTCCAGTCAGTGGGGGATAAAAAGGCCTTTCGCTTGCAAAAGGTCGTGTAGTAACGATTTTGATATATGTTGTTTAGATTGGGGTCGAGCTCGAGCCGCCATCTTGGATTGAAGGTCCCAAAATTTATTTTTTTTCAAAATAATTCCTCATCGGTTGATTTTACAACAAAAATGTATGTAGTAAATTTGAAAAAGACTAAATTACGTAAGTACATTTTTTCTTGAATTTTTTTTATAAATCTAATATATAGTGACTTACAGCGGTAGAAGGAAGAAAATTTTGACAAAAAATTGTAAAACTCAAGTTTTCATGATAAATTTTGTAAGAACATATTACACATTATCATTTTAACGTATTTTCACAACACATATAGCAAAATCTACTTCAAATTACAGTAATTTTTCGTGTTACATAGAGGAGAGGAGAGAAAGAGACGGTAACATATTGCGTGCCTGCAGCGTTGCCACCTCAGCGCCTATATTGCTACAGGCTAGGATCCCACTATGACAAACCCAAAGTCATCGAGTGCATGGATGAAACTACTTTGTAGTGATAATGAACATTTAGTAAGCCTTAAAAAGCTGGTCTGCCAGTGCGTCTTCATTGGGTGAATGAAAACAACACGATGCAAAACCAGACGACATAGCAGATGAAGGAAAACGCTTTCTTGTTGCTTTGTACGGGAGTTCAAAAATGGTATGGAATCCAAAAAAAATCCAGAAAACTTGGGCTGGAAACGTGGCACCAATGGGCTTGTTTCAGTAAGAATGACAAAGAAACCAGCACCCGAGACTTTCTTAAAATTTATTTCTTGTAATTGAATATGAAGAGATTTTGTCAATGGAAGCCCAGCATCTCAGTACCACAGGCAATGAGTTAGATCATGACATTGATGACAAAGACTATTATTAAGATGTCAATAGCGAATATGTAACATAATTACGAATATTAGTCGAACTCTGTGCGGCTCGCCATACCATCGCTGGAATATTTGTGGAATAGAAATACTAACCTTAACATTGTCGAAAGATCCCTACAGGCTGTAAGAGAGGTTTTTGGAGACTCGGCAAGAGAGGTGGGTTTGCAAATCAATGAGAATAAAACTAAAATCATGATGCAAACCAGAACCCCGCACCATAGAATTAAAGATAAATTGTAATTTAAAGACACTTATAATTTCGAAGTGGTCAAAGAGTTTACATACCTGGGCTCCATCATAACGCATGCCAAAGAAAACCCAGTAGAAGTAATAAAGCGCATCACAGGTACTAACAACATTTACTTCGTGTTGTTGCCAGTTTCAAATCCCGAAACGTCCATAGGAAACCCTATATAAAACAATTATTAGAACGGTCTTGGCCTATGAATGTGTGGCGGGAACAGCTCAACAAGAATCTTGGGAGCGGTGCGAGAGGGAGAGGCATTGGAGGGGACCCCACCACTTTCCCAACGGCATTATGAGGAAACATATGGTTTCCTCCTTCACCGCACACGTCAAGAATCTATTTTATTGAACGAAGCTACATTTATTTGAACGACTCTAGACCCTCCAATGTCCATGCATACGGGGTAAGAAAGCAGTATGCAAGTACTTACATTAACATGTGGGAGAGGCATGAAGAATCCGCCACAATAAAGCTCTATGTTATTTACCAAGCTCCCAGACTCTCTATCCATCTAATGCTTCAAATAATAAGATGGGCCGGACATGTGCATCGAATGTCAAGCACACGAGTACCGAAGAAGGTTCTAACAGAACACCCAGGAGGTAAACAAAAGGCGGGCCGGCCTAGGCTGAGACGGGAGGATGACGTCAGGAAGGATGCAAGAGGACTACCCCATGTCGCAGTTAGGAAGACAACGGCCGAGGACGGAGGGCGGTGGAGGCTTATGTTGAAGGAGGCCAAGGCTCGAAATGGGTTGTAATGCCATTAAAGAGGAAGAGGACCTACTGGGGATACCACAATAAAAAATGCGCCATTTTCTCTACGTCATGGTGGTGTGGAAATGAGTTTATAAAATTATAATTATGTAATGAATAACCCGAAAAAATAACAAAAATTGGGAATTTCACCATTTTTTGAAAAATATTCAAATTTCCGCCACTGTAATTCGTTATCTATTAGACTTACAAAAAAAAATTTGAGACAAAAAATATTTAAAATTTTATTTTCTTTAAGTTTGTGTTTCGCAATTTGGTCGTAAAATCAACCATTGCAAAATTATTTTGAAAAAACCAAATTTTGGCACCTTCAATCCAAGATGGCGGCTCGAGCTCGACCCCCCCAAGGTCGAAAACTTTTTTTTTCTTTAGAGTCCCAATTTTAACAACATATATCAAAATTGTTACCACATGACCTTTTGCAAGGTAAAATTTCCCACTGACTGGGCTAAAATTAGTCAAATCAAATTTATTTGCCCACGCCGGGATTCGATCCCACGACCTTCGGATTGCGAGTCAAGAGCCTTACCTCTTGACCACGCCGGCCGTCAATAGGTAGTATCAGTAATTTGGGAGGCGGGTATGGGTACCGCCGCCCCGGGAACCATGTATTGGTTTATCAACACCTCTGCCATAGGTACGGGTTGCCCGGGTTCATGGGGTGAGGTTTGTCAGGATCTCGGCGGTGGTGGCGTCTGCCCACCAACTACGTGGAAGGCCGGATCGGGAGAGACCTTTTTTTTACAATCTCTCGACACATTGCCTATCTCTTCTTTGGGGATGCTGTGTGGAGGTTCGTTTTAGGGAAAGGGAGGAGAGGATCTTCTGAGAAGGAAAGGGGTATTAGGGGCGGGTAGAAATGTGAGGGTCAGCGTGTCCAGGAGAGCGGATGTATGAATCCATCCCTCCCACTGCGGTGCAAGGCGATGTTCCGAGAGAGTATGGCTGGAGAAGTCAAAGGGACTCCCTCAACCACTTTCTCCAGATCCGACCTGCCATGCAGCTGGTGCGCAGACGCATCCGCCGCCAAGGCCTGAAAAAACCTTACCCCAGAACCCAGGCACCCCTGCTAGTCACCAAACGTTGCGAACCATTTGGGATGGCCTACGGCAGACGTGTTGGTTATCTAAAAAATGGTTCCCGGGGCGGTGGTACCCAAGCCCGATTCACGTGTTTGTTATTTGCGTAATTCAAAAAATGGATATAAAAGAGGCCTACCCCCCCACCCCCTCACAACCACCCCCCCCCCCATCGCCCCCAACAATAATCACCCCTCCACCCACGTCTCCTTTCCCCCCCCCCCCCTCAGTCACCCCCATCACCGTATCCCAACTCTTCTTCAACCTCCCTCTCTTGGGAGCTGTTGGACTCTTGTGCGTATTCATATAACAATAATTTACAATATTTTTTTAAATATATATTTTGGAGCAATTGGTACTCTTGTTCGGTATTCACATAACAATAATATACAATAAAAAAATATTCTAAATTAAAAAAAAATTGCATAAAAGTATTCAATGAGCATGAAATTTTGCGTTCCGTTCGGTCAACCCTGTAGATTTCACGGACATGATACAAGGAAATGGTATTTATTCCAAGTTTCGTATTCGATTCATCATTTCAAAATGTTACGATATAGAGCGCCGCGGAGTCGACCGCCACCAACCGCATCTGGTGGTAGATTGAACTCTGAAATTCTCTGTTGTGTGCTGTGAGAAAAATCGTGAAATGCGAAGCTGTAAATTAATTAATATTAAATACTTCCTAAAATTATTTTTCGATCAAAATTATTTATGATTTGTCAATAATGTCTTAGTACAATAAGTATGTAAAAAAAATCTGAAATATATTTGTTTATAAGTGCGCAAATAAATACACAAACTGACTAATTTTCGTCAAGAAACACATGTACGTATATATTTTTTAATGATTTTATTTAAACTAAAATTAAAATTCTAAAACCTGCGTTTGCTAGATAATGTATTGATTTATTTTACTGCATGATTATTTGATTTGAAATGGGTGTGGAATAATACAAAATCTCTTTTGAAAATTTAACAAATCTGCCAACGACCTAAGGTATAACCTTATTATACTAAAAATAAACATTTTTTCTCAAAATTCAAAACATGCGAATGCTAGATAAAAAAACAATCTTTCGAAATCCATTTATAATTTTTTGTGGAAAAGAGTCAATACGTCTAAAATCTGATTTAAAAATGACACATTTATGGTTTTCTATGGTTATGTCTTCGTAAGGTGAATCTAAAGTTTTTTTCTAAATATTATTTGTAATAACCATGGACACTAATCCCGAAAATTTACCAAAACTTGTTTCGTGCTTGACATTTAATTTCAAAATTGTATTATAGACAGCCCTGTTTTACATGTACCAAGGAGGGGCGTTTCGTGAGTTTTCAGCTAGAGTGCTAAGATTGAAACATACGACGTTATCGATGTTGTTGTAGCTGAAAATGTTTTTTTTTCATAATTTCAATATTTTGTATGAAAATTTTCAGAATTATTTCAGTTTGGGGATACGCCGCATTAACATTTCAGCATGTCTTCATACAAAAAGGTGAAATTTAAAAAAAAAAATTAAAATCGTATTTAGCTACAAAAACATCAATAACGTCGTATTTTTCAATCTTAGCACTCTAGCCCACTGAAAACTCACGGATCGCCACTGGACCTAGCTGTATGCAGTTGGCAATACTTTCTCAGCAATAGTAGATGTGTTCAACTGCGTGGAACTTAGTTACAAGAAGGCTATAAATTCAAATTTTATAATGTTTAACAGGTGCGGAAGAAATAACGGAAGCGGTACGAACCTTACCCTATGAACCCAGGCACCCTTTATAAATCAACAAATCTTTTTTGATAATCGGTTGTAGTATAAGAGTTATTGAATACTAATTTGATATATTTTGTAATTTTTAACAGGTCAGGGGCCAACACCTTACCCCGCGCCTACACAAACTTCAACGCCAAGTAAGTCTAGCATCCAAGTGAAAAGATGTCTAATATATTATTTTTATTTATTTTATATTATAGAAATAAACAGTACGTTGGTTATTATGACAAAAAAATACAGATATTAAATAATATTTCATGGGGGGTACCCATGATATGTTTCTTTGGGTGACCGGACAATTCAGAATCGTGCAACTTCAAACCTTCTTTGAAAATGGTTAGGGGCTTAGATTAACCCGTCTGCTTGGTTCAATATATTCGCACCTCACAATCCGGAAGCCTCAGTTTAGCACGAAAAATCGGAAATCCTCACTTTGGATCGAGATTGTAAAATATCTATGCAAGATAGCTTCCACATTTCAAAGACAATAAGAAGCATTATTTCTAACGCTTTCTGATTAAAATAAAAATAAATATGTATGCATGAGAGGAAGAGAGATACATATATAGCTTTTAAAATGTAAAGTCGCTCGGGACGTTTTTGGCCTTATGAAAATATTACGCGATTACGTGTTTTGGGATGTATTTATTCCTAAACAAGCAGACGGGTTAAGGGCTATTTTTCAATATTTTTTTTTATAAATTTTCAAAGTGGTATTGAAATTGCATGATTCTGAGATGTCATGGAACCGTTTCTTTGCAATCTTTTATTCGAGGAATGTATAATAGCTTGTGTCGCTCTCCATAGAGATTAAAAACTACCTTATTTTTGAACGCCGATGTCACAAAAGTTTTGAGGCTATTCGAAAACGTAAAAATAAATTAAATTGTTGTTCACTATTAGCCCGCTGAAATAACCGGATGTTTTGAAAAAAAAAATTTCGTGATTTGGAAAATAATAAAACAAAGGGTTCGTGTTTTATATTTTGTACCAAACTTAATTTTTATTCCATAACTGCAGTACAAAGAACTCATATTTTTTTTTTAAACATATGTGATGTGTTTGTTAAAAATATAAAAGGGGAAAAAAACGCCTTTTCTGGATAAAATCAGTATTCTTCTTGACTTACTTGTATTTCTAAAACTTGATTTTTTTTTTTAAATTTTTGTCAGCTGTACGCAATTTTTAATAACAAGGAAACGTTAAAAGGTTAAATTATTGAAAAAAAAAAAAAAAAATTCTTTGAAAAACACATCTTATGTTTGTTTTTTGATTTTCAATGCATTTTAGCGGGCTAATAACCATTTAAAATAAAATAAATTTAAATGCAGTTCTCATTTTCTTTGTAAGACGCAACTTTTGAGACCCGGGCGTTTTTGAATAAAAAAGTTGAAATAATTGACACACCCTAATGTATAATTAGTTAATTAGTAATTACCGGGTGATGTGCGTTGTGTGTACGTGCGAGTATGGTTGTGGGTATGAGAAGTAGTAATATGTATGCGCATTAAACAGTTTATATCATTGAAATGATGTTTCTTTTAAATTTGGGCAGTAAATTCGAGAAAATGTCGATGTTTCGAATTATGCAAATATTGTTGAATGTATGTAGAGCAGTATGTAGAATAATGAGGATCTAGTAGAAATCAGAAGGAGAATCACAGCAGCCAACCAGGGCCGGATCTACGAAATCTGGCGCCCTGTGCAGTAGGTACCGATGGCGCCCCCCCCCTACATTTTTATTTTGATTAAAAATTCGTTCACCCCAATTTTTTTATTTTCTTTTTATTTAATTATTTTTTTTTTACACTAATTTATCAAATAAAATCAAGACATATAGAGGGTGTAACTTTTCCAAGTGGCCTGGCGGTAGCTCTCACACTCGTTTTTTTTTAAAGAGAGAATCGCCAGGAGCCCTATACTCTCTGAATCTATTGGGTAAACATAAAATTATGGTGTTATTTTAATTATTTTAGGAAAAACTCTTTTTGCAAGTTAAGCTTTAAAATAATACAACGAATTGTTTGTTTGTGCCCGTACCATGATTTAAAATATAGGTTACGAGACAATGCGGGTGGTTTCGCTGAATTGGGTCCATTAGACATTCTTGAGATTTACTGCGTTTATGTATACCCAACGCGAATATTAATAGAAAAAACAAATACAAATACGTTCTCATGGCAACGTACAACACAAGAATAGCATCTACAGCTTCTGACTAGCAACAGGCATTCATTTTAATCCACAGTACTTTTATAACCTCTAACAACCAATAGAAATTAAGTTATAAATTTAAAAATCTAATTAGAATATAACCTCAAATTTGTACCTTGCATTTCCATTTCCCCTGTGTTCTGTGTTGAGCGAACAAACACCATACAAACACTAAACACTGACGGATGGTATCAACGGCCTACGAAAGACGCTTACACTGATACCGTAAAATAACAAATCTAATAGAAATTAATAAACTTTTAACGAACTTCAAATAATATGTCAAATCAATGAAACTGTCAACAAGTTGCCACCTGCAAATCCTGCAAACCTTCCATGTTTTTGTTAATGGAATTTACTAAAGATTTCATAAGAAAATGGTCTTTAACTACCTTCTCCTAGAGACTTAAATCGTACAAAATAAAACAATAGCGAGCGTACGCTAACTAAAATTGTCAGCATTTTGAAAGGCGAAGTCGGTTTGTTTGATTCTCTGGAACAAAAGTACTTTTTAAACGATTCAGGGAATATTATAACAAAATTTTAATACAATATTTATTTTCTCACGGCGCCCCTTCGGAGTTGGCGCCAGGTTTTTGCACGTTTTTGAACGTATGGCAGATCCGGCGCTGCAGCCAACAAAACATACTTCTCTTTGCTGCCAGTGTTTAAGTCACGTAGTGTCCACAGAAAAACCAAAATAACCATATATAAGACCATTGTTAGAACTGTATTGGCATATAGATGTGAGGCGCTGACACTGACGGTAAAGATGGCTGAAATGCTGGATACTTTTGAAAGAAAAGTGCTGAGAAGAATATGTGGACCCGTGAAAGAGGGTGAACAGTGGCGCATCCGGCACAATACAGAATTGTATGATATATATAAGGCACCTAGCATCTCAACACATATGAGACTCCTCAGGCTGAGATGGGCTGGGCATGTACAGAGAATGCCGGATACACGTGTCCCAAAAAGAATTTTGACTGGACACCCAGGTGGAAAGAGAAAAGTGGGAAGACGAAGTAAGAGGGGATGCAGCACAGCTTCTCCAGGTACCAAATTGGAAGTCAGCCGCTGAGGACAGGAGGAGTTGGAGGCGACTGTTGCAGGAGGCCTAATATGGGCTGTAGCGCTATCGAAGAAGAAGAAGTATGTAGAGCACGGTTAATTGGCGAATTAGTTGCTTGTTTTTACATGAGCTTCACACAGGAGGCCCTGAAGAAAATAATGATGCTGTGTGGAGGGTTTTTTTAGGGAAAGGACGGAGAGGAGAGTTCTGGGAAGGAAAAGGGTTTAAGGATGGGTAGGAATCTGGGGTTCAGTGTGTCTTGGTTATCCACCTCTAAGAACTAGACAAACCTCATTCCATGAACCCGGGCAACCCTGCTAAATCACCAAACGTAGCGAATACTTGGGGTGACCGATGGCAGAGGTGTAGGTTCTCGGGGCGGCGGTACCCATTACCGTCTCCCAAATTGAAATTTGTTTTGCATGTGTTTTGTAATCAAGCATGTGGAATAGTGCTGAAGCTGAAACATCGATGATGTCCGTACGAGCTCTCGCTGAGACAAGTATAGCAGAGACTTGATCCTTTGGCGCCTGTCAATTCTTTAGGCAGGCCGCACACGTCAGACAAGAGTTGGATCAGACAAAAATCGATTCGAAACCGATTGGTTATAATACCGAGGCCACGCCCATTGTCGGACTGCATTGGACGGCCGCGCGGAGTATTAAAAATAGGCCACGCCTTTCCGCGCCCGCCGTCCAATCGAATTTTGTCTGACCCGACAATCAGATGGAAAAATCTGACATTTGCGCCGGGCCTTATTCGGATACTTATCAAACCCTTTTATTTCCAGTTGGTGACTGGAACTGTATAGGTGCATGCGAGTTTTTATGTGACTACTCTAAAGGACCGTGCGTGTTCTCACTCCCAGCGGATGGTGGGCTTTGTTATTGTAAGTTACAAATTACTACTTGTTACTTTACGTTATTAACTATGCACTTATCATTCTGTCCAAATTCCTACACTTCATTCTTCAAAACTTATACGCTTTATTGTATTATTCTGTCCAATTTATAAACTTTTTTCTATCATTTTATCAAAATTTATACACTTTATTGTATCGTTGTGTTTTATACTTTTAATTTATACTTTTTCTTCTATAATCTATCCAAATTTATTGTATCATTTTGTACAAATTTATACATATTATTCTACCATTCTGTTCAAATTCATACACTTTATTCTATCATTCTATCAAAATTTATTCACTTTATTGTATCTATCATTCTGTCCAAATTAATACACTTTTTTATATCATTCTATCCAAATTTATTGTATCGTTCTGTCCAAATTTATACACTTTTTTCTACCATTCTATCCAACATTATACACTTTATTCTATCATTTAGTCCAAATTTACACACTTTTTTCTATCGTTCTGTCCAATTTTAAACCCTTTATTTTAACATTCTGTCCACGTTCACATCCTTTATTCCTTCATCCCGTCCAAATTTATACCCTTTTATCTATCATTCTCTCTAAATTTATAGACCTGATATAATCGTTCTGTCTAAATTTAAACACTTTGTTTTATCTTTCTGTGCAAATTCACACACTTTTTTCTTTCATTCCATCAAAATTAATACGCTTTACTGAACCATTCTATCCAAATTCATACAATTTTTGTATCATTCTGTCAAAATTTGAAATTTTTTTTTCTATCGTTCTATTCAAATTTATTTATCACTAGCAGACCCGGCCACACGTTGCTGTGGCTAACGATACCTTCATAACCAATGCTATCTGTTAAATCAAATCCACACCACGTTGCCTGCTGCCGCATGGCCAGATATATTTCAATCAATTTACACAAAACCTTGACATATTAGATACTTAAAAACCTTTCTCATGAATCACTCTATCTATACCTTGGTGAAAACCGCTTGAAAAACCGTTGCGTAGTTTAAAAGATCATTCAGCGTGAGCAACTTCATTTTATATTTAGTTAAGATAAAGATAAAGATTCTATCCAAATGTATACACTTTATTCTATCAATGTTTAAATTTTTACATTTTATTCTGTCATTCAGGTGATTTTTTCTATTATTTTTATTGTACAACAGATTAATTATTCAATTAAAATACAATCTTCTCATTCCCCCTCTAAACATATGGGAAGATAACTATAAAAAAATTTTAAGGCTATTTAAAGACGTTTGCATACATCTACTGTTTCAGAAAGATAATTCAATAGTAACCTTTCTCTCATTCTATCCAAATTTATTGAATCATTCTGTCCAAATTTATACCTTGTATTCTATCATTATTTAAATGTATACACTTTATTCTATGATTCTGTTCAAATTCACGCTCTTTATTCTGTCGTTCTGTTCACATTTATACACTTTATTAATTCATTCTGTCCAAATTCATGCACTTTATTATATCATTCTGTCCAAATTCATACATGTTATTCTATTTTAAATTTTGAAGACGTGAAAATCGAAATATTTCTAGCGTTTATATTCCTCTTAACAGGTCCGGTGCCAACAACGACAGCTCCACCAACTCCCTCACCACCACTTTCTACAACAACCCCAACACCAAGTAAGTTCAGCATCCAAATGAATAGATATCACTGAAAAGCACTTTGCTCACTGAAAAGTCACGAGTCACCATCGGTGCGTACTGATTTGGATGAATCGATACGCACCGGTAATTTTGACTCCACTTAAGAGTGCCGTCAGGGGCAGACCTCCCCCATCCCCTCCCCACGCTACGCCACTGAAGTACCCATAAAGTTATTGTTATAGTTTTGAACTAAAGCACACTCATTTTTATTATTTTTTTTATTTTACCGCGCTCCCTTTAAGATTTAAGAGAGAATAACCAGACCCAACCGGAAATATGTCATTTTTAATAAAATAGACGTATCGACCTTTTTCTACAAAAAAATATAAATCGATTTTGATAGATTGTTCTTTTATCTAGTAAAGGTATGTTTTAAATTTTGAGAAAATATGTTTATTTTTAGTACAATAAGGTTATACCGAAGGTCGATGGCAGATTTGTTAATTTTTCAAACAAAATTCTATATTATACAACACACATTTAAAATTAAAAAATCATACAATAAAATAAATCAAAAGATTACCTACAAAAGCGACTCTCTCTCTCTGGTTTCAATCCTGGGATTGGTTTGCAGCAATTTTCTTTAGTTTCCTCTTCCATTCTTCCCTGTCTTGTGCGGCTCTTTTGAGGTCTGCATATGATAAGCAGCGCACGTCCACCAGCAGGTCCTCCAGGTACTCTCGGCGTGGGCGTCCCCTAGAGTTTGTCCCCTCGGTCATACCCTCCATTATGGAATGCAAGAGGCCTTCTTGTCGTATTACATGGCCAATCCATCTTGCACGCCTTTCGGACAAGGTCCTGAGCAGGTGCCTTCCTCCTTCGATTCTTTGGAGAACCTCCTCATTTGTAATGTGGTCTCTCCAGGAAATTCCTAATAGTTTTCTATAGGACCACATCTCAAAAGCCTCTAGTCTCCGTTTATCTCGTTTGGATAGGCACCATGTTTCGCAGCCGTACATCAAGATACTCCATACATAGGTCTTGATGAGGAGTATTCTCAGCTTTAGGTCTATATTATTTGATTCAATTATTTTCGACCTTTTATTGAAAGCAAGCCTAGCCTGGTGTATACGGCTGTCGACATCGCTCTTAGACCGACCGTCCCGGTGACTATTCAGACTTTTTATTTTAGTTCAAATAAAATCTTAAAAAAAATTATCTGAGCGTGTGTTCTGTGACCAAATTACTTCAGTTTGTCTATTTATTTATGGCCTTACAAAGTAACATATATCAGTTTTTTTTACAATTTTATTTTGCTCAGACGTTATTGAAAAATTGTAAATACTTACGATCGAAAAATATTTACAAAAAGTACATAATTTTAATAGTTTGAAAATAAATAACGCTTATTAATATTTTTTACATGATCTCCACACAGGAGGCCCTGAGGAAAATAATTTCCCGCATGGCCTATAACATTTTTTTTTTTTAATAAGAAAGACAAACATTCCCGGGTTACGAATAATCCAACAATGTTTGAGAATTTCCTACTACCACCACAGAAAGCCGAAAATGTTGCTTGTGTTGTGATGGAGGACTTAGCCAGCTGAGAAATCGAACATGCGACGCCCGGGTGGGACCCAAGTGCTCTACCCACTCATCCACTGACCGGTCATCTTGAGGATGCTGTGTGGAGGGTTTTTTATGGAAAGGTAGGAGAGGAGAGTTCTGGGAAGGAAAAGGATTTATGAGGTGGGTAGAAATCTGGGGTTCAGTGTGTCCTGGTCATCCGCCTCCAAGACTTAGATAAACCTCACCTTATGAACCCGGACACCACTGCTAAATCACCAAACGTAGCGAAACACTTGGGGTGACCTATGGCAGGGGTGTTGGTTATCCAATAAAGGTTCCCAGGGCGGCAGTGCCCATTCGCTCCTCCCAAAATGTATAATACACTTTTCTGACTAAATGTGTGTTTTTGTTTTTTTTTATTACTTATCAGTAATTTTAGTTAGAAACAAACAAAATGTGAGCCGTATTGAAAACTTTTTAAAGTTTGCCTTAAATTTTTAAATATTTAAAAAAATATTATTTTATTCAAAATTTGAACGCGGATCTAATAAAAAACAGTTTTTATTTATCTAATGAGTTCAGAAATACTTGGATTTTATGGCAAAGCGAAAACATTTTGAACTTCTGACGAAATAGACCGGAGGCCGGAGGGGTTATTTATAAACTCGGTCTGCCTGTAGAAACCATAAATTGCAGTCACTCGATGTTATGTCTACAAATCAATTATTGCTCCACTTTTTAACTATTGCTCAACTATACTTTTCCTATGTAACGAACAAGAACGAAATAAGTTTCAAATTCTCCAAAACATTGCAATGAGAATAATACTACGGCGAAATAGATTTTCAAAAGTAAACAAAATGTTAAAGGAACTGAATTGGCTAACCGTGAAACAGGTGCTGACCTTGATTACGATGATATTTATAAATACAATAATTAACAACATTTTACCAAAATACTTCTCAAATAAAATTATATTCAACAAGGACATGCACAGACATAACACAAGGACATGCAAGGAAATCAGGCTTAAAAAATGACAATGCGAATACGCAGAACAGTTTACTGTACAAAGGGATGAAGTTATATAACACGCTACTAAAAACTTTAAAGTCTGCACCAATAGGCCATTTGCATGGATTTCATAACGACTTGGAAAAAATCGTGTGGATAGATCTTTTTACTAAGATTACGAAAATGTTAGTAAAAAGTTTTAGAAATGTAGAGTTTTTTTAGATATTTTTAAAAAAATAAATCCATTATTTGGGCCCGTGACGTCATTACATGAACATGTCCCGTCTCCGAAAATGTTCCTATTAATTTTATAAAATTCTACACTGATTTATTTTTTTTTATATGGCATCACTTTGATTTCAGGTGAATTTTTGAAGTTCACTAGATTTATTATTTGTTCTCTGCGAACTTATCATTTGGTTTGATTTTTTGACAGATGTTATGAAGAGAACCCCGTACATTTTAGATGTTGGTACGTATTTTAGAGGTATAATGGTAGTGGTGCTGATTTTAACAAAATCAAATTTTATAATATTTTATATGCACCAGATTTAAATGTCCGGGTTAAATTTTCCCCAAAAAAAAAAAAAAAAAAAAGGAAAAAAAAGAAGGAAAAACTAAACCCTTTCACACACTTCCCCAAATGATCATCTAGTCAACCCAAGCTATGCAATTGCACTATATAAGTATTATAAATACAAAACAATACAAGAACAACATGTCAACCTACTAGAGACCAAATGGGAATATAATTCACCGACTCCAGATATTTTCATATCAGAGGGTTCGGCTCTGTGGCATTTCTAATTGAACCTATAAATCCTACTGATCCCTCAATATAAATATTTAAAAAATCCTTTGTAATCCTACATGTATTTAAAATGACTGATTTTTGCATTTTTATATACAAATTCTTTGACAAATCTAATATGCTTAAATTTTGAATCAGATTCCTAGGTATTATGCCAGTGGCCGAAATAACAAATGGCAATATTTTTATAGTCCGAGAATGCCAAATTCTTTTAATCTCATTTCCTAAATCTGTGTATTTTCTTATTTTTTCAGAAATAGTTTTTTGAATATTACAGGAATTTGGAATAGCTACATCAATGATATAAGTTATTTTTTTAATTTTGTCATGTAAAACTATATCAGGTCAATTATGACTAATTGTTCTGTCTGTTAGTAGAGTTTTATCATAATATATTTTATAAAATTCATTTTCTAAAAATGAATTTGGTTCATATTCATAATATGGTACTATATTACGGCAGTCAATCAAGTTATGTTTAATTACCAAACTTTGGTGAATTAAATTATTATCATTATAATTTACAAGTACAAGTATATTACATTGGATTTAGTAATATAGACGTTGTACATTATAATGATTTATGATCAATAAGATGGATCGAGGAAAAATATTCATGAGATGTAATATTTTTGGTATGCCTCGTTATTTTCCTGTGCCATTCGCGTAGAAAACGTTTTTTTTTAAAATGATTTTCGGCTATGTAATTATCGTTTTTTCGCACCTATAAAATTATGTCCCGTCTTTCCGGTTTATAAAAAATGGTCTGATTTTTCGGATTGAAATTTTCAAAAAATCGCCAGGATTTCAAAAAATCGATAGGGAAAAAAAATGTGATGCAAGTGGCCTATCGGAAAGTTCAAGACGTATTGTAGGAGCTACATAAAACTATATAAAATTTAGTTTGCAATATGAAATATTATAATTAATTAGAAATTTGTAAACTTAAATGTACAAATTACAAAAAAATTAAATTTATGAAAAAATTTTTTTAAAAGAAAGTTTAATTTGTTAAAACTTTTGTCCAGCTTGACTTTAATATTTTTAAAATTTATGAAGTTGGAAATACTTTCTCAGCATTAGTAGATGTGTTCAACTGTGCGGAATGTAGTTACAAGAAGACTATAATTTTTGGTTTTTGTTATGTTTAACAGGTCCAGTGCCAACAACTCCCTCACCACCTCTTACAACACCTCCAACAGTAACTCCAACAGGTCCAACTTGTAAGTCTATATTTAATTTTAATTTTATTTTATAAGTTTTATTTATATGTATTAAACAAACAAAGCATTGGATGCGTTTTTAGATTTTCACGGCCATAGGTATTTCCGATATTTGTTTTTGGGGAGTCGTGACGCCACTGCTTATCACGGTTATTTTGTACCGGTGAAAGTTAGTGCAGCTGGCGACACGGTATCGCTTCGAAGTAAATAAGCACACACTTCACCACTAAAAATTACACATCT
This sequence comes from Limnephilus marmoratus, assembly GCA_917880885.1. Taxonomy (NCBI): domain Eukaryota; kingdom Metazoa; phylum Arthropoda; class Insecta; order Trichoptera; family Limnephilidae; genus Limnephilus; species Limnephilus marmoratus. Next base: position 61,321,977 of record OU862907.1, read on the forward strand.
ACCGGATCTTCCCTGATGATGGACACTGCAACGCTGTCCGAAATGTTCGCTAAAGAAGGAGGTAGCGCAACACGGCATAACACCCCCAAAACAAATAAAGAAAATACTTTTGGCCATGAAAATCTTAAAACGTGTGTGAAAAAGTTTATTTTTGTTATTATTAAGTTAGAGTACAAAAGTGTAGAGGGTTTTCTTTAAGAAAGGAAGGAGAGGAGAGTTCTAGGAAGAAAAAGGGTTAAAGCGATGGGTAGGAATCTGGAGTTCAGTGTGACCTGGTCATCCGCCTGCAAGACCTTGACAAACCTCACCTAATGAAACCGGGCACCCCTGCGAAATCACCAAACGTAGAGAACCACTTGAGTAAAACCCGATGCAACTGTTCACGCATATACTAACCGGTCAAACCGTTTTATTTTCCAGATGGTTACATAACTTGTAAATTCGCATGTGCGACTTATTGTGATCAGAGACCGTGCACTTTCGAACTCCCAGGGCAAGCGGAACTTTGTTATTGTAAGTAAAAAATCACTAACCATGAATCACAGATAAAAGATGTTGCTTGGCTTATTTCAGCTAATCGCTCGACATATAATACGCCAAGCCACATCTTTTATAGCTGCTTGTGGCACATCTGTTATTTTGAAGAAGTACTACTTGCTTCATCCAAATCAGTACACACCAGTGGCGCCCCTAGTGAGCAAGAGGGCTAAGCTATTTTTTAAAAGCGGTTTGTTATTTGGTTCCCTAAAGTGATACTGGAAATGGTTCCTCTCCTGAATCCACCTGAGAAGAGTTCTGACAGGCGCGTATTTTCTGCTTATATTATTTGCTGTTGATGTCCAGTACTCATTTGATCCAGGTAAAATCTTTACCCAAGAAGCACACGGATGTAAGTCCAAAATTTGAAGAAATGAGTTTTTGATGTACACTTGAAGTAAATTATCATGTTTATCAGTGGCAGAAAGACGCGAAGAAAAAAAGGATTTTCAAAAAATGTATACGGATGCAATTACCTTTTGTTCGCGCATTTTTTATATGGGATTGATTGGGTATTAACATTCGCAGACTTGGTGGGTAGCATGTCAAAATCCTGAATTTATCCCACCTACCTAATCTTTCCTTCCAAAATGTCACCATAAAAATTGTTGCAAGAATGTACTTACTCAACTTTGGAGAGGTGACAGTTTGCTTTACAGCTCAGGGGGCCTAGTCACTAATTTTTGTAAACCTCCGTTTCATGAAGTTACGGGTTTAGCTACGTCACATACCCGTATTTTGACAGATTCGCCAACTTAAATAACAACAACAACGGGTATGTGACGTAGCTAAACCCGTAACTTCATGAAACGGAGGTTTACAAAAATTAGTGACTAGGCCCACAGTACAAAATAACATCTCAGACAGGGCGCATATATCGTAACCTCTTGTTATAAGAACACTGCGAATTTTAAACAGTGAGAAGTGTACACCAAAACTGGAGATCAGCGAGGCCCCATCTGCAACGGTGAGTCCTATTTTCCTTATTCCAATCTGTGCTTATCTAATTTTCCAAAAGCACAGATCTGAACAATCGACTGACTATCCATCAGGTTTTGCGAGTGTATGCTACTTAATTGTCCCATATAACTTAGCGATTTCATGTAGTTTCGGGACTGGTCCTTCGAGGGCTGCATAGGCTTTGCTTTGCAGCATTTATCGCCAATTAACAGTGGAGTCGCAAATTTGCGACACCACCTTTGATGCAACAACTATCTTAGAAACAGAAATATGTATAAATATGTACATGGACTTCATTAAGTTGCATTTTAAGTATTTTGGCTCAAATCCATTTGCATCCTTCTGCCTCTAACATTACTAAGCTTTCGATGGAAGAAAACAATTTTCAAACATTGATCCTTTCATAACACACAACGTGTCATAATAAAATATTCCATTTCATTTTGAAGCAGAAGGACTCCAGTCCATATATTTTTTAACAATATTTTTAAAAGCTTTACATATAAAATATTTCATTTTATTTGCTCGTTTTTAAAACAAAACTAATTGATTTAATAATTACCTTTTTTTTATCTATCAGCATGGATATCCGAAGAAGTTATAAGACCATAGTTACAGAAAGAAAATGTTTTTTGGCTCTCCTGAACATTTACCTTTTTGGACTCGCATCCCTGTGGTTCCCGGTACAGAAATATTGGTTAGGTTATTTATTCTAGCCCGTCTGCTTGGTTCAATATATTCGAACCTCACAATCCGGAAGCCTCAGTTTCGCGCGAAAAATCAGAAACCGTCACCTTGGATCGAGATTGTAACACACCTATGCAAGATAGCTTTCATATTTCTAAGACAATAAGAAGCATTATTTCGTTCTCTTCCTGGTTAAAAGAAAAATACATATGTTTGCCTGAGAGGAAGAGAGATAAATAGCTTTTAAAATGTAAGGTCGCTCGGGACGTTTTTGGTCTTATGAAAGTTTAACGCGATTACGTGTTTTGGGAAGTATTTATTCCTAAACCAGCAGACTGGCTACGCTCATCGCTTGAACCACCAGAATTATTGAGTACTGAACAATTTAAAAGAATTTCTTGATTTTTTATAGGTTCGGTGCCAACATCGTCAACACTGTTAACCGCTACAGAACAACCAGAGACACCTCCAGAATATTCACCATCAACTATAACACCAACTCCAACACCAAGTAAGTCCAACATTCAAATACGTGCAGCTTTTTATAAATGTTCCAAAAAACATGCAATAGGCCACTTGCATTACATTTTTTTAAAAAAATTTTCGGTTCAGCAAATATTCTATAAGACATTCTGTATTTTTTTTTTAATCGTATTTTTGAAACCCTGGGGACTTTTTCAAAAATTTCAATCCGAAAAATCAGACCATTTTTTATAAACCGGAAAGACGGGACATAATTTTATAGGTGTGAAAAAACGATAATTACATAGCCGAAAATAATTTAAAAAAAAGAACGTTTTCCACACGAATGGCACAGGAGAATAGCGAGGCATACCAAAAGTTTTACTTTTCAAAAAATTTTTTTTCCTTGATCCATCTTATTGATCATAAATCATTATAATGTACAACGTTTATATTACTAAATCCAATGTAATATACTTGTACTTGTAAATTATAATAATAATAAGAATATTATAAAATTTTATTTTGTTAAAATCAGCACCATAATCATTATACCTCTAAAACACGTACCGACATCATCTTCACGTTCTGAAGAGAACCCCCGTACATCATTAAATGTACGGGGTTCTCTTCAGCACATCTGTCAAAAAGTCGAACCAAATGATAAGTTCGCAGAGAACAAACAATAAATCTAGTGAACGAATTAAAAAATTCGCCTGAAATCAAAGTGATGCCATATAAAAAAATAAATCTGTGTGGAATTTCACAAAATTAATAGGAACATTTTCGGAGACGGGACATTTTCATGTAGTGACGTCAAGAGCCCAAATAATGGATTTTTTTATTTAAAAATAAAAAAAATTGTACATTTCTAAACAATTTTACTAACATTTTCTTAATCTTAGTAAAAAGATCTATCCACATGATTTTTTCCAAGTCGTTCTGAAATCCATGCAAGTGGTCTATTGCAGCATTTAGCTGCCGGCCGATTTTATTTTAAGTTCCTACCCGGAGAAAGAAGAAGAATTTATATGGGCTACTAGCTGAGGCGTCTACTAATATCTATAGGAATTCCAAAAACTGAACCAATCGGACTAATATCTATGAGAACCAAAGTGAGAACAAATATCTACAGCTCAAACTGCTTACTAATATCTATGAGAACCAAAGTGAGGACAAATATCTACAGCTCAATCTGCTGACTAAAATATCTATAAGAACCAAAGTGTGGACGAATATCTACACCTCAAACTGCTGACTAATATCTATGAGAACCAAAGTGTGGACGAATATTTACAGCACTGGCAGAGGTTGGATTTGCCATTATGTATAGCATATTGGAATAACGCAATGTTGCGTATGCAGTTTGAAAAACTTAAATTATGTATGTATGTAAAAATCCAGAATATCGGAATATTGGACACATTTAGCTGATTATTAAGGATTTGGGTTTTTGTTTTAACAGCTTTCTTTATTTCGAGTGCTTCTAAATTATTTAGTCTGTTACCATGACCATTTCTATGTCAGTTACGAGTAGGTTAGGTTAGGTTAGGTTGTGGTGCCGTGTATTTCGAAATAAATAAATAAATATATACGTTTGAATTATGACCTCCACGTTTGTTCAATAAATTATTGTAAACAGCAAAATACGTGATATTATGCAAAAACTTCATGAACGTACTTTTACGTAATTAGTAATTACGTAATTGAAGTAATTTATGCTTTTCCGTACAACCTCTTGCTCAGCTGCCCTCTGTAAATATTTGTCCAACCTACGCTCCATAGATATTAGTCACTTCTGATACCGTCATAGATATTCGTCCGACCGTAGCTCTGTAGATATTAGTCCTCACTCTGAAGTTCATAGATATTAGTCCAACATATGTGCTGTAGATATTCATCCGACATACAGGCTGTAGATATTAGTATCTGGAGTCCTACTAGCCCCATGTTCGCGAGAGTGACGATTGTTATGGAAACCAGCCTCTTGAGTCTAGGGATGTCGAAAGTGAAAAAAATATCGATATATTGATGTATCGATATTTATTAAAATATCAATATCGACGTCGATATATCGAGGTAAAAATATCGATATATCGGTCAAATTTTCAAGAGATTTTGCGTTTATAAAATAATAGTGTATTCATCTCAATATTATCAATAGCAATTTTTGTACACAATGTGCTTTTTTTAATGTACAAAAATCTCAATAAAAATGAAGGTATTTTTATCAATATTCATTTTTATTACGTAATACTTACAAAAATATCAAAAACTAAAAAGCTGTCTTCTAACTTATTTGTAAACTGAGATGCACACAAAGTTTGTACGCGTTTCAGTAACATTCTACTGGCGTATCAATCTGTCAAAAAGGACTTCGTGTTTGGAACAAGGTATAGTCAATAATCATAGACAATTGGGAACCAACACATAGGAGTCCCACATTCCATACATTCATTCCAGTTACATCAGCTCGCGTGCCACCTATTGCAATTTTTTATACAAATTTCATAATCCCAGAGCTCTCCAGTAGTTTTATAAAAACTTTGTCCAGACAATAACGAACACAAAAAAATATTATTCAATTTGGTGCATTCGTTCGGAAGTTATGTGCGTACACAAATTTCAGCGATTCATTTTATATATAGAGATAGAAGATAGATAGATAGATGGATAGATAGATTGTAGGATAATGATTTTAACATGAGAGATAACAGTTTTTAAACTTAAGAAAGGAATTATAAAAATAAAATTACATTTGATAAAAAATACACATAAGCCTGGAAATTCGAGAAACAAAAACTGGAGAATACAGCGATTAGATATGTTTACAAAAAATACAAGATGTATAAGAATAAGTATTTTGCCGGATCAACAAAACTCGCCAAGTTGATATTAAAAATTGAACATCTTAGTATTGTTTTCCGATTCCGAAGAGTGGGCAATATAATTACGTTTATGAATGCTGCAGTAAAATAGTGTGTTTTGTTGTGTTATTACCGTAGAGATAATTAAATATGAGTTTTAGGAGATCGCAACAGTCGAATTTAGAGTTAAGTATGTTTTATACAAAAGTTAAAACGTATATCTTATGCATCTCTTCTAATCCATGATTTTGTAAGTCTTCTAATAGGATATTTAATTTAAATTTATAAAACGCAGATTTTTTTGTATTTGCTCAATGTTATTAAAGTGAATTTTGTAAGATGGAGACCAAATTAATCAGTTATATTCAATTAGGCTTCTAACCAGAAGAGATACACATAATAGTTTAATGGTTTGCAAGGCTTAATGTTTCAACTATAGGCCAATATCCATTCTCTCGGCGATCCCTAAACTCTTGGAAAGACTTGTTCATGATAATATATATCCCCAGCTTGCCACCAAAATTACAGAACAACAACACGGGTTTGTAAAAGGCAAATCTACCATGAGTAATTCAGTAATTTACTCAAATTTCTTATTCAATAGCATGGATCGAGGCCACCAGGTAGATGCAATATACTGCGATTTCAAAAAAGCTTTCGACAAGGTTGACCTCTTTATTCTTATTTAAAAAATTATGTTCAACGGAATTAGGGGAAACTTATTACGTTGGTTTGTCTCATATTTGACAAAAAGACAGCAAACTGTATCATTACGAGGACATACCTCCACGTGGGAACAGTTACTTCTGGCGTACCACAGGGGTCAATCCTGGGTCCTCTGTTATTTATACTTTTTATTAACACTGTTACTAAATGTTTCATGCGTTGTTTATTTCTTTTGTACGCCGATGATATAAAAATATTTGCCATTGTTAGGAATTTGAACGATTGTCTGCTCATCCAAAGCGACTTAGTAAGGTTCGAAGCATTTTGCAATGAAAACAAAATTTACCTAAGTTACAACAAATGTAAACAAATAAGCTTCACCAAAAATCACAACGCTATTATACACAATTATTCTATTGGTAACTATTTACTCGAGCGCGTTTACTGTATAAAAGATCTAGTCGTACCCTTTGATTCTAAACTCCATTTCGATGCGCACATTGAGAATATTGTGAATAAAGCTTACCGCATGCTAGGATTTGCCATCAGAAACAGCCGCGAATTTCGAAAACCTGAAACTTATCTTCTAATTTACTACACGCTGGTCCATTCTCAACTTGAATACTGCACCTCCATATGGACACCACTTTACGGTGTCTATAAAGACAACATTGAAAGTATTCAAAAGAAATTTCTGCAATACCTCAATTACAGAATGAGCGCACCTAAACGGGGGTACATAAATATGCTCTCGAATTTTAACGTCTCCACTCTAACTAACCGGCGAACATTCCTTGACCTCATGACTCTATATGAAATCTGCAACAACATTATTGACTGTCCTGACCTACTGAAACTAATAAACTTCAAAATACCACCCAGAGTAACAAGGCTTAACGACTTAATAACCAACACCTCTGGCATAGGTCTCTCTAAGAGGGTCGCTACGTTTGGTGCAAAGGTGCCCGGGTACATGGGATGAAATTATCTAGGTCTTAGCGGCGGGTGCCCATCTTCTACATAGCAGATCAAGCAATCAAGATCCGTGTCGAATCAAGAGAGACTGGTTGAGTGGGGTTTTTTTTACCTTTCCAGCCGTACTCTCCATTCATCGCCTTGCAGTGCCAGGAATAAGTAGAGTAGAATAAGTATAGAGCTATTGAATATCAATTTGAAAGATTTTGTCTTTTTTAACAGGTCCCGTGCCAACAACGACACCTCCACCGTCTCCAACATCTACTCCAACAACTCCAACACCACGTAAGTCCAGCGTCCAAATAAATTTACATAAAGCTGATTTTGACACTTGTCATGTTGACCCCTCAATACCGGATTGACTAAAGAAATTGATTTTTGAATCGTGGAAGTTTTTAGATTTTTTATAAATATTCTACCAATTCCACCAGAAGCAAAGTTAAACAAAGTTTGCTTCGAGCTAACAATAGTCATCTTTAAAAAAAAAACACAATCGCATCTTACAAATAAGCTCACAATATTACAATTATTCTACAACCACCATTATAGTACGGAGTGTCAGGACCTAAAGCCTGGAATGGACTGCCGTATGATTTAAGAATAATCACAGACTCGGCAGAATTTAGAGCTAAACCTAAAACTCACCTTTTCAGACAGGCATCCATAAGAAAAAAAACGAGTGTGCTTTATAACAATGAAAAAGTTTTTCTAATGACCCCTCACATGCTTATAAAACCAGAGCCAAACAAACAGACATACTTAATATACCAAAGTGTAACCCTTCGTTTGGACAAAGAAGTTCTGAATTTTTAGCAGTAAAGTTATATAACAAACTCCCACATAGTATCAAATAAATTTAAACAAAAAATAGCTACATTAAGGACATTAAATGTTGGCTGAAGGAACTATCGGAAAATGAACTTACTAGTATACTTAAAACATCGTCGTAGAATTTTATGGAACACCTTATCCAAACCATGAAGTTAAACCGTAGAAGTCGCTGAAAACTTATTCAAAGCATAGTCCCTCTCAGTACAGGATCTGCTAGTGAGGACGACTACGAATATAATTTTTTTTTTTATATATACCTAACATGTTTCATATAAAAATTAAAAAAAATAATAAATATATTGTTACTAAATAAAAAAACTTAAAGATGACGAAAAATGTTGCAAAAGGGAAAGAGGCAAAAAGTAGGTATAAGATTCCAAGAAAATAAAAATACTGGAAGAAAAAGGAAAGAAAAGCAGCAAGAAAATTAAAAATAATCCAATTACTGTATCTACAACAGCCAATAACGAGCAGTCCGATCCAGCGTCGGCTCAAACTTCAAAGTCTCATCCAGCAGGATGAGGCTTTGTAATTTGAAACTTTGGTAATTTCATTATTGATGGAAAAGAGTGTCATGTGTGTAAGAGACGTATTAAAATAGACTCGTACCTGAAGTGCGAAGATTAAAAAGAACTAAAAACACGTTCATCATGTACCTGATAAAGAAGACGGCAACATGTTCTTATATCACATGTGTTTCATGGTAGCTGGTATCATTGGAGTACCCACCACTTACCCGCCCTGGTATAGGTAACAGATAATTACCCCTTCAAGGCACTTGCAAGGACTCTAATTATTTTGGTAAAAACGACTCTACATTTGATAACGAAACTAGACCTCCAATGTTCCTGCATACGTTGTAAGTAAGCAGTATGCAAGTGCTTAGCGGGAAATACAGATACAATATGTGTTAGTATGACAAAATATAGATAAGACAATGGGACAGGTTGGTGAAAGTCCACGAGGTGGCAAGCGCTGGGTGATTGTATCCAGCGTATCCTACAAGCACCTGTTTGAGGGGAAGACACAGTAGATAAGTAATAAGGGCATGGCAAACGGTTGGGAGTCCTCTCCAATCGATTGGCAGTCCCAGCAATGCGCATGACGTTCGGTCTAGATGTAGATGGTATCAGTCCAATACAATGTTAGAAGTCACAACGTACTCCCACATGATGGGAACATATGATATTCTATACTTACTAAACTAAATCCAGCAGCACTTACGTTATCATTAGCTTTTTTCCCCTCTTTGAATTTGTAGCATTATTATTAAATCTACTTTTCAATGCAACAAATAAGATGTTTTATTATCTCTAATATATAAAATTCTCGTGTCACGGTGTTTGTTGCCATACTCCTCCGAAACGGCTGGACCAATTTTGATGAAATTTTGTGTGCTTATCTGGTAGGTCTGAGAATCGACCAACATCTATTTTTCATGCCCCTAAAAGTAAAGGGTGTTCCACTATGAAGAAAATTATTTTCCCCATACATTTTGTATGGAACGAATTCTCCTATTTTGAAATAACTGCAGCAATATTGTAAGGGGTATAATATTGAACTGTGAACCGGGGGAGGGGTGAGGGGGGAGGGGGGAGGGGGGAGGGGGGAGGGGGGAAAGGAACTCAGGAAGGGGGGTTAGCGAGACGGGGGAAGGGGAGAAGTGGAGTGGGGAGAGGGAGAGGGAGAGGGAGAGGGAGAGGGAGAGGGAGAGGGAGAGGGAGAGGGAGAGGGAGAGGGAGAGGGAGAGGGAGAGGGAGAGGGAGAGGGAGAGGGAGAGGGAGAGGGAGAGGGAGAGGGAGAGGGAGAGGGAGAGGGAGAGGGAGAGGGAGAGGGAGAGGGAGAGGGAGAGGGAGAGGGAGAGGGAGAGGGAGAGGGAGAGGGAGAGGGAGAGGGAGAGGGAGAGGGAGAGGGAGAGGGAGAGGGAGAGGGAGAGGGAGAGGGAGAGGGAGAGGGAGAGGGAGAGGGAGAGGGAGAGGGAGAGGGAGAGGGAGAGGGAGAGGGAGAGGGAGAGGGAGAGGGAACGCGAGAGGGGAAAGGATACGCAGGGAGAAACAATTTAGATCAATTCAGCTAATAAGTTGACAACAGTTTTTGATTCTGAGGCGGTACGAAGTTCGTCGGGTCAGCTAGTATTAAAATCTAAAAAAAGGTAGGTACTTAGTTCACTTATTCAGGGAACAAAAGCACAAACTTTTTTCAACATATTGGGGGGCCAATTACTATAGAACAGCGGTCGGGGAACTTTTTTAAGCATTACCCCAAAATATTTTTGCGTAAGTCGATATTACCCCTTCCCCCCATTTTGAAAAGAAGACAATTAATGTATATTTAAATAAACATTATTTATTGAATTAATTTACACGGAAAATAAAAACAAAGTTACATGAAAATAGTAAGTATGTAATAGACAAACAAAATAAAATTCTCAAATTGGATCAAACAAAAATTCAGATTTTCAAGTTTCCCTTTCAGTTTTTGGAGAAATAATGTTGCTTCATGTTTGATACAATTACTTCAAAATTGAGACTTTTTGATATATAAACACAAATTTTAACAAAACAAAAAAACGACTTCAAAAAATGCACTAAAAAGTAAAAAAATAATTTCGTATTCTTCTACAACTTTATAATCAACTTACCTTTTCTACTCATCAATATGTACGTACGATTGTTATTTTTGGAGTCGGTGTCGGCGGGAGAAGAGCTGTCAAGTGAACACGCCGGGCCGCGGGTACCTTGGTTGACACCGACTCCAAAAATAACAATCGTACGTACATATTGATGAGTAGAAAAGGTAAGTTGATTATAAAGTTGTAGAAGAATACGAAATTATTTTTTTACTTTTTAGTGCATTTTTTGAAGTCGTTTTTTTGTTTTGTTAAAATTTGTGTTTATTTTTTGATTTTTAGTGAATCTGAAGTACACTAACTAATTCGATTAAGATTCGGCCGAGTATCGTAAATTTGTTCTTCAGAATTGGAGAGTTCCGTTACTTTGTCATGGACCCATAATCAGAACCTAACCAAACTCTCATCAAACTACCCTTGAAGTACATCCTTTCCAATAAAAAAAGAATCATCGAAATCGGTTGGCGTGATATTGAGTTATTCGTCCATTTGTCGCGCACATACTTGATGCAAATTTAAGACTTATATGATTTTCTCATGGATTCAATTGTCAGAACTGGACCAAATTAAAATGGGACTACACGGGAAGCACCAGCTTTCAAATAAAAAAAGAATCATCAATATCGGTTCACCCAGTCGAAAGTTCTGAGGTAACAAACATAAAAAAAAAAAAAAAAAAAAAAATACAGTCGAATTGAGAACCTCCTCCTTTTCGAAGTCGTTTAAAAAGCAATTTGAATACAGTCTTTGGCGTTTAATCGATTTCTGTTCTTCATATTTATGTTCATTAGAGTGGAAAAGCCTTGTTCACAAAGATAGGTTGTTGCAAATGGCAGCAACTTTTTTACCGCTTCCTCATGTGCAATTTCCTTATTACCCAAAAAAAATATTTTTACCCCATTTGGGGTAATTTACCCCGGTTCCCCGACCGCTGCTATAGAAGGTCATGGCCAATAACTGCGGCAAGGGGGCCAATAATTGTATTTTTTTCCCTTTTCCGTTATACAAATATTTGAAAAAAATATATCAAAGTATAAAGAAAACTAATTTTCAACACACGTTAACAAATAAATTACCGACCTACAGGTGTAAACGAATTAAAAAAAATATTATTTATTGAGACAAAAAATCCATGTTGAAGTTGAAAAATTTCTTAAACGGTCAATAACTGTACCATCTACCCTATAATGTTCTCCACATACAAAGTAGTAACTTTTCCAAGCATAAAATTTTAATAAAGTGTGTTTATCAGAAGTGACCTGCCAGGTACTCGAAGGTATGTTTCTGTATGTATATGTAAATAATAAAGTTAGATAGAGCCTGAGAATTCTTAATAAATTGTACAGCTCCCCTGAGGTGATTTTTCACAAAAAAAAAAACAATCAAAATAATAATAATTATTAATGTCTTTACCTGGGAAGCATACGGAAGTCCAAAAAGGTAAATGTTCAGGAGAGCCAAAAAACTTTTTTTCTGTAATTATGGTCTCATAACTTCTTCGGATATCCATGTTGATAGATAACAAAAAAAAATTAAATCAATTAGGTTTTGTTTTAAACGAGCAAATAAAACGAAATATTTTATATGTAAAGCCTTTTCAAATATTGTTTCAAAAAAACACGGATGTGACTTCTTCATCAAAATGAAATGGAATATTTTGTTATGACATGTGGTGTATTATGAAAGGATCAATGTTTGAAAATTGTTTACTAACGTAGAAAGCGTTGAAATGTCAGAGGCATAAGGATACAAATGAATATGAGTCGTGACTAAACCATAAAGATGCAACTCCATGTACATCTTTCTACTTCTAAGATCGTTGTTGCATCAAAGGTACTTGCATCCATATGCATCTTTGAAAATCCTATTTTTCTTCATGGTAGGACTTGTATCTTTCTGCCACTGATAAACGCCACATCTCTTTAAATTATGGACTTGCATCCGTATGTTTCTCGGGTGCAGATACAGTGATTGTGAACTGTTGGATGTCTTAGCTGTTGAAGTTTAAACCTGATGGGCCTGGATGGGAACCCAGCGCTACTGTTCACCGTATACCAATCGGCCAAACCTTTTATTTTCCAGTTGGTGACTGGAGCTGTGAACTCGCATGCCAGTATTTATGTGACTACTCTAAGGGACCGTGCACCTTCCACCTCCCAGCTGAAAATGATCCTTGTTATTGTAAGTTACTACTAACCTACTATTAGAACGGGAAATAGCTGGCATCTACAATAATTGAGCCCTTGCCCGGAATAATGTTGTATTCAACAAAAATATCAATATTGATAGGGTATTGTGCCGTGTTGCGCTTTCTCCTCCTTTAGCCAACGTCTCAGACAGCGTTGCAGTGTCCATCATCAGGGCAGATTTGTAAATAATAGTGGTGAAATGTGTGCTTAAGTATTAGAAGCAATACCGTGTTGCCAGCTCCACTCCACTACGAGCTGACATTACAGTATACTTCAAGATGGTTTTCTGCATTTTTAGCTTTGGTGTAGCCGTCAATTACAAAAGGATATCAGATATTATTTTTCCAAAAGGATATCAGAACATTTTCGAGCGTGTAAACCAAAAGCCAGCGTAAGAGCCAAAATTTTAGACCACGCCTGATTACGGAGGCATTAAAATTCATAAAAATCCTATTAACATCAATAAAGACGACGGAGCTAAGCTCAATAGTTCTTGGTATCCGGTAATTGATGGCTACACCAAAGCTAAAAATGCAGAAAACCATCTTGAAGTATACCGTAATACCAGCTCGTAGTGGAGTGGAGCTGGCAACACGGTATTGCTTCTAAGTACTTAAGAATATATTTCACCACTAACATTTACACATCTGCCCTGATGATGGACACTGTAACACTGTCCGCAATGTTGGCTAAAGGAGGAGGTAGCGCAACACGGCACAACACCCCATCAATATTGATATTTTTGTTGAATACAACATTATTCCGGGCAAGGGCTCAAAAACAAAAACAAAAAAAAATTAACCGATATTTAAATCGGTTGAAATTCTAGAGCTATTGGATGCCGAATCATTTAAAAGAATATATCACTTTTAACAGGTCCTGTGCCAACGACGACAACCCCATCAACCACGACAGAAGCACCAACTCCATCACAAACGACTCCGACATCGACAACTTACTGTAAGTCCAACATCCAAATTAATAGGCCACTCGCATCATATTTAAAAAAAATATATCCGGTGTAGGAAAATATTCTAAGACATTCCGTATTTTTATTTATTTTTTTTAATGGTATTTTTGAAACCCTGGCGATGTTTTTTAAATTTTAATCCGAAAAATCAGACCATTTTTTATAAACCGGGAAGACGGGACATAATTTTATAGGTGCGAAAAAACGATAATTACATAGCCGAAAATCATTTAAAAAAATAACATTTTCCACAAGAAAGGGCACAGGAAAATAACCCGGCATACCAAAAATATTACATCTCATGAATATTTGTTTCCTTGATTCATCTTATTGATCATAAATCAATATAAGTTCAACGTATTATACTAAATCCAAAGTAGTACACTTGTACTTGTAAATTATTATAATAATAAGAATATTATAAAATTTGATTTTTTAAAATCAGCACCACCACCATTATACCTCTAAAACACATGACAGCTCTAAATGTACGGGGTTCTCTTCATAACATCTGTAAAAAGTCAAACCAAATGATAAGTTCGCAGAGAACAAACAATAAATCAAGTGAACGTTAAATGTCAAATTCAAAAATTCGCCTGAAATCAAAGCGTTGCATATAAAAAAAAAATCATTGTGGGATTTTACAAAATTAATAGGAACATTTTCGGAGACGGGACATTTTCATGTAGTGATTCAGATTGAAGCCTTGTTAAACTCTCGTCCTTTATCTCAACTGAGTTCTGATCCATCAGAACCATTGGCCCTTACCCCAGCTCATTTCCTCACCCTAACTCCCTTAACGACCTTACCTTCCGCAGACGTGTCTCACGAACCCATCGGATTACTCAAAAGAAAATCTATGTTAGATCACATGGTTCAGAACTATTGGAAACGCTGGAAGATAGAGTACCTGAACTCATTACAAACAAGGTTAAAATGGAACACTCCGGTTAATCCTGTCCAAAAAGGCATGATAGTTATATTAAAAACCGACATGTCACCGCCCCTGCATTGGCCCTTAGGGATTATAGATGAAGTTTATCCAGGAAAGGATGGTGTCGTTAGAGTAGTACTTGTCCGAACAAAAACAGGATCTTACAAGCGTCCTGTTGTAAAGGTTTGTCCTTTACCAAATCAATAAGCCAATATCATATTAATTGGATTATTTAGTTTAGTTTATTTCGGTATACATCTACCTATTACCGTTATCGTTCTAAACGTTTATAATTTACTATTTTCTTTTCATCGTACTCACAATAGTGATACGCATTAACGTGATGAGCAATGAACCACGATGACGTAAATGTTTTCAAGCATTTATGTAAATATTATTTTTTTTTGTTTTTTGTTTATTATTATTATTTACTATTCTTCGTTTTTATTTTTCTTTCTCGTTGCTATTTGCATTGTTGGTTAGTTTTTTGACCATTCTGTCAAGGCCGGGGGCATGTTCGCGCCTAGTATATTGGCTGCACTCGGCGGATTGCTTTTGTGTTTATTTTGGACTTAAGTATTATTTATTTCCTATGGCAATAAATATCTCCTTTCCCCCGCTCCCGTGTTTTTCCCGTCTGTCACGATTCCGATTATATCGAGATTATTCGATGCTCGAAGTTAATGTTAACAATCATCACAGCCGGACGTAGTCATAGTTATACCTAACTCGCATAAAACTACCGCAACTATCTTGTCGCAGCGCATTCTTGCAAAACTATTAGCATTAACAATAATTCAGTTTTTAAAAGTGAACTGCAACTAAATGGTGATCTCATAAAGAAAACAATTACGTTCCAGAAGAACCTGCTCCTCTTCCGTGAGTTTGACCTACCCTTTATATTTATTGCCATTATATTTACGCAGAAGTTAATTGCCAGAGATTATAACCTCTAAGCCGAAACAAATTCTTTTAAGATGAAGCCATAGTAAATAATGCAAAATCATACAAAATCATATGTTTTTGTTTTGAAAATTTGATCGCTTAGAAGTATTGTAGATGTAGATGCTTCAATTAAATACTGCGTGTAGAACATACCTTGGCCCTTAAAAATATCGGTCATTTTTTTTAATAAGCCTATAAAAAAATAAAGTATAAGGTCTAAAAAACACACTTTCAAGTCCAAACTCTCCTATTTATAAACCATTTTTCGGTTATGGTTTTATTGTATAATGTGGCAAATTCAGTTTATTTTATAATGATCGCAAAAAAAGTTGATATTTTCACCCAATCTTCCCAAAATAAAATAAAATATGCATTTTCGCGTTGTTATTTTACAATACGGCCGCTAGTCGACGAATTCGGTTTTTCAAAGTGAACCCTATGGCGTCCACCGAAGAACTACTGTTCACGCCACAGTCGCCAAACCTCAGTCGCGGGAGATGGACGCGTCACTCCACGTCGCTTGATTTCGTGAAATCAATTTTAAATTTCCGTTTTATTACAATAAACAATGCGTAAAACAGGAATTAATATTTTTCACAGGCCTTTACGAAATCGATCTGTAAAACAAAACTCTCAAATACCTTTTCCAACCTTTCCAAAAGCTTGTAAAACAGGAATTAATATTTTTCACAGGCCTTTACGAAATCAACCTGTAAAACAAAACTCTCAAATACCTTTTCCAACCTTTTCAAAAGCTTTTTCTCAAGTATTTTTAAACTCCTCCCATAAAGGGCGTGAATTTCGATTTCGATTTTTTCCTGAACTAGTGGATCGCCTTAATACAAAAAAAACAACTGCCCGCTAAATTTATGTCACCAAACGCGTGAACTGTCAAACGTACGAAGTTAAAATAGTTGTCAAATTTTCTGAAATTATTCAATTTTCTTAATTTTTCTTTCCGTAAGAACCTTCGACAAAGTGTTAGAAAACTTTAAAAAAAAAGAGGAATGACATAGTTAAAGTCGTTCTGAAGTTATGGCGTGACCAAAGGAAATCGGGACTCACTTATATATATATAGACATTTAAATGTATTATCTCATTTTATTTAATTATTAAATTTTATTAATTTGTAAAACGGAGACCTCATCACGGGTAAAGCAAAGCACCCAGTGAGGCCCACATTATCAAATTAAGTTATAAATATTAAAAATTATTAAAAAAATAAAAACAAGAACATTAAGCGCGAGGGCTGCGGATACGTGTTCACGAATACGAATCACCTTACTGCAAATCGGATGGTCTGGAGGCAACCTCCAATCTGCAGCACTTCTTGCAGTCCTGGCTGACTGAATTGCAGAATTGCAGACCCAATTTAAAGCCACTGGCAGCACTGGCTTTAAATTGGATGGTGTGTTAAGCCTTTTAGCAAATATTCATTTGGATACTAACACGACAAATCATTTTATTTTCCAGACTTTGACTATTCTTGTGAACAAGCTTGCGCGTTGTTTTGTGATTACTCTAATGGACCATGCACCTTCTCTCTCCCGGCGGAACCAGGACCTTGCTATTGTAAGTTGTAACTAACTTACTATCACGCCACTCTGAAGGGGTACTACCTGATTCCTTAAAATTCGTATACACTATTCTGTTATTAACTCCTCAGGCCTTTGGCATGAAATTTATTGAAAAACTCCGCTAAATATAAGGTTAGAGATTGCCTTCTTCTAAAATTCACAATTCATTTTAACAGGTCCGGTGCCAACAACGACAACCACGACAGAAGCACCAACTCCGTCACAAACGATTCCGACATCGACAACTTACTGTAAGTCCAACTTCCAAATGAATTGACATTCTTTAATTTTATCGGAAGACGACTTTAACATTTTTAAAGACTTTTTAATGTTATACCCATCTATGTAATATATCATTGAAGTAGAAAATGATTGTGTAAGATGTTATATTTAACCGTACCTCGTAACATTTTCAGATTTAATTAATTTTTGTATTTTTTTAATAGGCCACTTGCATGGATTTCATAACCACTTGGAAAAAATCGTGTGGATAGATTTTTTTACTTAGATCACGAAAATGTTAGTAATGTACTGTTATAACTGTACAGTTTTATTTTTTAAATAAATAAATTCATAATTTGGGCTCGTGACGTCACTATATGAAAATGTCCCGTCTCCGATGATGTTCTATTAATTTTGTAAAATTCCACACTGATTTTTTTTTATATGGTAACACTTTGATTTTAGGCAAATTTTTGAATTTAGCATTTAACATTCACTAGATTTATTGTTTGTTCTCTACGAACTTACCATTTGGTTTGACGTTTTGACAGATGTTACGAAGAGAACCCCATACATTTTGTATGGTAATGGTAATGGTGCTGATTTTAACAAAATCAAATTTTATAATATTCTTATTATTATTATAATTTAAAAGCATTATTATATTACATTGGACTTAGTCAAATATAGAAGTTGAACATTTACGATCAATAAGCTGGATCAAGAAAAAACCTTTATGAGATGTAATACGTATTTTTGATATGCTTTGTTATTCTCCTTTCCGTATGGAAAACGTTATTTTTTAAAATAATTTTCGGCAATGTAATTATCGTTTTTTCGCACCCATAAAATTATGTCCCATCTTTGAATTGACATTTTCAAAAAATCGCCAGGATTTCAAAAATACGATTAAAAAAAATACAGAATGTCTTCGAATATTTGCCTAAGCCGATTTTTTTTTTAAATGTGATTCAAGTGGCCTATTGCCGTCTTTTTATTGTTTTTGATGGCACAAACCAGTTAAACCGCAATTAAGTAATTTGTCAACAGGATCTTCAATTACAATTTATTCACAAATACGTAATATTATTACTGTAACTATACAGATTGTCGCAATTAACACACCATCTCTATTTAATCTCCACTGGTTCAGCATATATCTCAATCTGTTTGTAGAAACGTAATTTTTTATATTACCCGTAACGTATTAAATATTTTGAGCACGTTATATTCCAGGTTTCGGCCGCACTTTCCTCTTATATTCAGCCTCAGATATGTGCTGAATCAATATTTTGTAAACGTACAGAAAATGTGTCTTTGAACTAATAATTTAAGCATAGAATTTGGTACTGATTATAGGTGATTTAAATTAGTTTTGCAAATGTGTCCCTAATTGGTTATTCCATAACACTAATATATAGCGATATGCCCCCACCTGACTTGTTATTACGACAATAGTTGTAATTTGAATAACCCGGAGTCTCATACAAATTAATTAGGTCATTTTGGTTATTCGTTTCGCTGATCATTAAAACGTCTCTATACGCTCCCAACATATTTTTAAATATACATGCAATGTATCCCAATTCTTACATAATGATCTGATGTTCATATGAATACTAATTAAATCCCATGAATAACTTTTTTAAAATTTTATCCACTGATGGAGATCGTTTGTCCAAATTCAAATAAATTGTCTTTCTAAATAATTACTTAAAGCCATATTTTATACACAACTAGCAGTTAAAAACCCGCACCGTAGGTTTTAGCTGCTAGGCCCTGCGTGCGGCTTTTAGTTCCCCTACCTGTCCCGTGTTCCCCTCCTCCCCCTCCCCTTCGCACCCTTCCGAGTTTCCCTTTTCCCCTTCCCCCCACCCCCTCCCTCCTCCACACTCTCCCCCATCTAATCCCCCTTCCCCCCTCCAATCCCACTCCCCAATTAGCAATGCATAGCAGACATACATATATACTCGTACATATATACAAACCCAGAATTTTTTATTTTATTTTTATATATATGGATGAATACGCATTCTGGTCAAGTGCTTTGTGCTTATCTTTATCATTGTTTTATTTTAAATAATTTCAATGTATTATCTCATTATTTTATCTAATTATTGAATTTTATTAAATTGTAAAATAGAGACTTCAGCACGGGTAAAGCACCCAGTGAGGCCCACATTATCAAATAATGTTATAAATATTTAAATTTAATTATTCAAAAAATAACAACAAGAAACTTTAGCGCGAGCTCTGCGAATACGTGTTCACGAATACGAATCACTACAAATCGGATGGTCTAGAGACAACCTCCAATCTGCAGCACTTCTCGCAGTCCTGCAAGCAGTGGCTTTAAATTGGACGATGTGTAGAGACTTTTAACAAATATTCACTTGATAACACGACAAATCGTTTTATTTTCCAGATTTTGACTATTCTTGTGAACAAGCTTGCGCGTTGTTTTGTGACTACTCTAAGGGACCGTGTACCTTCTCTCTCCCGGCGGAACCAGGACCTTGCTATTGTAAGTTGTAACTAACTTAACATCACGCCACCCCGAAGAGGTACTACCAGATTCCTTAAAATTCGTATACACTATTCTGTTATTAACTCCTCAGGCCTTTGGCATGAAATTTATTGAAAAACTCTGCTAAATATAAGGTTAGAGATTGCCTTCTTCTAAAATTCACAATTCGTTTTAATAGGTCCGGTGCCAACGACAACAACCCCACCAACCACGACAGAAGCACCAACTCCGTCACAAACGACTCCGACAACGACAACTTTCAGTAAGTCTAACATCCAAATTCTTAATTGATATTTATTTATTTATTTACGCCCATTTAGGCTTTTACATACATATATACACTTAACAATATTTACGAAATTATACTAGTAAATAGTGCAGGAAATGACTGTTTACAACACTTGCACATAAACAAATATAAAGCAAAAATACTATTGAATTTGATCCACACAGTATGCAGGCACAAAATATAAAAACAAAAAAAAAATACTATAAAAATAGAATTTGATCAGCACAGGATGCAGGCACAAATTATTAAAAAAAAATACAAAAATAGCTTCTCTCCTTCAGCCGACAAAACACCACCAATATGCTAGTCAATTCAAACAGTTTCATCAACACATTCCCCTACTTGATGAAAAAAACTTCAATAAGGTATGTTTATATATTAAAATTGATGTATTAAATATATCAACAACATCGGAGTATTTGTTTACAAGTTGTTAAATCCGTCGCATAGGAGTATAATATTGGCATGTTGACTTAGAATTGGCACAATAATATGGTAGGTACTGTCTTGTGACTGACCTGCCTGGAGTATGAAAGGAGATTACATATAATAAATCAGGGGTGTCAAACATTGAATTAATGATTTTATACAAACAGGTTAAATCGAAAATGATTCTACGATCCGATAATTTTATTAAATTTAATGAACGAAGTAGGTTATCGTAATTTAGGTATTCACTAGGAATGCCCATTTTAAAATTTACATATCTTAAAAAATTATTTTGGATTTTTTCAATCGCATGTGAATGAACCTCATAATTTGGGGACCAGACCGTGGAATTATATTTTATATGACTCCTTACTAGTGACATATATAAAGTTTTTACAGTATTGACATTATTAAAATCGCTAGAAACCCTTAAAATAAATCCCAACATTTTCAAAGCTTTATTGGTTATTATTTCTATATGCTTGATA
Source organism: Limnephilus marmoratus (assembly GCA_917880885.1). NCBI lineage: Eukaryota > Metazoa > Arthropoda > Insecta > Trichoptera > Limnephilidae > Limnephilus > Limnephilus marmoratus. Next base: position 61,343,162 of record OU862907.1, read on the forward strand.
AAGTTGAGTTTCGTGTCAAACCAAATACCTAAGTCATTAATTTCCGAGACAGATACTAACGACATATTGTTAATAGATTAGAGAGAATATAGGATTCTTTATTCGATAAAACCTCATAATTTGACATTTGCTTGTGTTAAGTTGCAAGCGGTTATCGTGACACCATATAATAAATCTCAACAAGTTATTTGACAATATATGGCAATCATTAATGTTTCTGATTGCTTTGAATAATTTCAGGTCGTCTGCAAACATTAATACTTGAACATCATTGAAAATATATAACACATCATTAACAAATAATAAAAACAAGATTGGACCTAAATGTGACCCCTGGGGAACACCACTCGTAGCAGTGAATTTGTATGAAAATGTACCATTAATTTTAACAGCCAGTAATCTGTTGACCAAGTAACTGTTAAACCACTTATATAGTGTACCACCAATACCGAATTTATGCAGTTTATTCAGCAATAACTCATGATTAACTTTATCGAAAGCCTTACTAAAATCGGTATAAATAGAGTCAGCTTGACATTTATTAGACATAGAATCAGATATATAGTTTTGATACGTTAACAAGTTAGTGAGGGTAGATTTTCCAGCAGAGAAACCATGTTGTTTGGGAGAAATGACGTGATTTAATTGGAAAATAATTTTTTTAAGAAGAATTTTTTCAAAAACTTTAGGAATTGTTGATAAAAGGCACACCGGTCTGTAGTTAATCACCTCGTGTTTATCACCTTTTTTAAAAATAGGCGTAAGGAAGCTGAATTTCCATTTAGTAGGAAAACATCCTGTTCGTAAAGACTGATTAAACTTTACACTTTAAATTCTATAATATTGGAATAATATTTTATTGACCTCTCAGTGTGATACATTATAATATTACACTTCAATTCCTTTAAATTAATTGATCCAGAATACATAAGATTTATTAAATAATTTTAAACGTAGAGCCAAGTTGATATTATTGAATGTTTAGTGGTGACGTCACTGCTCACCATAATGCAACAGTCATTGTATTGAAATGTATACAAGCTACCAGTATTAACAAAATTACATGTTATTTGTTTATTTCCATACTTGGGAGGCGGGAATGGGTACCGCCGCCCCGGGAACCTTTATTGGATAACCAACACCTCTGCCATAGGTCACCCCAAGTGGTTGGCAACGTTTGGTAATTTAGCAGAGGTGCCCGGGTTCATGGGGTGAGGTTTGTCTAGGTCTTGGAGGCGGATGACCAGGGCATACTGAACCCCAGATTCCTACCCACCCCTTAAACCCTTTTCCTTCCTAGAACTCTCCTCTCCTTCTTTTCCCTAAAAAAACCCTCCACACAGTATCCCCAAAGATGAAAGGCCCTGAGGGAAATTATTTTCCTCAGGGCCTCCTGTGTGGAGCTCATGAAAAAAAATACTGTTTATAGGGATTAGTTATCGTGTTCATAGAAACATTATTTAGGCCTAAATAATTCAGTGTCAAAAATAGAGGTATCTCTATTATTTTAAATATTCAAAAACTAAACTGTACAAAACCGTAATGCTACTCCACGGCCAATCCTCCGAATTCCAAATTCCAAAATGGCGGACGTCGAACAGCTGATCGTTTCAGCTTCAGTTTCCGTGATATTGATTTCGCTTTTTGAAGCTAAAAAAAATAACAATTTCAAACAATTTTTATACCACTTTCCCGTAATAATATTGATAATTATAATAAATATTATAATTACTCCACCTAAATAATGTTTTTACTTATTGAATAGTTTCGTAGCTTCTTCCATATAACTGTCATACAAAATGACAACACCCTGTTGAAAAAAAAAGCTTTTGGTGAGTGATGACGTCACACGATTCACCATCCACACGGTGGTTTTCGGGGGATCTTGAAAAATTGAAACTTTGACAATTATCTTAATTATTATAACTAACTCTAAAAATAAAAATAAATATGCAGTTATTTAAGATAGAAGGTCGTTTATTCATTAAAAAAAATTAAAAAAATTGGACTGAAGTTCCTTGCTAAAAATTAAAGTTAAAATCAATATTATACCCACGCACAGGCATTTTATGGTTTCGGAGGTATACACAATTTTTCTGTTTGCACTTTGTCGATCTGTGTATTATGACATCTGTGTACAGTCTTAGGTAACTCAATTTAACTTGATTAATTTTAGTTCTCTACTTCAGTATAAACTTAATCAAACTTAATTCAAGAGAGGTCGCAGATGTGTCCATTTTTCTCTGTATCCTCCATGGACATATGAATATATCTGAACCTGCCCTAAGTGATAAAAGCGTATTATTTCCCCCTCCTCATACCGGTTCCATGGAGCCGGCTGGGCTTACGAGAGCCTCGCTTGAATCTAAAAAATGTGACGTCATCATTCTTGTCCTGACCAGCGCCGAGCTCACATCGTACATTTTACGAACAAAAATGAGAGCTTGTACTATACATTATACCCCAATATAAGTGAACATAGCGAATGTGGGCGTTTCTCCAGTGAGCTCGTCGCTGGTTACAGGGGTAAGTAAATTATGAAACATTTGTAAAAGTGTCTTATCTTAATACGGCAACAAAATATTCATCTGTGAAGAAGGGCGAACTTTTCTTTGCTGCATATGGATTTCAAATATGTTAATAACGTGGCGAGCAATTCGCGCTCTCATGTAAAAAGGTCTATTAATTCAAAACCAGATTTTGCTTTTAAGAACTAAATGGTGATATTATAATGCGAGATGCCTACATACTGTCAGATTGATTTTTTAACGAATCACAGTCATCTTTCCCCTCTTCGTCCCCCATAGTTTGGTTTTACCCTCTCATCTGTATCTTCTGGTCTATTAAATTTGGATGTCTATGGTATCCTCGATGTATTTTAATTAATTGCATGTTAGAAAGTTAAGAAAATTTGTTTCCACTGTTGATTAACGCGTTTTATTGCAAAGCTTAATGTAATAATCATATGTGATCATACACATATGAACATTAGTAGACCAGAACATAAAGGTGAGGGGTAGACAACAACTACAGCGGGGCGCTGAGCGGGAAGATAACTTTGGAGATATGTTATTCGCCGATAACTCAATATGACAGTATATAGATAGGCATCTCGCATTATAATATCACCATTTAGTTCTTAAAAGTAAACTCTGCTTTTTAATGAATAGACCTTTTTAGATGGGAGCGCGAATTGCTCGCCGCGTATTGAACAAATTTGCGAAGTCTAAATACGGCAAAGTATAGTTCGTTTATTTTCAGACTCCAATATTTGGTTGCTGTATTTAGTTAGGACACGTTAACAAATGTTTCATCATTTACTTACCCCCGTAAACATCGACAAGCACACGCCATGTATATCGAGTGATAGTATATATTTACACGTTTTTAAAACACAAACCATGTTTTTTTGCGGTGTTATTTCGTAAAATGCACCGATGAGCGCTCGACGCTGGCTCGCAGAAGAATGATGACGTCACATTTTTTAGATTCACGCGAAACTATACTCAATCCCAGCCGGATCCAAGGAACCGGTATGGGAAATAATACGCTTTTATCGCTTAGGGCAGGTCTACTAATAAGTTTTAAGATTTTCATGGCCAAAAGCATTTTTGTTATTTGTTTTTGGGGTGTTATGCCGTGTTGAGCTACCTCCTTCTTTAGCCAACATTTCGGACATCGTTGCAGTGTCCATCATCAGCACTTAATCGAAACCGGCCATTACTTTGGATTTGTTCCTGAGGTCTTGGGAAGACCCAAAACTTATAGAGCACGCATAATGACGGAGGCAATTTAAATCTACAAAAATCCTTTTAATGTTAATAGAGACGACGGAGCTAAGCTCAATAGCTCTTGGTATCCGGTGATTGACGGCTACACCAAAGCTAAAAGCAAAAAAAACATGTCTAAGTATACAGTAATACCAGCTCGTGGTAAACCATTTTGTGTTATAACTTTATATTGACTAAATTCGCTTTAACCAGTGTAATTCTAATTCTAGTAAAATTCATTTATTATTAATAGAGCAAAAAAACCATGTCTAAGTATACAGTAATGTCAGCTCGTGGTAAACCATTTTGATTTATATTGACTAAATTCGCTTTAACCATTGTAATTCTATTTCTTAAATTCGTACCGTGATTTCTAATTTTAGAATTCGTTAAGAGATGGAGCCACTTCGATCGGCGTCTCGCAAACGGACTTGCCCCTGACTAGCATAAATACCACGTTTTAATGAACTTTCCATTCCATTCCGCGGCGATGACGCCACTGCTTGTCACGATTATTTTGTACTGGTGAAAGTTAACCATTGCAATTTTTTTATTTTTTTTTCTTAAATTCTTACCATATGATTTATATTAGCTTATATTAATTTGTATTAGCTTACAATAACATATTACTTATTCTAAAGACTTTAAAATTGTTATTCAATATTTTCGTAATTTTTCTTTGATCTAAGTATATTTCTGTAAAAAAATTAATTTTATTTTATATTTATAATTTAAAAAATGTATCTAAGTATATTTCTGTAAAAAAATTAATTTAATTTTACATCTTTAACTGTAAAAATGTAACTATTAAATCTCTATAATAAATAAGATCTTTAATGTAAAGAACCCGTTAGACAAACTGCTAAAAAGCAGTTTATCGGGACTTTTTGTCTTACATTTGTAAAATGTATAAAATAAATAATTTAAAAAAATTTCTAATTTTAGATTTTATTGAGAGATGGAGCCACTTCCGTCGGCATCTCGCAAACGGACTTGCTCCTGGCTAGCATAAATACCACGTTTTAATGAACTGATGACGCCACTGCTTGTCACGATTATTTTGTACTGGTGAAAGTTAGTGGTGCTGGCGACACGGTATCGCTTCGAAGTAAATAAGCACACACTTCACGACTAAAAATTACACATCTACCGGATCTGCCCTGATGATGGATACTGCAACGATGTCGATGTTGGCTAAAGAAGGAGGTAGCGCAACACGGAATAACACCCCAAAAATAAATAACGAAAAGGTCTACTAATGTTCATATGTCTGTGTCCGTGATGTATTCTGTTAGCGAGCCAACAAACAAAATAATAATAAAAAATGATTAAAGAACGGAATTAAAAGTCTTCTACTCTCGGTTCCGTCGATTGACCTCTCGGGTCGTGTCATGAAGTGATAAAATGTTGTAGGAACTATTTCTTCTTATATTGCTGGTTGTGCAATGCTGGGAAGTTGTTGTAAACCCATTACATGTCAATGCGTTTGTTTAGGAATGTGTTATAGCTTTATGTGCAAACTGTAACACATTGGAATGGAGATATATTGTTTGCAGAGGATTGAACCTGCGGCGCCAGCGTGGAAACCCGATACTAACCGGTCAAAACTATTTTTTTCCAGTTTACGACATAGATTGTGAATACGCTTGCCAGTATTTATGTGACTACTCTAATGGACCGTGCACCTTCCATCTCCCAGCGGAAGGGGAACCTTGTTATTGTAAGTTACAACTTATCACTATATCTCTACATCTTCTTCTCTACATGTCAGAAATAAAAGTACTCCGCGTCGTCTCTCTGTCTGTCTGTTCGCGATAAACTCAAAAACTACTTAACGGATTTTCAAGCGGTTTTCACCAGTAGATAGAATGCTTCGTGAGAAAGGTTTAGGTATATAATTTGTCAAGAATTTGTGTAAATTGGTCGAAACGTAACGATAATTGTTAGAAGTATCGTAAAAAGTCAAGCCGCCTGGTAGCTTACATCGAAAACACTGCCTAATCCATTTGAGATATAACAAAACAATGCATGGTGGGATATTCCTCTTTTATAGATCTACAAAAAAGTCCGCGATGGCACATAAATATCCATCTTTTACGAATAGCTTACTATACCCATTCCATCTTCTAAAAAAATGGTCACGTACAATGCGGTAATTGAAAAGTTATTTAGACGGATACAGTATTAATCCTTATTAACTTAAATACGTTAGTTACCTCAAGCATTTCATGCACATTATTATAATCTTTCGCATCATCTCTACGTATTATAAATTAGGTCCTCCGCGGCGTCTGTCTGTATGTCTCTTCTCGATACACTGAAAGATGGCGGTGGTTATAAAGGTTGGATAACCATCCAGTAGATGGCGCTGTGTTTAGCTAGCCACAGCAACGTGTGGCCGGGTCAGCTAGAAAATTATATATTATGCCATTCCGAAAGGGTTGTTTTCTTAGAAGGTTGGAAATAAGGAAGCGTAACACTCTCATGTAGCAGGCTGGATTGATGATGTCCACATAAGAATTCACAATCCACATAAAATGTTCCAAATTGTGCACAGATTGTATGATCACCAACAGCTACAATTTGAAGTCTTTACATAAACTGGTAATTTGCACTTATTCGAAAATACGAAAATAATAACTTAATCATAATAATACTCTGCTTGCTTATTTTTTCCTGTTAAGCACTTGCATACTGCTTACTAACAACGTATGCAAGGATACTGGAGGTCTAGATTAGTTCAAAATAAATAAATGTAGCTTCGTTTAACAAAAAAAAAATAGAATCTTGCGAGAGCCTTGAAGGAGTAACCATCTGTTACTTATACCAGGGCGGGTAAGAGGTGGATAACCTCCACTGCTTGCTTGCTGAAAGTTATCGCCGCACTGATTTGCAATGTCATTAAGATGAAGCCATAGTAAATAATGCAAAATCATATGTTTTTGTTTTGAAAATTTGATTGCTTAGAAGTATTGTCGATGCTTTAATTCAATACTGCAAATAGAACATATCTTGGCCCTTAAAAACATCGGTATTTTTTTTTTATAAGTCTTTTAATAAGCCTATAAAAAATAAAGTATTAGGTCCTAAAAAACACTTTCAAGTCCAAACTCTCCTATTTATAAACCCCTTTTTGGATGTGGTTTTTTTGTATAATGTGGCCAATTCAGTTTATTTTATAATAATTGCAAAAAAATTGATATTTACGCCCGATCTTTCCAAATTTAAATAAACTATGCATTTGCGCGTTTTTATTTTACAATACGGCCGCTAGTCGATGCATTTGGTTTTTCAAAGTGTTCCCTATGGCGTCCACAGAAGAACTATTGACCACGCCACACCTATTTCGTATCAGTCACGCCCCGGCCGAAGCGGGAGATAGACGTGTGGCTCCGCGTCGCTTGATTTCGTGAAATCAATTTTAAATTAACGTTTTATTACAATAAACAATGCGTAAAAAAGGAGTTAATGTTTTTTACAGGTTTTTTCGAAATCAACCTGAATTTTTTTTTTCTCAAATACCTTTTCCAACCTTTCGAAAAGCTTTTTCTCAAGTATTTTCAAACTCCTCCCTTAAAGGGGCTTAAATTCCGATTTTTTCCTGGACTATTGGATCGCCTTAAGTAGGTATAAGGAAGTATGTAGGTAGGTAACAAGAGTAACAAGGGTACCATTCAACTCAATTAAATTAATACACACTATTCTGTTATTCATGTTATGTTTCGTAACACCGAATTGGATCTCAACAGGTTTATTTTGCTTCACCAATAGTATATGGCCAGAATTCACATTTACTAGTTTTAATTCACACTTTTTTATATGAATACTTTTACAAAAGATATGCATTTTCAAAATTATTAACAGTATTACTGACACACCTGCTTTGTTACAATTCATCCAGTTCAACATCCCTTCCCGTAGACTCCGAAATAATGAATTTCTGTTCCTCAATCAACATTCTACTAATTATGGATATCATTCTCCTTTATCCAGAATGTCGAGACTTGTCAACAGTATTACTGATACACCTGCTTTGTTACAACTCATCCAGTTTAACATCCCTTCACGTAGACTCCGAAATAATGAATTGCTGTTCCTCAATCAACATTCTACTAATTATGGATATCATTCTCCTTTAGCCAGAATGTGGAGACTTGTCAAGAGTATTACTGGTACACCTGCTTTGTTATAATTCATCCAGTTCAACATCCCTTCCCGTAGACTCCGAAATAATGAATTGCTGTTCCTCAATAAACATTCTACTAATTATGGATATCATTCTCCTTTAGCCAGAATATCGAGACTTGTCAACAGTGTTACTGATACACCTACTTTGTTACAACACAACCCATCCAGTTTAACATCCTTTCCCGTAGACTCAGAAATAATGAATTGCTGTTCCTCAATCAACATTCTACTAATTATGGATATCATTCTCCTTTATCCATGATGTCGAGACTTGTCAACAGTATTACTGACACACTTGTAACTCATCCAGTTCAACATCCCTTCCCGTAGACTTCGAAATAAGGAATTGCTGTTCCTCAATCACATTCTATTAATTATGGATATCATTCTCCTTTATCCAGAATGTAGAGACTTGTCAACGCAAATCAAAGCATTGAATTTTTTGGAGTAAGCCTAAATGACTTTCGGCAGTCGATACGCAATGTGATTTTTTAAAGTCTTTTTAAATCCACCTTCAAGCTACTTGCATTTGTACTTTTATAATATAATATGTATTTTGTCAATCCTCTTCATCTATATGTACTCTCCTTCCATTGCCATATCTCTTTTTTTTATTCGTGTTATTGTTTTGTTGTTAATGGACTATTTGTCCGTAAATAAATAAATAAATAAAAGTCCCAGTTGTTCCCGTCTGGAGCCAGTGACACTTTGACAACCCCAATTGGGGTATGCTGTGAGGCTAAAGGTAGTGGAGAGGGGAAGGAAATGAGGAAAGGAAGGTGGGGAAGTACCTGGATATTCAGATTCAGACCAAACACAGCTAACACCATTTCAAGCAACGTTTCAATTCTGAATGGTTGTCTCACATTCATTTGTCCGCGTCGGGATTCGAACTGCGACCTACAGATTGCGAGTCAAGAAACTAACCTCTAAACCACGCCGACCCTCATTGAATTCTAATAGCTATTGTCCGCTATTGAATATCGAAAAATTATAAATAATTTGTCATTTTTAACAGGTCCAGTGCCAACACCAGTGCCAACAATAGCGCCAACACCTGGTAAGTCCAACTTCCAAATAAATAATAGATATTGTTCATGCACGTAGTCACGGTGGACCAAGGTGGGGCGTTTGCCCCACCTTGGCTGGCCGATGCATGGCCGCAGAGGATGGTCGACCGAGTCGCTTTTTCAAATTTACATTTAAGTTCCACTCTGGAGGCCCTTAGGAAAAAAAAATCCCACAGGGCCTACGTCATCGTTGGGGATGTGGAGGTTCTTTTTAGGGAAAGGAATGGAAGGAAGTTCTGGAGTAAAGAGTGGATAGGAATCTGGGGATCAATGTGTGTAGGAGTGACGGGCGTATGAATCCATCCATCCCACTTCAGCGCAAGGCAATGAGTCGATATAGTCCTGCTGGAGAAGTCAAAACGCTTCCCTCAACCAGTCTCTCCTAGTCCGGCCCGCCCTAGGAGAGACGCACACTTCCACCACACCCGCCCCTACGGTGGGCAGACGCATCAGCAGCCATGAACCCTGCTACTCCTACTAAGTTGCCAAACGTAGCGAATCATGTGAGCTGACCTATGGAAGAGTTGTTGGTGTTCCAAGAAATTGCTTTCGGGTTGGCGATACCTATACCTGCCTCCAAAATTGAGTGTTTTAGAATTGAATCGTTGAGTTCCAAAACACGGCCAATTTATTTTTTTTTTACTTTCGATTAAAACGTTAGAACGATCTTGTAATAACTTGATACAATTGTGATTTTCTCTTTAAATGTTTCAAATATATCTAAAAAAATGTGTTTTAATTATTATAGGCCCATATTAAAGCAAGATTTATAAAGAAACTAGAAGACTTTTGAAACAATAAAAGATGGCATTCACACCTAATTTTTGGGCCAAATTCATTAGGGATATTGTTTATTAATTTTGATATTGTTAATTCTTATTGGAACTCAAATATAATGAAGAAATGTTGCTTGCAATGATGGAGAACTTACTGAAGGTTGAACCTGCGGCGCCAGCCGCAATTGTTCATACAGATACTAACCGGTTAAAACCATTTATTTTCCAGTTTCTGACATATCTTGTGAACAAGCGTGCGAAAACTTATGTGACTACTCTCAGGGACCGTGCCACTTCCATCTCCCATTAGGAGGAGATTGCGATTGTAAGTTGTAACTAACTAACTATTTACTAAGCTCTTCTGTAGGGGTACCATTATTTGGCTCATTAAAATTCGTACACACTATTCTGTTATTCATGTGATGTTTTGTAATATCGAATTGGATCTCGACAGGTTTATTTGCTTCATCAATAAATGATTTATGTAATGTTGTAATCCGTGGTGAAATCTTACGCTGATGATACAGCAATAATATTTAATGAAAAAACCTGGCTTGAAACTCTTTAAAGGCTACATAATGTATTGCGTATGTCTCATCGTGGCTAAAATGAAATGTATCTTCTTAAATTATAACAAAACATTTTACCTAACTTATTTATAAAAAAACACTAAAACAATCCTCCAATAACCTTAAAATTTGAATAAATAATGTTAACTCTAATCAGGTAACATGATCCTCTTGCTTAGAACTTGGAAAAGTTGAAAAGATCAAATGTATATTCTTGCCACAAATTTAAATTGGTAATCACAAATTAACAATATTTAAAAGCCCCGAAAAAGTAAAATAGTAAAAATTAAGATATCTTAAGTACATATTTTACAGACTTATGGAAGTACTCAATATTGACAAATCTACATATATAAAAATCAATTGCTGTTCATTTGTCTCGCTGAAACTCGAGAACGGCTGGGCCGATTCAGCTGATTTTGGTTTTGCAATGTTTGTCATAGTCCAGGGAAGGTTTAAATATGGAAACATTGCGAGGAAGATAGTAAAAACAACAATTTTATTTTCTTATATAAACTGTTCTACCTACTTTCCTGTCAAACATTTGACGTTCGTCTCTTCGGTACGGTAGACTGGGGTCCACTCGAGATTGCGATGAAACTTTGGTGAGTTGTTGTGAGCACACCCGCGAAGTTTTCTATATATACTGGTGAGCTCTGGCATTATGAAATTTGTATAAAAAATTGCAATAGGTGCCAGGCGAACTGTTTGAAAACTGAATGTACCTACTGGGACTGAATGAATGGAATGCCGGAGTGGAGTGGGGGGAGGGGAGGGGGGGAGAGGAACTCGGGAGGGGAACTATGGAGGGGGGTTTGCGGGAGAAGGGAGGGGAACCCGGGAGGGGGATTCGCAGTAGAAGAGGAGGGGAACCCGGGAGAGGGGAGAATAACTCGAGAGGGGGGAGAGGAATTCGGGAGGGGGATCCACGGGAGGAGGGAGGCGAATACGGGAGGGGGGAGGGGAACTTGGGAGGGGGGTTCACGGGATGGGGGAAGGGGGGGGGAGTAGAGTGAGGAGAGGGAAGGTGGAGGAGGAGGAGTGGGAACGCAATAAAGGAAGGGGACGCGGGAGAGAAAGGGGAGGAGGAAGGTGAACGGGACGAATGGGAAAGGACGAGCAGGGAGAAACAAATTCTTTATTAAATGGCATAGCGACGCATGCCGGGTACCAGCAGGTTGAAAATAATTTATTTTTCTCCGGTGTAATCTTCAATCATGTATGGTATAATAGGATGGGGTTGTGCGCTTGATGAATTTATAAAATCTTTACAAATAGTTATATTTAATTAAATGAATGCAATATTAGCGAAACTCAATCGAAAATATGGAAACAGAAAAATATACGGTCACATCTGGGACCCAAACCCAGGACCTTTGCTTTGCCGGGCGCAACTCTACAAACTGAGCTTTGTTTCATACTTTGACTAAGAAATTCCAACAATATCTTCATTATCTTAAGAGCATTGTTTGCCAGCATCCAAACTTGCTCTCCAGTCTTTCTTTTGTCCCTTTCTAACGAAATATTGTATTTGCGTTGTAAAACGGGGAGGCGGAAAGGGAAGATTTCTATGTAGTGGTATTTGGCTGCAGCGCTAACGAGCAAAATATGGTATAGAGTTTTAAAGAAAAGGGCGCCTAATTTTATAATTGAGTATTTGTGCGAAGCCGGGGAAATTTCCCTTTTGTTGAGTTCATTAGTATTAGTATAATACGCTTATAGGGGAGTCTCTCGACATATTCTTTAATAGTGCTTGTTGGTGGGTCAGCGCAAAGAAATGCGTGAAAAAACACAAACATCATTTTTAAGGCAAAGGTCCTGGGTTCGAGTCCCAGATGTGATCGTTACTTTTTCTGATTTTTTTGTTTTCAGATTTTCGATTGAGTTTCGCTAATATTGTCTTCGTTAAATTAAATATTATTTATATCACCATGTTTCTCACAAACTATGCACTTATTATTACACTTACTAACTAACTAACCATCACGCCGTTTCCCCGCAGGGATAGGCAGAGAGGACAGACTGCCAAACAACTCGGTCTTGGCACTTACTCCTTGCCTCATTCACATTCACACATCGTCTCATACATACTCTTCAGTTATTCTGGCTCTTGACGTAGCCCGACTCAAGTATCTGATTCACTTGATCGTGCCATGTCTTCCTCGGGCGTCCCCGACTTCTTCGACCATTCACATTTGCGTCGTATATTCTTCTTATAATATTTTCTTTGTGCATTCGCTCTACATGCCCAAACCATCTGAGAGTCCCTTTCTTAATCTTACTCATTACGATTACATCTGCCTTGCATTCTTTGCGGATCTCTATATTTTTCACACGATCATACATGGTTTTACCACACATACACCTCAGTTATCTCATATCAAGAGCATTCAGTGATTCAGTCTACTTTCATACTTCCTCTGCCAGTTCCATGCCTCACTGCCGTATATCAGGGTAGGTACCAGGACTCCATTGTGGACTGCTAGCTTCGCTTCTTTTGACAGTTTTTTTTATTAGGGCCAACGGCATTCAGTCCTCCATCAATGGAGTTACCTGCATTTACCCCTCTTTCAATATCTCTATCAGCCTCTACACTTAATATACACTATATATACACTTGGGGAACGTAACCATACTACGTGACCCATTCAGGGGGGGAGGGGGATCTTCAAAATACCATGCTTGGTCACAATGAGGGGCGGCTCGGGGCTTAGGTTTTGATGACGTAGTCAATCTAGAAATCTAAATTTTGACATAAGCTTTATCTTGATAATATTTTTACCACTTGTAATTATTGGTATGCATGTGTGGCGATCAGAACAAATCTTCACCACGTACGGTCACCCTATTGCAAAAACCATCACAGCGCCACTGGTTAAGGAACACACCAGAAACAAATACCTAGGTGCAAGCCGTTACCGGCACTACCTACGGCCGATAAGTACTTCTATCGCCTGGTAACAATTAGTACGGCAACCTACTGGAAAGTTCCCGTCTCAACAATGATCTATCAGCACAGCGACGGGAGTATTCGCGAACTTTCTCAATTTGGCGCGGCGGTTGTACGATCACACGCCGTTCTCGAAACTACCTGCCCAGTCGGCAATAGTATAAAAGTCGGCAGCGGGCCGCATACAGCCAGTCGTTAAGTCGCCTCCTCAAGTCGTATACAGTGAATACAGCACAGTGCATCAGTGAATACGTTCTAGTGCGGTACCCGCCAACCGGCCAGCTCCCCAGCGACCCAGAGCCGGAACCTATGACGGTGCGCCCACAACTTTCGAGAACCCATCATCTCGCAGCTAACATGGTCCACCGCACCATCAGCTTTGGAGACTCAATTGCCCGCAACAAAAAGGCCCGCCGCGTTTTCTGTCTAGGGTGCAGCAACATTTCAGGCTTATCGAAACCCGTCGCGCTTCGCTGCCACTAAGACTTCTTTCTCTTCACAAGGTTCACCGCTGTCCATCTCCGCGACTCAAAGCGTCGATTTACATCCTGGATGACTAGGTCTTCTCCACCACCACGGTGCTGAGCTACATGCTGGTGACATGCAAAGCCGTGGTCTGCTCCACCACAGCATCATCGACCTTCATCATCAACATCACTGCCAACACCACTTCTGCTTGCATTCACTACTACTCGTGTCTACACCATCTGACCAATTGCTACGTGCTATTCAATAAAGACTTCGACTCACTACATCGACCTGACGCCTTTTATTTCATTCTTTGTCTCTGCCGATCCAGAGTTTGCTCCCTCACATGCACTCTTTCCGTCACGCAGCAACCGCCGTATTAATGAAGACAAATATAAGCCAAATATATTTTTTAAACTTTTTGTTTGCAAGAAATAATTCAATACCATATTTATGAATTACTACTTGAAAACTGTAGGAGGAGGGGGGTCTTGGAATATGCTACACGTGGTCACCGAGGGGGGAAGGGGGGATTAATAATTGCAAAAAGTGGTTCACGTAGTATGGGTACGTTCCCTTATTAGTAATACACTGCATACTATTGTGTACACTGTTTAGACACATTTTAATCATACGCTAACTCCTTTGCTTTATATGCCCAATGTTTGTTTCTTTCTAGGTACAAAAATTAAATTTATTTAACCATATTATCTACGAAATCATTCAGAGAAAGGACTTCAAGCTACGTCACAACTTTCCAGCTAAAAGCCGCTCTATCCACTCGATGAGTAACCTTGTTAAATGCATTTTCAACGAACCTTGGGTTCAAATATCAGAGCTATTAAATAAGTAACAATTTGAAATGATGTGTCATTTTTAACAGGTCCGATGCCATATACGGATTGGAAAACTCCTTCAGCACCAACGAGGCCCCGTAAGTTCAACTTCCAACAATATTTTTTCTTTCTTATAAACTTTGATATTGCATTTAAATTATATTTTTTTCACAAATACGGGTTATGTTTAGATATTTCATCCAGAGGGTTTGACAGTTTACAGGCCTTGCCACGTCCACGAGTAAAATATATTTATATTGAATATTTATGTTACAATAAGTTGGCATAGATTTTACAATTATCTTGCTTAGAGGTAAAGCAGGCGGACGGGACGAACGTTAAAATCGGAATGAATTTGCATTATCATGCACTCGGCCGGAGAGCGATGCCCGGTGATACCAGTGTATGAAATCGGATTTGAATAATATTTTATGAATGTTCGTTTCTCGGCTACAGCTCCATAGAATAGACCAAGAGGGCTATGTCCTATGTCATTTTGGGTATGATCTTGTTAGGAGAGGAAGGAAATCGAAACACAGGCATCCAATCGGAACTAAAACTATCTTGCCTCCCGCTCCGTCGCTTCACCTCTCGGGTCAAGACCTAGAGTGATAAAATAAACAACGGTGGAAGTTTGTTGTCAAAGATATTGAAATATAAGCGATGTGCTATCGGCAGTTTTTACTGAGTGGGGTTGTGTTTCCTGGTGTTTCCGATATTGTTAACCAATACTTCCGTACACCTTAAAAATCAACTAAATAGACGAATTCTTTCCGTATTCAAACTATATTGTTAACCAACACCTTCAAAAATCAACTAAATGAACAAATTCTTTCCGTATTCAAACTATATTGTTAACCAACACTACTGCACACCTTCAAAAAATCAACCAAAGGGTGGTCCAACCATAAAGCACGATGTTAACATTGTAAATAAAACAAATGGTTTTCAGAGAATTATTTTTTTTATTATGATAGAAAGATTTATGACAATTATGTGTGAAACAAAATATCGGCCATACGCTCGCCACGGCTTCGGTGGCATACCTCTATCCGATGGTCCATAATTTCAATGGCGCTGAGGCATAACTGAGGTTCAATGTCTTAAGATTAGCGCGTTGATGGCACCACCTTACAATGGTTAGAGTGAAGCTGAATGTTCACTCTATAAGAGTTATGCCTGTGAATCTCGATATGATACGTTTACTGAAACAAATAGCAAAGGTATTTCACAAAGGGACTTACGATAATTTTATGGCAATCATGCCCGGTTTGTGGATCCCTCGTGGTCGATTGGTTGTTTCTGGATGGTCCACAGGCAGTTGTTTTTCAGTTTTTATACGATGGGGATGATTTTCCGTCGGTAAATTCACTATGCGAGTCACGATAGCTTGCAAACGGTAATGTTGACAGCTGCGTTACGATGGGAAGACTCAAGAAAACAAACACTTGTTTTGGCTCCTTAACAACGGCTGACAACCAGCAATTATTAGCCAATGTAAGCTCCCAGTGTGCGAAATTCACCAATAGGTTTGAATTCTGGCCTTTGTACGTGAATCAGAACAAACCTATCAAAATCAAAATCAAAATCAAAATCAAAATCATTTATTGTACAAAATTTACATTTAGTACAAAAGGTATAACTTATAGGTACCTATATCCTATTTCTTCCAGTTAACCTAACATGTTGTACAGATTTGAACATGTTGATATCGAGATCTTATTAAGCGTTAAGAAACAATGTCATAAATGCGCCGAATTATCTCATCATTTAGCTATTGAATTGTTCTTGGCTTATTGACGAACGTTTAAATATCCCCAAAGAAAGAAGTCCAACGGTGTCAGATCACATGATCGTGGCGGCCAATTGATATAGCCACGACATGAGATAACACGGCCATTGAATTTCTCATGCAAAAGAACCGTTGTTTCGTTGGCTGTGTGGCACCGTATTGTTGAAGCACACATCGTCCAGCTCCATATCCTCAATTTCTGGCCACAAAAAGATTGTTATCATCACGCGATAGCGAACACCATTTACGGTGACTGCTTGGCTGACCTCATTTTCGAAGAAGTACGGCCCGATGACGCCGCCAGCCCATAACCCACACCAAACAGTCACTCTTTGTGGATGCTTCGGCTTTTCTACAATTACTTGTTGATTCTCATTTGCCAAAATGCGGCAATTCTGCTTGTTAACAAATCTGCTGAGGTGAAAGTGTGCCTCATCGCTGAAGATAATTTTTACGCCCATTTTCACAAAACGCTTCAACAATCTTAACGCGCTGCTCAATTGTGTACTTCTACATGGTTGAATTTGTCAAAGACTGAAACAAAGAAATGTAAAAAAACTTGGGCAAAAAACTGTGTGTGGCTCACAATTAGCATCGTAAGCTAATTGTGGCTCACAATTAGCATCGTGCTTTATGGTAGGTTACTTTGGAGGCGTCTACTAATATCTACAGGTATTCCAAAAACTGAAAAAATTGCACTAATATCTATGGGAATCAAAGTGCGTACGAATATCTACAGCTCAAACTGCTGACTATGAGAACCAAAGTGTTGACGAATATCTACAACACTGGCGGAGGTTGGATTTGCAGTTATGTATAGCAAATTGGAATAACGTTATATTGCGTAGGCAGTTTAAAAAACTTAATTTATGTATGTACGTAAAAATCCCTAATATCGGACTATTGAACACATTTAGCTGAATATTAAGGATTTGGGTTTGTGTTTTAACAGCTTTCTTTATTTCGAATGCTTCTAAATTATTTAGTCTGTTACCATGACCATTTCCATGTCAGTTAGGTTAGGTTAGGTTTTGTTGTGGTGCCATGTATTTCGAAATAAATAAATATCTTTGTATTATGACCTCCATGTTTGTTCAATAAATTATTGTCCTCGTAAACAGCAAAATACGTAATATTATGCAAAAACTTCATGTACGTACTTTAAACGTTTAAGCCTTTTCGTAATTAGTAATTAGGTAATTGAAGTAATTTATGCTTTTCCGTACAATCTCTTGCTCAGCTGCCCTCTGTAAATATTAGTTCAACCTACGCTCTGTAGATATTAGTCAACACTAGGACCGTCATAGATATTCGTCCGACCTTAGCTCTGTAGATATTAGCAGCACTGGGACCGTCATAGGTATTCGTCAACACTAGGACCATCATAGATATTTGTCCGACCATAGCTCTGTAGATATTAGTCAACACTGGGACCGTTATAGATATTTTTATTATTTTTTTATTTATTTTATTTTATTTTTTATTTTTTAATTTTTTATTTTTTATTTTTTTTTTTTAATTTCAATAACAAGGTTTGTACATATATGTATGATGTATATAATAAGTATGGATTCATTTTTTTTTTTCACAGACCTCCTCACTAGGATTTCCTGATCTGAGGTGGCCTGTAGTTTTTTAAAATATTTGTATTTGGTTATGGATTGTCTTTATATCGTCTTCATGATGTTGTAATTTTATTATCACTTTGATCTTTCAGCCATGTTTTTACTTTTGTTTTAAATATATTCATTTCCTTTATATTTTTGATTTGATCTGGTAGAGCATTGTATAATTTTATAGCATGGAATTTATTATTTCTCTGTCCAAAAGATGTGTTCAAACTGGGAGTAACCAGGATGTTATTGCTTACTGACCTGGTTGAGTATTTATGTTGGGCAGTGGAGTATACATATATGTTTTTTTTTCAGTTTAAATAAAATATTTTTTGAATAAAGTTTCTGTACATTGAAGACATGAAAGTTATTAATATATTCGTCCGAACTTAGCTCTGTAGATATGTAGAGTCAACACTCTAAAGTTCGTAGACATTAGTCCAACATATGAGCTATAGATATTTGTCCAACATACAGGCTGTAGATATTAGTATCTGGAGTCGTTACTTTCCGTATTCAATTATTCCTATTAGGAAGTAATCCGCCGATAGTCGGGCGGACACCATAGCATTTCTTGTATTTGAATATCTTTGGTTGTTATAATATAATATTTTAACGTCAATTTAATTGCAATGGAATGACCTAACTCTATGTACAAACCGTAACACATTATGGTGGATAAATGTTGCTTACGATGATGAAGAGATTCCTAGCAGAGGATTGAACCAGCGGCCACAGCGCGGGAACCCGACGCAATTGCTTATACAGATACTAACTGGTCAAATAATTTTATTTTCCAGCTTTTGACTATTCTTGTGAAGAAGCATGCGCGATGTTTTGTGACTACTCTAAGGGGCCGTGCTCCTATTACCTCCCATCCACTGCGGAACTTTGTAATTGTAAGTTACAACCAACTAACAATGCATTACGCTATTCCTTATGGGTACTACTTGACTCAATCAAATTCATACAAACTATTCGATTATTCAGGTAATTTTCAATTTTTTTGTCAATTGCAGTGCCGGCAACCCGGGCATTTATTTTATTTTCTTTTATGTACATCGTTTTCTTTTACCCACCTCACTAGACAGAGTCTATTCCGAAGTGGGTAAGTAACATATTATATTTATTTAAAAGATAAGTATCAACAAAGATTTGTACACATATATGCACATACGTATTGTTGTTATATTAAATATTTATATGTTGTTTTTATTATTTGACTAGCTGGTCCCGGAATGCTTTTCTATGCCATTTAATAAAGAAATTGTTTCTCCCTGAGTGTCCTTTCCCATTCGTCCCGTTCCCCTTCTGCCTCTCCTTCTTCATTTGCGTCCTCTTCCCCTCTCTTGTTCCCACTCCGTCACCTCCACCTTCCTTCTCCCCACTCCACTCCTTCCCCCGTTAATATTTTTAAATATTATTCTTGATACGATTCAAACTATTAGGGAAGTACTTGCTTTAAATAAATTTATCAACTTAAAGATTTTTAAAAATAGAATCCTGATTTAACAATCATTGTTTTGCAAAATGTCATTCTAAAACACGCTAACTGTCAAAAGTGCGACAGTCGTTAGGTTTTCTGAAATTATTCCAATTTAACCATCCTCGTACTTCAGCTGCTCTCGAGATTTG
This sequence comes from Limnephilus marmoratus, assembly GCA_917880885.1. Taxonomy (NCBI): domain Eukaryota; kingdom Metazoa; phylum Arthropoda; class Insecta; order Trichoptera; family Limnephilidae; genus Limnephilus; species Limnephilus marmoratus. The sequence continues at coordinate 61,362,829 of OU862907.1, forward strand.
CGCTTAGCAACACATTCAGCGATTCATTTTTATATTATAGATAAATTTCCATAAAAAGGTTGCAAATGTAATATAAGATTACACATGGAGATAAGAAAATGTAAATACAGTAGGTACATGATTGTGTCATTAATCTTGCCAGCAAGCAGTACCCTACACATTTTATTATATTTGAATATTATATAATTTTGTGGGTAATTATATGTGTAAGAGAGGTTTTTGGGTGGCGCACCTGCTTCCTGTAAATGCAAGAGCGAGACAGGAGATCTCGCTATAAAAGGAGATGAAGACATCTCCTCGCTCTCTTTCCCTACTGCCAGCTCGTTAGTTAGGACGTTACAATAGCCTGTGTGTTACAATAAATGTTTATCTCGCCAATCGTGTATCATTATTAAGACCAAGCCTACACTCCGAAGACTGTAAATAACAATATGAAAAGTGAATGTATATAAAATGTACTCCTGTTAGTTCTATAGAATATTTTGAATGTCTGTTCTTTCCTTTTTAGACAACCATATTACAAAACTTTTGAATAGCCAGTTCTGGTTATTTGGGGTGACGTAAGTTTTTGTTTGTGTTAGGAAAATATTGAAAATGTGTGGGGCTAGGTACGATTCATGTTAATTAACAAATTTTGTAATGTTTCGTAACACCGAATTACAACTCGAAAGGATCATTTTTATTCACTATTAATATGCCAGAATTCACTTACTGGTTTGAATTCGCCCACTGGGTACTGTAGTATATTGAAAGACATTTTATAACATGACGACAGATGACAGCAGGATAAGAGCTTCTATCGGTTGCCGACAGATGCTAGTAGTAGTAGGAGTGGTTGTTGAGAGCGTTTAATCTACCTATCAGATTCAATTAGCAGCCAGTATAGACAGGTCGTGCGACCGGGAGTATAATTATTGAAAATACGTAAATTCATAATAAACCAGTTTATATCAATGACTTATTTTATTATTAAGAACTATCTCCACAGAACAAATGGTGTTTGATCGTAAATAATACAAACATCACAGGTACCTACAACCATACATACACAATAGGTACCTATACCGGCCGATTAACGCAAGTCTGGAAGTTATCGTCGCCATCATTGTATTATACTTATTACTAATGTTTTACTACTGTTGTTTCTTGTGGTTATAAGCTACCTGATACACCAATCAAATATACCGCCAGTGTATGAACAAACCATCGTTCAAGAGTGTCTGTGATTCATTACTTAAAATGTTTATTTTCTGATCGAGGGTTTTCAACCTCCAATCAGCAAGATAACCTACCATAACCTACCTAAATAAGTACCTTTGTGACGTACTTTGCTACATGGTTTGTACTTACGAATTTGTCAAAATCCATAGGTGGTACTAGCGTAGAGTTCAAGCGTCACCAAGTTCGCCTAAGTTAACCCTGATTGTTTTATAACACTGGCAAGACTTGGGTAGCTGGGTCATGTGGAGAGAATGACCGAGCATCAAGCATCAAAGTCCCTGCTGAACTCAAGACCGACAGATGGAGCGACAACGTTGTCAAAGACATATCTATCTTGGAGTTTCTAAAGTGGAGAGAGCTGACACAAAACCCACGTGAGTGGAGGAAGACTCTTGCGGAGGCCAAGACCCACCAGGGGTTGAAGAGCCAAGAGTGAAGATGGTGCTACATAGGTGGTGCTATGCTCCACCATTGACCTTATTCGATTTACATGTTTTTACCATCATTTTTTAAATATTTTTTTTACATCTCCACACACGAGGTTCCGAGGAAAATAATTCCCCTCAGGGCCTATTTTATCTTTGGGGATGCTGTTCGGAGGGTCATTGGAGAAATAGAAGGAGAAAATGTTCTGATATAGAAAAAGATAGGTACGAGGGGTTCGTAAGAATCTGGTCAGTGTCTCCAGGAGTGATGTTGGCGTGTTTTGATACCCAAAAGATTGCTTAAATTTCATTCCATCATTGTGACCACTGGAACTGTTGAACACTGAATGATTTCAAAAAATTTTGAAATTTTTCCTAGGTCCGGTGCCAACAACGTCAACACTGTCAACCACGACAGAACCACCAGAGATATCTCCACAAAGTACGACACCAACAACTACATCATATCTAACACCAAGTAAGTACAACATTCTAATTCATGGACTTTTTATAAATGTTCTATCAAAACAATACATTCAGTCTAGTAAAAAATAACCTGACAGTCTTACTATCTTACTATCAATCCTTTACTAATATAATATTATGAATGCGAAAGTGGGTGTGTTTGGTTGTTTAGTTTTCACGCCTAAGCCACTGAACTGATTTTAAAAATTCTTTCACTACAATAGAAAGCTACATTATTGGCGAGTAGCACATGCTATAGATAACGGTAAGCTCTGGCGTTCTGAAATCAGAGAAAGAACTTCAAGCTACGTAACAACTTTCCAGCTAATAGCCGCTCTATCCACTCTATGAGTAACCTTATTAAATGCATTTTGAACGAACCTTGGGTTCAAATATCAGAGCTATTAAATAGGTAACAATTTGAAATGATGTGTCATTTTTAACAGGTCCGATGCCATATACGGATTGGAAAACTCCTTCAGCACCACCAACGAGGCCCCGTAAGTTCAACTTCCAAATAAACAAAATATTTTTTCTTTCTTATAAACTTCGATATTGCATTTAAATTATACTTTTTTTTACAAAAGCTCTTTAGCAATATGGGTTATGTTTAGATATTTCATCCAGAGGGTTTGACCGTTTACAGACCTTGCCACATCCACGAGTAAAATATATTTACATTGAAAATTTATGTTACAATAAGTTAGCACAGATTTTACAATTATCTTGCTTAGAGTTAAAGCAGGCGGACTGGACGAATATTAAAATCGGAATGAATTTGCATTATCATGCACTCGGCCCGAGAGCGGTGCCCGGTGATACCAGTGTATGAAATCGGATTTGAATAATATTTTAAGAATGTTCGTTGCTCGGCTACAGCTCCATAGAATAGACCGCGAGGGCTATGTCCTATGTCATCTTGGGTATGATGTAAAAAAATCTTGTTAGGAGAGGAAGGAATTCGAAACACAGGCATCCAATCGGAACTAAAACTATCTTTCCTCCCGCTCCGTCGCTTCACCTCTCGGGTCAAGACCTAGAGTGATAAAATAAGCAACGGTGGAAGTTTGTTGTCAAAGATATTTATTTTTATTTATTTATTAATTTTATTTTAGTAATTTGTACATTTAAGTTTACAAATTTCTAATTAATTATAATATTTCATATTGCAAACTAAATTTTATGTAGCTCCTACAATACGTCTTGAACTTTCCAATTAGTGTGGACTTTAAAGTTTCTAGTAGCTTCTTATATAACTTCATCCCTTTTTACAGAAAACTGTTCTGCGTATTCGCCTTGTCCTTTTTTGAAGCCTGATTTCTTTGTACGTTCTTGTGTTATGTCTGTGAATGTCCTTTATGAAAATAATTTTTGTAAAATATTGTTAATTTTTGTATGTATAAATATCATCGTACTCAAGGTCAGCATCTGTTTCACGGTTAGCCAATTCAGTTCCTTTAACATTTTGTTTACTTTTGAAAATCTATTTCGCCGTAATATTATTGAAATATAAGCTATGTGCTATCGGCAGTTTTTACTGAGTGGGTTTGTGTTTCCTGGTGTCTCTGATATTGTTAACCAATAATACCGTACACCTTCAAAAATCAATTAAATGAACGAATTCTTTCCGTTTTCAATCTATATTGTTAACCAACACTACTGCACACATTCAAAAAATCAAATAAAGGGTGGTCCAACCATAACGCACGATGTTAACATTGTAAATAAAATAAAAAGTTTTCAGAGAATTATGCCTGTGGATCTCGATATGATACGTTTACTGAAACAAATAGCAAAGGTTTTTCACAAAGTGACTCACGATAATTTGATGGCAATCATGCCCGGTTTGTGGATCCCTCGTGGTCGATTGGTAGTTTCTGGATGGTCCACAGAAAGCTGTTATTCAGTTATTAAATTATGGGGATGAATTACTGTCGGTAAATTCACTATGCGAGTCACGATATAAACGGTAATGTTGACAGCTGCGTTACGATGGGAAGACTCAAGAAAACAAACACTTGTTTTGGCTCCACAACGGCTGACAACCAGCAATTATTAGCCAATGTAAGCACCCAGTGTGCGAAATTCACCAATAGGTTTGAATTCTGACCTTTGTACGTGTATTAGAACAAACCTATCGAGATCTTATTAAGCGTTAAGAATCAATGTCATTAATGCGCCGAATTATCTCATCTTTTAGCTCTTGAATTGTTCTTGGCTTATTGACGAACGTTTAAATATCCCCAAAGAACGAAGTCCAACGGTATCAGATCACATGATCGTGGCGGCCAATTGACATTGCCACGACGTGAGATAACACGGCCATTGAATTTATCGTGCAAAAGAGCCGTTGTTTCGTTGGCTGTATGCAAGTGGCACCGACCTGTTAAATCACACATCGTCCAGCTCCATATCCTCAATTTATTGCCACAAAAAGTCCGTTATCACGGTGACTGCTTGGCCGACCTCATTTTCAAAGAAGTACGGCCCGATGACGTCGCCAGCCCATATACTACACCAAACAGTCACTCTTTGTGGACGCTTCGGCGGTTCAACAATAATTACTCGTTGATTCTCATTTGCCAAAATGCGGCAATTCTGTTTGTTTACAAATCTGCTGAGGTGAAATTATGCCTCATCGCTGAAGATGATTTTTACGCCCATTTTCATAAAACGCTTCAACAATCTTAACGCGCTGCTCAATTGTGTACTACTCCATGGTTGAATTTGTCAAAGACTGAAAAAAGAAATGTCAAATAAAGTTGGGCAAAAAACTTGATATTAAGGTGTGGCTCACAATTAGCATCTTGCGTTATGGTAGGATACTTTCCGTATTCAACTATTCTGACTAGGAAGTAATGCGCCGATAGTCGGGCGGACACCATAGCATTTCTTGTATTTGAATATCTTTGGCTGTTATAATATAATATTTTAACGTCAATTTGATTGCAATGGATTACTTATCTCTATGTACCAACCGTAACACATTATGGTGGATAAATGTTGCTTACGATGATGAAGAGATTCCTAGCAGAGGATTGAACCAGCGGCGACAGCGCGGGAACCCGACGCAATTGCTTATACAGATACTAACTGGTCAAATAATTTTATTTTCCAGCTTTTGACTATTCTTGTGAAGAAGCATGCGCGATGTTTTGTGACTACTCTCAGGGGCCGTGCTCCTATTACCTCCCATCCACTGCGGAACTCTGTAATTGTAAGTTACAACCAACTAACAATGCATTACGCTATTCCTTATGGGCACTAAGAGTCTCCAGGAGTGATGTTGGCGTGTTTTGATACCCAAAAGATTGCTTAAATTTCATTCCATCATTGTGACCACTGAAACTGTTGAACACTGAATGATATTAAAGAATTTTGTAATTTTTACTAGGTCCGGTGCCAACAACGTCAACACCGTCAACCACGACCGAACCACCAGAAATATCTCCACAAAGTACGACACCAACTACTACATCATCTCTAACACCAAGTAAGTCCAACATCCCAATTCATGGACTTTTTATAAATGTTCTATCATAACCATACATTCAGTCTAGTAAAAAATAATCTGACAATCTTACTATCTTACTATCAATCCATAATAATATTATAAATGCGAAAGTGGGTGTGTTTGGTTGTTTCGTTTTCACGCCTAAACCACTAAACCGATTTTAAAAATTCTTTCACCTCAATAGAAAGCTACATTATTGGCGAGTTATACAGGCTATATATAACGGTAAGCTCTGGCGTTCTGAAATTTTTATAAATGAAAATGTGAATATTTCATATATTTTAGCGGCAGGGAGGAAAGGCAGGAGGAAGATTGGATTCGCAGAGAGGAAAGAGACGAGGGAGTGGGAAGGCAGGAAGGTGGAAGGGAACGGGGACGCACGGGAAAGGACTTGCAAATTTATTTGAATGCCATTTAACGCATGCCGGGTAGTGTATTTACAAAACCTATACCGATTCAGTCGCGGTAACGACAATTTACATTTTAAATATACCTCTATATTGGTTATTTTTTATCACATTGCAAAAACCAAAATTGTTCTGAAATCTAGATAAAATAATCTTTCTGATGTGTTTATTAGAAATTAATAATTATATTTCTAAATATTTAAATTTTAATATTATTCCCATATATTGTAAATACACCTCTATATTGATAATTTTTTATCACTTTGCAAAAACAAAAATTGTTTTAAAATCTAGAAAAAATAATCTTTCCAATGTGTATATTAGAAATTAATAATTTTATTTCTAAATATTTAAATTTTAACATTGAAAATTTAAAGTGACTGAAACGCGGTAGGGATTGTAAATACGCTGCCGGGTACCAGCTAGTTATATTACAAACGCGAAAGTTTTTATGGATGTGCGTATGTTTGTTACTCTTTCACGCAAAAACTAGTGAATGGATTTTAATGAAACTTTACAGTAATATAGCTCTTATATCAGACTAAGATATAAGCTATAATTTATAAAGCTAGCTTGGAAAGGGATGCGGGAGGGGAACGGGGATGTACGGGAAATGTGATTCAGGGAGAAACAATGTATTTATTTGAATATATGGCAATGCAACGCATGCCGGGAACCAGCAAGAATTAGATATATTTATTTATTTATATAATGCCCAGAGGGCTTTTACATGTTGGTAGTACAATTTTAACACGACAATAAATTTTGATCGTTTTTATTTTTTTTATTTTTTTTATTATTTATATATTTAAACGCCCATAGGGCTTTGACATAGAATGCAGTACATTTTTTTTTAATTACAGTGAAAAGAATGGGTTTACAAAATACAAGTAACATAATATATGTTAAAAACAAAATATAGGTTACATAAATTATAAGCGTTAAAAATAAAAAAAATAGGTTACATAAAATACAAGCGTTAACAAAATACAGGTACTTAACATAAAATATAAGAAACAATATATAATCCAAAAAATATAGGAGTTGACACAAAGTAGGTAATTTTAAAAATATTGTTGTTCACATTTGTTTATGGGATAGGTAGAAATAAATAGTTGGCACATATGGCGTTTGAAGTTTGCTAAGTTCAAATTATTGTCAAATACATCCATATTGTTTAAGTATTTGTTATCAAGACTATGCAAACGTTGTATTGGAGAATGTAAATCATAGTTCGAATGAGATGTACGTATATAAAATGTCAATGTTTGTCTAGTTGTTCATGTAGGTACATGTAGATTTATTAATTGCAGGAGTTCACAACTGTCGAATTTAGAGTTTAATAATTTTAATGAAAAGGTTAGTTCGTTAATTTTTCGTCTGTTTTCTAATGTTGGAATATTTAAAGTATTCATTAACGATGGGTAATTTATGTGCTCTAAAGGGATGTTAAGTTTAAAATTTACGAAACGTAGGAATTTTATTTGAATTCTTTCAATAGTACGAATATGAATTTTGTAGAAGGGCGACCAGACTATGGAGTTATATTCTATTAGGCTTCTAACAAGGGATGTGTACAGTAGTTTAATGATTTGTAACAATTCAAAGTTTTTAATTGTTCTTAATACAAATCCTAACCTTAAACTAAACCTAAACTTAAAAAATAAAATTACATTTAATTAAAAATACACAAGTCATAAAAAAACATGGAACGAAAAAGGAAAAATACAGCTACAAAAATTCAGTTTACAAAAATATAAGACGTGTTTAGTAATAGTGATGAAATAAATATTTTACTTGATCAACAAAACTCGCCAAGTTGATATTAAATACATCAACCTCACCTAAGTATTGATTTCCCATAGCGTAAAATCGTTGTATCGGAGAGTGGGTAAGGTAGTTACGTTTATGATTACTGCAATAGAAAAGTATGTTTTGTCGTATTGTTACTGTGGGTATTTGTACGTTTTAGAGTTACAGGAGTTCGCAACAATTTATAGTTTGGATTTTTAATAAGAAGGTTAAAGGCATATCCGCACACAACAGTGCCGGCACAGTGCCGACACGTGCCGATCAGTAACGTATCCATTAGTGCCAGTGAAAAATGATATTGTGGCATTTTGTACGACGCTATCCGTACTCGTCAGTGACGGAACTGTCGGTCACGTGGTTCCGTACCGTACAGTACCGTGACGTGCTATTCGTACATGTTAGTACCGACACGACGCGACGACGCGCGCAGTGATTAGTTGGCACTCTAGACTCTGCGTAGCAGTTTCATGTGCTAAAATGCCTCGATATTCATGATCACAATTAGCAGCGATTGATTTAATATTAGATGATGTGAGAAGACGTGTCGGCACTGTGCCGGCACTGTTGTGTGCGGATAGGCCTTAAATCGTTTATTACACGCATGTCTTCTAATGTATGAATTTTTAGAATATTTAATAAGAAATTTGTTTTAAGTCATCTAGTGGGATATTTTAATAACTTATATGATCAAATAAAATGAAATAAAACAAATTACATGCTGGTAAGCAAAAATAACGCAATGAACGAAAATCTTTATATTGCTGGAACGAAACTAGAGAAGGTACAGAGTGTTGTACACTTGGGCTGCGATTTAAATGATAGATGTGTGGCGGCCACTTTTGCCGAATTCATAGCGCCGCCACTGGAGCTGTACGAACACACGAGAACAATGCACACAGCGCAATGTACTGCCGGTACATCTACCTACAGCGGTTAATAATATCGCCACCACCTAGAAAGGTCTCGAGATAGCACCGTACAATATCTTTACGGCGCCGAACATTCTCGACAACTACCGAGTGGCACGTATTACCTGCCGTGAGAGTAATTATATAAGCAGCGGATTCGCTCGCCCGCTCCAGTCAGTCCCTAGCCTCCATTCACCGGTCGAGTCACATACATAGAGAGGCGATTACAACTGCACAGTGCCGCAACTCAGTATCGCTCTCGCAACAAGTGATTTAACGCATATCCAGTGTGACTCCAGGAACATCTCCATAACACCTTCGAGGCCTCCATCTCCAACCACCGTCTCGCTGCCCGGCCCTTCGTGCCTCGACATGAGATGTCGTCCTACCTTCAACTACAAAGCCCGCAGCGCTTTCTGATCAGATGCAACCCGTTCTATGGCATTCGAAACCCATCGCGTTCCGCTGCCAGAGATCATCCTCATCGCCTCTCAAGGTTCATTCCTGCGTCACGTGTGTGCGCCGACTCAGAGGACACATAGCCGCCATACCTCGTCAGCATGACGACGGACGACCTCCTGGACCAAGGTCACTTCTACACCGCCTCGATGTAGAGCAACACGCAGCTCCCTGACCATCTTCACGCATCTTCACACAGCAGCAACACTCTCGGCACCACTGTCACTCCGCTCCGCTTCGACCCTCGGTACGTAGCCAAATAAAGACTGACTCACTACACCGACTGACGCCTTTTGTTTCTCGTCCCATCTCTGCCGATTCGGCTCGCTCCCTCAGATGGGATCCTTTGGTTGAAATCAAATGCGGCATTGAGCAAGCTTTGGCATCCTTTATTGACATGAAAAAGATGTTCTGCATGATCTCAACCTTGTATTACGAATGCGAATGGTCAGGTGCTACGTGTTTTCGATATTTTATGGAATGGAAGCAAGCAGTAGAACTAATTAGGTGACTTGAGGCATTTGAGATGTGGATCTACAGAAGAATACTTAAAATAAGCTGGATGGACAGGGTTACAAATGAAAATGTTATGGTTCGGATGAATAAAGAAAAAGAAGTAAATTAAAACTATAAAAATCTGAAAACTTCAATATCTTAGACATGTGATGATAATTTTCAGTAATCATACATTAAGCAAGCGCCAAAAACATTGTCCTTCTTCACTTATAAAAGATGTAAATATTACCATTTAATAGATCATATTTTTGTAGCTAAGCGTTTTGAAAATGGCATTTTCGTAAAAAGTTACAAAGTTTTTTTCTAAAATCTGAAAAGTTTTTTGGCGCTGGTGAACAATTTGGTTTTTGGCAGTTGCATCAGTATTGTTTTCATGCAACTATATGCACAGTGGAGGTAATCCACCTCTTACCCGCCCTGGTATAAGTAACTGATTCAAGGCTCTCGCAAGATTCTAATTTTTTTGTTAAACAAAGCTACATTTATTTATTTTGAACGAACCTAGACCTCCAGTGTCCATGCATACGTTGTTAGTAAGCAGTATGCAAGTGCTTAACAGGAAAAACAAAATGCAAAAAATAGGTTATTAAGACAAAGATAAATTAAACAGGGCAAAAGAAAAACTCATTCATGAGGCTCCATGACGCGGCATTGCATCTGTAAAAACCCGCAAGCACCTGCATTAAATAGAGAACATAAGTAATACAATAAATCTCAAATCAATTGGCAAGTACCAACAAAAAATGTGAATGGCTTTCGGTCTGATCATAAACTACACTTAGCTTCCGTATCCCTTAGCCAACCACTCAGTGAAGCCTCAAAGATAAAATAAAAAAAAAAACTATATGCACATACATACGTGCACACACATTGACATGTTTACACATATTATGGAGTCAATGAATAAGTATGTGAATGGTACAATAATTACAAAGCAGCTCTAAATGAGGAGACTTAAATTTCCTTCTTTAAGTAGTGATTGAATTCTTAAATAAATTGTAGCCGAGCAACGAACAACCTTGCAAAATATAATTCAAATTCGATTTTTATATACTGGTATCACTGAGCACCGCTCCCCGGTATAGTGCATGACGATGCAAAAGCATTCCGGTTTCAACGTTCGTTCCGTCCTACTGTTTTTCTTTAAAATCTTTGCCAACGTATTGACGTATTGTAATACAAAGTTTTTGGTAAATATATTTGAATCGCTTTAATGAAGAATTATTATTGAAAACCTCCACAACACACGCATCCAGTTTACAGGCGTGGCAAGAACTGTAAACTGCCAAACAAGGGCGTAGCTAGGATTTTGTTAAGGGGGGGGCAGGTGTAGACAAACCAAGAATATATCTAATGTAAATGCTGTAACAAAATAATACCTACTGAGGGGGGGTGGCTAGAGAATTTCAGAAATAGGCTATTTTCGTCTATAAAAAGACCGTCAGGCACAAAGACAATATCCTTAGTAGTGTCACCTCTCCGTCGGGTGGTCTGCCCCCCCCCCCCCCCCCACTCGCTAAGCTACTGCGTTCAAACGGTTTTTAGTCATCGTTGATTTCAGCCATGTTTTAACTAAGTATTGCTTTTCTTGTTGCGGGAAAGAAAATTTTCGTCTCCTTAAACACTTCAATAAAATCTAGTTTTTCGAGATCTTTTCTGGTCATACCCTTGTTCTGCCATTTTTTATACCATAGTTCGGCTTCTTGATAAAAATTAAGTAAATCGTAGTATAGGTGCTTTTTCTTTAAAATCAATTAATGACGTATTCAACAATGCATTGCACAGGGATGTAGCGACATTAATCCGAAAGCAGGCAAATTTTGGTCACCAAAACGCTGCTCCAATGCAGATATTAGGGAATCTAAATAAGGAATAATAATCGATCGCTTCCAAAAATCGCATGGAGTCTCAGCAAGGTAATTGGACCGATGTTGTTGGCAAGATGCAATGCGTGGGACTTGTATATCAGTTCCAAAGGCAGCTGCAGTTCTAATTGAAATATCTAAAATATTTTGGCACTCTATGTCTACGTTGCTTCGATGATCATTTATAACAGAAATTAAACCATTAATATGACACATACATGCGTACATATTGATAGTTTCCGGTTGTAAAGCATTGGCAATAGGTTCCAATATGCCTGAGTACTTGGCTATCAGTTGAACACATAAAAATGAAAACTGATTTAATAACAGCGCAATGTAACTGATAGGCACGTTTTCTTGATGCTTCATCAATCATGATAAGCTAAAAAGGTAATAATAAAAATTAAATTGATTCTCACAAAAAAATAGGCTACCGACGTAAACTTTACGGTTTGTGAGCATTCCTGCACCTTCTAGGGGGGGCAGCTGCCCCCCCCCCCTGCCCGTACCTCGCTACGCCCTTGCTGCCAAACCCTCTGGATAAAATATCTAAACATAATCCCCTTGCCGATATTTTCCAATTCTATTCAGCCTAACACATTATAGTGGAGAAATAGTGCTTGTAATGAGGAGAACTTCTTTTCAGAGGATCGAACCTGCGACGCAATTGTTCATACAGATACTAACTGGTCAATGTTTCCTTTTATTTTCCAGTTTCTGACATATCTTGTGAATACGCATGCGCGAACTTGTGTAACTACTATCAGGGACCTTGTCTCTTCCATCTACCAGGAGAAGCGAAACCTTGTTATTGTAAGTTACACTTTTGCCCAAAAGCACGAATCCTACCTCGCACCTCTCATTTTCAACATCTTCCTAAAAGAAACCTCCTATTACGTCACTAAAAATAACCAAAAAATGGTTATATAAACAGTTCACTACATGGTTACTTTTAAAAAAAAGGCATCCATCACCAAGTTATTAGGAATCTCATCTTAGTCTCTATTCCCCATTCTTAATAAAAATATGTATAAATAAAATATAATTATGTGTTTTTTACATGTGTAGTGATTAATTCTTACTTATTACTACTGTTTATGTTTTACGCCTGCTTATTTTATTATTACTTCCTATGTTTATTTGAATTACGAGAATTTTGTGGAAATTTTATTATTTTTAGTTTTAGATGTTTCCATTACTATGTGTATCTATGAATTTTTGGTCATATGATACTATGTAAATTCCAACAATTGTTTTTTGATTATATCATTTCGTTGAAATTTAATTAGTTATAGCTCTAGACGCTTGCTTAACTATGTGTATCTAATGAATTTTGGTTATATGAAACTATGTATATGCCATTTATTCTTTTTTGATTATATATACTGCTGTTTTTATTGTATCTGTATGATTATGTGCATTATACGAATACGTTTGTGTATGTATCTGTGAACTTATGTGTATATATATGAATGTATGAGTATACATATATACATATTGGTGTATATATGCATACATGTATGTGTGTATACATACATATGAGTGTGTATATATATATAGTTGTGTGTAAGCGTATGCATCTGTAAATATATGTATAGGTACCCGTCTCAGAACAGATATAGTCTAGTGAGGCGGGTTACTTACTTGTTTATATAAGAATAATTTAAAACAATAAACGCCCGGGTTGCCGGCATTAAACTAAAAAAAAAAAAAACTAACTAACAATGTAAGACGCCATTCTATAGGGGTACGACTTGATTCATCTAAATTCATACCCAATATCATTTCATTCATACACACTATCATGATCATGACTCTGTTCTAGTCATTAAGTAGATCGATACCAAAAAAACGTTTATTGAGCCTTTGTCCGGAAAAAAGTCGTATCCAACATTATTCATGTTACGAAAAAAATGGAAAAAACTAAACCGGTTATGTTGCATAACACTAATAGCGTTATTTTCAATTTGGGAGGCGGGAATGGGTACCGCCGCCCCGGGAACCTTTATTGGATAACCAACACCTCTGCCATAGGTCACCCCAAGTGGTTCGCTACGTTTGGTGATTTAGCAGGGGTGCCCGAGTTCATGGGGTGAGATTTGTCTAGGTCTTGGAGGCGGATGACCAGGACATACTGAATCCCAGATTCCTACCCACCCCTTAAACCCTTTTCCTTCCCAAAACTCTCCTCTCTTTCCTTTCCTTAAAAAACCCTCCACACAGCATCCTCAAAGATGACATAGGCCCTGAGGGAAATTATTTTCCTCAGGGCCTCCTGTGTGGAGATCAAGTAAAAAAAAAAAAAAATTTTAAACTTTTTTCTCCGATAGCTCGAGATTTTTTGGTTGAATATTTTCCGCCCACTTTAAAAAATCATACCTTCGAATTTTATTATTAAAACATACAAACTCCTCTGAATTTTATTATGGAGACATACAAACTGATTATAGTTCTATATAGCCAATGAATTCATCTTTCTTTCGTTGAATATCACATGTAGAATTCACGAAAAAAAATTATATTATCGTAAACTTCTACTTAATTACTTGCAAATTAAATTGCATTCCCTAGAAAACAGAAGAAAAATAAACGATCTAACTTTTTTGTTTAAAATTATTCACTCCGAATTAGATTGTTGCAAACTCCTGCATCTCATTGATTTTAAAGTACCTACTCGAGAAACAAGGCAAAACATATTATTCTGCAACAATAATTCTCTAACCAACTACCACACACATGCACCAATTTCACGATTGCACACACTAGGGAACAAATTCACCTCAAATATCGATAATATAATATAATACAAGTTTACCTTTATTCAAGAAATATCTGAACAATATTTTTATGTAGAATATTTTGATATCTAAGGAGCATCACATCTATTGCATATATTTGTGTATTTCTATATTAATCTACAATGTAAAAACCTATTACCATTTTCTTTATATGTATCTTGCATTTTGTCATGTATTTTTCATCCCATTTAATTAGTCACCTGTAAATTTTGTAATTACTAACATACCTACAAGTTTATTTCTATGCCATTTATAACTTAGAAACTTTCTCTTTTATTGTAATGCACTATCTTTCCTTAAATTTATCTGTTTACTTACCTTTCATATGATGTTTACTAGTTATATTCTTATAGTTTATCGTTTTTATTTAAAAACTGTCTCTGTAAAATATATATAAACTTGTCATGTAAAAGCCCATCAGGGCGTTGAAAATTAATAAATAATAAAATAAATAAATAAAATTACGGAAAATTTGCCAAAATTGGCAGCATAGCTATGCAAAGTATTTTAAATAGTGCAATATTATGGAAAAAAGCGCTCCAGTGGAATATTTAATGTTAAAAATACAAGAGACACACAATTCTTAGGAGTTCAAAATGAAAAGTCACGAAGAAAGATAATTAAATTATAGTTTATTACTAGAATTTATGCTGAATTAGTGGAAAAATGTTACAGGTATATAAAAATTTCACAAACAACGTTATTCCATAGAATGTTTTTAAACGACTTCGAAAAGGAGAAGGTTCTCAATTCGACTGTATTTTTATTTATTTTTGTTTGTTACCTCAGAACTTTCGACTGGGTGAACCGATATTAATGATTCTTTTTTTATTTGAAAGCTGGTGCTTTCCGTGTGGTCCCATTTTAATTTGGTCCAGTTCTGACAATGGCATCCATAAGAAAATCATATACCTAAGTCTTAAATTTGCATCAAGTATGTGCGCGACAAATGGACGTATTCGATATCAATATCACGCCAACCGATTTCGATGATTCTTTTTTTATTGGAAAGGATGTACTTCAAGGGTAGTTTGATGAGAGTTTGGTTAGGTTCTGATTATGGGATCCATGACAAAGTAACGGAACTCTCCAATTCTGAAGAACAGATTTACGATACTCGGCCGAATCTTAATCGAATTAGTTAGTGTACTTCAGATTCACTAAAAATCAAAAAATAAACAAAAATTTTAACAAAACAAAAAAACGACTTCAAATAATGCACTAAAAAGTAAAAAAAAATAATTTCGTATTCTTCTACAACTTTATAATCAACTTACCTTTTCTACTCATCAATATGTAGGTACGATTGTTATTTTTGGAGTCGGTGTCAACCAAGGTACCCGTGTTCACTTGACAGCTCCTCTCCCGCCGACATATATAATGATTTTGCATTTGAGTTGTTTTAAAATTAGGTGTAATAAATTGGTTTCCGTTTCTCATTAGTTTGTAAAATTCTTGATATTCTGTGTTATTTTTTTCTTTACACATTTTTATAATGGAAGCTTGCTTGAAAATGTCATCAACATTTGGTACTGGAAACAATTTAAAAAGTGATTCAGTTGAGAAGGTAGATTTTTTTTTTAATATTACTTTAAAGATGACATATATTTTTAGTATTTTACGTATTCGTGCGCAAAGGATTATTATATAATTAACCATTTAAAAATATATATTTTGTCTAAAATAGGTAATATTCCCAGCGCAAACTAAAATTACTTGCGTGGCGGAAATGTAAAAAATATATGTATACATATATCGTGTCAAGCACTGAGCGGTACGGCGCGGTGTCAAGTGTAGTCGGGCGGATTAGGAGGCGGCCCTTAGTATTATGCCATCCTTTCCCATGCGTCCCCGTTCCCCTCCCGCATCCCCTACCCACCCGTGCTCCCCTTCCACCTTTCGCTTTCCCGCTCCATCTCCCCAATTTTCTCAATTTTTCTTTCCGTAAGAATCTTCTACAAAGTATTAGAAAACTTTAAAAAAAGATTAATGAAATAGGTAAAGTCAATTTTTATATATGTAGATCAGAGTTATCAAATACCGAACAATTTGAAAAGATTTGTCATTTAACAGGTCCAGTGCCAGATTTTCTGACAACTCCGCCACCACCATCGACACGTGGTAAGTCTAACTTCCAAATATATTATAGATAGCAGTTAAAAACTTGCTCCGCAGGTTTTTCCTGCTAGGCCCTGCGGGCGGATTTTGGTTCGGCTTCACCCAGTTTGAGTGTTGTTGACCATTTTATAAAACTGGTTCCAAAAATAGCCGGTTCCTCGGATCCACTGTGATCTACTGATAGCTACTCATTGGGACAAAATAACTGCGACAGGCAATGACGTCATATGTAATATGTAGCCGCGTGGTACTATTATTCGCAACTGCCGGTTATAATAATAATCATATTACGGTCAATATCTCCGTATCCGGAGAGATACTCAATTACAAATCCGAAGTAGGTACTTCAACCTGCCAGCGGCTTGTATAAGTATGCGATCTGTTAACGTAAGTGGCGCCATCCTTTGGCATTATTGGCTATTTTCTTGAATTCGGTTCTATTATAAAAGTAGCTTTTTAACAAACTTCAAGTCCGAATATGGTTTTGTCTACGAATAAATCCCATTATCATCATAAATATAAAAACGATTTGACAACAATTAGGTCAATATGTCATTAATAACTCATATTACTTGAAAGGTTTTTCCTAAACATTGAAGTGAGCTACAAACCCGAGGTAATAAGCCTACTGGAATAATCAAAATAATTAGAAATTCGACACTCAAAGATAACTTAGTAACAAATGCAATTAATATAATTGATTAAAATCTCAGAAGACCACCCCTCTCCCCCCATTAAGAAGTACCCCACAGAATAAATAGTGTTTGATTGTAAATAACAACAAACATCATAACCATACCTACATATTGGGTACCTACGAGTATACCGGCCGATAAGCAGTCCCTAGACGTTCAATATTATAGCCAATATATTGCTAGAGGACACACTTTGCAAGATCAATGGTATAAATGCATAGCGGTATTTCTAGAATTAGCTAAAGCCAATCAATCTGCCACAATACACTTTTTTTTAAATTAGAAAACATGGGTAACAATGACAAAGAACTCCAACTATTGAAAAGGTATATGAGCAACAGAACACAACAAGTCAAAATTAACAACCATACTAGCAAACCACTGCCGATTACATACGGAGTTCCACAAGGAAGCATACTAGGGCCCGTTCTTTTCACTATTTACATAAATGAACTTTGCAGCATGGAAATAGACGGTGAAATGATTAGCTCTGCAGATGACGTTTTACTCATAAAATCTAAGGATTGGAATAATGTATATAACATAGCGATTCCAGGAATCTTGCAAGTGAAAACCTGGCTAGACTCAAACACACTTACACTAAACATATCGAAAACAAAATTCACAACGTACTGCATAAATAACACGGCACAGCCAAAAAAAAAACCATAAAAATACACGAATTCATAAACACCAACATCCGCGATTGCCCTCCTCTAGAAAAAATAGAACAAGTAAAGTATCTAGAAATCGTAATTGACCATAATCTTAGATGGACACATCATATCAAAAGAATCTCAAATAAACTCCTCAGAACAATACACATTTTCCTAAACATAAGAAACGTATATAAAATGTAACGAATGAAACAATATATTTTGCACTTTGTCAACCAAAAATATAATAGTTTTTTTGTTATTAGTTTTTGGGGTATTATGACGTGTTACGCTATCTCCTCCATAAGCCAACGTTTCGGACAGCATTGGCTAAAGAAGGAGGTAGCGTAACACGGCATAATACCCCAAAAACTAATAACAAAAATACTTTTGGCCGTGAAAATCTAAAATCGTATCCAATAATATAATTCAGGTCATTTTTAACAGGTCCGACGGCATATTCGACTTGGATACCTCCGCTACCACCAACGTCACCTCGTAAGTCCAACTTCCAAATAAACAAAATATTTTTTCTTTCTTATAAATTTTGTGTCGATTACATATTTTTTTACAATAGAGGAGACCGCTAGGGTTATGTCCTATGTCATCTTGGGCATGATGTGAGAACGATGTTGTTAGGAGACGAATGGAATCGAAACACAGGCATCCAATCGGAACTTAAACTATCTTACCCCTCGCTCCGTCGCTTCACATCTCGGGTCAAGACCTGGAGTGATAAAATGTGCAATGGTGGAAGGTTGTTGTCAATGATATTGAAATATCAGCGATGTGCTATCGGCAGTTTATACTGGGTGGAACTGTGCTTCCTGGAATCTCCGATATTGTACACCTTCAGAAATCAACTAAATGACCGAATTATTTCCGTATTCAAACTATATTGTTAACCAATACTACTGCACACCTTCTAAAAATAAACTACTTTCCGTATTGAAACTATTCCTAATAGGAAGTAATCCGCCGACAGTCGGGCGGACACATAGCATTTGTTGTATTTGAATATCTTTGGTTGTTGTGAACCCATTACACGTCAAGTTGCTTATTGCTTGTTGAGTTAGCTCTATGTACAAACGGTAACCCATTGCAGTAAAATGCTTGCAATGATGTAGTACTTATTAGAAGAGGATTGAATCAGCGGCCACAGCGTGGGAACCCGACGTAATTCTTTAAACAGAGAGTAACTGGTCAAATTATTTTATTTTCCAGCTATTAACTATTCTTGTGAACAAGCATGCCCGTTGTTTTGTGACTACTCTCGGGGTCCGTGCTCCTTCTACCTTCCATTCGAAGTGGTACCTTGTTATTGTAAGTTACAACTCGCTAACTATGTATTGCGCTGTTCCGTATGGATACTACTTGATTCGATCAAATTCATTCTCTTATTCAGGTAACTTTCATTTTTTTTTCAATTGCAGTGTGTTTATTTTATTTTCATTTATGTACATAGTTTTAGAGACAGGGTCTGTTCTTAAGCGGATAAATAACGTATTATATTTATTAAAAAGATAAGTATCAACAAAAATATGTATGTATATAAAAAGATAAAAATATATGCATACATGTACATATACATGCACATACGTGTTGTTGTTATATTAAATATTTAAATGTTGTTTTTATTATTTGACTAGCTGGTCCCGGCATGCGTTGCTATGCCATTTAATAAAGAAATATTTTTCTCTGAGTGTCCTTTTCCATTCGTCCCGTTCCCCTTCCGCCTCCCCTTCTTCTCCTGCATCTTCTTCCCCTCTCGTGTTCCCACTCCATCACCTCCACCTTCCCTCTCCCCGCTCCACTCCCCCCCGTTAATATTATAAATAATATTATTCTTGATTCGATTCAAACTATTAGGGGAGTACCTACTTTAAAAAAGTTTATCAACTTAAAGATTTTCAAAAATAGAATCCTGATTTAAGGCCCCGCAACTCGGATTTGTACCGATTTATTACATATTTCCCTTCAGAGCGTTTAACCAGCCAGCGGACGAAAATCCACATTTCGTCGAAAGTTGTTCTTACGATCGTGCAGGGCGGTTACAATGAGAAAGATTAATTATTCTCCGTACCAGCTTTTTAAAATTATAACTCAATATCGAATTTATTTCAATCCAAATTAGCTTTAATTTATACCTTCATCCAAAAATGCTGAAAGGCGTGATGAAAAAACTATTAAAATAGTGTACTTTTTGTAGTTTTTTTTTGATTATAAGTATTTATCATTTTTCAATAATGTCTAAATTTAATAAGAATGTTAAAAAAATCTGAAATATATTAGTTTGTAAGTGCGCAAATAAATACACAAATGGACCAATTTTCGCCAAGAAACACATGTACGTACATATTTTTTAATGATTTTATTGAAACTAAAATTAAATTTCTAATACATAACTCTGCTAGATAATGTATTGATTTATTTTACTGCATGATTACATTATTTGAAATGGTTGTGGTATAATACAAAAACTTTTTTGAAAATTTAACAAATCTGCCAACGACCTATGGAATAACCTTATTTTACTAAAAATTTAAAAAAAATTCTAAAAACGTATTACATAACTTCACTAGACAAAAGAACAATCTTTCGAAATCCATTTATAATTTTTTGTGGAAAAGAGTCAATACGTCTAAAAACTTTTTTGAAAATGACGTATTTCCGGCTTTCTCTGGTAATGCCCTCTTAAACACGGTAAGTTTTAAAGCTCTTAAAAAAATATATGTTATTCTTGAAGATAATATCTAGACTTTGCCCGTGCCGAAACGCAAATTATATAAAATTCCCTCGATAGAAAAAAATCGCAAAGTATGCTCCAAAAATTATTATTAGCACGTTTGTTTCAGTTATTTTACAAGTTATATGTATGAAAAAATTCACAGTGATTCTTTAAATGCTGTTTAAGATAATGCCCGCGAGATTTTTGCTCTATTTTAAGCGAGTCGTGTTTTATTAAACATTTTCGATTTTGTCGTTGCAAACGTTAGCGCTCTCCTCTAACATTCGTAATTTCGTATCTCTCTATCTTCTTCTTTTCGGCCCGGTTGCAGAGCCTTAACAATCATTGTTTTGCAAAATGTCATTTTCAAACACGCCAACTGTCAAACGTGCGATAGTCGTTAGGTTTTCTGAAATTAACCAATTTTCTGCGCAAGTTTCTTACTTTTTCTCTGATCCTCAAACCCTCCTCGTACTTCAAGGAACATTCTAAAAAAAGAATTAGCGAAATCGGTTCAGCTGCTCTCGAGATTTGCTCTTAGTAACACATTCAGCGATTCATTTTTATATCTTTTCTTTACTAAGTATAAAATGAAGTCGCTCACGCTGTATATGCGCATAGATCTTTTAAACTACGCAACGGATTTTCATGCGGTTTTCACCAATAGATAGAGTGATTCATGAGAAAGGTTTTTAGGTACATCATTTTTCAAGGTTTTCGGTAAATGATTTGATTTAACAGATGGCGTTGGTTATAAAAGTTTTGTTAGCCACAGCATCGTGTGGTCGGGTGTGCTAGTAAATAAATGAAGGCAAATAATCTTTGTCTTTACTTAGAATAAAATGAAGTCGCTCACGCTGTACGTGCGTTTAGATCTTTTAAACCGCACACAACGGATTTTCATGCGGTTTTCACCAATAGATAGAGTGATTCATGAGAAAGGTTTTTAGGTACATAATTTTTCAAGGTTTTCGGTAAATGATTTGATTTAACAGATGGCGTTGGTTATAAAAGTTTTGTTAGCCACAGCATCGTGTGGTCGGGTGTGCTAGTAAATAAATAAAGGCAAATAATCTTTGTCTTTACTTAGAATAAAATGAAGTCGCTCACGCTGTACGTGCGTTTAGATCTTTTAAACCGCACACAACGGATTTTCATGCGGTTTTCACCAATAGATAGAGTGATTTATGAGGAAGGTTTTTAGGTATATAATTTGTCAAGGTTTTGGGTAAATGATTTGATCTAACAGCGTTAGTTATAAAGGTTTTGTTTGCCACGGCAACGTGTGGCCGGGTCTGCTAGTTATAGATAAATTTCCATAAAGAGGTTGCAAATGTAATATAAGATTACACATGGAGATAAGAAAATGTAAATACAGTAGGTACATGATTGTGTCATTAATGTTGCTAGCAAGCAGTACCCTACACATTTTATTATATTTGAATATTATATAATTTTGTGAGTAATTTACATGAAAAGTGAATGTATATAAAATGTACTCCTGTTAGTTCTTTAGAACATTTCGAATGTCTGTTCTTTCCTTTTCAGTCAACTATATTACTTTTGAACAGCCAGTTCAGATTATTTGGGGTAATGTAAGTTTTTTTTTGTGTTTGGAAGATATTGAAAATCTTTTGAGCAAGGTACGATTCATGTTTTTTAACAATTTTTGTTTTAATGCTTCTTTTTGTTTTAATTTTAACAGCTTCATTTTTATTCTCACTTACTGGTTGCCAGAATTCAACTTACTGGTTTGAATTCGCACATTGGGTACTGTAGTATATTGAAAGACATTCTGTAACATGCCGACAGATGACAGCTGGTAAAGAGCTTCTATCGGTTGCTGACAGATGCTAGTAGGAGTAGCAGTGGCTGTCGAAAGCGTTTAATCTACCCATCAGATTCAATTAGCAGTCAGTATAGACAGGTTGTGCGACCAGTAGTAAAATTATTGTAAATACGTAAACTCATAATCAACCAGTTTATATCAATGACCTATTATTATTAAGAAGTACCCTCACAGAACAAATAGTGTTTGAATGTAAATAATACAAACATCACAGGTATATACAGCCATACAAACACATTGGGTACCTACACCGGCCGATTAACGCAAGTCTAGAAGTTATCGTCGCCATCATTGTATTGTGCTATTACTAACTAATTACTAACATTTTACTACTATTATTTCTTGTAGTTATAAGCTACCTGACACACCAATCAAATATACCACCAGCATACGAATAAATCATCGTAACAAAAACTATCACGAGGGCCTGTGATTCATTCATAGAAATGTTGAGTGCTGATCGAGGGATTTCAACCTCCGACCAGCAAGATAACCTATCATAACTTACCTAAATAAGTACCTTTGTGACGTACTTTGCTACATGGTTTGTACTGACGAATTTGTCGAAATCCATTTGTCATCCAATCCATGCACTGACTGTGCTAGCGTAGAGTTGTCACCAATTTCGTATTTTAATCCTGGTTGTTTTATAAAACTGGCAAGACTTGGGTGGCTGGGTCATGTGGAGAAAATGACTGAGCATCGAGCATGAAAGTCCCTGCTGAACTCAAGACTGACAAGGCGAAGGAGCCTGGGAAGGCCAAGATTAAGATGGAGCGACAACATCGTCAAAGACATATCTACCTTGGAGCGTCTGTACTGGAGAGGGCTGGCATAAAACCCACATGAGTGAAGGAAGACTCTTGAGGAGGCCAATACCCACCAGGGGTTATAGAGCCAAGAGTGAAGGTGTTGCTAATATGATATAGTGGAAGTCAATGGAATAGTGTCATATTGGTGATATGACACTATTCCATTGACCTCTTTTCAAAAAATTATCTCCACATTCCGGAGGCTCCGAGGAAAATAATTCCCCCCCGGGCCTATTTTATCTTTGGGAATGTTGTGTGGAGAGTCTTTCGAGGAAAGGAAGGAGAGGACGAGACGACCTCCATAGTCCAGTGGCTAAGACTCTTGACTCACATTCCGGAGGTCGCGGGTTCGAACCCGGCATGCGCAAATAAATTTTATTTGATTAATTTGTGTTATTTCACAATTTATTCATTTAAAATAATATATAGTATATTTGCGGCATGTTCCAGAGTGGAAGATACTTTTATTATCGCCCTGGTGTAAGACCACCATTCAGAATTGAAACGTTGCTTGAAAATGGCTTTAGCCGTGTTTAGTGACCAGATCTGAATAGCCAGGTACTTCCCAACCTTCCTCTTCCCCACCTCCTTCCCCTCCCCACTACCTTCAGCCTCACAACATACCCCGATTGGGGATGCCATAGTCTCACTGGCTCCAGACGGGAGCAGTTGAGATTCTTGTGCGGTATTCACTGTAAACAAAAAAAAAAAAAAAAGAGGATATTCTGGTATAGAAAAAGGAAGGTACGAGGGGTTGTTAAAACTCTGGTCAGGGTCTCCAGAAGCGACGGAAGTATGAATCCAGCCCAAGTCAGAGACAAAAACGAACCCGATAAACCTCACCCCGTAAACTCGGGCACCCCTCCTAAATCACCAAATGCAGCGAACTTGAGGTGACCTATGGCAGAGGTATTAGTTATCCAACAAATGATTTCCGAGGCGGCGGTACTCATATCCTCCTCCAAAATGTAATTCAACTGAAATAGGAATACGCCAAATAAAAAAATAATAAACATATTTAGAGCATACAATAAAGAAATACCCAAGAAATGTGTTGGCGTGTTTTGAGACCCAAAAGATTTTTCAAATTTC
Organism: Limnephilus marmoratus; assembly: GCA_917880885.1. Taxonomy (NCBI): domain Eukaryota; kingdom Metazoa; phylum Arthropoda; class Insecta; order Trichoptera; family Limnephilidae; genus Limnephilus; species Limnephilus marmoratus. The sequence continues at coordinate 61,387,169 of OU862907.1, forward strand.
ATACCGTCATTGTGACTGTATAATATAATAATGAACGATTTAAAATAATTTTGCCATTTTTAACAGGTCCGGTGCCAACAACGTCAACACCGTCAACCATGACAGAACCACCAGAGACACCTCCACAAAGTACCACACCAACTACCACATCATCTCTTGAACCAAGTAAGTCCAAAATTCCAATGCATGGATGTTTTATAAATGTTATTTCAAAACAGAACTTGCAGTCTCGTATTAAAAATAAACTGACAATACCAGATATATTTATTAATCACCGTTTTACATGTCGGTAGTACAATTTTAACACTATAGTTAATTTTGAAACTTAACCACTCAGGTATTTTGCGATTGTGCAAGTTTTTTGTCTTAATGAACGGTCAGATTTATAAAAAAACTTTGTTTTATTTCCGCTTCGTAATTAAAGCTCTATAAATGAAATATTTCTGAACGTAGCCGAATATTAAAAACTGTTTTAGAAAAGGTCATGAAATAAGCTTTCAAATTATATTATTACAAATAAATATTAACATTTTTAAATATTAAAATTTAGACGTACAATAAACAATTTTGTCACCTCACTTTTTTACAATCTCTTAACTAACTATTGCATTAACTCCCCAATTCAAAGACTACATGTCATAAAAGGCTTGGAAATAAATACGGTTCCGTTGATATTTTCATTTATTCCGTACCTAAATTTATATCAGAATTTTCTAAAATTGTGCTTCACTTGTGGATGCGGCTGTTCTAAACTCGAATCCGTTCGCAAAGCGGGATGAGCGCATGTGCTAAATAATAAAACAATTCACTGAATAACTGCCCAATGAAGCAAGATTGAAAAGGGTGCCAAAAAACTCACTAAACTGCACTTTAATATAGTCCACTTCAGGTCTTTATAGTCCACTTCAGGCCACTGGTTTTAGTAAAAAAACAATTGAACAATTAAAAAACACGGTGTTCACTCAACACGCGTGCGGCGGGCGATATTACAATATCGGCAGGTAAAACAATCCAATATTTACGATGGATTCACAATAGCGGGCCGAAACAAACTTCACAGGTAATCGTACTGCGTAGCTGGGTAAATTCCATATGTGATCAAGAGCGCGGGCAGCGGAACAATAGCAAGAATGAATCGTTGCGTACATCACAGGCGGTCAGAGTTTTATGTGACAACACTCAAGCGCGAGTAAAGCGAACAAAGCTGTTTTATTTTGGCATATGATTTAGGTAAGAGTTGGATAAGGGAACAAAGCAGTTACTCAGTTACTATATCATAGACAAACAATAATTCAAATCCAAACTGGCGCAACCGACTTGCATCGATGTTAAGGAAGAGAATCAATAATATAAAATTATTTGGTATATTATTGTTTCTATTTTAATTACTATTCTATTATCATTATGATTGATGCAAAAGCCCTATGGGTGTAAATAAAAATAACAAAGTGGAGAAATATTGTTTGCAATAATGGAGAACTTATTAGCAGAGGATTAAACTAGCGGTCTCAGCGAGGGAACCCAACGCAATAGGCCACTAGCATGGATTTCATAACGACTTGGAAAAAAATCGTGTGGATAGATTTGTTTTACTAAGATTACGAAAATGTCAGTAAAATTTTTTGGTAATACAGTTTTTTTCTTCTTCACTATATGAAAATGTCCCGTCTCTGATAATGTTCTGTTAATTTTGTAAAATTCAACACTGATTTTTTTAAATATGGTAACACTTTGATTTCGCGTGAATTTTTGAAATTGACATTCACTAGATTTATTGTTCGTTCTCTGCGAACTTATCATTTGATTAGACGTTTTGACAGATGTTTTGATGAGAATCCCGTTCATTTTATGCCTTCTGTACCTGTTTTTGAAGCGTCAAATTCGAAAATCAAATTTTATAATATTATAATTTACAAGTATGACTATATTACATTGGATTTAGTCATATATAGACGCAGTGGCGTAGCGTGGGGGGGGGGGGCGGGGGGGGCGGCCCGCCCGGGCGGCACTTTTAACGGGGGCGGCAAATTTTCACAATAAATAATAACATTATCTTTGAAAAATTTAAATCATTATTTGAACATGTTCTACAATCCTTTTGTTTACGAAGCCAACTCTTTTTTTAATTCATTAAAAATATCAATAACTGTATTTTAAGCTGCAAATTTCGCAATTCGAAAGAAAACCGTACGCATATTATGAGAGTAATACTAAGTAAAGCTGATAACTCGCAAACAGATTCACTCTTAATTAAAACCAGAAATGTGTTCAGAATGTATTAACGACTGAATTTCAGTTGTGTATTCATCTGCTGATACATTTCGAAAGAGACCATTATTTTATTCGAAGTGCAGTTATCAAATTCTAGTTGTAGATTATGTATGTGCTGCCAGAATCAAAGAGAAACCATTTTCATTTTCTAAATGTGTTGTTTTAATAAGGAAAATACAAATTTAATTTAACCCGCCTAATCACAGGAGACGCAAATTATCCCACACATATAATTTAAAAATAAAATTGTGAAATTATGTCCCACACATTTAATTTTAAATAAATTTGTGATTGTGATAATAAGTTAAGATACAGTTTTATAACATTTTTTTTAAGAAAAGGAATTTGTTTTTAAAATTTTAAGTTTATTCTATTTTAGGTACTTTAATTCGAATATTCGCAGGGGGTATTTTTGAGCCAATTCACATTTCCAATATGAAAATTTTAATGTTTAGAAACAATAATGTTCTAATAAGCATGTCGAAAAAATTACTTTATCTAGATTTTAGAACAGTTTTGTTTTAATAAAAAGGAACATTGCTTGGGAAGAACCGGAAATTTTGTGCGGAAACATTGACAGGCAAAAGTTTATAGATATTTTTTTCTTATTATTCGAAGGATTAAACCAGTTTTCAGGATATAAAATTCCATTTGAGAATTCATCTGCTGACACGATTCAAAGGAAAACATTTATCTTATTCAAAGTTCAGTTATTAAATTCTAGTTGCGGACTTTGTGTGTGCTGCCAGAATCAAAGAAAAACCATATTCGTGTTCTGAGTGTACTTTTAATTCGCCACATACAGACTTAATTTAAACCAACTTTGTGTTGAGAATGTAAATTTCCAGTTGTGGATTCATCTGTTGACACATTTCGAAGGAAAACATCCTCTGATTCGAAGTTCAGTTATGATATTCTATTTGCAGACTATGTATGTGCTGCCAGAATCAAAGAAAAACCATTTTCATGTTCTGAGTGTAGTTTTAATTCACCGCATACAAACTGGTTTTGTGTTCAGAATACAACGATAAATTAAATAACGAGTTACAGATTCATCCTGCATCGAGTGAAGCTTTACATTTGAGTTACATAATGCTGTAAAATTCTGAGAAATTGATTGTTGCGTGTGTAACTATTGTTTGGGGGCTCTAACGCAGTATTAATCAATTAACTTTGGAGTTGAATTTATATACATGATTTTGACGGAAAGAATACTCGTCAAATGTGATTATTAAAAAAATAAATAGGTCGTAATAAAAAAATAGGATTTCCACATACAACCCCCCCCCCCCGCCCCCACCGCTCTAAGTACCCAAATAAAGGGGTGGCGAAATTTTCCTCCGCCCCGATGTTCTGAGTGTAGGTTTAATTCACCACAAACAGATTTAATTAAAACGAGTTTTGTGTTCAGAATGAAAATGCCGGCAGAATCAAAGAAAAACCCTTTTCATGTTTTGAGTGTAGTTTTAATTCACCGCTTTCAGATTTAATTAAAACCATTTTATGTTCAGAATGTAAGTGCCGCTAGAATCAAAGAAAAAACATTTTTATGTTCTGAGTGTAGTTTTGATAAACCGCATATTTATTTTAATTTAAACCAGTTTTGTGCTATCAATATATCAATAAGTTGCCGATTCATCGTGTACCAAGTGAAGCTTTGCATTTGAGTTGCATTCCATACGTATGCGTGATGAAGATGCAAAACTCTATTACAGGCATACCATTCTCGATTTCTGAGCAGTTATATATAAATTTGTAGTAGAATTCATAAGCATGATTTTATTGGAAGAGTACTCGGTACATAGGATTCTAAAAATCGGCATAAAAAATAGGATATCTACTCCCCCCCCCCCCCCCCCCAGCGCTTGAAAACCTGCGGAAAAAGTACCGGTAGAAGTTAGGGGGGGGGGGGGTGGCAAAATTTTCCTCCGCCCCGGGCGGCCGAAACCCACGCTACGCCACTGTATAGACGTTGAACATTATATTGATTAATGATAAATAAAATGGATCAAGGAAAAAATATTTATGAGATGCAATATTTTTGGTATGCCTCGTTGATCTCCTGTGCATTCGTGTGGAAAAAGTTATTTTTTGATAATTTTCGGCTATGTAATTATCGTTTTTTCGCACTTATTAAAGTATGTCCCGTCTTTCCAGTTTATAAAAAATGCTATGATTGAAATTTTCAAAAAATCGCCAGGTTTTCAAAAATACGATTAAAAAAACGGAATGTCTTATAAAATTTGACTTAACCGGAAAAAAATTTAAAAGTGTGATGCAAGTGGCCTATTGTTCTTGCAGATACTAACTGGTCAAAACCATTTATTTTCCAGCTTCTGAAATACCTTGTGAAGAAGCATGCGTTAAATTTTGTAACTACTCCCAGGGACCGTGCACCTTCTATCTCCCAGCGGAAGAACAACCTTGTTATTGTAAGTAAAACTTACTAACTACGAGTTACACAATTTCAGATTAGTGAGTTTCGCGCTCAATCCCACCTCGTTTAATTCGTGCCTACAATTATCCAAGTATAGATTGAATAACCACGGTCGCATTATATGTGTTATATAACATTATATATGACACTAGTAAGGAGTCATATAGAATACAATTCCACGGTTTGGTCCCCAAATTATGAAGTTCATTCACATGCGATTGAAAGAATCCAAAATAAACGTTTAAGATGTGTAAATTTTAAAATGTGCATTCCTAGTGAATGCCTAAATTATGATAACATTCTTTGTTCATTAAATTTAATGAAATATCTGATCTCAGAATCATTTCCGATTTAACCTGTTCGTATAAAATCTTTAATTCAATGTTTGATACCCCTGATTTATTATATGTAATCTCTTTTCATACTCCAGGCAAGTCAGTTACAAGACAGTACCTACCATATTACTGTAGCAATTCTACATCAACGTCACAATATTACACTCCTATGCGTCGGATTCAACAGCTAGGAAACAAAACTCCGATGTTGTTGAAACATTTAGTACATACATTTTAATATAAATATAAGCATACCTTATTGAAGTTTTTTTCATCAAGTAGGGGAATATTTTAATAAAGCTATTTAAATTGACTAACATATTAACAGTATTTTGTCGGCTGAAAGAAAAGAAAACTATTTTGGATTTTTTATATTTTGTACCTACATACTGTGTGTGTCAAATTCAAATTCACTTGGGGTGACCTATGGCAGAGATATCGGTTATCCAAGAAATGGTTTCCGAGGCAGCGGTACCCACATGCGCCTCCAAAATTTAATTCAACTGAAGTAGGAATAAGCCAAATTAAAAAAAATTAATATACAAATTAAGAGCATACAATCAAGAAATATCCAAAAAATGTGATGTTGGCGTATTTTGGTATTCAAAAAATTTGCTTGTATCATTGCATCATTGTGACTACTGGAACTGTTGAATATTGAATGATTTTAAATAATTTTGTAATTTTGAATAGGTCCGGTGCCAACAACGTCAATACTGTCAACCACGACAGAAACACCAGAGACTCTAAAATTTGAAATATGAGATTAACAAATATGACGATTTGACAGAAGTTAGCAATAGCGAAATTGGTTAACGCGAGTTAACGACTTGGTTAGACTAGAGTTCTGGGTTCAAGTTCCAGTTGCGACCATTGTCTTTTTCTGTTTCCTGTGTCTTGTTCTCTTTCATATTTTCGTTTAGATTATTATTGTTATCTTCTTCAAAAAAAAATTATTTGCTATTTTTAACAGGTCCAGTGCCAACAATGATGACAACTCCGCCACCACCGACAACTTTTGGTATGTCCAACTTCCAAATAAATAAAAGATATAGTTTCTTTCTTTTGAATTTCGGTATAGCATTAAGATTATACATTTTTTTACAATAGCTCATCACAGAAGGCCCAGAAGAAAATATTTTCTCATAAGGCTAATGTCAACTTGGGTATGCTATGAGAGGATCTTCTTAGGAGAGGAAGGGAATCAAAATACAGGCATCCAATCGGAACAAAAACTCACCTGCTCACCGCTCCGTCACTTGACGTCTCGGGTCGTGTCGTGGAGTGATAAAATATTGTACTATTAGGTCCTTACATATGAAATTGGCGTTTTGTATGGGAGGAACAGAAAGTCAATTTTTTTTTTTATATTATATATTTATTTAATCAAAGTACATCATTAATCCTTCGAGCCGTTTCTGCAGCACCGGTGCCACGGTGGAACTCGTACTCGTAAATAACGCGATATTTCAAGTTTTCCATTTTGTAAACTAAGTGACGCAAAGAAAAAAACAATTAAGGAAAAAAAAATATAATTTTCTAAACCCAAATACATGAGTAAATAGCTGTATAAATTTGAATTTGGAATTCCTAACCAAAGAGGAGATATTTGAGATCAAAGTTGCCAGTACGGCAAAACACCAATTTCATATGTAAGGACCCAATATTTTTTCTTATGTATAGTTGGGCAACGGTGAGAAGTTATTGTTAACCCATCAATCTGTTTAAAACCATTTAACCCATCAATAAAATAATTTAAAACCGTTTAACCCATCAGTCGGTTAACATTAACCGTAACTTATTATATGGAGAAATATTGATTGCTGTGATGAAGAAATTATATTACCGTGGGATGAAATGGCAACAATGTACATATTAGTGACTAGCTGACCCGGCCACGCCTTGCTGTGGCTAATAAAACACAACGTCATCTACTGGATGGTTATCCAACCTTTATAACCACCGCCGTCTTTGAGTTTATCGCGAAGATTCAGACAGATGCCGCGGAGGACTTTAATTTGTAACTATTTTAGTTAATAACGTATTTAAGTTAATAAGGATTAATACTGTATCCGTCTACATAACTTTTCTATTACGGCAATGAACGTGACCATTTTATTAGAAGATAGAATGGGTATAGTAAGCTATCCGTAAAAGATAGATATATGCCTTCACGGACTTTTTTGTAGATCTATAAAAGAAGAATATCCCACCATGCATTGTTTTGTTATATCCCCAAAGGATTAGGCAGCGTTTTCGATGAAATCTACCAGGCGGCTTGACTTTTTCCGACACTTCTAACCATTATCGTTATGTTTCAACCAATTTACACAAATCCTTGAAAAATTACATACTTTAACCTTTCTCACGAAACACTCTATCTATTGGTGAAAACCGCATGAAAATCCGTTCAGTAGTTTTCGAGTTTATCGCGAACAGACAGACAGACAGATAGACAGAGAGACGACGCGGGGGACTTTAATTTATAATATGTAGAGATGTTTCAACCAATTTACACAAATTCTTGACAAATTACATACCTAAACCTTCCTCACGAAATACTCTATTGGTGAAAACCGCATGAAAATGCGTTCAGTAGTTTTCGATTTTATCGCGAACAGACAGACAGACAGATAGACAGAGAGACGACGCGGGGGACTTTAATTTATAATATGTAGAAATAAAGATGTAGATATAGAGATGTAGAGATAGAGATGCTGACTATTGTAAGCAAGATGGACTCAACATGGCAAACTTAAGGATTAGGTTCTGGTTTTAGAAAGAAAAAGAAGATATTCGAAATACGAAAGTATCTCTTTCTCTCCGATGGAGATGTAGCACCCATATCGAGCCATGGCCTCCCGCAACATTCGACTCCAACTCCTCCTGTCCTCAGCGGCTGACTTCCAGTTTGTTACCTGGAGAAGCTGTGCTGCATCCCCTCTTACCTCGTCTTCCCACCTCCGTCTGGATCTTCCCACTTTTCACCTTCCACCTGGGTATCCAGTCATAACCCATTATTTTCCAGGTATGGACATATCTTGTAATTACGCCTGCTCGAACTTATGTGACTACTCTCATGGACCGTGCACCTTCCATCTCCCATCCGAACCCGAACCCTGTGTTTGTAAGTTACAACTGAGTTATAACTAACAACGTATTACGCTATTCTGTAGTTGATTGATTCAAATTCTGACACACTATGCTGTTATTTAGGTGACATTACTCTGTTCTAATTATTAACCTGATGCCTTTATGACTGGAAGGGTGTGCATTTTTCTCTTTGCGTATGCTCACTGAGAAGTTTCTGGCAAAAACCACCTGCACCTTTATAGACCTACTAAGAGCATACGATTGAGTTGACAGAAAAAAGCTATGGAAGGTGTTGTCCAAGTATGGAATGAATACAAATCTCATACAGGCAATTGCGTATCTGCACGAGGGAAGCATTGCATGTGTTAGGGTGAACGGTAGTTTTACGGGGTGGTTTGACTTAAAAAAGGTGTTAAGCAGGACTGCGTAATGTTCCCATAGTTATTCAATCTATACATATGGATAATTGTATGCAAGATTTGTGAGAGATGGGATTGGGAACGAAATTGAGTAATCTGAAAGTATGTTGCCTGTTGTCCGCTGATGATGCGGTGCTGATTTCTAACAGTATGGGAGATCTACAGTCTCTCGTATCTAGATAAAACAAAGTGTGTATGAGGGATGAGTTAATGATGAATATAAATAAGTCTAAAGCCATAATTGAAAGAGAGAGTACGAAAACAGTGTGCAATATATTTTTGAATGATGAATACTTGGAGCAGGTGGATAAGTTTATGTATCTGGGAAGAATGTTTACAAGAGATGGGAATGCTGATAGAGATATTGAAGAAGGGTAAGTACAGGTAACTTCTTTAATGAAGGAATGAATGCTGTTGGCGCTAATAAAAAACTGTAAAAAAAAGCGAAGCTAGCAGTCCACAATGGAGTGCTGGTACCTGAGTGGTGGAGGAAGGTAGACTGAATGCTGTTGAATGAGATCCCTGATGCATACGTCTGATAAAAACATGTACGATCGTGTGAGAAACGTGGAGACACGCAAAGAATGCAAGGCTGGTGTATGCGTAATGAGTAAGATTAAGGACCCTCAGATGGTTTTCGGTATGTAAGGTCAAGAAAGTAGTATAAGAAGAATATACATATGACGCAAGTGTGAATAGTAGAAAAAGTCGGGGGCGCCCGAGGAACACATGGTACGATAAAGTGAATCAGATACTTAAGTCAGAATAGAATAATACGTATGAGACGAAGTATGAATATGAATGAGGACACCTTTATAAAACCAAAGTTTCCGACCGGTATTTGAAAAAAAAAAAATTAAAACAGTTTTTAGTTTTCGGATAGATTGACAAATATTTTATTTATTAGCATGTTAATGAAAAGCGGGAATATTCTCACCTACTGAATATGGTCAAGGCCTGAGGAGTTAATATTATCGGTACCAAAAACATGATTAAATCGGTTGGAATATTGGGGCTGTTGAATACTAAACAATTTTAATTAAGAATTTGTTAATTTTAACAGGTCCGGGGCCAACAATTTTAACAAACACACCATCACCTCCACCACCACCTCCTCCACCACCGCCAACAACGACAACGGTCACATCACCACCGCCTCCACCACCGCCAACAACGACAACAAAGTTAACAACGTCAACAAAGACAAAAAAGACGACAAAGAAAGCAAAGACAACACATTGTCCTCCCCCGCCATCGAGACGCCGAACCAGAAAACATTTTAAACATCTATTTGTGTAAAATTCAACTTGTATCCACACTGAAGTAAAAAAATATTGAAAATTTTAATTGAATGAAACAATAAATTAATAATTTCTTTGAAAAATGTTTTTTTTTCAGGTTTTCCATAAAATAGTATACACTTATATATATATACTCTCTGTAAGTGAATTGAAGATGTCGATGGTCAATGCAGAATCGTTAAACAATCGAGTCACTCTGATAGGCAGAAGTTCTCGCTTTTGGAGCATAAAACAGAAGTTCTCGCTTTTGGAGCATAAAGCATAAAAAAGGAGATTAGCTTAGAAAATGTTCATCTAAAAATATTTTTCGGCGGACTTCTAAGGTATTAAAATCCAGAATTGCTGTTAAAAACAATGATGGTTACCTACAGTAATAAAATTGGTAGTATGAATATTCCCTCACATATATTTGGTAATGCATAAACCATACGGTTTGTTTAGAAGGGGCCCAAATAATGGAGCTATATTCCAGGATGCTGCGGACAAGTGCTTCAAATGTTCTCCGTGTTATAATTTCATTAGTAAATGAACTCGCATTACGAAGAACAAATCCAAGCATTTTTATCGACGCGGAAGACAATGACCGACGATGTGGGATTTGAAAGTCAAACTTCAAAAATCACGCCAAGCTCTTGTATCTCGTTTTTGCGTGTTAATATATTTGTAACAATGTGGTATGGGAATAGAAATGTGTCTTTGGATCATGTAAATGTAATGACATTGCATTTCTGGATGCTGAAAGGTAAGTTGTTCAATTCCGAGCATTTGACAAGAGAATCAAGATCATTCTTCAGAAGAATGGAATCTGTATGACTTTTAGCTCTGAAAAGTTTGATATCGTCAGCAAAGAGGAGATATTTAGAGCGGTTGTTGGTCTTGCCTATATCATTAATGTACAAAAAAAAATTAAAATTAAACTAATAAAAGTATATATAATTTTTTGGTTTGTTAATATACAGGGATATATCTCAAATCATACAACACCTCATTACAGTATTTGAGTACCTCTTAGAAACCATTCTGAAATCGGGTCGTATCAAACACTATTACCGACTGCATTTAATCTAGGTATAGTACTCGCCAAACTTTAAGACCAGTCTGACGTTTTTCAAAAATCATCGGGCAGCCAAGTTTAAGGAAGAAAAAGTGGAATGCCTCGCCGCCAACGTCTTTCTCTGTTGCACGAATGTTTTACGCATCATGCTCTTTCGCTGACGTTCATTGTAAAGTCAGTAACTGCGAGATTATGAATCGTACCATGTTCAACAGGCCGGTCTTAAAGTTTGGCGCGTATTATACAAGCTAGTATCTAAAATGTAAATGACCCAGTCCTGATAGTGTTGTTGTTTTTTTGACATGGGATCCACACGGGAGGCCGAGAAAAAAATAATTCCCCTTAGGGTCTATGTCATCTTTGCGGATGCTGAGTCGAGGTCTTTTTAGGGAAGTTCTGGAAAAGAAAAGGGTATGAGGCGAGGGTAGGAATCTGAGGGTAAGTGTGCCCAGGAGTTACGGATAAATGAATTCACCCTTTCCACTGCGTTGCAATGAGAAGTTCTGAGAGAATACGGCTGTAGAAGTCAAAGGGACTCCCTTAACCATTCTCTCCCAATCTGGCCTGCCAGGCAGCTGGTGGGCATACGCATCCGCCGCCAAGACCCAGTCAAACCTCACCTCATGAACCCGGGCACCCCTGCTACATAAGTCACCAAACGTAGCGAACCATTTGGGTGGACCTATGAGGCAGAGGTGTTGTTGCGGTATGTTGTGACGCATAGAATTTTGGATGGAGTAGTTCTCAGGGGCCGTTCAAGAATTACGTAACACCAACGCGTTACGAAACAAGTTTTTCTTTATTTAGATAAAAAAACTGGGGAATTAAAATCTTCCAACTTGGCAAACTTATATTTGCGGCATGTTCCAGAGTGGAAGTTACTATCAGTATCGCCCTGGTGTAAGACCACCATTCAGAATTGAAACGTTGCTTGAAAATGGCTTTAGCCGTGTTTAGTGATCAGATCTGAATAGCCAGGTACTTCCCAACCTTCCACTTCCCCACTTCCTTCCCCTCCCCACTACCTTCAGCCTCACAACATACCCAAATTGGGGATGCCATAGTCTCACTGGCTCCAGACGGGAGCAGTTGAGATTCTTGTGCGGTATGCACTGTAAAAAAAAAAAAAACCCTTTCGTTCTCAAAATCTCTTGTTTTATTTATTATGGCAAAAGCGATTAAAACAAGAAAAGAGGGTATTTAAGCGACTTTCCAGAACTTTGCGCATCTTAATTGTGACCTTCAGGTAAAAATTGTCACTTGAGCGTAACGTAACGTTTGGGGGTGGGGGGGAGGAGGGGGGGGGGGGGGGTTGTACGGAAAAACGTTACCGCGCGTTGCATGGGGGGGAGGGGGGGTCAAAAATTGCGTTACGTAATACTTGAACTCCCCCTGTCATTGGTACGAGTATATTTGATTATAGTGTTTTCTTTTTATTAAAACTTATTTCATGTATCATTGAAAAAAATATAATACTTATAAATCTAAACGATACATGAAACAGAACAAGACAAAGTATCGGTCGCAACTGGGAATCGAACCCAGTATCTCTTATCCACTGGAGCGCTTATTGCATCAATATGGCACTATTTAAAATAGCTCCGATTGCTTTGCTGCCAATTTAGGCAAATTCGGTCGGTCGTTTTAACACTTAGGGGCGGTCATAACTCTGGCAATACGGCACTAAACTGACCAAAATTTAAGATTATTACTAAGATTAGTAATCTGTACACAAATCAATAAAAAAAATCTGCCAAAAGAAGATTTTTCTAAAAAAATATCGTGTTCAGCACTTGGGTTCGGTCGCTATAGCACTTGGGGTCGGTCGTTTTAAAAGTTGGGGTCTGACATAACTCTTGCCCTATGGCACTAAAATGACCGAAATTTTGGATTCTTACTAAGAGTAGTAATGTGTACACGAATCAATCAAAAAATCTGCCAAAAGAAAAGTTTTCTAAAAAATCACCGTTTTCAGCACTTGGGTTCGGTCGCTATAGCACTTGGGGTCAGTCATAACTCTTGCCCTATGGCACTAAACTGACAGAAATTTTAGATTCTTACTAAGATAAGTAATCTGTACACAAATCAATCAAAAAATCTGCCAAAGAAGATTTTTCTAAATAATTATCGTGATCAGCACTTGGGTTAAGTCGCTATAGCCTTGGGGTCGGTCGTTTTAAAACTTGGGGTCGGACATAACTCTTGCCCTATGGCACTTAACTGACCGAAATTTTGGATTCTTATCAAGAATCGGGTTCTGTACACGAATCAATCAAAAAATCTGCCAAAAGAAGAATTTTCTAAAAAATTATCGTGATTAGCACTTGGCTTCGGTCGCTATAGAACTTGGGGTCGGTCGTTTTAAAACTTGTGGTCGGAAATAACTCTTGCCCTATGGCACTAAACTGACCGAAATTTTGGATTCTTACCAAGAATCGGGTTCTGTACACGAATCAATCAAAAAATCTGCCAAAAGAAGAATTTTCTATAAAATAATGGTTTTCATTACTTGGGGTCGGTCTTTTTAACACTTGGGGTCGGTCAAAACTCTTGCCCAATTGCTCTAAAATGAACGAAATATTGATTCTTACTAAGAGTCGTAACGTGTATACGAATCAATCAAAAAATCTGCCAAAAGAAAGGTTTTCTAAAAAATTACCGTTTTCAGCAGTTGGCTTCGGTCGCTATAGCATTTGGGGTCGGTCATAACTCTTGCCCTATGGCGCTAAAACGACCGAAATTTTGGATTCTTACTAAGAATCGGGTTCTGTACACGGATCAATCAAAAAATCAGCCAAAAGAAGAATTTTCTATAAAATAATGGTTTTCATTACTTGAGGTCGGTCATTTTAACACTTGGGGTCGGTCATAACTCTTTTTTTTTATTATTAAAGAGAAAATACAGATACAGATGTTAATTAACAAGAATATACAAAACAATTAATAGAGAATTCACGTGCATCCAAACTATTTCTCACGAATTAACATTAACAGCCGATAAAAACATATACAAATATTTTTACCTTTAAATACGGAAGAGACGTAGGTATGCATTTACATAAATAAATATTACTTTATAAATAGAGAGATTAAAAAAATGCGCAATATTCTTATAAAAGTTTACAAATTGTTTTTGGAAAAATTTTGATGTTAAGACCAAAAATATATATAGATAAAAAATAATGTCATACAGAAATTTAAAAAAGAAAGGTAGTGAAAATTATTAACCAAGCCAACGTGTAAGTTATTGTACTTTGTAGGAAAACAGCCTTCAATTTTCTACTAAAAGTACTGCGTGTATCAAAAAATAAGTCGGAATCCTTGAGGTTTTGATTTTGATTAAACTCTTGCCCTATTGCTCTAAAATGAACGAAATTTTGGATTCTTACTAAGAAAAGTAATCTGTACACAAAGCAATAAAAAAATCTGCCAAAAGAAGATTTTTCTAAAAATTTATCGTGATCAGCACTTGGCTTCGGTCGCTATAGCACTTGGGGTCGGACATAACTCTTGCCCTATGGCACTAAACTGACCGAAATTTTGGATTCTTACCAAGAATCGGGTTCTGTACACGAATCAATCAAAAAATCAGCCAAAAGAAGAATTTTCTATAAAATAATGGTTTTCATTACTTGGGGTCGGTCATTTTACCACTTGGGGTCGGTCATAACACTTGCACTATGGCTCTAAAATGAACGAAATATTGATTCTTACTAAGAGTCGTGATGTGTACACGAATCAATCAAAAAATCTGCCAAAAGAAAGGTTTTCTAAAAAATTACCGTTTTCAGCAATTGGCTTCGGTCGCTATAGCACTTGAGGTCGGTCATAACTCTTGCACTATGGCGCTAAAACGACCGAAATTTTGGATTCTTACCAAGAATCGGGTTCTGTACACGAATCAATCAAAAAATCAGCAAAAAGAAGAATTTTCTATAAAATAATGGTTTTAATTACTTGGGGTCGGTCATTGAAACACTTGGGGTCGGTCATAACTCTTGCCCTATTGCTTTAAAATGAACGAAATTTTAAATTCTTACTAAGAGTCGTAGTGTGTACACGAATTAATCAAAAAATCTACCAAAAGAAAAGTTATCTAAAAAATCACCGTTTTCAGCACTTGGGTTTGGTCGCTATAGCACTTGGGGTCGGTCATTACTCTTGCCCTATGGCACTAAACTAACCGAAATTTTAGATTCTTTCTAAGATTAGTAATCTGTAAACAAATCAATCAAAAAATCTGCCAAAAGAAGATTTTCCTAAAAAATTATCGTGTTCAGCACTTGGGTTCGGTCGCTATAGCACTTGGGGTCGGTCATTTTCAAACTTGGGGTCAGACATAACTCTTGCCCTATGGCACTAAACTGATCGAAATTTTGGATTCTTACTAAGAATCGGGTTCTGTACACGGATCAATCAAAAAATCAGCCAAAAGAAGAATTTTCTATAAAATAATGGTTTTCATTACTTGGGGTCGGTCTTTTTAACACTTTGGGTCGGTCATAACTCTTGCCCAATTGCTCTAAAATGAACGAAATATTGATTCTTACTAAGAGTCGTAACGTGTACACGAATCAATCAAAAAATCTGCCAAAAGAAAGGTTTTCTAAAAAATTACCGTTTTCAGCACTTGGCTTCGGTCGCTATAGCATTTGGGGTCGGTCATAACTCTTGCCCTATGGCGCTTAAACGACCGAAATTTTGGATTCTTACTAAGAATCGGGTTCTGTACACGAATCTATCAAAAAATCTGCCAAAAGAAGATTTTCCTAAAAAATTATCGTGTTCAGCACTTGGGTTCGGTCGCTATAGCACTTGGGGTCGGTCGTTTTAAAACTTGGGGTCAGACATAAATCTTGCCCTATGGCACTAAACTGATCGAAATTTTGGATTCTTACCAAGAATCGGGTTCTGTACACGAATCAATCAAAAAATCTGCCAAAAGAAGAATTTTCTATAAAATAATGGTTTTCATTACTTGGGGTCGGTCTTTTTAGCACTTGGGGTCGGTCATAACTCTTGAGTCTCATAAGAGTCGTAATGTGTACACGAATCAATCAAAAAATCTGCCAAAAGAAAAGTTTTCTAAAAAATCACCGTTTTCAGCACTTGGGTTCGGTCGCTATAGCACTTGGGGTCGGTCGTTTTAAAACTTGGGGTCGGACATAACTCTTGCCCTATGGCACTAAACTGACCGAAATTTTGGATTCTTACCAAGAATCGGGTTCTGTACACGAATCAATAAAAAATCAGCCAAAAGAAGAATTTTCTATAAAATAATGGTTTTCATTACTTGGGGTCGGTCATTTTAACACTTGGGGTCGGTCATAACTCTTTTTTTTATTATTAAAGAGAAAATACAGATACTGATGTTAATTAACAAGAATATACAAAACAATTAATAGAGAATTCACGTGCATCCAAACTATTTCTCACGAATTAACATTAACAGCAGATAAAAACATATACAAATATTTTTACCTTTAAATACGGAAGAGACGTAGGTATGCATATACATAAATAAATATTACTTTATAAATAGAGAGATTAAAAAAATGCGCAATATTCTTATAAAAGTTTACAAATTGTTTTTGGAAAAATTTTGATGTTAAGACCAAAAATATATATAGATAAAAAATAATGTCATACAGAAATTTAAAAAAGAAAGGAAGTGAAAATTATAAAACAAGCCAACGTGTAAGTTATTGTACTTTGTAGGAAAACAGCCTTCAATTTTCTACTAAAAGTACTGCGTGTATCAAAAAATAAGTAGGAATCCTTGAGGTTTTGATTTTGATTAAGAGCGTTTAACCAGCCAAGCGGACGAAAATCCACATTTCGTCGAAAGTTGTTCTTCCGATCGTGCAGGGCGGTTAAAAT